>OU343220.1:293017873-293160268 GCA_910596185.1 Chrysanthemum makinoi
AGCTAATAGTTAATGATACCAATACTCACCACCAAATGATTAAATCTTGAAGCATCAAATCCCTTTGTGAGTAGATCAACTACATTGTCATCTGTGTGGACCTTGACAACATTAATGAGTCTATGCTCATAACAATCTCTAATAAAGTGATGCCTAATCTGAATATGCTTGGTCTTGAGTGATAAACTGGATTCTTCACAATGCAAATTGTACTCTCATTATCAATGTTGATAGAGTATTCTTGAAGTTGAACCCATAGTTCAAGAGTTGATTCTCAGATTCACAGATTTCACTCAAAACAACTTGCAAAAGAGTAAAACATATTCTGCTTTAGTGGATGATGTTGTCGCTAGTTTAGTTTGCTTTACTACCGCCATGAAACTAATCTTCTTCCAAGATAGCATCCTCCGTTGGTTGATCTTCTATCATAATTATCACTTGCATAATCACTATCTAAAAAAGCTTCCAAGTGAAAAGGTGAATCCTTTGGATACCACAACCCTAACTTAGGTTGTTATTTCAAATAACTAAAAATCCTCTTGACCGCATTCACATATGAGAGACCTTAGGTGAGACTTGATATCTTGCACACAAATAGACAAGAAAACATGATATCGTGTCTAGATGCGTTAGTAGATAAGACAACCAATCATTGATCTAAAGCTGAATTCTAATAGGTTGACCATCTTCATCCTTGCCCAATGAGTTGATAGATTTGGGTGTGGTGACCGCTAGCATCAAAGTTAAACTTCTTTAAGAATGCTGAGGACAATTTGTCTACTAATGAAAATTCCAGTCCGATTGTTTAACTTGAAGCCCCAAAAGAAAGTTAATTCACCCATGGAACTCATTTGAAATTTTGTTGCATGAGTCTTCAAATTTTTACCATAGACTATTTTGTAGCTCCAAAGATGATATCATCTACATAGATTTGAACAAGCATGATATCCTTCTTGTCTCTCTTGATAAACAAAGTCTTATCAATTGCTCCTCTCCTGTAACCATGTTGCAATAAGAAACTGGAGAGTCTTTCATACCAAGCTCTAGGTGTTTGATGAAGGCCATACAGAGCCTTAACAACTTTGTAGACTTTGTTTGGAAGGCGTGATCCTCAAAACCGTGAGGTTGTTTGACATAGACCTCCTCTGTAATCTTGCCATAAAGAAAGGCACTTTTGGCATCCATTTAATAAACAAGAAAGCCCATATATGATGCAAAAGCAAGGAATATTCTAATGGCTTCAATCCTTGCTACAAATGCCTTCATCATAGTCCACTCCTTCTTCTTGTCTATATCCTTGAGCAACTAATCTTGCTTTGTTCTTGATGACATTCCCACTTTCATCTCTCTTACTCAAAACCCATATTGTACCAATGACTTTCTTTCCATCTCGTAGATCACATAGTACCCAAACTTCTTGAAGTTTGAATTGAAGAAGTTCTTCTTGCATGGCTTCAACCCAACTCTCTTTAGTGAATGCTTGAGCTACATTCTTGGGTTCTTCTTGAGAGATAAAACAAGTGAATAAACACGTTTGTTGATCCTTATGATTCATCCTTGTTTATAATAAAGAAAGCTAAGTAAAAGCATTATGTGGCTTGAGAATCCTTTAGCCTTGGTTCTTGTGAGCACCCCATGTAGAAGGTCCAATGATTTGACCGTTGGATGATTTTATGAATTTCTAATGAGTCTCTGAAACTTCAAGATCATCATCCATATATGTGAAATCAGCTCCTTTATTGGAATTTGAGAAAATACCTTCATCATCTAATTCATTATCGTTCTATTCCGCATGTTAGATCATACAAATCATCGGCATCAGTTATTTTAGTGTAACAAGACTTTGAGTCAAAGTACCGTGATCCAAAGTGTCGTGAGGATATTCTGAGACTTACCATTTTCTTTGTTTCTTCATAAGCTCTTCTTTGTTCATCCTCATAAGATTGTGCTATTGTTTTTTGAAGAAGCATCCTATTAAGTTCATCTTGAATAGCTTGATCTTTCAAAGCACCAGTGGATTTTGGTTCATCGTAGATTCTTTTTCCTTCTCAACAGCTATAGGTTCTTCATCAGAACAACATCGTCTAATATTAACCCATGAACAATGTATTGTAAACTTCTTCAGTGTGAACAACTTGATTTTCTTTGACAGAACATAGTTCATAGAAGGAGTCAAAACATCAAGATCAAACATCCAATCACGACCTTTACCCTTTTGATTTTCTTGATCTTCTAAAAATTCAACATGAAGACAATCTTGAACCTTTTGGTGACCTGTTATACACTCTCAATCCTTTCCTATTGGTACAAGATCCCAATAAGTATCCTTCATCCGACTCCCATCAAATTTTCCCAAAGCATCAATAGTATTGAGAATATTCGTGAGGACATCCAAAAGGTTTCATAAAACGTATGTTAGGTTTGTTTCCTATAAGCAACTCATAAGGTGTCTTCATCCGAGGTTTAGAGATCATACTCTATTCAACAATATATGCGCGATTTCATGTAGCCTTCACTCTAAAATTGAATAGGTAATTGTGAATCTGCAAGCATTGTTCTAGCTTCTTCTATCAAGGTTCTGTTCTTCTTCTCTTCAACACCATTCTGCTGTGGAGTTCTAGCAATACTAAACTTCCTCTTGATTCCTTTCTTGGCACAAAATTCATCCATAATCTTATTCTTGAATTCAGTCCCATTGTCACATCTAATACCTATTACTTTGAGTCTCAATTGGTTTTCAAGGGCTATTATAAGATCATGAATAGCATCAAAGGTTTCATCTTTAAATCCCAAGAAAAAGACCCAACTAAATCTACTACAATCATCTGTTACAACTAAGTAGTACTTCTTCTTGTTTAGACTTGCAACATGTAACAAAGTCCAAACAAATCCATGTGTAGCAACTCTAAAGGTTCTCTAACGCTTCTTTTCCTCAATCTTCTGCATGATGTTTTGTGTTGTTTACCCTTCTTGCACGCCAAACATGAGTGATCATTCTTGAATGTTTTAGAAGGTAAACCTCTAACAAAATTTCCTTTAACCAACTTGTTGATATTCTGAAATCACATGGCCTAATCTTTCTATGCCATTGATGTGCTTCTTCAAATGTTGCCTTTGCTATTAAACATGTTGCTCTTCGTAAGAGTTAAGACTCTTCTATCCAGCATCATTATTAATATCATTGGTTCTGGTACTCTCAAGATCACCAAGTTATCATCAACAAGCTTGAATTGTGGGAAAGAATAAGACATTATGTGTTAGTGAATAACACAGGGTGCTTCTTGTCACAGATCCGAGAGACTGACAAAAGGTTGAACTTGAGCTCCTTCACATAACACACATTCTCAAAATCTATGCTTCCTTTGATGGTTCCTTTTGCCGCAATTCTTCCTCCACTCAGGATCATTCCCAAATGCAACTCTTCCTCCAAAATAAGATCTAAAATCTAACAGAATCTCTTTGTATCCCGTCATGCTTCCAGAGCAACCACTATCAACAATTAAATGATCTTTAAGCTTCTCTTCCTGGTTGCCCTCAGACAAAGATAAAAGAGTTGTTATTTTAGAACCCAAGCCATATCGACTCAGGTTCCCTTAGGAGTTACATACTTAAATTCTTTAAGTATGTAATTTCCAATCGCTTTGCCATCATCAATTATCTTTGGTTGTTCCAAAACTTGTGTTGGTTTTTCAACAAAAATCTCTTTTTCATCAAAATTCTATTTATTATTTTCAACAAAAATCTCGCTTCACTTTACTTGTCAGCAATCGCTTGTTCTCCATCAAGATTTCTTTCTTAACCTAGTTGGTTTTAACTTTTGTGTAGATTTCTTTGATCCGTGATACTTTTTTGAGGTGTAATGCCTTCTAGATTGATAGTAGTTGATCTCCTAGGTTTCCATTCCCAAAAGTGCTAGCGCTATCTTTGATTGGGTGAAAATCAAGCAAGATTGAGAAGGTACCGCTGAGACACTTTTGCTTATCAGCACTTGAAAAGTGTTTGAGGCACGGGTGATTTTGAAAAAGGTCTTCCGTGAGGGTACCTATAGTCTTTTGAGAAGTTGCTGTGGTTAACCCTATGTGAATGATTCCAAACATGTCTATTTTCCCTTGGCTTATGGTTGGTAGATCTGGTCTTTGGGAATTTGCTTAGATAACTGAAAGCCGTCAGCCCTAATCAAATGATCGACTATAACAAACAAAACACCATTTTGACTCATACTCCCAAAATTTCTTCCTTTAGTACTATGACCAAACCAACATGACTTTTGGTGAATTATGAAAAATGCTTTGACCAAAATTATCCCAAAAAGATTTAGCAAAGATTTTGAAAAGTTTTTGAAGGTAACTTTAATGTGTAGCAAGATTTCTTGTTGAAGGTACCGCTGACTCTTAACATTATCATCCTTAGGTTTCTCAACCTGCTTTGGGTTTCGTAACTAGATGGACCGGAATTAGATTGACCAAGCAGCTTTTTCCTAAACTCCAAGTTGTCTACCCAAAACGAGAAACATCTCGCCCTAAGTTGTTGAAAACTACCAGTTGGGATGAGGGACAGCATGATAACCCCTGTCTTTCTTAAATTCAGAGGTGTTTGACTAATAGATTCCTCAATATGTTCTCTACATAGTTAATGAGTTCATCACACTAGTTATTATATCCTCTAATCAAGTTGTTCCCATCACTAGGTGGGTTCTCTTCGGTATACTAAAATCCATACCAAACCTAGCCGTTTAATGTGCTCTTTTCTGTTTTCAACAAAACTAACATGTGAAAGGCCAAATTTTCCCCAAGCAAAGAAATTTTTCTAACAATTCATCCCTTTCCTTTGTCATCTTTTCAAGTGTCTGCAAACCTTACACCCTAACTTCCATTCACTCAATTTTAATTGATAATCCTATTGTTCATACTTTTCTGCCCAAGCCATTTCATTATTTTCATGAGTTATTATTTTGGCTTCCATTGACTCTAGAGTAATTTGATAACCACTACCCTGCACCTAGCCTTTTACAATTATCTCTTCGCTACATAATCTTTAAGCACTTTTTGATAAAAATTATGACACACTTAGAGCCTACCGTAGATAGTGAACTTGGTGAAGTAGCTACCATAGCAAGCGCAATGTGTTCTTCTTCACTTTCCATGCTCCAATCAAAGCTTCCAAGACCATTTCTAAATTCCATAGCAAAGAAATCCTCGTTCCTAATCAAAAGTCATGGCTCCAATCAAACTCTTCCATCACACCATAGAGTAGGTTACTGGTTCATCATCAAATCCAGCACTCACAACTCCTCTATAGATTTTCTTGAGCAACCAAAGCTTGATTTGGTTCAAGAATAGGAATTTCCTTAGTTCAAGCTTGGGTTTCTCAATCATTCATTCTTTGATATTTAGCAAACTTGCATTCTCTTGAAAAGTGTCTAGTTCTTTGACAATTAAAGCATTCAATCTTGGACTTGTCAAACGTTATACCCTGTTTGGGTTTGAAGTCAATGCCTCTTCCTGTTTTTTTCATGAACTTCTTGATCCTAGCAGTGATCATAGCAACTTGCCACCTTAAAAAAATTTCTTCAAGAGCATCTTCTTTAATTTGTGACAAATCTTCTTCAAGCTGACGGTAAAGTGGTTTGCTTGCAGCAAAAAGAATGAGCATACAACTTCATTAGAATGGATGGTGTTTGTTAATGATGAGGTGGGGGAAGGATAAGCAACAAAGTATTTTGAGTAGGATAAGCAAGATTTTTAGTGGAAGTACCTTTCTTTTCGTAAGACACACAAAAGCAATGCCGTGAGATTTTGAACTTGTTTGGCCATTCATCTCATGCTCATACACCTTTAAGTGGTTGTAGAGATCATCAAAGTTCATAGTGTCCAAACCAGGTTGTCCTCCATCATAGTAGCAATCACATGCCATACCATGGCAAACTTCTTAAGAACTTAGTTTGCATCTTCAACAGATACTTCGTTGTATAACTCCAAAGATACTAAGAAGATTTTGGAATCATTATAGGTAAAAGATCAATACTTTCTCTTTCACCAACAAAGGAATGTTTCAAACTGTTGTTTCAAATAGATTTATAAGCATCTTCTTGAAGCATCATTACCTCCAAATCTTGTCTGAGAGCACCTATAGTTGTTTTGCATCCTTAGCATCATGGAACTTGAGTAGGTGACCATCGTAACAGTATACAAGTGTTGAGAGCCTTTTCTGATTTCATCAGAATAGCCGCAAGACTGACTTTAGGAGGTTTAGGTTGTCCTAATTTCACAGATCTTCAATAACTTCATTACCATTGACAATTATATTCCACAGTGCATGGTATGTAATAGCAATGTATCCGCCATCTTCATGCTCCGTAGATCATATTCTCCCTTCTTGATGATAGGAATTCGAAAGTGAGGTGATGGATGGGGGTGGTCCACTTCGATCGACATCTTTAGGGTTTGTTGTTAAATCGGTTTTAAGGGTTTCTTCTTAATCAGAATTTCCACACAAGCTCGATACCACTTGTTCGATCGATATACTCGACCAAACTAACTATGTAGTTTGTAAGGGCTTAGCAACCTCGGATAAATCCTAAGTCACTAACAATGAAAGACTGATATAACTTTACTAAGTATGCGGAAACTACTTCAAAAAGCGGAAGAAGAATCTTTAACTTCAACGATTTTATTTATACTTTGAATCTGCTGACACACGCATTCACTAACAACCCTAACAACTCTAATATCGAACTTGATAAACTCTAATATTCTCTAAAGTCACTTTGTAAATTCTAAATCACGATCTCTAATGCCAATCTAGGGTCCTTTTTATAGGCATAAGGATAACCCTAGTCGGTTTACAACTCTAATCCTTGTACTAAGTAATACTAAATCAGAACATTCTCTATATAAACATTACTTTCCATAAAACATCTATTATAACCGCCTTTCTTTTGTACTTGATGTTGAGAAAAGACTTTGACCTTCACATAAGCAGTACTTTGACCATCTTTAGTACTTTCATATTCTTCAGTACTTTCATATCCCAACAGAGATATTCTCAAGTGAAAAACTAAACACGTTAAGTTTAAAACTAGAACAGTCCCTTCTCGTGGGGTACAAGTCCCTTTACATCAGTAGCAATCCAGTAGCAATCCTGTGATCCAATGCCTGAACCTACGAGTACTAGAGTTACTTGACGTGCATATAATTGAAGAGGTGCTTCATAACTTATTATCTACTTGTAAGTTACTTGAAAAGATCAACCTTAAGTTACACGAGGGATTGGAGAAAATCAAGGTAAATAACCTCCGTTATCTTCACGAGTTAAAAATAGCTCTAAGAAATCACAATGATAACTTGGAAATTTCTAATGTCCAAAATCTTCACTCGTTTTTCTACGACCTAACACTGGCACCAAGGATACATGCATCATTAAGTACAAATTCCATAGGGAGCTTGAGAGAGTTATATTTAAATTATGTTTTCATGGATGATGCATGTTCTGACATGATCAATTCCAAGTTTCCTTTACTTGAAAGTTTGACCTCGTTGAGTTTTTGTTGGATGGAAATCTTGGACATTAGATGCCTTTCATTGAGGAGTTTGAAAATAAGACTGACGCAAAGCAAGCAAATAAAGATAAAAGTGTGTGCTCCAAAATTGGATTTTTTCAGTTACGAATGCGCCACAGTGCCTTGTTTCTTGTTTCCATCCAAAGCTCCTGAGCAAATTGAGCTAATTATGATGTTGAATGGTCTCATTGATCATGCATTCTTTCTTAAGCTGTGGGAAATACTCAATTTTGGATTTGCTGTTCTAGTGCCATTCAACATTGATGATTTGAGAACAAGGGTCATGTTTCCAAAGAACAAATGTTGAAAAACTGTCGTTCAAAACAGTTTTAGATGAAGGATTCTGGGAGAACTCACTGGTCCTTGATGCATTTTTTTCTATTTGCCATCCCATGTACGTAAATCTCAAAGTCGCTAACTGATCGAAACTAAATGTAAAGGGGGTGATGGAAGATAAAACTGGAAAGGTGAATTGTGAAATAAGAAATCATCTCAACGGAAAAGGGTAACATTGACAAGTTCTTCTTCAAATTTTCTGGATGGAATGACTCGTTTCTGGTATGACTTGTAACCTTCTTTTTAATGTTTGTATGTTAAAAAATACATTATTTACATTATGTTTTAATATACTGGGTCAAAAGGGGAATGGACATGGGTTGGGTCACGTTTTGATCCAAACACCCCTTAGTTTGGTAGTTTATTTCGTTAGGCCTGAAAAAGGGTAGTTATGAATGGTTATGGGTGAAACGACATAATGCATGGTTCACCATTGTTGTTTGTATCGTTTCATATTGGTTAAATCGGGACAAGTTTTAATCTTTTGTATTACAACAATTTCGTTTACAAGTTTATGTTATTGTTTAGTGTTTACATATCTTTGTATCTTTTATCTACTCGTATATTTTGTCTCTCAAATCCACACGCACACCATGGTTAACTATAAGGCGGTTATGCAACGAAGATGGCTCGATGTTAAACCTGTGAAGTGTACCCAACATTGGTACCTGAGCCCATTTTCCGAATCCTGGAACGAGCCATCTCAAAGGAATGTAAAAGTGACATTGAATAAAAATTTTCTACAAAGGGAGGTTACTCCGAACGGTTCAAAATGGGGAACAAAAAAGAAGCGGTTATCTCAAGAAGGCAAACAGTTATTAAGGGATAAACCTAAAGAAGTTGTATCCTATAACTTCTCTAAGTCTCAACCGTTTTCTAAAAACCGACCGTTATCCAATAAGCAACCGCTATCCAAAAACCTTGGAAACCCCACGACATCAAGAAAAGAAAAAAAGATCATGCTGTTTGATTTGCAAAGAAAAAGGTCACTTTTACTGGAATTGCACCAACAAGAAAACAAACGATCAAGATCAAAGCATGGAGACTATGCCAAGAATTCACGAAGAACTCAACTATTCAATATAAAAGGTACACGTTGAGACTGATTTCATGGTCGAGGGAATGTACCAGGGTAATTGGGATAATATATGGTTCGTTAGTAAAGCCTATGCCAAACACATGAGTCCTACGAGGACCTTGTTCAATCGAATGATCAATCGTTTTAAGATGGTGGGCATAGAGGAGAAGGAAAGGAAGTTTATAGTCTCCTGCTGGAGAGGCAGCCATAGATACCAAAGAAGGAGTGTAGTGATTCCAAACGTGTTTACACGCCGGGAAATCACGTTGAATGTCTTAAGCATCAACCAACTAGAGGACCAAGGGTTCATATTGACTTATGGCTATGGCAATGTACACGTCGAATAAGATATATGTTTTACAAGGATGAAGGTACTTTTGGATATGGGTGACGAAGGATGATCAAAAGTCACCACGAAGTTTATGGAGGATTATTACAAGTCAATAGACCCAAGTGACTTAATGTTCTTTGATAAAAGGAATGGAAGAGTTGGAGATGGATAGGGAGGAAAGTCAAGATTACGTTGACGATGAATACCTAAGTCTAAATGGCACGCTATATCATTTAAAGGTAAACACCTTTCCCAGCTTTTTGTCCTTTTTAGATTTGCTTAAAATCGACAAACTAGTGTCTAAGAATTGGGAGATTATGAGAAAGAAATTTGTGGAGTTGTTGGAATGGTTTTACCTTGGATACTTAGCTAAGATATGTTGGGGACATTACCGTCGGTTGTAGGGGTAATAAAAATAGATTTGCTAGGATTATACAAATTTTTGGATGATATGGGAGGATACATGAACGTATCATTCAACAATATGTGGTGTGATGTTGCTATACTTTTGGATTGGGGGAAAATGAGCAAGAAGCAAAGAATGCTATAGGAGTTTATAGCACTAGTCAAGATTTACTACTTAAGAGGCCAAGATCGGGCATGGAACGCCAAGGATGAATATGGTCGGTCAAGAGGAACCATATGGCGATGCAATGATGTAGCTGGATGTAGGGACGAGGAGAAATTCCAAGAAAGAAGTGCAAGTACGCTCATGAGGAAGCCAAGAAAGATAGTAACACGGAAGGCACCACAAGTGAAGGAAGCAAGGATGACATAAGTGATCAAATCGTATGAAGAAGGAAAAGACCAAGGGAGGCAAGGCGTTTTAACATTACAAAATTAGGAGGGAGATGTAACCTTCTTTTTAATGTTTGTAAGTTAAAAAATACATTATTTACATTATGTTTTAGTATAATGGCTCAAAAGGGGAATGGACATGGGTTGGGTCACGTTTTGATCCAAACACCCCTTAGTTTGGTAGTTTATTTCGTTAGGCCTGAAAAAGGGTAGTTATGAACGGTTATGGGTGAAACGACACGATGGTTCACCATTGTTGTTTGTATCGTTTCATCTTGGTTAAATAGGGACAAGTTTTAGTCTTTTGTATTACAACAATTTCATTTACAAGTTTATGTTATTGTTTAGTTTTTACATATCTTTGTATCTTTTATCTACTCGTATATTTTGTCTCTCAAATCCACACGCACACCTTGGTTAACTATAAGGCGGTTATGCAACAAAGATGGCTCGATTTTAAACCTTGTTGGAATCACTCCTAAACCTAAATCAAGTGTTAGTGATTCATATGTAATAGTTAGCTTAATATGGCCTTTATGTTAGAAATTAGCCTTAGGCTTAGTGAAGGCCCACAAGCTAGGCCTAGTCCAATAATAAGGAAAAGAAGGGTAGGAGTGTTGCCTAGCTCCCTTCCTATAAATACCTTGTAATAACCCTCACTTGAGGGTTGGTTGTTCAATTTATCTCTTTCACATACCTTACGCCTAACCATTCATATTAACGTGTGTGTGTGTGTGCTTGGATATTGTTCAACCAATCTTCTCTATCTCTTCTCTTATGCTTGTGTTGTAAAACTAGTGACCTACATGTGGTATCAATGCCAAATAGTTGGGTGAATCGTGTTTGTTGTTTATGTGAGTTTTGGTGCTACGCATAACAACACGCGCATATTGGATACTAGTTCGCTTAAAAAGCGTATTTTTACACTTTTTAATCTAAGATTCTTGTACTTTCAACGTTTTAAGGTGTTAAAATAACGGTTTTGGCAAAAGTTTTAACCTTACTGGCGTGGATCATTGTTTTCTTGCTTGGTTTTGTACGGGTTTATTCCTACGCAGTACGTTTTTGAGCTTTGGATCATCAAGTTTCACACTTTTGTGTTATTTTGGTGATATTGAAGCTATTTCATCACTTAAATCTGGTTTGGAAACACGGGTTGGAAGAAATCATTTTTGGCTAAATCCCTACGCGTAAGTGTAAAACTAAACTCTGCGTAACTTGGTTCTTGGTTTGATCTTCGTTTTGCATGGTTTACTCCATGGTTTCTTGTTTGATAAGCCCTGAAACATCGCCGACTTTTGATATCTTTTGCACTATGATAGTGTAAAAGATCATTTGAAAAACCCTAAACTTACGCATACATAAGCTTACGCTGAGTAACTCTACGCATAAGATTCATTCACTTCAAGCTACCGTCTTACGCGATAAGTTAATCCTCGCCTAAGTTTTATACGCCTAACTTCTTGTTTATGCATAACTTTAGTGCTTTCTCATTACTTACGCGTAAGCTAATCCCACGCAGTAACTATTACATTGCTACGCTGCATCTTTGGTGTTTTACGCTTAAGTGGTACTTGGCTTTTCTCGTGATTTCTCTCTACCAAGGATACTTCTTCAACAACGGTTCATTCGACTACAAAGATCCATTTAACAACACAAGTTTTCAACATGTCACAACCACCATACTCTAGCTACTTCCCTTACACTTATCCTCAACAACAACAACAACAACTAAGTCAACAACATCAACAATTTAATTATCAACAACAGATTTATCAACAACAATTTAATCAACAACATACTCCACTACTTGTAGCAATTCCACAACCTCTAATGGTTCAACCACCACCAAGTCTTCAAGTACAACCCACAACTTCTACAATCAATCCAGGAATATTGGCAAGGATAAAGAAGAGGAAGCCTTGAGGTAGCAAACAATCGATTCATGAAGAACTTGATAGACCTCGATGCTCACTCCGGTAATTATGATCAATGGGTGATTCGGTTCTTTATGTTTTGTGATAAAGCCACATGGAAATTTTTAAAAGAAGGTCATTATGGAAGATCCATTTTAGGATGCCTCTCGTACCGTTACCGGAGATCCTAATGTCTGCTCCACCAAAGATGATGTCACCAACATTGCAAAGTACAACGTTGCAGACTCACGGGTGATCAAATTCTACACTTTGAAGCCAATTTAACTTGCAATGCAATACATCCTTTTAGGATTACCCAATCCAATCCTTCGAAGTGATGATGCTCAAAAGACGCTAAAAGCAATGTCGCAGGGGACAGATTCATCTTCTTATACAAGGCACAACACTCAATCATGAAGACATGGAATCCAAAAGCTACTTGGCTTATGAACACTTCATGATTGAACCAGGAGAGTCATTAGAATCTTATCATCATCGCTTTTTAGAAATCATTAATGATTTGGACAAACACAATATCATCATGCCACGAATGTCACAACACAAAGTTCCTAAGTAGTCTTGGTCCGGAATGGGAGAAGTATGTCATTTTTCTCCGTCAAGATAAAGATATGCATCATGCTAACTACGGATTGTTGTATGCGACTATACAAGCCTCACCAAAAAGAAGTTGATAAGGAAAGGATTCTCCGTGGTCAACCTGTTTCACCATCACTTTCGGACAATCAACAACTTGCTTTGTGGGCTCAAACAAATCTTCCTCAACAAGTTTCAACCCGGGCTCTCCTCAACCAACTGCAACTATAATACCTTATGATCCGTCACAGAAATAACCTCAACAAAATCAATTGGTTCCATACAACAACAACAACCGGTCAAGCTCTTTCTGTTGAAGTGATGAGGACTCCGATGCCTTCGATGAATTGCAACAAGGATTTGTTATGATTGCTAAAGCATTTGGCCGTTATACAAACAAATCTAACAATCGCATTCTGTTCTTCATCTAATACAAGAAATCGTGCCGTTGTGAACAATGGACCGCTGAAGTTCAAAACCGTGGTTATGGTCGCCGATGGGAGGAGGTCAAGGGTTAAATGCTGGGAAGGAATCACATAGGTGCTCCGACAAGAAAGGGCTCAAGTGGTTGAACGGGAAATGCTCATAATGGGGTTAATGGTCTTCAATGCTATAATCGTAATGAAAGGGTCATCTGCATGTCCTAAACCGAGGACAAGAGGTTATTTCAAAGAGGCTTTGCTCTTGGCTCTTAAGGATGAAGCTGGTGGAACTCTTACCAACAATGAATAGAGCTTTATGGCGATGCGATTCGATGATGATATGGAGGACTTAGTGGGCTAATGCAGCAGTGATGTTGATGGCACAAATGCAAGATCTACACATGAGTGACACAGGGCCCGTGTATGACACCGACGGCTTGTCTCAGTATTTGAACAAACAATTATCATTAATAATCTGATATCTCCGCCATTTTCTCCATCCGACAATGATCAAAGTGTTCAACATGAGTCTTCCACATCTCATTCGATGATTATCAAATAGATCCAGTAGTTATATTTGATGATCAAGATAACCTTATGGTTAATATTGATAATCAAGTTGACTTCGTCATTATATTTGAGGATCTAAAGAATGATCATGTTGAGAATCTCGTTGAACAAAATGAGCTTTTGTCTACGGAACCGAGCTCTTGACCTTAATTAAAGACCAACATTATCGTTTGGAAATTTGCACGAAATTAAAAGAGAAAAATGCACTGTTAACCAGGGATAATGAATGTTTAATTCGACAACTCAATTTTTTAAAAACTCAAGAAAACCGTGAGAAAGGTTTTGAAGCCGCTTTTGCCAAATCACACCAAAATGAAAAATCTTTGGAACCAGATTGGTGATCTAGCCACTCAAGAATGCTTTGTTGTCTCAAATAGAACAAATGAAACATGAACATAAACAACAAATTAACGCTCTTACTTTTGAAACTCAAAAAATTTGAGTTGTTAACTTGTCAAAAACAGCTTCTTGAGTACAAAATCATTCAACGAAGCGAATAGATGACTATCTTGAGGAAATTGTCGACTTACAAAACAAAATCAAAGAGTTTAAAACTGTTTTCTATAAACATGGTGAATCAATCACAACGATTCAAAAGTTTTTTTTCAAACCAAATCTGTCGATTATAAACCTAAGTTTTCACAACAGAGCATTCAAACCAAATCCGAAGTTTAGCAGCAGTAACATAGAATTGATGATTCAATTATGATCATGTTGAATATAATCGCATGGAGGAATTAGATGCAGTATGACGAGAGTCGGTCAAAATGGAAATGTCGTTTATAATAAACCATTTAACTATTCGAAAGCCGTAACTTTTGTAACACAACAAGATACTTCAAACACACCTTTGATTGTCACACCGGTTTCTGAAGTTAGTCCCCAACACAATGGTGCACAAGTTAATGGTCCTTTACCTTCACTTAGTGAAGTAAAAACTAAAGCCGAAAGTTGTCGTGTTATCAAATATTTTGACAGTTTCTTATCTGACATCAAAATTTTGGAACATGCGATTGAATTTCATTCTGAAATAAAAGTTGAACATTTTACCCGCCATGGCATAGAACAACAAGATATTTTTCGTAAAAGAATTTTACCCCATGTCAAAAATTTGAAAAGCGTGCTCTATATTGGGAAAGGGATTTTCACAAGGAACTTGTCTCATGAAAGCAGTTTGAAAACGTAAACATCAATTTCAAATACTAAACGCAAAAGAAATTATTGAGAAAAGATGTTGATCGACTCTTGGAAGATGTTATCTGTGTTGATATCTATAATGTTGTGTTATTGCATTCTTTTCCATATGCATCGATTCTATATCCACGATCTTGTTGATTCCGCTTGGAAATCTTGAAAATAAGGATAATATGCCAGTTCGAGTCTTAAAATTGAAAATGAACGATTGTCAAACGAACTTTCAACTACAATACGTGCCGCCTTAATTGGTGTCAAAAAGATATTCACGATCAACAACTTGTTTTTCAAAACAAAATCGCCCATTTGCGTGCAAAATCTTCTGATCCAAAAATTGAGCAACTGGATGATCAAAACGTGTCTTTCAAGTGTCAAATCTAAAAATATGAACAAGAACTTGCAAAAGTTAAAAAGGAATATGGTGTCATATTTGATTTACTCAAACTGACTCATGATGAAGCATCCAACGAACTTGATCATTATCTTGCATACACTAAAGAAGTCATGAACTTTGCTGGAAATCTTCGTTCTGAAAATCAAGATTTGGTGCACACTATCATTAAGTTACGGGAAATGTTAGGAATGTATGAACAAGTTCAGCCTAGCATCATTAAGAGAGTTGCACCAGTAACACTTAGCAATCATGTCCCCAGAATACCTACTGACAAAACACAAGTTACTAATGTGCTTCCTCTACAAAATAGGACTAGTTGCCTCTTTTCCAAACGTCCGCACTTCACGTACCTAGAGCAATACAAGGAAGAATAGGAAGTTGTGACCTAAGAAAAGACAAATAAAGAATGTTGAAGTAGAAGAACACCGTAGAACTTTGAATAAGACTCAGTTGCACCACTTTAGATATTGCCTAATGTTGAACCTTTAAGTACTTTTGATATTCATCGATGCATCTTGTGTTATTTGTCGTAAAAGTATGCGCTTCGATTGTCATGATAAATGTGTTGCTAAGGCTATCTTGTCACGTTACTGAATCCTAAGATTAGGAATACCTCAAGGCCCACTAATGCTTCTAAGTGCGGTGGTAAACCGCCTTCTTTAGATTCTAAGAAACGATTTGATGTCCCCGTAGTTCCAGTATCACCTCCAAGGATTGTTGTACCACCTAGCACATTTACTAAGACTAAAGCTAAGACTAGTTGGAGATGGCATAAATAGATACATAATACACTAGGATTTAAATGGATGCCTAAAATCATTGATGTAATGATTTCAACTATAAGCGAGGAACCCTCTAACAACACCGGGTTCCACATCTACTTCTATTCAATCAGGTCGCCCCGTGTCTCAATGCAGGTGTCTGAATCATCCTCTGGATTGTTGATAGCGGATGTTCCCGACACATGACAGGTAACCTTAAACTGTTATCAAACTTTGTTGCAAAGTTCATTGGCACTGTCATTCGAAATGATCACTTCGCAGCTATCATGGGCTACGGAGACTACATTAATGGCAACATCGAAATTAGCAGGGTTTATTATGTGGAAGGCCTCGGTCACAATCTTTTTCTGTTGGTCAATTTTGTGATGGAGACTTGGAAGTCGCTTTCAGGGAGAAAACTTGTCTCATTGTGATCTACAAGGAAATGATCTTATGTCCGTCAACGCCATCCAGTCTCTACACTATCTCCATGCAAGACATGATTGCTTCATCTCCAATTTGTCTACTCTCAAAGGCTACATCTACAAAATCTTGGTTATGGCACCGTCGTCTATCACATCTAAACTTTCAAACCATCACCAATCTTGCACGACACAAACTCGTTGAAGGTCTCCCGCGATTCCGGTATTCTAAAGATCACCTATGCTCAGCTTGTGAACAAGGGAAAAGCACTCGTGCTCATTTTCCTTCAAAGGTGGAACACATCTCTCAGCATGTGCTTCATCTTCTTCACATGGATTTGTGTGGACCGATGCGCGTGTAGACAAGAAATGGCAAACGCTACATCTTGGTAATTGTTGATGACTACTCAAGATGGACTTGGGTTTATTTTCTTCAAAGTAAAGATCAAGCTCCACAGATGATCATCACCTTTCTCAAGAAAATTCAAGTTCACCGAATCGAACACAACAAATTCGAGCGACAAAGGAACTGAATTTACGAATCAAACCCTTCGGAATATTATGAGAAGTGGGGAATTGAGCATCAAACATCTATTGCCCGCACACCGGAACAAAACGGAATTGTTGAAAGACTAAACCGTCACGTTAGTGGAAGCCGCCAGAACGATGTTAATCAATGCTAAATTTCTAGATTACTTGTGGTGTCAGCTGTCTCAACGCATGCTACACTTCCGAATCACCGTTCTATGATTACAAAACGCCACAACAAAACACCATTTGAGCTTCTCCACAATCGAAAACCGAATCTCAAACACTTTCATGTATTTGGATCCCTCTGCTATCCGAATAATGATCGTGACGACTTTGGAAAGCTCAAAGCCAAAGCTGACATTGGAGTCTTTATTGGATATTGTGAAAATTCTAAAGGTTACCAGATCTGGAATCGTCGTACTAAGCAGGTTATGGAAACGATTCATGCTCATTTTGATGAACTTACTGAAATGGCTTCTGAGTATAACAGCTTGGAACCCGGTCACAACCGCTTAAACTTTCCCCAAACCCCATCATCAGCAGAAACAAAGCCCCAGCTTACTCGTCAACAAATGGAAAGACTCTTTGCTCCGCTTGTTGGTGACGATATTGATGAGCGATGCTCCGGTGTATCCGCTATTTCACTGCTCAACCTCGATAATACTCCTATGCCCGATACACGCTACAACAACCCTCTGCTGAAGAAGCACCACCAGTTGACTCCAACACAACAGTTGAACAAACCGCTTCAACAATGATGAACCGGCTGATGATGTTCTTAATGAAGTACCCACACCTGCAGATTTTGATCCAAATGCGTTCTTCAACCCTTTTGCTAATGAAAGCCGCACTTGATGGTCGCGGAATCATCTACAAGCCATTTGAATCCTCGAGAATCCGCATAATGTATACCAACATCAACCCTCTACACATCGATGGACAAAAGATCATCCTCTGGAAAATATTATCGGCAACCCGAATCAACGGTCTTAGACAACGTCTTCACACAGACGGTGAACATTGCATTTATGCACTTCACTGTCTGCACCTAACTGAACTTAAAACATTAAGGATGCAATGACAAAAGATAACTGGATTGAATCCATGCAAGAAGAACTCAACCAATTCCAACGTCTTGAAGTATGGGAACTGGTTGAAAGACCAGCGAGGGTCTACGTCATTGGTCTCAAATGGATTTGGAAAACAAATTGGATCTGTGAAGGGAACGTTATCGAAACAAGTCACGCTGGTGGCTAAGGGTTATAGACAGGAAGAGGGTATTGACTTTGAAGAATCATTTGCTCCAGTTGCTCGTCTTGAGGCGTTCGGATATTTTGGCGTTAGCGCTCGTATGAACATCACGGTCTTTTCGATGGACGTCCAAAACCGCTTTTCGAATGGTCAAACGAAAGAAATGTTTATGTCGGCCAGCCGGAAGGATTCGTTGATCCCGCTTCGAACCATGTCTACAAACCGAACAAAGCTCAGATGGTCTCAAACAAGCTCCTCGGGTGTGGTATGATAAGCTATCATCTTTCCTCCTTGCCAATAATTTTACCAAAGGTTCAGTCGACCCAACTCTTTTCATACAATATCACGGGAACATATTTTAATTGTTCAAATTTACGTGGATGACATCATTTTTGGGTCAACACATAAAAAGTACTCAATCACTTTTGCTAAACTAATGAAGAAACATTTTTGAAATGTCAATGATGGGTGAACTTACGTTCTTTCTAGGACTGCAAGTTCATCAATCACCCCGTGGTATTTTCTTGAGTCAGTCCAAATATGCCCTTGAAATTCTAAACAAATTTGGAATGAATACTTGTGATACTTATGCCACACCAATGTCACATACCAAGAAGCGGGCGATCTGACGATTTGCATGGGAAACTAGTTGACCCTACAAAATACCGTAGTATCATTGGGTCTCTCATGTATCTACCGCCAGCACTGATATTGTTTTTTCCGTTTATCTTTGCTCCTGTTATCGATCGCGACCAAGCTGAAACCCACCTTTCAGAGGCTAAAAGAATCCTCCGATACATCAAGGGAACCATTAATTTGGGAATCGGTATCCAGAAGGATTTGGTTTTGAACTAATCGCTTTGGGGCGACCACGTAGGATGCTTAGATTCATGTAAAAGTACCAGGAGCTCTACAATTTCTCTGGTGATAAAGCGGTGTCATGGCAATTAAAGAAGCAGGATTGTACATCGTTGTCCTCAACCGAAGCAGAATATGTAGCCATGTCGGCATGTTGTGCTCAAGTCATTTGGATGAGCACACAACTCAAAGACTATGGTTATGTATTTGACAGAATCCGATGCGCTCAGCGACAATCGAGTGCTATTGCGATCTCGTACAACCTCGCCTCGGCATTCGAAATCAAAGCACATCGACCTTCGATATCATTTCATCAAGGACCACGCGTGGGAAAGTGCAGTGCAGTTGAATTACAGCCACGTGGGTACAGAATACCAATTGGCGGATCCTACTCACCAAAGCCTTGCCTCCTCTAGGTTTTAATGAGTTGGTCCACGGATTGGTATGCGGTGTTTGACTCAAGAGGAACTGGATGAACTCTTAAAAACATTTTTAAAACCGGTTAAACACCAAAACCTCTTCGTAAATATTTTTCAAAAAAAATACAAAAATATAAAATCTGATAAAACTTCAAAAATATTCCTCTATTTATATTTCTTTTCACATGGCAAGTACAAATCTTCCGTCAACACTTTAATCTTTCAAAATTCAGTATTTTTTCGATCAAGTGTTGAGGGGGAGAAAATAAATACTTAACTGTTTCAAAATAACACTATACTTGCATGTTACCTAATCCCGGTTGTTTCTTTAAAATGGTGGTCACATTTATGGTTCACTGACACTCCTCGGACTAAAAATTATAACCTTTCATTATTTCTTAAGTCGAGGGGGAGTGTCGTGAAGTTTCGTTCTTAAAATCTTTCGTTTGGTAACCAAAATGGAAGTTAAATGGCTTTGGATGAAAATGGAAAAAGGTGGAGGGACTAAATCAAAAATCTCAAAGTTAATTTTAATAAAACAACCACCTAATTCATTTACTCATCACATTTAATATCCTACCAACCTTATCCTATGCTTAAAATTGCTCATCAAATTAGTGTTTTGGATCATCAATTTGTAAGTTGTTTCATGATCTTTACGTGTTTACAAACAATGGTTTTGAATCTTTTACAAATCCAACGGCTAAAACGTAAGATATGAGTGATCTTGTGTTCTACGCATGTTTATGAACACACAATCATTGGTGTGTGTTTGTGGTTAAAAGGTTGTGTCAAACGTTTTTAAAACATCAATGATACCATTTTTATCCTCAAAAATTACCCGAAATATGAATTGATTGAATCTGGAAAACTAGGGTTTATGCGTGATTTGGGTGTTTTCTTGTGTGAAGCGTTCGGTCAATTAGTTTCTTATAATATGTTGTTTATGTGATGAATTGACTAAATCAATGCTTAGAACTTGCCCAGAAACATCAAAAGTGAAAGAATTGAAATTTAGGGTTCTAGTTCATACGAATTGGGTATTCTTGATTCATGTTGAGTTTCATGTTAAAACTTGGATAAACATACTTATTAGGCTTCTAAGACTTCCCAGAAAATGTTTGGTGCAATTTCCATGGCTAGATTTCTTACGCGTAATTCTTGAAAATAGGGTTTAAGTTCTACGCATAAGGTTTTCTACGCGTAAAATGTTTGATAAGTATTCATGCCATGATCTGTTATAGAATGAATGTGGGTGTTAATATTGATGATGTGATGAATTTATTTCAGGTTTGCTACTCGTAAAAATCAGAATCAAGGTTGTTAACCATCTAGGCATAAGGATCACCTTACACGTAGCATGTTATGCGTAAGAGAAATCTTCCGTAGCGTTACGCGTAGGTTCTAAGGGACTCGCGTATCCTGTGAAGGATATGTAAACATGACCTCTACGCATAAGGTCTACTCTAACGAGTAAGCCTTACGCGTAAGGCTTTATATACGCTTACGCGTAAGCTCTACGCATAAGGTCCCTCTGTTCCTACGCGTAATATTTCTTACGCGTAAGTTAGGATCCTACGCATAAGCTTGCGTTTACATGTATACCTCTCCTGTTTACGCATAAGCTACCATCTCTACGCCTAAGCCTTGATCAAACCTTCATTATGAATTGTTACACATGAAAACTTGTAAATAAATAAATCATAACGTCACGAAACCAATAATGTCACTAATAAGCTTAAACGTTTAATATGTTGTGAAAAATATGAGATAACATAAACTTTAAAACCTAAAGTTAACTAACTCTCAAAACTTATCACGACGACATTGGACTTTTGAACAAACAAGTGACTGTGGACTCGTAACAATCATTGACATATCTCATTCAATAAAACCTTCTATTGACTAACATTATGTCTTTCGATATGTTGGTTCTGTTGACTAAATGTATTTCAGATCACGACATGGAAGCTTAAATGAATGTGGATGCACCAAATGTTCTCACCATTGCTGATATCTTCCCTCATGGTTATCCGATGAAGATTGGAAAGAATAATCTTCGTGTAGGACTTTGAAACTCACCGCTGAATCTTCTTGCCTCATTGCAGTAGATATTCTAAAGAACCATCGTTATCAGAACATGCTTACCAATTCTGCTACCGTACCGGAGATCTACATTCAACAGTTCTGGAATACAATGCAAATGGTCAAAGGTCAAAATGTTGTGATGGTGACGCTCAATCACAAGCAAATCACCATCACTCCTGCAGATTTAAGAGTTTCGTTCTCCTCATTCGACATCATACCAACTGAATTCTCTGTTGCGCACCTCTGAAGAGACGTCGCAATTTTTGATTGATATTGGGTACGACGAAGCTTCAGGATTAATCAATAAGCATTCACACGTGGATCTAAAGAACATTCCTCAGCCTTGGAGAACCCTTTATATCATCATCACAAAATCTGTTTCTGGTCGTGACAGCGGCTATGAGCATCCCAAGCTCGTAGAACTACAAATCTTCTGGGCTCTAATCAACATGAAGCACATCGAATTTGAAGCTCTGATATGGGATGACATGATGACATTCCTCAAAAAGCTTGGCTCAAAGATTCCTTATATCAGATATACTAAATTGTTGATTCAAAGAGCACTAGGATATAACCCTGATATCCCCAAAAGAATCAATGACCCCGACAATCTCGACATGTTGTCCGAACCCACCCCTAACTGTCGATTCAAGGAGTCAACTACCAAGAAACAAGGTGTGTGTTACAGATCACCTTCTCTCAAATGAACTCAAACAGCTCTACTCTTATAAAAGATATCTGGTTGCTGTAAGAGAGAACAAAGTTGGGTTCCTCGATGATAAATCTTTTGGTACACCTACGGAAAACCGACGAGGAAGTGCGCGAAAGTGCTGCAAGCACTGAGAGTCAAAGGAAGTTACCCAAGAGGAAACCTGGAAGCAAAAGGAGAGTTCCCTCCAAGGAAGTTGTTCCAATTCCCGTACCTAAGCCTGAACCGCAAAGACAGCTAGTGGACGAAAGCTCTGAAGATACACAAACAGACGAAGAGATCTTCTACTCAAACGCAGCAACCGACGTGACTCCTCAAGTAGTCAAGCCTCCCAGTCCTACAGCTGAACACGTCAAAGGGAAGACTCCAGTCATTGAGCAACAAGAAGAAGAAGAATCAGATGAAGAGCAACTAGATGCAACATACAAGAAAAAGTTCAAATTCATTAGACTTCAACACGTTGCAAAAGAATTTTCTAAGGATCAAATGGGTGGCCCCGGAGGGTCAAGTGGTGGAGTTTAACCTACACCAAATCCTGATGCGGTTAATCGACCCGATAAGGGAACTGGTGCCACCACTTTGGAGCAACAACAAAAGCGCGTGGAAGATTCTATTGATTACAACATTGAAGAACCAGAAACTGAAAAGTCCAAGAAAGATAAAGCTGATGAAATAGCTTAGCGGAAATGAAGAAGATGTTGAGTATGATAAGTTTCTTCTAGATAGTCCTGCACGCTCAAAGGAGGAAACTTCTGAGCCACCAAAGGACCCGGAGTCTCCTCATATCTCATCATCATCCGATTCATCTTCTCACTCTTCACCACCACCATCAAAAAGAACAACCAGATCCACATCCAGATCAGTGAAGAAGCCAACAGCGTCTTGGATCTCTCATGCAAAGTCACGAATCGTTAAAGCTATCAACACTACAAAAAATTGGCCATTTAGTGGCACACAAAAAGTGTCACTAAAAACGAAATATGTGTCACTAAATACCAGACGGGGAATCGGTGGCAGAAAAAAAAAGTGTCACTAATGTCGCTGCTTTTAAAGGGTTTTAGTGGCACTTTATACTTGTGTTGTTGCATACCTTATGGGATTTAGTGGCACTTCTACGTTGTGTTACTATTGACCATTCTTACTTTAGTGACACATAATTATCTGTTAGATAAGGCTTTTAGGATTTTGTGACACTTACTTTTTGTCATTATACTTTTACTATGATCACAAAGTAAGTTGGCTTTAGTGACAAACATTGGCCACTAAGATTTGTTCCAATATCGGCTTTTGCCAATGTGATCTTTTCAAACTAGTGACACAATGTAATATCAATTCTCAATTACTAGATTTCATTAAAAAAAGAAACTAACAATTTCATATTCAAACAAAAATGCAATTGCCATCGTACACGATTTTTTTAGTACAAAAATAAAAATATCTAACGTATACAAAGCAAACATTATTCTTGATTATTCAACAAAAAAAGAAAACTAATAAGTCTATATATCTCCAACTGAATATCATAAAAGACACCTAAAAACTACTAACTCTATTCTAACTTCATCAAAGGTAGCAAAGCATTCTGATAACTCTTGGCCTCTTGACGCCCCTAGAATCTGTAAGCCAACAAAAACAAAACCGTAGACATTCATATTCAAGATGAAGGCAACAAAACATTTACTTGAAGGTACAAACTTTTCTTTAGTGTTTGATATAACCTGAATTTGTGATAAATTTTCTAATTCGGATCAAGAAAAGTGTTAAAAAGTAAAGAACTTTTGGTGCATGAATAGGAAGTGTACATGTGACAAGCATACTCAGGATAAGATTTGTTGGAGTACCTGAGTAAAAAAGAAACAAAATTGTATTAGTGAACTAATGTTACATAGCCATATATAAATAAAAAAAGTTAGTCTTTTACCAATGTTTTAATCTACAATAGATGATCCTTGATTTCCATTAGTAGAGTTGTTTTGACCCGGAGTAGAGTTATCAGGATTCTTTAAAGATTCAGGAATTAAAATTGCTACAGAAAGTACAATTAGAATAAAAACTAGTATGAATGAAAATATATACCTCCATATTCATACTCCTAAGGATGTCAGACAAGTTAGAATTTGTTGTCGGGTCCTTCAAAAGGTTTACAAGGTTTTATAAAACATCTTCTGTTTGAGCCAATCATCGTCTTGAATACCTTGGGTATTAGTAGATTCATTTGCAACAACTTTGTAGGAATGACTGCATAGGCATAACATGTTCCGCCGTTAGAAAACGAGAATACTAACGTGGGGTATTTTAAATATTGAAAAATCACATTCCATAACTTGAGAAGCTTTGTCATTAACAATACTACCATCCTTACGGGTAAAGCTTATTTGGTATAGTTTCTCTCGTGATGGTTGCACCCCATTATTTTTAGTAGCCTGTTAACAAAAAAATATTTCACTGACATAAGCAATGTTCTATTAAACTAGTGTAGGTAAAGTGATTTGATATTTAACAAAATAACTATGTTAACAATTTACGGGTAACTTACCTCTTCTTCAGCAAGCCTAGCAAATTATTTCAATGACATGAATATGTAATGTTGATGATGCAACTAAGCATATCACCTCGTAAAAAAAGTGAAAAACTCAAGCACATAGATATTGAATATTTAATTATGACCCAATACAACACAATTCACACTTCAGATGATACCAAGTTAAACATAAGTGAGATCTTGCTACTATACTAAACAATATTATCAGTGAATAGCATTAGATATAGATAAATGAAGTTGCATAAATACATTACAAAAAAAGACCTCAAACTAAACAAACTATGCAATAAAAAGTATGCAACTCGATAATATTCCTAATGTATCTAGATGTAAACTTACAATTTAAGGAAAAAATCAAATAACAGGTCATCCATATTTTTTTGTGCAATAGGTCATCAATGTATAGGATTTAGTTTGGATGCGTTCCGGATTGTTTTTTCTTAAATACTAGAGGAGAGCTAAGTATATAAACACATAAAAATATCCCTTATGTACCAAATCTTTTATGTTATTGGGCCAAAACAAAATAACAGGTCATCCATATCAAAGCGAGGACCTGCACAAGTATTAAAAGCATAGGGTAAAAAGTAGTTGTTAGCGATTACACATATCAGAAAAGCTTAATTTAGTTGTAGCAATGATACTGATAAAGTAATTGAGGTTTACTTAGAATAACGTAACCTATAGGAATCTACTCAAAACTGTACACATGTTTATCTTGCTTAGTAATTCCCATGAATGTGTCAGTAAGTAGTCCCATTATATGCAGTTCCGTGAGACTTTTAGAGGGAGTAAACAATGAATTTGTAGTAAGTTAAACACACAGTAGTCTTTTAAATTCCTTCATTGATCAATGGATGTGCTAAACTAAAATTAAATCTACCAATTTTTATTAAGCGGTTGAAATCTGAACCTACCATTATTGCTAAAAGGTTGGATAAATAAGCATATAAATATTTTGATAGCAAAAACATAGAAGAAAGATAATGAATTAGCAAGATTCAAGTGTTGAAAAGACACATACCCGCTAATTCATTCTGATTATCAGAGTGTTCATAAGTTGTCGTGTCTATCTGAGAGGAATTTGCATCATTTGTTTCGTTAGTTGAGTGCCCATTCGACTAACTATGTGCTTCATTATGTTGTTGCTCGTTTTAAGCTTAAGTAGAAATCATACATAGTCTCTTGCGCCTAGCCATGATGGAGTATACAAGAAAATAAAAATCAAACAATAAGAGTTACAATGTATCATAATATGTATATTATGGTTACTAATTGCAAAAGTTGTAGTTTTTTATTGTTAACTAAATATTTCAATAAAATTTAACTTCCCATCACTCTACTTCGTCCTCTTCATCGTCTTTTCCATCGCATTCCAAATCTGACGTAACATTTTCCTCATCGTCACCATTATCGCCCATTCTATGCAGGTGAGTCAAATTAATTGAGCCATCACTAGTGCGATGTAAAATGTTTACACAATGTGATCAAACATACCATCTCTTATGCGATGCAAAATGTTTACACAATGTGAACATGGACACAATATATTCCCTTCACCATTTGACGACCTCTCAAACGCAATATCCATATAATTTTCTACACCACTCACACAAGATCTACTTAACATTTGTTTATTATACATTCACGATTTATCCATTACTAGATTACCTTCTAAACTGCACCAAACAATTTAGAGAATTGATGCTTATTTGTTTTAATGAAAATAAATTTGACTAACACCAAAAGTACTAATCAAAAACTCACTTGACCTCATTATCAAATATCACATCAAAACCCAACTAAGAATGTTCCATTAGACATATTTTAGGTGTTTAAATTACCTAAATCTAACATATACGTAGTATATAATAAGTTTAAACAAATTACACATATAATTTTAAACAAATTAAACTTGAATGCAAAGACATAAAAAAACCCTAATACCAACAACATAAGAAAGTAAATGATAACAATCTACACAATCTCAACAAGGCCAATCTTTAAAAAACATAGATTAATCAAACCTATATTCGTGTGTTATACAATTCTAACGCAATACTAGACAATAAAAACTAGTAATAATGAAAGAATAAAAGTATCAATAATCAAATTGAATCATGTTCTGTATCAAACAAAAGGTAGATGAATATTTATGTTTTATTACCTGACCAAAAAAGATGAAGATAGTAATAAAATATAAATTTCTCTTATTGGATAACTGAGATGTAAACGAAAGGTGGGGCTGGAGATAAGGAACAATTATTTAGAATTCCAGACTTAAATTAGGATATGTACTCCTAAAAATGGGAGAGAATTGATAAAAAAAATTGCCGCTCATTTAATTTGTTTTTGCGTGAAAAGGCCGCGTGATTAGTAATCCGTAATTAGTGACAAACATCAATTAGAAATAAAGGAAAAGTAAAACTTTTAATGGCATAAAATCTAGGTGTATCACAAATTACAGGGGCTTTTAATAACATGCTTATTTTTGTGCCTCAAATATCATGTGCAATGGTGGCACAAACCATTAAGTGGCACTAAAGCTATAAAAAAAAATTAGTGGCACATAAAATATGTCACTAAAAACGCAATATAGTGACACATGTAAATTAGTGGCCCTTTTTTTGTAGTGCAAGCAGGTTAGAGAGAAAGATATTACAAAGAAGAAGTTAGATTTTCTTGCTGACCAGATACAGTATCTTCATGATGAGAAAGACAAGATGCAAGTTGAAAGGGAGTATGTCCAGAAGCTCATGAAAGATGATCTCACTACTACACAAAGTAGAATAGAGCCCCCTACATTAAGCCCTGTTTTTCACAAAAACGGGATCTATGTGTCATTCCGGAATTTTTTTATCCAATAAAGCCAGGTTCAAGTTTAGATAACCGGGCTCTATTCCCTGCTCCATAATAAAGCCCTCTTTAATGTTTAACAACCGTGCTCTATTCCTCAGGCGGGATTCTTTATCCCAATTCAATATTTTCATTCCCATCCCAATTTCAATATTTTCATCCCCATCTCAATTTCAATTTTTTCATTCCCATCTCAGTCACACACACTCTTCCACTGCTCTTCCTCCATCCACCATGCCATTTCTTGCTCTCATCATGGGCTCCTCCCTTCCGCCACGGCTAGTGGTCAGTCATATCCCTTCACTTTTGTTCCTCTAGAATTTTCAATTGAAACTTAGGGCTAGATATGCATTTATTAAATTTAGGGTTAATGTATGTTTTACCTTTTAGGCTTGGTTGTTTGCTTAATCTATGTATTTCAATTGTTACTTTGAGGCTTTGGGGGATAATTTTAGATCTAATTGCAAAGAGGTCATTCATATTTGTTTTTGGTATTCATACAGGCTTTTATATATTTATAATTGGCATATGTTTTGAGTCATCTCATTCTTCCATTGATATTGTGTTACAGATTTATGCTAACTCCTTGAAGCTTGTGGGATCTAATGTATATATACACTGCTGCAACAACATGTGTATTTTGTTTCATATATGCTTTAATGTGCTCAGTAAATAGATGCAATGAACTTGGTTTTGGGGTTTATCATGGTTGATTTAGACAAGTGTAGTGTATTTTTGTGTTTGTCTATGTGTGGACTCCTGGCTGTGTTAGTGTGTTGTGCCCAAAAATGGACTTATCTTTTATAATTGGTTGATTTAGTCCCAAAGTAAATCAATAGAACTTTATCTTTGACTAGTGGTTGTGTTTGTTTGAGTGTCACACTAATTTATATGTGTTTGGTGCTATACTAATTACCTGATATTCACGACGAACATTTGCTCGCGCGTTGTGGTGGGATTGTAACATACACTTTAAATAAGAATTAAGATAATTATATATGTGGTATTGTTGTTGATTTTTGGGATTGCTTTTACTTCTTTCTACTTATCAAGAACGCTATTTTACTTTTCTATTCATCAACTATTAAGAAAACTTATCAGGATTGTTTGGGAATGCTTTTTTACTATAACCGTTTATGTATGGATTGTTTGAGATTGATTATTGAAACTGATTATGATATATACTAAAGGGATTTTTTTGGGGGATGCATATTGTTAATGTGCTGAAGGAACTTATCTTAAGGAAAAGTTGCTGCATCATGAGAAGAAAAGTTGGAGATGGGGACAGAACCATTCTATGATTGCAGGTTTAGACTAGTTCCTTTAAATCTTGTGGCATCTATGGACCATGGTCAGTATACTTTTGCAACATTTTCTATTACTGTATTTGATTAATTGGTACTTTAACCTCAACTCTGAGCAAGCATCTGTGTATACATCAGCGTAGATGGTCTTAAAGTCGATAAATCTTAGGCAAACTTGTCTTTTTTTTCTTTGGAACAGATTATGTAATGACAAATGGAAAGAGCAACTTAAATTCATTGGAAAGAGCTTATATTAAGGAAGAGTTGCAGCTTGAGACGGAAAAGGTACCTACTATTCTCAGCTTTTGATTTAACTTACATAATCAGTATGATCTTGTTTAGCATAATGTGATTTTGTGAATTAATATTGAGTATGCGCTTAAATGTACACTGATGTTATTGTATCTTCACTCTTTCGGTGTCTAGTGGTTTTTACCTCTTATGTCAATTATAGTATGTTTTAGGTCCATCTTGACTAATTGGATGATAAATGACAGCAGACTCACAAGTTCAGCTCAGCAGATTCGTAGGTGTTTTGTTGCTTCTTTGAAAGGGATTGTCGTGTTTTTATGACTTTCGAACATGATTTTAGTACCATCTCTGAAGCAAGTAAATGTTTACATTCCTCAAGTAAATGTTTACATTCTTGACTATTAGTTCTGTTTATTAATGGGTTTGATTTTGCGCACATATTAGGGGCATAACCTTAACACCGAGCCTAAGTTAGCTGTGACAAATGTTAATTGACACTCTAGCTATAAAGTTCTATGGTGTATGTCACTAGTCATTGCACAACCTTGCCATTTTACTCCATATGTTATGTTAAATGTTAGTTTTACACTAGTAGTTAATGCTTTCATAATTTACTTTAAAATGATATATATTGCATCAGATTTGACTGTTCTTGTTTTATCTATAAATTTTGTGGGTCAAATTAGATTAAAAAGTAAAAGCCAAAGTAGAATTTGTTTTCTTTTGATGAAAAGTAAAGATTGGTCAATCAGTGCTCTTTTACTAATAAGGTAGTATAACTTTTATTGCATGACCCATAATAGGTATATATAACATATGGCAATCGTTATGTTTTATTAATTAGGATTTGGTTTATTGTAATCATCTAGTCAGATTTATGATTTGTTGTAATTGTCAATGCAGTGGTACCACAATGAACGGCAACACTAACTCACCAGGTTCAACAACCGTGACAGCGGGAGGCAATAGTAATAGAAGAAGTATTTGAGAGTCAAGACTCGCTTCGAGGTTGCAATGTGGATCGTTTTGTCAATTGTCTTATGAAATTCCTGGATTTCTTCTCCACTGTTTAGAGCTTGTACTTGGCTGGGTAAAGTCAAGATTTATTATGTATTTGTCATGTGGCGTGATTCTTAATTCTAAAGGCAGGTTGGGGACGACATCAACTTCATCAAACCCCGTCTGTTTGTGTTGAGTTATTCAAAGGCAGTGACAATAACGAGATTTACAGTGACGTCAATCGTGTATGTTTTACTTTCATTTATGTTCAAATAGTTAATAAAGTTGGCTTGTATCTTTTTGGTTCTGTTGTTTGCAAGAGTAATCATATAGTAGGCAAGCTCAATGTGTATCAATGGAGTTGTAATATCAGTGGATCTTTCTTATTTGAATCAATGCTATGTTTGTTTTGGAAAAGAAGAGAAACAAATTCATTCATGGCTGATATTGGCTGAAGTTATCTCATGCAATATATATATATATATTTTATTCACATAGAGCCATGTTTTTAATTACAAAACCGGGCTCTATAACTACAAATAGAGCCCGTTTTTCAAACCGGGCTCTATAAGCATTTCGAATAGAGTCCCCTCCCCTTTGTGCCCGTAGGCAAAACCGGGCTCTATGACCAATTTCAACCGGGCTCTATGCCCTTTTTTGTAGTAGTGTCTTCAAGGGAGAATGGACGAGATGATCAAAGGATACACTCACAAGTTCCTTCTTGACGTCGTTCCTAAACTGACAAAGGAGATGTATACCAGACAACTTTATCCGAATCTCTTACATCTGGCCAAGCAAACCATGAAATCAACTCCAATGAATGTAAACATCAATCCAGTTGAACCCACAATCTTCTCAGATGATGAATTGGTGAACCGGCTGGTGGCTCAAATGTCGAAACGCTCTGCAACGTTTGCCTCCTATGAAGGTAAATTGTTTGAAGAATTGCTGGAATACCAACTCAGGTCATCATACAAAGAAGAAGCTGAAAGGCCTAAACGTCCAAGAGACGATGAAGACAAAGATAAGGATAAGGATAACGAGCCCAAACGCCCGAAGAAGTCTAGTGAATCATCCTCAATTCAGTACTCAATGCAGCCTCCACCCCAAAGGACTCCAGCTCAACAAAGATCCCCTCCTTGCTCTTCAACTGAAAACCTCGATTCTGAGACACCACCCCAGACTCAGAAAACTGGTGATCACTTTGAGTATACGGGTGGTGACGATGAGGAAATCCCTGAGCCCCAACTACAACCCATCTCTCCGACACACCAAGAAACCAGAATCCTCCTCTAGGCCAAAGAAAAAGAAGAAGAAAGCGCCTATGACTGACGTCTTATCATGGCTGGACGAGAATAACACTGAATTCGACTGGTTCTCGAAGCTTGTTGATTCCACACCCTACCCACCTGAAGGTCAAGATGCGGTAGAAGGTCGTACATTGGAGCACGCTAAGTTCTTGCAAGAAAAATTCCGTGTGAAAAAGATGACGAAATCCGATTTGAAGCGAATCAAGAATGAAGCATTTCAACTGCTAAAAGACAGCTCGAAAAGTGCTATTGAAGTCGAGTATCACCTTGATAATATAGCACGAGACATGTCTAACAATATGGATTGGCTCAACCCAGAAGCAAACATCGACTTCACTCAACGGGAAAATCCTCCATATTACACCAACTGGTCTAAACCTCTACCAACAATTGGCCAACCAGATCAGCCTAGGATTCATTCTAATATTTCTTCAACAAAGATTTAGAATTCCTTATACACGGTGGCGATGGTTCAAGGAAATACGCTACATCTCTGCCACTTCCATTCCCAGCAGCTATATACTCTAACTGCATAGCCATCGAGGAAAAAACTAACCACATATTCTCCAACAAAGTGGAAGAGTATGACCGTGATGCAATGTATGGGATTCACCATTGGCCGGAACGCCGAAGAATCTACTACAGAAGCTGCCAGGTTCAGAAGTCTCAACATGAAGTGTTCAGTACTAAGAATATCGTTGCCATAAAACATGTTGATCTTTCGTCTAAATGGGACTACACTTTTCTCAAGAATATCGTGGTCAAAAGACAAGACGAAAGGGATTATGCATTCTCTGAAGCGGATTTTGAGAATTTGTCTATCAACGACATTGAAGACATGTACCTTGCCAAAGTACAAGGTCGCATGAGACAATTCTCGACTGAAGTGCAACGTGAATTCATCAAGTCCTTGCTTATCTTCATCAGAAGAATAGTAATCAAAGAATGTGTAGAAGATCTCCGCTTGCGTTGAATCATATCGACCGTGTCAACTTCACTCCACCTCAGCTAGATCTTCCCGACATCAACTAGCTTCCACAATACACTCTCATCAGCCAACCATTCGAAGTAGTTTACCTTAGTGAACTACAACGCAATTGCTTGATGGCGTGTAGAGATCTTCACAAGGTTGGGGATCACACACTGAAGAAGGTTAGGGACGGATTGGCTTATAGGTTGAAGGACATACATGAAGGAATTGGGTCAAAAAAGCGATGGAATTCTAAAGACGACGGATGTGAAGAGGATCATCACCATGATCGATGAAAGGTTGTATCGACGGGACCAGTTCAGAACACTGGAGAGCTTTGTAGGCGGTCGACCCAGGATTGCTCTCGCTGGCTATCAACGCCCTGTTAGCATTCCTGGCAAGATTGATGGAATTCCTGGTACCCCTTGAACTACTTCTATTTCATATAATTTGGATGTGTGATTTTATATGTCTGTGGCTTGTGCACACATAACAGTGTACAACCCGTTCTTGTCAAGAAAGGACCCTGTGGTACGTTTCAGTGCCACAATCCTTATAAAAGGAGCGAAAGCTTCTTACTTTTGAGTAAAACCTATCAAACCTTTCACTTTTCAAGGTTTTTTTCAAAAGAACAAGTACTTCCCCTTATGATTCTCAAAACCTCAACCGTTTATATCACTAGTTAAGGGGGAGTATTTGACTTAAAACTTTGTTCACAAATTGTTCACAATGGTCATCTTCCCATAAAACTCAAAATGGTCATATTTATTCTCAAACATTTCGTCAAAAATAACATTTATATGCCATTTTTTAGGGGGGAAAAATTTATGTGATAAGAAATATGTTGTGTAACTGCAAATGAATCTTTGTGCTATAGACTTAACCAACGAATTGACGAGATCTTAATTGTTAGTAACTCGAAAAGACTTGTCCGGGACGGGTAATAATTTCAAGCTAGTTCGCTAGTGATGTAAACGTGTCTCGCAAAGCACTTGTCCGAGTAGAATGTACCATTCGAGAAATTCTTGGTAGACATGGTCTTTGACGGGTTTGACAACCTTTCGAGGTTTGTCCACACCTTTAAGATAGTTATTAGAGCTAGTTGTCACCTAAAAGCTGACAATGTAACTCTTTAACTATTCAACGTAACCGTGTCTTGCGGGGGATTGTCTATCTTGAGTCGATCAATTCAAAAAGTGCGCGCTCTTCTCTCACCGTGCAGATTTTTGTCTTAACTATTAAGCACGTGTGGAGGGGGAGTATTTCTGCTAAAAGATAAAACTCTCACAGTGATACAAAATGTTTTAAATTCACAAAAACTACGAGATATTTTCTTGAAAATGGTTTTATGGCAATGGAGTTATAAGGAGATTAAGGTTAGGAATAACCGTTCTATGATCCGCCAGAGCCGGAGGGATCTACCCAAGGACACTACCAATAGTTAGAATTAGAAGTCCTTAGGTATGATTGTAAAAAGGAGAAAATGAGAATCGGAGAAAGAAGGAGTTGAAGAATTAAAAAAAATGTAAAGAAAAGGGAAATAGCCCTCCAAATTATTCAACTTAGGGCAGACACCGGGTTCAATTCATATGCTACTGGTTGTTACTTGATGACACCGGTATTGAAGATTAAAAGGCGTCATGGACCCAGTGACGCATGCACTAAACCTTCTTAGCCACTCAAGTTTCTCTCAACAGATGCTTGTTTCATTCTCACAGGGAACCCTACATTATCTATCGGCTTTCTCTTAGAGATTGCTGATATTGAAGAAGGAGACCCTCTCCCTAGTCTCCGCTCAGGAAAACCAAAACGCACTATTGAGTCTAGAGCCACGAGATTCATCAAAAGATCTCTTAGGTACACTTGACATTTCATCACTTGTCGTTCAACAAAAAGAACATCGGTAATGCGTTATCGAGTCCTTCACAGATCTTAGCAATCTGTCGAGAACATTTATGAGAGGTTCACAACTGTGATCCTCAGTGATTCAATGGAAACTCTTTCCATGGTCAACATCAAATAGCCCTGACAGAGGTCGCCGGTAACTCCCGTGGATTACGCTTAGTGTGTCTCAAACGGTCTATGCGTGAGGTGATGCTTCGTGTACCTCGACTCATCTCGAACCGTAGATGTACTTCGGTACATCGCGTTATCTCACTTGTAGGACTCCGGTTCAGGAATGGCCTTTGTGAGAATTAGAGTTGTGTTTTCACACTATGCTGTTAACACTCTCGAAGTTCAAACTTGTAAGTGCCGGAATCCGCTTATTACTAACTTTTCTTATGTTTTCTTCTTATGGAAGCTATGGAGCGGACTGATCGTGCAGATTCTTCACATGCTCATGCCAACATCATCACTAATGGAAGTTCTCTCAAAAAGCAACACAAAAGTCAGAATGATTCTATGTCAAATCAAAGAATTTACAAAGTTTAAAGACTTAAAGAACTTCATCAGTACTAAAATCCAACGTCAAATAGCGTGTGAGCATGTTGAAGAATGACGTGGAGACACTGGAGCAGTGAAGCAGACCTGAGGCAGATTTGATGCAGACTACAACAACATACTATCACTACCATCACAAAGAACAAAGATCAAAGAACAAAGATGACGTCAAAGTAGAACTGTTTAAAGAAAACCATTTCTCTACACTGGGGAGATTGTTCAAATCAAGGCAATTCTTCTCACAAGAAAGAAGAATGTCAGAAGACGTCAAAGCTACGATTACATCAGTACCTTAATCGTTCATATTCATTCATCACCAACACTTAGGGGGAGATTGTTGGAATCGCTCCTAAACCTAAATCAAGTGTTAGTGATTTATATGTAATAGTTAGCTTAATATGGCCTTTATGTTAGTAATTAGCCTTAGGCTTATGTAGAAGGCCCATAAGCCTAGGCCTAGTCCAATAAGGAAAAGGAAGGGAGTAGGAGTGTTGCCCTAGCTCTCCTTCCTATAAATACCTTGTAATAACCCTCACTTGAGGGTTGGTTGTTCAATTTATCTCTTTCACATACCTTACGCCTAACCATTCATATTAACGTGTGTGTGTGTGTTTGGATATTGTTCAACCGATCTTCTCTATCTCTTCTCTTGTGCTTGTGTTGTAAAACTAGTGACCTAACAAACCTGTGAAGTGTACCCAACATGACTATGAGTTCAAACTTTACTGGTGTTCTCCATAGAAGTTGCTCATCTTCACTTGGATTCTTCGATCTACTGTTTCTATTTTTAACATTCTAATTTATATGAATTTGTTTTATGTAAAAAAGGTATCCCTAAATTGACTCTTCCATAACCGACATTCACACTTATCTTTTAACGTTTCTGGGTTTGAGCAACTAATATCCACCTTTTGATTTAATCTTTGTTTAATCCAAGCATAGTTATTAGTGCAAGTTTGTGTTTTTCGTTATTTGTGTGTCGTTTTCTTAGGGTTTTTTATTTAGATCAGATCGCTGCATGTGTTTCATTCTTTGATTGCATTAATTATTCAATCCTTATGTGAAGTGGTGGTGCTTGATCGTTTATAAAACCCTAATTTATTAGGGTTTTCTGTGTTAAAGAAGTGTATATATACGCTACTTGGTTATCTTGTTTGCTGTCGTTTTTGTTTGTGATGCTGAAATCCGGGTTTTTGGAGTCGGTCGGAAAAGGAGGAAAGTGGAAAAAGAAAAAAGATGATGATGGGATCGATGCTTATTCTGGTCCTTCGTCGTTGGAGGTTGATTTCCCTTCGTTGATCGAGTTAGCTTCCACAACACGTAAGACTGAATCAAAGTTGCTTGATTCTCAGGGTAAGCCATGTAAACCAATAAGAGGCGTCCATGCTGGGATTGATAATGTGGAGCCTGGTGTGCATGAAGCTGTGACTGTTGTTGATGTCGTGGAACCAGTTAAAAGTGATAATGGTCAACCTGGTCAAACCCGTGTAGGTAACAAATAGGTATTAACTGTTGAGGGTGACGGGGAAACGAATCAAAATGCTTCTTTTGAGCCTTCTGATATGGTGAATAAGCTAGGGTACTGATTGTACAATAAATCGTACGACCAGGCTTTCGATGGTGATCGAAGGGTATGAGGGGTGTTATGCTTGCGCCAAACTTGTAGCCAATCTGCCAATGTTGCAAAAATCGTGAATCGGTAGTCGGGCGATCGACCACCCTGCAGCGAGTAATCGCTCAAGTCGGGATTAATCGGTGATTAATCGGATTGGCATTTCCTGCAGTTTTTTGGTATTTCTAGAGACCAAACTAAAAATCTTAACCGATTCCAAGCCTGCTATGTTTCCAAACCTCAATAAAAGGCTCCAATTCTGATTATGATGCCCATTGTGCGTTATAAGTGAAATATATGATCCCCAAATTAAGTATAATGCCTAAATTATTATTATTTTTAAAATGACCGATTTGCCCGATTCGGCCGATTTTTTACCGATTCAGCCGATTAATCGGCCGATTCAGCCGATTTTTTGACTGCATAGCGTCGATTTTTATCCTAGGCCAATTTTTCGACCGATTTTCAAAATTCGACAAGGTACTCGGCCGAGTTGACCGATTTTTGCAACATTGCAATCTGCAATAAGAAATAGAAGACACTTCGTTAAATGATTGCGCAGGGGTTGGACCCTGCGAACCACCTTCGGCGTGCGAGTAAGTATGTGTTATGTATTGTAAGTAATGTTAAGAGTGTGAAATGCTGTGTTGAATGAGCATACCATCAGTAATGACTCGTCCAATCTATTTATAGGTAGAAAAATAGGCTTGGAGAGTGTTTGCACATGTTTCGGAGATCATGGGGGCGTCCCATGTTTTATGGTAACCGCTAGGGCTTCATCCCCACTCTCTCTGTCTTGGCGGGAAAGCTAAGGAGATAGTGGAACGTGGGTAAGACCAAGTCAAGTTCTCCTTTGTCTTAGTGTTTCCAAGGTCAGACCCCGAAGGGCTTAGGCCTTTGATTAGCGACTTCCTAATTGGTAACCATGTCAATGATGAATGGTTTTACGCCATCGATGACTTAGGAAGATTGACTTAGTCCTTCGTCATGAAGATTTGACTGAGGCCGAAGGGGAGTCCTTCAACCTGATCGGAGGGTACGTCATCAGGTACTAACAGGTTCAGAATGATGATATGATAACCTCCAATGAGGCTAATGCTACGCACGTTAGTGTGAGTGCTACTGATGAGAATGTTTAGGGTAACAATATGAATACTTATGCAGATGATGTTGATGTACAATCTGTTTTACATGCTGACCAAGAAAAAATAGTAGGTCCACACAATGAAGGTGCTATTTGTTGGTTTTGCTCTTGAGTCACAAAATTTTGGTACGAATATGACTACGGATTCAATACCAAAGTTGCGTGTATGAGTTTTGAAGAGGCACTTTGTGGTGTTTCTGATGCTAATGCTTTTATACATTCAAATTTTAATGTGGATAAGACACCCGCGACTAATTCTAATATGGATGCCCCTCGAGTTATGCTTCTAAAATCAGCCCTTCGTCTTCTAATAAAGCTAAATTTTGATTTATTGATGAGACGGTACCTAAGGATGCTGACTATGATGCGGGTTTACCTATTGGTTTGGTTCAGGAGGTTAATGAGTGGATGAAAAAATTGCTTTATGGGTATTTTATTGGGAAAATACTTGCTTTTCCTGTGGTTAAATAGTTCGTGCGTAATAATTGAGGTAAATTTGGTATACAGAAAGTCACAGTGAACGCGAACGGTTTCTTCTTCTTCAAGTTCTCATCTGTAAAGGATGTTGAGGCTATTCTTAGGGATGGATCTTGGATGATTCGTGGAATTCCATCTTTCTCAATAAGTGGTCTCTATCAGTAAGTCTTCTTAAGGAAGATTTGTCGTGTGTTCCGGTATGGGTGAAGTTCCACGATGTCCCTATGGTTGCTTATACTTCAGATAGGTTGAGTTTGATTGCGTCTAAAATTGGTATTCCTATGATGCTTGATTCTTATACTAATACCCTGTGTTTGGAGTCATGGAGACGTAGTAGTTAAGCGAGAGCTTTGATTGAAATCAACGCTTCCAAGGATTTCCATGATAATTTACTTTTGGCTGTTGCTAAACTCGTAGGGGAATGGTATACTAAAAAAACTATTCACATTTGAATATGAGTGGGAACCACCTCGGTGTGGTACATGTTTGCTTTATGGTCATTTGAATGATGATTGTCCTAAAGTCGCTCATAAACGTACGGTTAATGGGACAGGTAATAAACGCAAAGGTCCGTTTCGGGAGCTACTAAAGAGGTGTCGAATGATGGTTTTACTACTGTCAAGCGAAATAGTCCCACTTATAAGCGGGGTTTGGGGTTTCTAAGACCAAGAATGTGGAGTATCGTTTGGTTGCTCCTAAAAATACTAAGGCTTCTCCTCCTAAAGACTCTACTAAGCAGGCGTATACGTTTAAACAATCAAGTTAGGACGTTGAAGTGGTTAAAACGTCGAATTCCTTTGATGCTCTTGGCAATTTAGATGAGGATCCTATTGTTAGGATAGATTCAGATTTTGATAATAGATTTGGGAACATGGATAAACATGCAAGTGCTACTATTGATTCATTTGGCAGTCTAGTCCAAGTACTACACCTATTGTTGAAAAGATTAATACGCTTGAAAGTCGATTAATTGAGGGGAAGCTTGTTTTTCTAGGTGATGATGGGAAGTCGCTTCCTTTGCAAAGGCTAATGTGGAAAACTATGTAAGCATCCAAAGTTCGTCTAATGCGTCTCCTCCTTGTAGTTCGAAGAGCACTCCTAACATGGTTAAAAAAGGAAAAAAAACATTGGCAATCCATTTTCTAAGGTTGGTGATCTAGTTATCTCAGATAGTGGTGATGATGAAGTCTTTGATGACTTCAATGAAACTTCTAATTTTATGGCTTTTGACGGTTTTAAAGGTGGTAGTTGAGTGGGCATGAGGAACTTATTGGTGCAATGACCAAAACCCTTATGATGATGATGAGTTTGATGATTCTGATTTGACCGATGCTCAATTGAAGTTTGCTAATACTTATGACATTAGTTTCCGTGGCTAGATTAGATAGGTTATTTTTTATTTTGTTTTGCATAAGTACGGACTGTCATTTCTTATGCTTGGTTAGGTCTTAAACACTGTAGGCACTTTTGGTTTGCTTTTTTCGAGTTGAGGTGTAAGCTTCATTTACATTCATTGTACTTAATTGTTTTTTTGGAATAATAATTTTACTCGTGAAACCTTTACCAAAAAAAATTGATTTATGTACTTTTCCTTTTATTTATTCCTCCCATATATTTATTATTTGAAGTAAACTTTGCAGTTAACTTGATGTAAAAATTTTAACATGACATATTAAAATTAATCAATATCACATGTGACATTTAGTGGCACTTTTTTCTATTCTTGGTGACCTTTTTTTTAAGTGTCACTAGAAGATAACTTTTTTGTAGTGACAAGTGTATGTATATACTTCCGCTAATATGTTTACTTACTTACTCGAGGGTTGTTTGTTGAATGAGAAGAATGTCTATGGGCATTCGGTGGGGCCGACATGGTTAATCTAAATAGCTAAACAAAACTTTGTTTCAATTTGGAACCCCCTCGTAAAGACACACTTGCAGAGGAAATCATGCTCCTATCACACTCATGGATTCTCCATATGAATAGGAAGTCCATCCCGATTTTGATTGAGTTTATAACTCAAATCCAACTCTTGCTTGTACTAACTTGACGTAACTTTTACCTTAATTTCTAGCTAGCTTGTTTCTAGTTTCTTGATGAAAGTTGCAGTTTCATAAAATAAATAAAAATATAAAGCATTTTTAGGCAGAAAAGAAACTATTTCCTAACTCTCAAAAGAACAAGAAAAAGGTAAGAACTTGATATTGAACGTGTATATATTGCATAAGGAAGACTGCAGAACAACATCTACGATCGATCATTTTTATACCCATTTTTATACCCATTCTTTCATTCAAGATACTCAAAAGGTTACAAGCCTCTTTATTTCATTCCAAACTCTCAAAATAAATGTTATGGGTTTAGATTAACATAATATTAAGACTAAGGAATCGGTTTTGAAATTTATTAGTCCAGAAAAAAAAGAGTCAGAAGTTAAAGTTGGATAATATGGAATGGATTCAATTAAATCCCTTAAAATAGATGCATGGGTATATTATGGATGTATTTCCTCTCATATAGACCAATCATCTGGTCAGCCACACCCCACATAACGGCCTGCCCGGGTGGGATACGCATTAATCGTGGAAGCAAACCCTTCCACAATGCACGCGGTCCTTCTTCAGCGTATATAGTTGGTACGCATTAATCGTGTTTTTGTCTGTAAACATTATAGCTTGGTTTGTACCATTGCGCATAACAGTTGGAGCAGCTCCTGCCCAAAGCCAAAATAGGCCTTCTTCATGTACAATTAAGCAAGCACAATGGACGGGACCCTTGTACTTTAAAAGCTCTGGAGTCAAATCCCTTTTGATGTTGCAGTCTTATATTGACCACCTGCATCATTATTAGTGAAGTTGTTTGATTAACTTTCCACCCAATAATTTTATTTTATCCATATTTAAAGAATATATAGAGGAAAAAAACTATATATTCATAATGTACTTTAAAAAAAACTCATTATGCTCTATCTACTTCACTTATTGTCATAATACATAACCGTTTTCATTTTAATCGGTTATTTTCTGTCCATTTTTATCCGTTTTCGTAAATCGTTCATTTTTATCCGTTTTCATTTTAATCTGTCCAGATAAAAACAAATAAAAAAGGAAAAAAACTTTTTTTATTATCCACGTCAAAACGGGCTGACAACAAGTCTGTAATAAGCATTATACTCCATCGATATATCAGATGCTTAAACTTGATTTCAATTTCTAAGGGTCAAGTGTAGCTATTTGGGAGTTTTGGTAATACTAACCCTCATTGTCTCGAATTGGGGTTGCAAAACATATTATTTGTATGCAAAATAGTGTTTTAAAAGGCACTTCCCAACCTACTTTTCCAGAACTGGGGAAATAATCATAGAAGAGGCCGATATGTTAAATACGAAAACCAAAGAATTCTGCTATCGATCCTAATTCAAACTTGTAAGACTAGATAGATACATTAAGGGTGTCAGTTAAAAAGGCTTGCATTATGAAAATAAATTTCATGTAAAGGTTGTTAGATATGTGACTGCCCTAATAATGGAGGTCATCCATGTGACAGAATCTTCTCATTAGAAAATTTTCATCGTTGTGACGTATCACAAAGATTTTGAGGCTACACTGTCATTGTATATGAGGGTTGCGTATTAATTTTTACTCAAAACATGGGGCGTATTTGGGTAAGGGTAATAGCCTATACATTTCGAAAGCTTGTGTATTTAGTCAACACACTTGCTAAAATGGATTCAGAAAACACACCTTCTCCTCCGAAAACATTATATAGAAGTTGATAAAAATCTTTCAGTCCAAACACTCAAAATCAGCTTATTTCATTTGCTCAAATAAGCTTACCCAAACAACCCAAATTCATACAAGAATCATGTTCCTTATACATTATTTACAGCAACTAGAACCCACAAGACATGATGATAACGATATTCATACTATTATACTATTCGGGTGGGGCATTTGTTTAATATAGTGCTATTATATTTTATTTGCAAAATCATTTTGAAAGTGACTTATTTGTAAAAATCCATAATCTTTATAATAATCTAATCCCAATTGCCTAACATATACGTATTCAACTATTTAAACTGCTCTTAATTTAATATCCCTGGATAATCGTTATGATGGGTGTTGGCTAAGGCTTGGTTCTTCTCGCTGGCTAAACCCTAAATTATTAGGGTTTCGTTATTTTTTGAGCCGTCTGTTTGATATTGTGTCCGTTGTTAATTGACTGTGGGTTGGAGAGTATGGAGGCTACTGGTTCATTGTTGAGTAACTTGGCTGCCAGGGATAAGAATGTTGATGTTGTTATGTCTAATGGTAATGGCACTAAGTCTTCATTTTCTTCCATATTTAAGGATAATGTTCCAAAGAAATAGATTCAAGTTACGGAGTTAGAGAGTGATGAGCATGTGGATGGTACTGATGTTGCTATCCTATGGCTAGCAGTAAAGGAGGTTAGTACACGTTTTTCTAATACCCTATATGGGTACTTTATTGGTAAGCGTGTTGCGTTTCCCATTATGGAAAATTATGTTAAAAATACTTGGGCTAAGTTCGGTTTGGACCATGTTATGCTTAGAAATGGTTTTTTCTTTTTCCAATTCGTTAATAAGGCAGGTATGTAACAAGTTCTAGAAAATGGTCCATGGCTTATTAGGTTACTGCCTATTGTCTTAAATGTTTGGACACCTAATACGATTTTAAAAAAGGAGGAAATTTCCGTGGGGTTAAACTACATAATATTCCTATTGTTGCGTATTCAGAAGTTGGTGTTAGTATGATTACTACTAATTTAAGGCCCCCATAATGTTAGATGCCTACACTAGTTCAACGTTCCTTAACTTTTGGGGTCGTAATACTTATGCTCGTTCTCTTATTGAGGTTTCGTCCAAATCAGCTCTATTGGACACTTTGGTTGTGGCTATACCATGGCCTAACAGGTTGGGACACTCTATATAAACTATTGAAGTAGAATATGAATGGCAACCTCCTCGATTTGATACTTGTAAGATTTTTGACCATAGGGATGAGAAATGTCCTAAACGGTTTAAGGTTTCTACTCCTTCTCAAGTTATGGATGATGGTTTTGTCGAGGTTACTCTTAAATATGGGAAAGGGAAGCAACCATCTAAGCCACGATATATAGATGGGGTTCGTTTGAATAAACCTAAGCCAAATTACTTCTATTGTCCTATTGCTAAAATGAATAATAATCAAGTGGAACCTACCTATGGACACTAATGAGGCTTCTTCATCTCAATCTAAGGATGCAAATCAGGCATCTACATCGAATGGTAAACAGGCTACCACGAGTAATGTTGGTTTGAATGTTCAAGCTACTAATAATATATCATGTAAGAACCCCTTTAATGTTTTAAAGGACCAAGATGATGTGGTTGAAGTCGATACATCGACTGTGCAAAACAATGAAACAAACTTGTCTTGGGACCCTAGGGGTGACATAGGAAGTTAAAAAGTGGATACTGGAAGTGACAGGGATGAAGTTGAAAACTTAATTGATGATACACGGAATAAGGTGGGGGCGCCTGCCGAATGTGGACTTTGACATCCTCACGAAGGAAGATGAGAAGAGTATTTTGCGTGATCTATAGGAGAGTGATGACGATGCTGATCTAATGTAGCAGATGGATAATTTTGGTGTTCTAGTTTGTATATGTAGTTAGTGTGGTCGTTTTGTGGCATATCACAAATGATCTAATGGTTGTTCAAGCGGTTGCTCGAGTTAATATAGTATTTCAACCATATTCAATTGTACTTAAATATTATTTTTGTGTAATATATTGTACCAGGAAAACCCTTCCCAAAAAAAAGGTATGGATCTGATGAAACTTTACAACTCAAAAAATAACCTAGATGGTCAAAGCTTAAACAACAAAGGTATTAAATTAAATTAAACCCCACAGGGACAGGTATCTTATTAATCACTTATTGATATATAGACATACACATAATAAACCTTATTCTATTTTATAGCAACACTCGCTATCAATTGCAAACTTGCACTGTAAACACTTTAAGATAAACAAGTAGCCCTGCAACCTCGTACCACACAACATGCAGTCACCATCACTTTCAGTCCCTGTGAATAAAGAAAGAGGGTGCGGGTGACTTTTAAACATAAAAATGCGTCCAAACTTTACGTTCTCAACTATGCCAACACCTCTGTCAAGATAGAAAGGGAATTCTTCTGTTGACACACAACAAGCTGGCTGCATGGACCGGTCGCATTGATCACAATGATAGAATGCACCATTAGGATTAAACTCCTCCTCGCATACTTCACAAAAGTAATCACCGTTATAGTTTTCAACTGGGAAGTACCTTAGGGTCATGGGATGCTTGTCATACTTGTGCCTTATTGTTTCAGGCCACAACAAAGCACACTTTGGATGTAGGTAAAAGTTACAATTCTCACAACCGTAAAAAAGTTGAGTCTTTTCATCAGATAAACACAAACGACAATATTTTTGGGAACTTGGCTTAAGTTTACTAAGTAGATGATTTGGATGGGATTTATGACTGATATATTCAGGTGTAACCCCGCAAAAAACATCAAATTGGTAGAGACTTAAATAATTGTGATGATCTCTGTAAATAAATCCATTGCAAAATTGTGGCAAACAATAATAACATACGAACTGACCCAATTTATCGACTAGCGGCAATAGTTTAAGGGTAACTATGTCTCTATCAGTGCGCATCTTAACTTCAGTAGGCAACCGGGTGCACCACACATGGAGAACAAAGTTGCATTCATCATCAGAAGCTGTACATTTGTAAAACGACATGTTTGTGATTGGTCTTATGCATGCATCACATATTTCAACCATTTTCATTGAATCATGATTGGATGATGTTGTTGTTCTTGAAGAGGTAGGTGTTGTTGTAATATCATTACAGCATGGTGTATCTACCAGAGTTAATGGGTGTTGATGAAAAGGATGTGTTAGGTTGGTTTCGAAGGCCCTAGATCCATTTTCTCCATAAAAGTGTTTTAACGCATCAGTTTGATCGGGGAATGGGAGATGGAGAAGATCAGGATAGTCAGAATCTTTGAAATTTTTTGAAACTGCACTAGTACCTGCAGGACCATATAATACACGTACAACCACTAAATTATTAAAAGGAAATTGCATATACACCCACTAACATATATTGTCATTAGTGACAAATAAAAAAGTGTCTCTAAAGTACCAAAAGTGTCAAAGCGTCGAGTTTAAGGACATATTTTTTCCCTTTTAAGACGCATATTTTCTACAAAAGTGTCATCAAATGTCACATTTTTTATTTTTTACTCCGCACTTTTTTAAAAGCGTCACTAGAAAGTTAGATTTATTGACACTTTTTTTTTGTATAACTAAAGCTATTGTAACTAAAACTCAATTTAATTGCGGTGTTAATTAAATGCAATATATTACAAACTTAGATTTAGCAACAACTTGTATGTACCTGGATTCAATTGGATAGCATTGTATGATGCCTTTTTTGATGTAGTTGCGCAATCTGTGTGTACATAATATCGACATTTCTCACACTTATAAATCCAACGATTTTCATCAAATCGCAGTTCACATACCTTACATCTTGGATAAGATTTAGCTTTTTGATCATCTTTCGGAAATGAGTAAGCAAGAGTGAGTCGGTGAGTATGAATGAAATTGTCATTTCTAAAATGTTGTATCAACAACTTTTTTCGCAAGAAAACACAATCTCTATGGGCATAAAAACGGAAACAAGTGGCACACTGATAAAAGTTTCCTCTGTGTTCGTTGCCACACGCATGACAATTTGCCAAAATTTTTATAGGGATGGATATTATTGGGTGTTTGTGGCTAGGGTGATAGATGATGTGATTTTGTATGCCGTTTTTGGTACATCCTAAACCAATGAAAATATTACATTGAATACAACGATAACTTAGGTACTCATAGTCATGCTTGTGTGTACAAACTTGACACAAACACCAATTATTTTCTAGCACTTGACAGAGGACGAGAGCATGATCACGATGAGATTCGTGACTTAGCTTTGTGGGAAGCTCTGCACATAATTTATGCAGTGAGTAGTCACATTGATCACATGTATAGTAATACCTGTGATAGAAGTTGATTTCTTGACCGCAAAGACCACATGGACATCGAAAGTCTTGTTTCATAATCAACTCATCCTCATCATCGTATACTACTTCATCATGTGGATATCCTGGATTTAAATCTATAAGTTTCAATGGATGTACATGTGGTAACACTTCCATTTCAACGAATTGATTTTAATTTGAAAAATTGTTTTTTGATCGAAATGAAATAGAATAGAACAATGGCTAATAAAGATGATAACATGAAATTGAGGTATAAGAATATTATATAAGAAAATCTTAGCTGATATATTCCTTTCCCTTTCATTATATTGATCCAAAGAGTAAAGATATTCATACATTTCGTATAAAGATTGGCTTGTTCATAAAGAAAAAGATATACCTTGATAAACAAAAATGTAATTCTTGGTTGAACATTCTTTTCTTCCTTGTGTTGTTTAATTTATCTTTTGCTCTTTATTTTGTGTTTTAAATTTTCAAGGCAAGCATATAACAAGTCTTTTACTCTTTTGGATTCTACAATAGTGATTTGACCGTTATGTGGAAACATGCATAGATGGTGAACGACAATTTTGCCATTACATCTAATGTGTTTGCATATCCAGGGGCAAGGATTTCAGAAACACCGATGCGATGAACTCGTAAAAGTGATCTTTGAGATGAGCACATATAACTCCCTTGTAAAATTTGTCACAATGAGAATCACATATGTTTGAAGGAAATAATACAACAACAAATGTGGTTGGCAAAAAAAATTGAAGTAATTATCATTCGGATCAGCATATGGAGTATCGTCTTCAGCCATTTTAGGAGGTGGCAGTTTAGTAAGCGTTTAACACTTGCAACAAAGAACCAACATCAATAATTTAAGGGAACTCGAAAACCAAAAGAAGAGAACTGAATTTACAGACCTAAAGACAACAAATATTATATATAATCCCTTCTGATAGCATATAATAATAGTCCTTTCACATCGTTTTTCACACCCCATTCAGGTGGAAACAATATACACTGGGACTCTTTATCTGTAAACTTCGTCTCATAAGTTGATCAGAGCCCCATTAATCTACACAATGCAAAATCTCATGAAGAGTTTCATCAGATTATAATCTCTCGAAGTTGAATTTAACTGTAGGTGCAAGATATTATTGACATACCTGTAGAGTAAACACATAAGCTGATTCCCAACGCCTTTATCGTAATTGACCTTCTGCTGCTAGTCCAACCATTGCTGCAACTGTCAACCTGAGATTAAATTTTAGTAGCTAAGCTGCTAAGGTTACTTATATACCTAGTTAGCTAATACATACTTGCCACACCAATGGTTGGTTAATTGTCATAAACTACAAAGTTGAGGGAAAAAGGTGAGAATATTGACCCATTTGCATGCAGATGGGTTTTTTTAGTTAGGTTTAATTTCTAATGGACCCATCAAATTGCGAGTGAGTTTACCTGAATCTGATTTTTGCCACCAATACTCAGACCAATCTCCAACCCTTTACGCATTGATACGTTCAAATACTCAGCTTACAATATTAAATATTAGCTGGGACATCGAGTCTCTCTGCCTCAACCCCTAACACATGCGAACGGCTACGATAGAGACCCGGTTTACTAATTTAGTAGCACTGACAGCATTACAGACCTGTTACAGGTCCTGATCTAACAGACCTATGTTGAGCAAAATCTCATTTCAAACATAATAGCTTCCAGATGGCAGATACGCACACCTGACTGGATCATACACCTTTTCAAATTCGAGTTGAAAACATGAGCTCACTCTCCTTCAGTTCCAGTCTCCATTCCGAAGTCGAAAAAGAAATTATCAAAGTTATAGTTCACTGCAACTTGTTGGTTATCTGACCCAGGTGATAAAGCAGCCACCCTACTTCTCTAACTCCATTACAACTGTTATCGGTAAATCAAACGGAGACATATAGCAAGTGTGAAGATTATTTAGCACAAATTTTTTTTAATGCCTCTCACTTTTACCTACATTTAGCTTGCACCTGTACATTAGTTGGAAACAACTAGAATCTTTTTATATTTCTTAGCTCCTCCACAGATTCTCAACAAATTAGCATCTGACCATTACAAATGAGTTGGCTAAAATTTGATTTTCAGCACCAACATGTATCACTAAACTAACCAATATCCATCCATTTATGCATTGATACATTCAGACACTCCTTGCAATCAAATAGTAGCAGGATAGCTCCTTTAGCCCTCAACCTATTACACATGCGATCTTGCTTTGTTAGAGGCCCAATTTACTATACTGGCAGCATTTCAGACCCGTCACAAGTTCTCATCCAACAGCCCTACCTATCCTGAGCCACACTCTTCAGTTCCAGTCGTGATTCCTGTTGGAAATGTATATATTTACAAACATGTGAATGTCCGGATTCGAACTCGTGACCACGGGATTGCACACATTAGCGAATGAGAATTAAAGTTAATAATTAATGTTTATGTTTACGATTAATTATTGCACATTAAGTCCGGTTAACGATCGTTAAGTATTTAACGGAAAAATGACTAACGACCGTTAAATGAAAAGAGAAAGGACTAGTAATGGAAAGACTTGAAAAAGTTATGGGTTTCTCTTGGGCTTGTCCTATGGCCGGCCAAGGGGATGGGTTTTCAACCCAAGCCCTAACTTGTTCCCAAAGTTTTCTATCTACTATATAAAAAAGGCTAGGTTCTAGGGTTTCTCACACTTTGTGCATTGAATTAACCCTAGATCTCTCCTCTCCTCTCTCTTGTCCCAATCGGCCGAACACCCCATTGTTAGGGAGTTTGGTTTCGTTTTTCTTAAACGAGGACTTGTGTTAGATCTAGCAATCGCTTGATTCGTTGGTTAATTCGCGTGTACAAGAACGTGGTAGTAAGACACTATTCTTACACCATATTGGTTTGAGTTGTAGAACGGTAAGGGACAACTCTTCAAACCACTTCTTTTGTTTTTTGCTCAAGAGATCTGACATTCGCAAGAGGTACGTTACGCATACTTTCAGTTAATTATTTATTTGTTATGATCTTTAGTCTTCCGCTGTGTACTCTTGATGTTTACATGTTTATTGTATGTTATATATATATATATATTATAAACTCAACAATTCCAACCATTACTACTTAAACCTTAGTTCAGCAGACTGTTTATCAGCCTCTGGATCTCTTTCAAAAACACGTTAACCTCATAAATTCTTTTCATATCTAAAATCAATATACCTCCAAATATGAACTGCTTATTCAAAGCCATTTTAATTACCTGAGTGCCACTTCTTTCAATATGTCTGCAGTGCCACTTCTTTCAATATGTAACTATTTACCTACATAAATGATGACTTGAATCCATCATACTCCAACAAATGTAACTCAAAACCTACCATCTTGTTGAAATGGAATTTTGGGAGAACTAACATGAAGGTTTCTTAAAGTGCGAACTAACCTTGTACGTTTGCATACTGTTTATGACACGGTCAGGCTTCCCTCAACCACAATCATTAACAAATGTCCTGTGTCCAGACCACCTACACAAAAACACACAAACCAAACTCATTCACACATTATCCCAAACACTGGTGTGCCTCATGTAATCGAAGGCAATATTCACGTCATATGGATTAAATTAAACAAACACATATATTATAAGAATAAAGATTTTAACTTTACATTGTCCACGAAATTCACTCATGTTCTTTTTGAATCCGTTAAGACCTAAAACACAAACAACATGGGAGTACTAGTTTCTTTCGTATCTTTTTATTTTTCCTTTACCGTTTTTGGTATTATAAGAACATTGGAGATCATGTTCAATTTAAGTATAGGGAGGGTAAAAAGAGACACCTTGAAAACTATTCATGTATTTGTAGTTTGTCTTGTCCTCATAAAAATTGTGTAATGAACCTAATGGAGAACTAATAAAGGTGATTTTATCACCAAATTAATTTTTTTGTTATGCCATTTACTAGTGACACTGTTAGACCAGTAATTGAAGAATCAATGAAAGTATGAGATGATGGATCGTACCTTTTTTTCTTTTTTTTAGTATCAAAATAGGCAGCTTGCAAGTGGACTATTGACTATACAATAAATGCCATAAATAAAACCTAATCTGAATCGTGCCAATCTAAGATGTAAATGATTTACCCATTAAACAAACTAGACGAGTACCCGCGCCTAGCGGCAGCGGTGTCTAGTTTTCTGCAAAATTCTGACGACTCATAAGTTTCTTTCAACAAACTGTATTTGTAGCGTTAGAGAATCATTTTCGAATAACTATAATTCTGATGCGTGGTTGCATAACAACAGAAATATACAGTTTTTAAAAAAATTATGTGGAGTCGATCTAAGTGTGAGAGTATATTTTCAAATAGGATTGTTTTAAGTTATTAAGAGTTTAGTAATAATATATTCAAGCATTACAAAAAGCAACGGTATTGTGTAGTTGGCAATATTACAGTAGAAACTCGATAAATTAATACTCGATTATTTAATAAACTCTCTAAGATAATATTTTTTTGCCGGTCCCGACTCGGGGATAGGGTGCTAAATTATTAATTCGCTAAAATTATAAGATAATACATTTTTGATAATTTCTTTAGACCCCATATAAAATATAAATTAATAATTCCTTATATATAGCATATTACATGAATGATTTATGAAGGTTTCTTGAAAAATGACTCAATTGTCTTTTGTTTTTTGTTGAAATCAATTTCCCCTTGAATCTCGTCTCTAATTTTCCTTAGCATGGTAAGAACTTCTGGTGTTGTTTTCTCATAGCTCAACAAGAAATTATTCAATGTGATTGCCGCTTTAATAGCTTCGTTTCGCGAAGGGGGCTCCATTGTAGAACTTTCATCATCTTCTTCATCGATATCATCTTTATTAATTCCAATAACGCTTTCAATAATTTCTTCATCAGTCAACAACTGTGCAACTACATTTTCTTCTGGGTGAGTCAGAACATCTTCGACATCCATTGCATTGCGATGACCCAACTCTTTGATCAAATTCTGGAGTTCTTGAGTGCTTTCACCACCTTCATTTACTATAAATTAATTAATATATAAATTAATAATTATTAATTTATCGATTAATTAATAACTCTTTTAATTAATAAATTTTGGTGGTCCCAAGTGTATTATATTATAGAGTTTCTACTGTATATTGTAGTTTAGAGGTATAGCCAACGTGTGTGACCGCCTTTTCTTGTTTTGTCGGTAATTTAGGCAGTGATAACTTTTTTTTACATGTGTAGCGTTTATCCTTTGGTGTGTGGCTTTTAAACTTGTAACCTTATAAATTTGATAACACCATAATAAGATTATCTTGTACTATCAATTTTCATAGATATTTAAGCATTGTTCCAAGCTATTTTGGGGTACAAATAATTATCGCTGAAGATAACAATACTATTTAATTTTTGTAATTTTAATAAACTTAGATAACATTATTTATATAATGGACAAAGGGCTATACAATATATATTAACTTTTAAAAGACGATTCATATATGCTAGTTACTTAAGTGGTGCAAGACCAACATTTTTTAAAATAACATTATACAAATGATAAAATACATGTGTCAAAGCAAAATAAACAACAAAAATCTATAATTACTTTGTCTCTCATTTTTTCAAATTTGTCACGGGTTCAAAAACTACTTCATAATTTCTCATATAATTTTGTCAAATATGAAACCCAGTTCGACCCGGGTGGTTCAACAAGTTGAACCGTTCCGGTTAAAAAACAGGTCGATTTAAACCGAGTCAACCCAACAGGTTGGTTCGAAAACAGGTCAAATTAAACCGGGTCAACCCGCCGGGTTTTGAAGCGTCCCGGGTCAACCCGGTTTTTTATGTGTATTAATAGTTTCCTTTTAAAATATATGTCTTCAACATTTCCACTTTTAGTTTCAACTTTTCACTTTTAACTTTTTGGTTTTTCCTTTATATATAATATATAGCAAGGTACCCGCGCGTTTCGGCGGCGGGTACCATGTGACAATTAACCGGAGAAATAGATCCCGATGAGATCTGATTCACCACTTTGTATCGGTTTCAGCGGATCCTCTCTGGTTCATTTTTGGATGGCTTTAATTGGTTAGCCGAACCGGTGACGACACCGGTTCCCGGTTGAACACGTTGGTCCGGTCCGGTCCGGTTTTCAAAACTATATGTACTTTTCATTTTAGGGTGTTTTAAAAATAACATTAATTAGTGTGTTTAATTATTTTATATTTTGGATTATGTTGTAGCTTCTTCAAATTGTACGTTACGAAAATTTTATTGTACTTTTTAGTAAGTGGTGTTTAATTGGTTGTTTTTAATTTGGTAGATGTGTTTTTAATTGATTGTACAATGTGAATAAATTATTGTACTTTTAAGTAATGGGGTGTTTTAATAAGAGTATTAATTACACATGCATTTCTCTCTCCATTGACCAATTTTAACTTTTTCACTTTTCCACTTTTCAAGTTTGACTGTTTTTCTATTATATGTAGTATAGATACTAAATTTTCACAATTTTTCTCTTTTTGGTTTTGGCCTTCTTCACATGCATCAACCATTCAATAAAAAAAATCAAATATTAACCCATTCTCGATTCTCAACTCTATTCAAACATTAGAAACAATAAAGAAATACGAATCCAACTTACATCGTAAAAACTTGACAAAAAGAAAGTGAAACCATGGTAGAATTGATTATCCAACTGCATAAACAAAGTAATACTCAAGTTGGTTATTCTAGGATATAAGATTTTTGTTCTTAGATCATATGAGAATCACTAAATTTATGCTGGTAAAAAACCTAACCTTATATATGAAATAAAAGACAATTACCTTTACTATTAGGATCAGCTAACTTTACTATTAGGTTTTATGTAAGCCGGCTATTAGAATAAATTTGATATTGTCAACGAACCAGGGCAGTTCTTCCATTGTTCTTTGGTTCATTAGAATCAAGTCCTCGTTTCAAAAGTTTATGCAGTAAAAGTTAGTCTCTACCAAAGCATAAACTAAGGGCAAGTCCAGCCTACCGCGAGCCAGCATGTCTGTCTCCATTAGAACTCCTTCCATAAGTGGATCATTTATGTCTTTCAAATGTTGCTCCATTATGCAAGAAAAATGAGCCTTCTCAGTTCAGTTGTGGCGCTTTTTCTATGCAAAGAGATTAATATATGTATACAAACCTGGAGTAAATTGTGTTAGTTTATGGACATATTTTAATATGAGTATGACCGGATTCGAACTCGAGACAATGGGATTGCACACTTTATGTATGAGACACGATGTCTAAATAATTAATATAAAATGTTATGTTTAATTATTAATTCACAATAAACGACTAATGAGCGTTAACACTACCACATTTACCAGTTTCCCCATCGTCGTTTTCCCCGGCGACAATTGTCGCTGGGGAATCCTCACTAAACGACAAAAATATATCCTACGTGGCACGAAGTCTCGTTGAAAAAGTCAGCTAAATTATCTTACTTTTCCCGGCGACATGTCGGGAATTCAACGGTTATATTTTGACCGAATATTTCATGGTAAAACGTGGCGGGAATTTTTCCCGCTTACTTTTTATTTAAAAATTTGTAATTAGTGTTAATCTCTTTTAACGTGACGTGGAAAATAGTTTCCCCAGCGACATGTCGCCGGGGATTCGCTTTGACTTCGTTGACTTTAACAAAAACATGGCGCCAAGAATTCCCACAAAAAACATGGTGCCAAAACTTACCACCAAAAAGCTAACAGATCTGTTTTGTATATCACAAAAATCTACCAGATCTTATCCTCAAAACCACTCAACCTTGAGATCTTATCCCACCAAAATCTAATAGATCTTATCCTCAAAACCACTCAACCTCACAACCTCTTATCTTCACACAAATTTCAGAACCTGAGACGGATCAATTTAATCCTTTTATGTGTTCTTGTGGAGCAGGAAATATAAAATTCGTTGAACGTCTAATGTGTAACCATAACATATCGACTCATCCGTTGAACGTCTAATGTGTAACCATAACATACCGACTCATTCGTTGAACGTCTAATGTGTAACCATAACATACTGACTCATCCGTTGAACGTCTAATGTGTTACCATAACATACCGACTCATCCGTTGAACGTCTAATGTGTGACCATAACATACCGACTCATTCGTTGAACGTCTAATGTGTAACCATAATATATCGACTCATCCGTTGAACGCCTAATGTGTAACCATAACATACCGACTCATCCGTTGAACGTTTAATGTGTAACCATAACATACCGACTCATCCGTTGAACGTCTAATGTGTAACCATAACATACCGACTCATCCGTTGAACGTCTAATGTGTAACCATAACATACCGACTCATTCGTTGAACATTTAATGTGTAACCATAACATACCGACTCATTCGTTGAACGTCTAATGTGTAACCATAACATACCGACTCATCCGTTGAACGTCTAATGTGTAACCATAACATACCGACTCATCCGTTGAACATCTAATGTGTAACCATAGCATATCGACTCATCCGTTGAACGTCTAATGTGTAACCATAACATATCGACTCATCCGTTGAGCGTTTAATGTGTAACCATAACATACCGACTCATCCGTTGAACGTCTAATGTGTAACCATAACATACCGACTCATCCGTTGAACGTCTAATGTGTAACCATAACATACCGACTCATTCGCTGAACGTCTAATGTGTAACCATAACATACCGACTCATCCGTTGAACGTCTAATGTGTAACCATAACATACCGACTCATCCGTTGAACGTCTAATGTGTAACCATAACATACCGACTCATTCGTTGAACGTCTAATGTGTAACCATAACATACCGACTCATCCGATGAACGTCTAATGTGTAACCATAACATACCGACTCATCCGTTGAACGTCTAATGTGTAACCATAACATACCGACTCATCCGTTGAACGTCTAATGTGTTACCATAACATACCGACTCATCCGTTGAACGTCTAATGTGTGACCATAACATACCGACTCATCCGTTGAACGTCTAATGTGTAACCATAACATACCGAATCATTCGTTGAACGTCTAATGTGTAACCATAACATACCGACTCATCCGTTGAACGTCTAATGTGTAACCATAACATACCGACTCATTCGTTGAACGTCTAATGTGTAACCATAACATACCGACTCATTCGTTGAACGTCTAATGTGTAACCATAACATACCGACTCATCCGTTGAACGTTTAATGTGTAACGATAACATACCGACATGTCGCTTGGGAAAGTCGCCAAATGTCGCTGGGGTATCCGGTCATTGTTGTAGTGTAAGTACTAACGATGTTTAATGTCAACGGGATACGAAGAAAAGGAAACAAGCCAGGAGAAGGTTCTAAAAACCCTCTCTTGGGCTTATATTTGGCCGAACTATGGGATCCCACATGAGAATCCATAGTAAACTTGATATCTACCATAAGGGTATAAATACATCCTCATGTATTCATCCTTTGGTAAACTTGATTTAATAGAAGGCCAAACTTCTTCTCTTTGGTCGACGAGTGAAACCCCATGAAAGGGATTTACGAGCGACCTTGAGCATAACAAAACTGTTTGGTTAATCTATTGTGATAAAAAAAACTAGCATTCGAATCGAATCGCTAATTACAAGACTATAGATAAATCCTATTTTGGATTTTTGGTGTTTCCCAATCGACTTAGGTGTTAGTCGATTACCTAAACCTTAATTATTTAGGGTTTATGTTTCTTGATCGTTTGGTTGCTTGGAGTTGCTAAAAGGTATGCCTACTTTATGATAAAACGTTTAAGGCTTAGGTTGTTTAGACCTAACATCTAGGATCACAATAACATTGAACAAGCATTGCACAGCGAAATTAAACAAAAACATCAGTGTTATTATCAAGGTTTCTCGTCATCATCTCCACTATAAACAATTACAAATACACAACCTAGCCCCAATTCTACGTGATCAAGTGTAGAACGGTTACTCAACAATAACAAGATCAATGAAATATTGACCTTGGGGCTAAAACACTAAACCTAGGCGTCTCATTAGAGGACTTGACGCCTAAACACACACACACATACACACACACACCCCTTTAGTCGACTACATTTTCTGTGCACACTCTAAAACTTACGCCCCTATGTCTCTTTATATACTAGATACATTAGGGTTTACAAAGGATAAGTATTAGGAAACATGTAAATCTTCCTAACATTTAAATTGATCTTCTGTAATCTTCATTCTTTATGAAGAATTCGTCCTTTGTCCCTTTAGTCCTTCATCTTTCATATGTTTTGTCTTACCAACTCAAATATAATTCCCAACATTCTTCCCCTAGTTGATAATGACAAAACCAAAATAAGCACGAACTTCCCCTGAAGTAAATATAAAGATGAATGAAACAAAATTCTCCTTAATCTATGTTTTAATTCCAAGGCTCAATAATTTGCAATTCTTCTTTGTAAATCTTTTTCCCCTTTTTGTATTATCTACTAGAGGATTCTAAGTAAAAGCAACTTTGATCTTGACAACGACTAACCAATATCACACTTCCAATCCTGTCTTCCAATGTCTCTAATTACCCTCCATGAAGATCACCAAAAAGCTTACTAAAAATAAATTTAAGACAGTAGAAACCTAAACCTGCGGTAATAATAACGATATATCAGTTGAAAAAACCGTTACCTTGATGTAGCATATAAATGGTTAAACATTTTAACATTAAGCTTCCCTTGAAACCCGTATGTTGACAATCTCTTGAATGTACGCTCTATGTAATGATTACTGTTGAAGAAAACAAAGTATAACGAACTTGATGTTGAAGTAGAATAACCTAAACGTATGTCTTATGTCTTGTACTATCCACGTGACTCCCTCAAAGGAAGGATTCGGCAGAACCAGGTGGACAGAAAACATTTTTTGAGCTAATTTTACAGCTCATTTGCAGGAAATAATGCACTATATACTTTTTTCTAACCTTTATTTTGTAGATTTTCAAAATACACATGGAGACTTTGACGCCCTCAACAAGGGGGAGCTTTTTATCAAAGCAAAACATTGCAAAACACTTGCAATACATTCACTTAGTCTTCCTAACTACTTGACGCCCTCATCAAACGAGAGCGTTCATCAAGGGGAGCTTTTCGTCAAAGGAAAAACGTTGCAAATTACTTGCAATACACTCGTTCAGTCTTCCTAATTACTTGACGCTCTCACAAAAGGGAAGCATCCGTCAAGGGGGAGCTAAAATGAGAACCTCTTTCTTACCTTAGTACTTCTTCTCTCTACATTTCTTTCTCTAAATCTTTCTAATTTGTTTACTTTCCATAAGTTTTTCTCAAACTCTCTCTATTATATGTTAATTTCTTTTCGACGCTCTTTTTGTTTCGACAAATAGGGGAGAAGAGAGTAAAAACTCCAATTCAAAATTTTACGAACTTTATTTTTTACTTAAAATAATCTTATGTTTTGTCATCAACAAAAAGGGGTAGATTGTTAATACAAATAAACTATAAAAACGTTTATGTATATTTTACGATCTTCTAATTTTTTGTCGATAACAAATGTAAAATTATTTTAACGAAATAAATAAAATACGTAAAAGCTTTGAGCCAATAGTTTACTAACACACTTTTACTAAACATATAAAAACCATCAAAACATGTTTAGTTAAATAAGTTATATAAAACCAAAACCATTTTTATAAATACTTACAAGTAATATTGTTTACTTATATTTTATAAAAATGTATATGTACTTTGTATAGCTTGTAATGGGTAAATAATGTTTAAAAACCAAAGTCCATAACCCATGACCCAAGACCCATGATCCATTTACAAGGTACAATGAATCTTGTTGGGTAAAAACCAAAGTCCATAACCCATACCCATGGAGCATGATCCATAACTCATGACCCATTGCATGACATCATGCATGAAGTCATGTTGGATATTATCTATGATCCATGACCCATGACCCAAGGTCCATAACCCATTGACTAGATACATTGTATCTTGTTGGGTATCCATGATCCAAAGTCCATGACCTATGGTCCATAACCCATAACCCATATCCCGGTTTGCAACCCAAAATCCGGACTAAGCTAACCCAGTAGCCGGATCCCTGGTTTTGTACTGGCTGGATCCCTTGGGTAAGGGATCCGCGGGAACCGTGGAAGTAGGCAGCTTTGCCTATAAATAGTGAGCCATTTCTCTCTTGCTCACTAACCCTTTTAGACATATCTTCTCTTTATGTTATAAACTCTCTAACCTCAGATCCAAAGGATCATTCTATGTAGTTTTATCTTTGTGTGATTTTCTAGGTTCCTCTTAAAGGCGAGACCACAACCTCTTAAAGATGTGCAAGCTCAAGGTCATGAGTTGCTAAGCTTCATCATCATCATCAAGACTACTGAAGTGCATCTTGTTGATAGTTCTTCTCTCCCTCCAATAGAGTGTCGTGTTGAAGGCATTGGTGTATAGTGCCGAAGGTGTACATTCGATATAAGGCGTCGATGTATATTTGTGTAGTTTAGGTTAAAGGATATTGATATCCTTTCAAGTGTTGTAAAAAGGAGTGTGTCTCCTTTGGGTAGTAGTATTAGGTAATAGTGTTGGGTATTAGTTCCTCTTTTGTAATGGAACTCGGTATCTAGCCTTGTACCGGATAAAGTATAGGTGACGTTGTGATAGGTTTGGTTCTACCTCGTGGAAGAACTCGGTGTCTAGCCTTGTACTGGTTAAAGTGTAAGTGACGTTGTGAAGGCTTCTTCGCCATATTAAGGAGCTTGTTTTGTGTAGTGCTTAGAAACTCTCGAGTTGGGTACTCGGGGAGTGGAGTAGCGCAAGGAAGGTGAACCACTATAAATACTTTTGTTGTAGTTTTGTGTTCCTTTACTCTTTATCTCTTTGCATTCTTTATGTATATGTCCATCTATGAATATTCAACACACGATCTAAATAGATTGAAGTAAGTTGATCTAAATAAATAAAACGAAGTTTTAATCGGCAAAACTATTCAACCCCCCTCCTTCTATTTTTCCATAAGTCTGCTTCAAGTTCTTTAGAGTCTGAGTCAAGTTTTTTAAACTTTTTTAATGACAATGATGACCACATCAATAATGAGGCAAGTGCCAATGATGAAAAGGGAGACTCATCTGTTGTGGAAGGTAGTGGTAGTGCTTTCAGTGATGTCAACCCACATAATACTGTAGGTGAGGAAGAACCATGGCAACCCAATTTGGTGAAAACAATGTCCTATCTAAGGGCATACAGTATCCTAGTCCATTTCATGGGTCAGGTTCTAGACCTATACGGTCTTATGTTGATAATGCCGCTAACATTGGAAGTACTCCTCAAATAGTGCTCAGAAGGTTTGCTAGAGTTAGTAATATGAATTCTAGGATAAATTATTTTGTGGTTAATAGTTGTTTTATATGGTATTGAAAAGTTTGTGTGATATGCTAAGTTTTCTGCTAGCAATTTATGTTTTTCTACTTCTCTTAACAAGTCTGCTGAACCCAAATTTTATCATGAGGCTTCTCAAGATATAATTGGATTGCAGCTATGAATAATGAAATGGTGGCTTTACATAGAAATAACATTTATGTGCTAGTTGAATTTCCTGCTGGCAGAAAACTATTAGGTATAAATGGGTATTCAAAATTAAGTACAAGTATTCTTTTGAAGTTTATAGATATAAGGCTAGGCTTGTAGCTAAAGGGTATAACCAAAGGGAAGGTGTTGATTATAAGGAGACTTTCAGTCTTGTGGTTAAAATGGTTACTTTAAGATGTATTATTAGCATTGTTGTGCATGATGGTAAGTCATTAAATCAATTAGACGTTAATAATGCTTTCTGATATGGTGATCTGAATGAAGATGTGTATATGGAATTACCACCTGGTTTTTATGATAAAGATGAGACCAGAGTCTGCAAGCTTGTTAAGTCTTTATATGGACTTAAACAAGCTCCAAGATAATGGAATAAATAACTGATGAGTGCTTTAAAAGAAAATGGTTTTAAACAAAGTATGAATGATTATTCTTTGTTTACAAAAGCTGAAATGGAGTTTTTTTTTAGCTTTTTTAGTATATGTTGATGACATTGTTATCACTGGTAATAGTGTTAGGATTTAGAAAATCAATAGTGAAGTGTCGGTTACCCCAACTATTGTCTAGCATATGTTAGCTCGTAGACATATTGTTATTTACTAGTTTATTAGTTAGTTATTAACTTAGAGTAAAACCGTGGATGAAGGACGGGATGCCTGATCCACAGTCCGACAGGAGGACGTTTAGTTGTAACTATAAATACCCCTTCCATCCTTGGAAGGGGTGGTGCTTCTAATCTAACCTTTCATTCTTTTATTTTACTTTCTCTCACTAGAATCACCCTCTCATCTCTTTCTCTCTTTAACCATGGCTTACTTGATTTATCACCATCCTACACCACCCGAATCATCAAAAAACATAATATGTATGATCCAACAATTGGTACCAGAGCTAAGGTTGTGTTGTTCTTGATGATTCGTATGGTTTTTGTGCGCCGTTTGTATGCGGTTTGAATCACGTTTTAGTCTATGTGGTTTGATGCATGTTTGATTCGGTATGCGTGATGGTTGATGCATTTTTGCTGCTGCTTGGATGACGGTATATTGTTTGTTTGAAATGTGTTTGTGCTGTTGGTGTCAAGTCGCTCTTAAGCTGATGTTACGTTGTCTTATTAATCTGCTGGTTTTATAGTTAAAACTGCTGGTTTTATAGTTAAATCTGCTGTTGATAGTGATTAATCTGGTTTTAAGCAGTATTGAAACTGTTTTAGCTTGGTTCTTAGCTGCTGTTTGTATCTGATAAAGACGTTCTTCGATGCGATTTGTTTTAATGATGTGTTATTCTTTAGTGCGGTTTGTCCAGATACATCGAATCTGGAGCGTTTTGGTGCTGTCTAAGCGGTTTGAGCTTTGATTCTATGGTGCGGTTTGTCATTAATTTTTATGTGCAGTTTGATAAAATTGTCTAGATTCGATGTACCGAAAGAGGTTTGTGCTATAAGCGGTTTGTCAGGTTTGAAAATAGGATGCGGTTTGACATTCCTACTATGCGGTTTGTTATGAAAATGTTTGACGTTATGCGGTTTGTTAAAACATGAAGCGGTTTGTGTTAACATGTCGCTGCAGTTTGTATACAAAAGACATGCGTTTTGACCAAGTCAAATGAGGTTTGTTGAAAAAGAGGTTTGTGAATGGTGCGGTTTGTTATTGATGTGTTTTTATGAAAAAAACAGGTGTGGTTTAAAGAAATTAATCTACTACAAGATTTTTCATCATACCTCAAATCAACAATAGTTAGCATATCAACATTTCATATATCAATACCATGAATAACCCACATCAAAATCAAATCGGTTTCTAATCCTATATCATTCCGAATCCAAACAAACGATCAACAAATGAACAACAATCTACATCATGCAAACAAGATTACAAACCATTAGGAATTACATCATTTCAACAATCAACAATCATCTCAATCCTAAATCCAAAACCACATCGAACTATCATGCATCAAAAAATAACTAACGAATCTATCTACATCAGGAATTAAATCCCTTTGATAAATCTCATCTTAAGATCTCAGTTTGTTCGTGTGAAAAAGAGATTACATCTAGACCATCAAGGGCCGATATTCACAACATAACATCACTGACCAAAATCAAGATCAAAAGAAAATGAAAATGGAAATAGATCTCAGATATCATCGTGGCTACTGATCAAGGTCCAACACACGACTATCATCATCATAGATCTAGTATCAAGCCTCCCGTGTTTTAGTTTTATATGAAAGTCGAAAAACAGATTAAAACAACTTTGTTTCATCTTTATTTTCCTTTTGATCATGGAAATTGACATCTATTATATGAAATGTTAACAATAGATGTTAATTCATTCTTTTTTGGTTCGTTTTCACGATACAAATCAAATAAAAGGGGTCTAACTGTTAACAAAACCTACCTTATGACCTTGGATTGATCTCAAGCCCGTCTCCATCCTCTAGCCATCCCTGTGGCGAGGATAAACACCAAGGGGTTGTCTGGATTGCTTGTGATTCGAGAATAGGAATGAGGATACACGGTTTGGGGTTATGATGATTGTCTAGTGGGTGACTACGTTTTGTTATACGAGGTTGTTAGGGTTTGTTAATTATTGATTTGGAATGAGGGTGTTGACATTTGGAGCCTAATTATGAGATTTGGGTGAATGAATTGTGTGTCTGCGTTTGATAATGTGAGAGTTATTTGGGTTATAGTGAGGTGTAAGTTGTGTTAGATACCCAATTTATTAGGGCAAGACTGATTTTGGATCGTGTATTGGTCATGGGCCGTGTATTTGATGATACAAATCTCGCATGGGCTTTATATATGACATGGGTCTTGGAGTTGCATTAATTCATGGGCTAAAATCAATTATCTATGGGGTTGATATTGGAATTGGCTTAAATAAGTGAGGATGAAATTGAATATCCTAATTCTGTTAACCGTTCTCTCCAAACGTTAGGTTACAATATTCTTGGAAAATTGATTTATTGTGATTTGGAGGGTTGTAACCAATAGGTTTGAGTCGTATGGTTTGTATTAGCACAGTTTGGAGTAGTGTGGGCAAAAATCTTAAAATTGTTGGACCAAATGTTTCAATGAGATGGACTTTGTACTAGGATCGTATGTTTTTGTGTTGATTATGGGCTTGGACCGACTTTGGAAGTTGTGTGATGGTTTGTAATTTGGACGTTGGACTTGGATGTCAGATTTTGATTGTAGATCCAAAATATATCTAATGGGCCGGAATTGAATAGGATTTGGATTAGACTGGACTTGATAATTTTTGGATCGAATGATTATTATACTTGATGATGAGATTTTTTGTGGTATGAGGATTGATACTTTGGTGTATACACTTTCACGAAGAATATTATGTCACGGCTTGAAGTGTTTATTGGAAAATGTTGACTACGGGGTTGTTTGGACGGTATTTCTTATTTGGATTTGCAGTGAGGTTTTTTGGGCGCGTTTACTTATTTCGTCTTCTTTCTTTCTACCCTTCCACGAAGATGACTTGTTTGGGCATTTATAGAGTGTGATAAATACTTGGCTATTTAGTTACTTTTGTGATTCTTTCTCGCTTAACCTACAACGTAACTATCACTTCGGTGTCTAACGTAGTTGAGGATTTGTCAAGAGGTTTTGTACATTGGGTAAACCGTTTCGTTTTCACGATGATTAGTACAAGCTTAAGTAGCAAATCTGGGGAATTCTTCTTCATGTTCAAGTTTGGTATATCGGGTTTACTTCTCTAGTGGTCACAGCAATAGCCGACAGAATACGTGGAAGATGTGTTTACTAAAGTAGTTAAAGGATGAGATGTGATTAGCAATTCTTATGGGATATTCGACACCACTGAATGTTAATGATACTTCATAGTCTAAGAAAAATATTTCAAGAATCTTCAACGTCATACATGATTTTTCAAGATGTTTGCTTATGACAAGAATTTCTCGGGAAAATAGTCATACACGTTAATGATGCTTCCGAAAGTTCAAAACCATCATGGGGGAGAAACGTGTACTTTGATGTTTTACGTTCAACCTCCAGGAGGAAGTAGTGTATACTACTTGACTTAGTATGGTTTGTGAAGTTGTCTACATATGGGTAAAGAATTGTTGATAATTGAGAAGAATCGTTGATGAACCGTTGCATGTTCCTCTAAAACAGATATTCACCGAAACCAAATTTGGCATAACTCATTCAAGCTGACATTGTTTATGGTTTAGTCTTGGTTTTGTAAAATGCGGCGAAAGAATTTGGTTTAAATCATAGATTTGTAAAATCCCGTGACAATGGAAACATCCTGGTAAATGTAAAGTGCATTTCCAGATCTATCTCTTGGTTTATTCTTGGTTTTGTAAAATCCCGTGAAATAAACTATTTCTCAGTTTAAACCATAGAATTGTAAAATCCCGCGATGATAGAACCATCCTAGAGAAAAGAAAGTGTATTTATGGATCATATATGATGTTGGTGCTACGGTTTCTACTTCGAAGAAGGGATAAAAAGGGTGTAGTTCATGAATTGGATGTGTTAGTTATAAGATTTCACAAACACATCAAACCATATCCATATGGGGCGAATACAAATGTTTAAAGAGAGAAAGTTCTAAAGAGAGAAAGGGAAGAGAGTTGGGAACTATGTGAAACAAAGAAAAATGGCATTGAAGCTCCAACCCTCTACCTTGGGAGGTAGAGGGTATTTATAGTGTCTTACAATAAACGCCACCTACTGGCTGTGGATCAGGCATACAGTAGGTAAAGACCCGTCCGTCCTCCACGGTGTTACTTAACTAACTACTTATTAACATAACTTGACTACGATTACGAGCTTTCTAATGAATACATATAATTGAGGTGACCGACTCTTTAACGACTGGATTTTCTAAATCCTAACAATCTCCCCCTAAGGGAGGTCACCTAAAATTACACAAAATACAAACAGATATTACATTAAGATTGTTCTTGGATTCTTGTTTAAGTTCATTGCTCTGTAGCTCGTAGTCTTTGATTCTTCATGTTTTGCATGTTTGGATAATTCAAGTGGAGGTCTTTAACTGATCCACGTGATGATGAGTTTTGAGCCAACTTTGAGATCATCAGCTTGCATAAATCTCTGACTCTTCCATTGTAGTGTTGACATTATGTGATGTTGTGACATTGGACCGACATGCTCACATTCTGGATCATGATTTCTTCTCATCAGAGTAGCGGAAGCTTTAGTTGATTCATGATATTTGCAGCAGCGTAGCAGAAGCATGGAGTGAGAATATCAGAGTCATTGATGCACTAATCATGATTTCTTTTGAAATGAATGTGATGTGTGAGCATGCGGCTATGGATTAACCTCTCCATTCTGAATTGAGGTACACGGCCCACGGTTCCCCGTTGATCAGTACAAGTACTACCTGTGATCAGGTATAATTCCGAAGAATCTCCTTGACAGGGTTTCGCAGCTGCTCTAGCCGTTCTCAAACCGGAACGTCTCAAAGAAGACAACACGGAGTGAGTGAACCAGCGAATTTGAGATTCACTGATTGAGGAAAAGAGATTTGAAAAACAATCGTGTACCGCTCAATATAAATTGTTTTTGCAATACAACGAAGGTTTTAATGAAAATCAATTATCAATCATAAACACCTTTTAATTTTGAAATATTAATACACAGTCGATGTGCTAGAGAAATGAATTTTAAGCACAACGACTGGTTTTTCAAAGGTATCCGTCAATCCATATCCTGAACCAGGATTGATTCAAAATTATGAATCGCCTCATTGTTTCTGTTCAGTTGTCACATGGTTGATCTATTGGATAGATCTCACATGCCACATACCAAGAGCTTGTTTGATGTTGGCTCTAGAAGGCTTTCCATCTTCATTGTGAATATGTTTGCATATCACTCAGATGTTCTGGCAATACCACAAGGATAATGCGTAGGAATCTTAAAATATATTGTGTGAAACAGAGAGTCTTCATTGATTGTGTCCTTAATTAGATTTATTGATGATCTCGTGGCTCTAGACTCAATTGTGCACATTTGGATCCTATGCCGGAGACTAGGGAGAGGGTCTCCTTCTTCAATATGAACCATCTCTAAGAGAAAGTCGATAGATAATGTAGATTCCCCTGTGAGAATGAAACAAGTCCTTTTAAGAGGAACTTGAGTAGCTTGGGAAGATGTAGTACAGTGCGTCACTGGGTCCATGACGTCTTGTCTTCAATACCGGTGTTACCTAGGTAACAGCCAGTAGCATATGAATTAAACCCGGTTTCTGCCCTAAGGTTGAAAATAATGGAGGGCTATTTCTTTTCACCCTTTTCGCATTTATTTCTTTTTCATTCTTCAACCCCTTCAGTGCTTACCGAGACTTCATTACTAGAACCTTGTTGGGTTTATTTCAGTTCTAGCTCTATCTCAGTCCGCACTCTTCCCACATCTCACCTTTTCTCCTTTTTTATCATACCTAAGAACTCTACACTATCTAGTGGATTGTTCCTGGGTAGATCCCTCCGGTTCTGGCGGGATCGTGGGAACGAATACCTAACCTAACCATCCTTATATCACCATACATAAAGTAAATTTGGTCGGTCTTTTTGGTATTGTTCATCAGCCATTGGAACCAATTGAAAACCATTTGAGAAACAATCCAGGTACTTGTGATATATTATCAAAGCATTTTGTACCTGAATCATTTTTGATATTTTAGAAAACGGCTCCCCCTCAACATGTGCATCATATATTTGAAATTAGTTTGACACATGGAGGCAAGAGGAAGAATTCACTTCTTTGATAAATTATTTTCTATAAATATCGACATTACTTTCCCCATCAAAATCAGTGTTTCACATACAGTTGAAGATATTTTCAGGAAAGAATGTGGTTTTCAAAAATTTGCTCCCCCTCAATATGTGCATCTGATTTTGAAATTGTTTAGCACATATTAGGGAAAACCTGCACTTAGAGACAAATCAATCACGTTTCAATCCATTTTGGTTTGATATAAATGCTCCCCCTTAACATGTGCATGGAAAATTTGAAATCGTTTGGCACATGCAGGGAGGAGAGCTTGTTAATCACGTATAAAACCATTTATCGAATTATCAGTTTAAATCCAATTTAAATCACAAATTTTCCCCCGATCACAATTTTCAAATCCTTTGAGAGTTGTGATCTCTATTGATTTAAATTAAATTTTGAGTGCTTTTGAGGAGAATAGTGACTTGGTTTTGAAAGACATTTTAACTGATAAGGATAAGATTTTGAGACTTTAAACTCCATTGACCAATCGTGCACAAATATCTTTTGAAAACATAACATTAGCCAAGGTCTTGAATCAATTGTATAAAACATTGTTCCTTTTGATTTTCCAAAAGTAGACCTTGCTCTTTTACGTGCTAATTGTTTGAAAAATAACCTTTTTGATTGAATTGAAATCATTCTCCCCCTCAATCAATGACATGAGTTGTTGATTGAGTGTTAGAGAGTTTGACAAAGATAAGCCCGAATGATTTTCAAAAATAGAGTCCGAGGTATTTTCAAAGCAATTTTGTTTTCATTAGATGACAAATATTTTTCAGAAGAATCATTAGACGGAAAAATATTTGGAAAGAAAACATTTGTCTTTTTGGTGACAAACATTTGTTTTAAGAATCAGAGCATGAGATTTGAAAAATAAGATTAAGCATGGCTCTGTTCTTTCCTTTTAAAACGGGTTACTGCCTGAAATGACAATAAACCACCATTTTTCTCCGTCTCATTTTTTTAAAGCAATTTATGTACATTCGAAGAACATCTAAAAACCCGTGACATTCTTTGAATGTCAACACAAAGTCCGTAGATGATATCGAATAAAGAAAAACATGGCAAAATAACAATATTTTTGGGATTTTTCAAGATTTTCTAATTTTTATGGATCTTGAAAATTTTATATTTTCTTTTGTGGGTTTTGAAATTTTGTATTTTGCTTTTTGAAAAAATATATACAAGAGATAGATGAAGAAAACCATTTACTCCTCGTCTTCCTCTTGAAGGCGTTTGAGTGTTTCCGGTTGAAGACTCTTTAGACCAAGTCGTGGAAGGATAAACTCAAAACGTTCTCTAGGAAGAGCTTTGGTGAAGATGTCTGCTAACTGGTATTCAGTCCTCACAAAATAGAGTTCTACCACACCTTTTTCCACTTGTTCCCGAATGAAATGATGTCGAATGTCGATGTGCTTTGCTCTTGAATGTTGAACGTTGTTGCAAGAGAGAGCAATGACACTTTTGTTATCACAATACAGAGGGATTTTGTTGAATATAAAGCCATAGTCAGATAATTGGGATCTCATACATAGGATTTGAGCACAACAAGATGACATGGCTATGTATTCAGCCTCTGTAGAGGATATAGAAGTACTCATTTGTTTCTTTGAAGACCAGCTCACAAGCTCATCACCTAAAAACTGAGCACCTCCAGATGTACTTCGACGTGTATCTTGACATCCTGCATGGTCAGCATCTACATAGGCTGTTAGTGACATACCAGTGTCCTTCGGGTACCAAAGTCCCATGTTGATGGTTCCTTGGAGATACCGAAAGACCCATTTAACCACTTCAAGGTGCTTTTTGGTAGGCTTAGCCTGGTATCTAGCACACATGCATACAACGAACAGAATATCCGGTCTACTGGCTGTGAGGTACATCAGGGATCCAATCATACTTCGATATTTCGTTTGATCTACCATGATCCCTGAGTGGTCCTCATCCAGTTTGGTACGTTCCACCATGGGAGTGTCAACGGTGTCACAAGTGTCAAATCCAAATTTCTTTAAAATTTCATTTGCATATTTAGATTGATTGATAAAAATGCCTCCGGGACTTTGTGAAATTTGTAATCCCAAGAAAAATGACATTTGTCCCATCATTGACATTTGAAATTTGGAGCCCATCTCCTTAGAAAAAATGGTTACATTCATTGGGGTCAGTCGAGGCAAAAATAATATCATCAACATAGATTTGAACATGAATTAAATGTTTGCCTGAATTTCTGGTGAACAATGTCGGATCAACTTCTCCTTTGCTGAATCCAGTAGATAGAAGAAACTTTGATAGCGTATCATACCATGCCCTTGGAGCTTGCTTCAAACCGTAAAGAGCCTTCTTTAAGTGATAGACATGAGTAGGATGCTCTGGATTCACAAAACCTTCAGGTTGGCTAACGTATACGACTTCTTTAAGATCTTCGTTAAGAAAAGCCATCTTTACATCCATCTGATAGACTACCATGTTCTTACTTGCAGCATTAGCCAAAAATATTCTGATTGCCTCGATACGAGCAACTGGAGCAAATGATTCTTCAAAGTCAATACCCTCCTCTTGACGGTATCCTTTTGCAACCAATCGAGCCTTGTTCTTTAATACATCACCATGCTCATCAAGTTTTACTTTGAAGATCCACTTTAGAGCAATGATCATAGCACAGTTAGGAGCAGGTACTAATTCCTATACATCTAGTCGATCGAACTCATGAATTTCTTCTTGCATGGCATTGAACCAGCTGTCTTCATTCATTGCAGTTTTAACGTCTTTTGGTTCTACCTTGGACAGTACAGAGTTGAAGAAGCACCATAAGGAATCAGTTGCAAGTTGTTTATGTGTGGATACTAGACGAGAGGGATTTCCAATGATGTTGTCCAATGGATGATCATGTGTCCATTTTCTAAGGTGTTCGTGTGGTTGTGTTGAGGAACTGAAGTAGCAGAGTCATTTTCTCCTGATAAAGATGGTTCTGATGATGGTTCAGGAGCAAATATGTTCTCAAAGGGAGCATCTTCGGGAGTAGTAAAGGGGTTATCTCCATCATAGGTGCCAGAAACAATTCCATGATGTACACTTGATGATTGATGTATTGAGGATGATACCGAGTGATCAGCAGCAAACGCTTCTTGACTCAATGACATAGAAACTGAAGGGTTATCTATGTTGACAGGGATAGGAGCAGCCTCTGTTGATGGATTTGACAGATCATTAGCAATTTGCTCATAGTTTTCATCAAACATTGGATCAAATAATTTCTTCAAATCATCTTCTGAAGGTGGTACATATGGAGTTGCTGGTGAGGAATTGTGTACAAGAGTAGAACTGATGGGACTACTTGATGAAGGTTGTGATGCGGGTCCAGAACTGGGTTGTCCTGGAGCCATTTGACCGGTCAGCTCATCGAACGTAACGTGAATTGTTTCCATGATATTTCGGGTTCTTTTGTTGTAGATTCGGTATCCTTTTCTGCTTGGTGCATATCCTACAAATACTCCAATGTCCGCTTTAGCTTTAAGTTTGCCTAAGTCTTGACCCTCATTAGTTGGATAACACAATGCACCAAACACATGAAGGAATAAAAGATTAGGTTTTCGATTGTGGACAAGTTCATATGAAGTTTTTCCATGAGAAGTGTGAATTAGGGATCAATTTTGAGTGTAGCATTCAGTGGCAATGGCTTCAGCCCAGAGAAACATTGGAACCTTTGAGTAAATCAGCATTGTTCTTGCGGCTTCCACAAGAGTTCGATTTCGTCTTTCAACTACACCGTTCTGTTGAGGAGTTCGTGGAACACTTCTTTGATGACTGATTCCAACACTTTCCTAAAACTCACTAAGTTCTTTATTAACAAACTCAGTTCCATTGTCTGTTCGGATGATTCTGACAGTTTTGTTAAGTCGAACCTGCAGCTGTTTGATAAGTTTAATGATGATATCTGGAGTTTCATCCTTTGTCCTTAAGAACTTAACCCAAGTAAATCGAGAGTAATCATCAACCACAACTAACACATATTTCTTCCCGTAAATATTCTGCACTCTCATGGGTCCACATAAATCCATGTGAATGGTATGAAGAACTTCCATAACTGAGTTTGTAGGTTTGGGTTTGTGGGCATACTTCTTGCTTTTTCCCAATTGGCATGCTAAACAAAGATGATCCTTTTCATACTTTAGTCTAGGTAAGCCTATTACTAAGTCCTTTCTGGAAAGATCATTTATGGTGGCGAAGTTCAGGTGATTTAGACGACGATGCCATAACCATGACTTTGTTTTCGAAGCCTTTGACAACAAGCAAATTGGAGAAGACTTCATCATATCTTCGATAGAGATGGTGTATAGGTTTGAACCACGAGTTCCTCTTAAAAGTTCTCTACCATCAAGTTCTCTAACGAAACAAGTATGTTTTCTGAAAGCCACTTCTAGATCGAATCACGAATTGACCGACAGAGATTAAGTTATGACCAAGACCTTCAATGTAATACACCCGGAGATTACACTATCACCAACAACATAGTCTCCATAACCCATAATTGCACGGAAATGATCATTTCCGAATCTAACAGTCCCGATGAATTTACTCACAAAGTTCATGAGCCGTGACCGGTCTCCAGTCATATGTTTGGAACAGCCTGAGTCCAGGTACCACAGAACGATTTGAACGATCTGCAGTTGAACACAGACAAGAATGGATTACTGGATAATTGGGATCCCCATGCAAGAATGGGTTCCATTTGGTTAGTAACAATAGTTGGACCACCCACATCGGAAGTAGAAACAATGGAATCATCAGGTATTGATGCAGTGCTAGTGTATGCATTAGACCTATTCAAAGTATGTTCACTTCTTAAAGGAATAGTTCTACCAGTGGGCATCCATTTCCTAATGGGCATTGATCTGGATAGTTTAGGGCACAATACATTAAGACTAAATTTGTGTCCAGTAGGTATCCACTGATAACCTACATTGCTAAATTTTCTTCCTGTGGGTTTCCAATGTTTTCTAATATTCTTTCGACTTTGCTTTCTAGCCTTCTTAGCTCGATTTTTGGCATTAACAGTTTTAACTGGGTATTTAATAGTATTAATCAAATCATTCATACCACATTCATGATTAGTAACAGAAATCAAGCAATCATCATTACATGTTTTGCCAAAAGTAGCAGAATTCGAATTAATTACAGTACGCTTATAGCTAATACTAGAATCAACACGATTCATTTTATTTAACTCAAACTTAAAGTTCCTAGGGTGGTCTTCTACTCTCTTCCATTGCACATTCTTAGCTTGCGAGGTCCTATCTTGCTTTGGATTGCCTGGAGGCTTTGACCCGCTTGCTTTTGTGTCACTGATTACTCCTGTAGAGGGAATTATGGGAACATTAGTTGGTTGGGCTACCTTTTGCATTCTTGAACTAGAAGTGCAGGGATCTGTACTACTTGAGGGCACTTTAGAGTTTACTTTCTTAACACTGGGCATATAATGGTTTGCATACTTAGCACTAGGCATAGAACAAGGCATCACAGCTTTATCTTTCTCACATAAGGATTTTGGACATGTTGCTCTTAAACATTCTAACAGCTCCTGAGATCGTTTGGCCTGAATGCAAGCAAACCTAATTTCACTATCAAGTGGCTTGTTTATGTAATCCTCTTCTACAATCTCACGGAGACATTCTAGACTATCCTTAAGGTGAGCGAAATAGTTATGAAACACCAGTTCGTTGTTTCTAAGATGAGGAGGAATGTATTTAACGGTCACAGTATATTTACAGTCAGCAGATGACTTTGATGCAACATTCTCATTTAAGACAAGTAGTATTTTCTCTTTTACCTGACTCCTCAGATTCTCAACTTCCTTTTGTAAAGACGTTATTTTTTTTGTTGTTCTTGTCACGAGTGACTTTGATTGAATCATATAACTCTTAAAAGTGTCGTTTAACTTTTTCATTTTCTTCTAGAAAACTTTCATTTTCCTTTTGTAAAGCATTAACCAAGTTTTGAAGATGAAAAGTTTGAGAACACTGAGAATCTAAAGGAGGAGGCAATTGGGAGCCAGTCACATTGTTCTTTTCACCCTTTAATTGTGAAATTTGGGCTTTCAACTTTCTGATCATGTTACAGTGAGCTTGAATCTGTTCGTCACGTTTGTTTATTTCAAAAAGAGCATCAAACTCTGGAACATTTGAGGATGTCTTGATGGTTGAGGTTTTGACATTTTCTTTGAGATGTTGATATTTTAGTTGCAAATCAAAATGTTCAACTTCTAGTTTAGAAAGATGTTTTACCAAATTATCGTAATCATTCTGATCAATTTTCTCATTTAGTTCTGAGTTTTTGTTTTCAAGCTCAATGACACGATCAAGGGAAACTTTCAAAGCAACAGTTAATTCATGAAATTGAGAAGCAGTAATAGAATGCTTAGTAACAGTATAAAACACATCTTGAGCCACACAACTCAATACTAAGTTCTCATTTAAGATATGCAAATTCTTCCTTTCAATTTCATTATATTTGAGTTCCCGTTCATAATCATTGACTTCAATTATCATTGCATCAAATTCCTTTTCCATTTCTTTAATATCTGAGTCTATCCCCTTTTTAAGACTCTCAAATTGACCTTTTAATTGTTTAAAGAAAGGCATGACCTCAGTTAAATAGCATTCTTTAGTTTGCTCAAAACCCCTCTCCCCTTCAGTTATCCCAGTGGGTGTGATCCTTTTCTTACATGTCTTCTCAAAATCAACAAATAGTTGATAAACAACATACAGGCTGATTAAGGTCTTGCTCTTAGTGGGAATAGATCTAGGAACTAAATGCATTGGTGTATTCGGAGGATACACAGTTGCTGGGGGCCTTTTCCTAAGGGGAGTGTTTGTTTTAACAAGTGCATTAGCCTTTTGCATATCTATGTCCTTTTTCCAAAAATCTTGTTCTGGGGTTAATAGAGTTTGAGGCTTAAATCTATTCAGAGAAATCCAATTTTCTTTAGTGTAATCATGGGGTTTGAACGTTATGTTTTGCTTTTCACACTAAGGATCTTTTAGCTTCTTATTCATTTTCTCCCTAGAGACTTCATCTAATTGCCTATCTTCCTCAGTGAACTCAGCACAACTAGGTTTCTGCCTAGGCTTAAGGATTTCATTACCATCATATATTACCTTTTGAGCTTCTCTAGCCGCTTTACCATATTCAGGATTGGGTTCCGTTACTAGGGGAATACTATGCTTATCGCTTAACACTCTATGCTTAGTGATCATGTGAGCAGTTTGAAGGGTGTTTCCTTGTACGTACAACTTATTTTCAAGCTTGCTTTTTAAAGTTTTTAGATTGGAAAAGTCATTCAAAAGTTTTGATTCCTTAGCATTAAATTCTTGTTTAAGCACTTTAACATTATTTTGGAGTTCTTGCTTTTGCTTAACAGTTTTAGAAAGCTTTTCTTGTAAGGAGTTTAACTCTTGTTTTAACACTTCTTCTGTAAAATTACTTTTTCTAATAATTGTACGCATTTGGTCATCCATTTCCTGCTCACGGGTAGTTAACTCAAACTTAGCACGTTGTTCATAAATGGCAACTTGTTCTTTATAGGCATTCAGTTTAGAGATAACAGAATTATCAGGGGCACATGGGGTGAATTCATCAAAAACATAGTCATCATTGACTGCAGAAGATGCATCACTTGGTACAATCTCACTTTCACTTTGTATCACATATTGATCATATGGGACAGTATTACTATTACCCACTTTATCCATATCTGATTCATTAGTTACATGTGATTGTACTTTGTTATGTATCTCTTGCTCATCAACTTCATCGTATAGTTTTAATACCTCTGAGATGATTGAATCTTTAGATGGACCAACCTGTTGTGGTGAAGAGACCTTTGGAGAGACCATAGGTGAGATGCTTGCCATGAAGATTGTCTGGGCAGTAGGTTCATCATCGACATCAGAGTCAAATGCATCACAGTCTGCAACTTGAAAGGCATTTTGATGATTGTGACCTATTTCCTGAATTGGCTGCTCATCCACATCAGCATCATATGTCTTAGCATTCTATTCTACAAGAAACAACAACTCCTCTTCATCCAAAGTTGCTCCATTATCCTGAGCTTGCACAAGCAGCATCTTGTCTCTGAAGTATTCTGCATTCTGTGGACGTTTTGGAGATGTGCAGTTCCTCGCAATATGTCCCTCACCACCACAGTTGTAGCATTTGATTGGCTTTGCTTGCCCTTGATTGGCATTTCTTCCTCGATTCTGATTGGCCACATTTCCTCCACCAACTCCAATATTACCATAACCTGCTCCAATCATCCCTTGTTCATACCGTCTTCCTTGAACATTATGCACCACTACCTTACCATCTCTAACAGTAGCTTGATTGTGTGGATTGGATGCTGTTCTGAGGTTATTGTTGGTGTGTGGAGTGGAATTCATATTTTGACTAACCATGAGAGACAGTTGATTGATAAAGTTTTCCATAAGTGTGTTTGAGTCTGGAGGCTTATATGCTGGATCAGGAATGAGCTTGTAATTACCATTACCCGTGGGTATGACTTGAGAAGCTTTGGAGGTAATTCCAACATTGGTGTAAAAGGCTGTTAAGTCATTTGACAAACTTGTTTCTCCCTGTTTAGTTTTGAACTGTTCAAGAATCATTCATTCAAACATAACATGTCTCTCATTCTGAAGAAGGAAGGCATACAGTTGCTCATAGTTGGTGTTCTTTAATCCTTTGGTTAGCTTCATAGAGGTGACAAATTCGTGCCATTCGGGATTCATGTTGTTCAGAAACTTTTAGTTCAGCTGAATATTTGGCATGGTCATTTTGATATTCCTCATGTCATTCACAAGCTTGTGAAATCTCACGTAATATTCATAGGCACTTTCTTCTGGTTTCATCTTAAAGTGCTCAAATTCATCATACAGTTGTGATTCTCTATCTTCCTTAGTCAATTCAGAACCTGAGAGAAGCATCTTGACATTATCCCAAACTGTATTGGCTTCAGTGTTGTGATTGATCAACTTGTAGATGTCTTTTGGAAGACCCTGAAGTATAATGTTTGAAGCCCTGATATCAGCATCGTATCTCTTCTTCTCCTTATCACTGAGCTCATCATACGTCTTTGGTCTGTCCAATCCTAAGGTCACTGTACCATCTGTAGCAGTTTCAAGAACATCTCTGGTAGTCTCGATTTGATAAGGTCCTTCATCAATTGACTTGAGAATGTTAACTCCATTTTCCTTTCCCAAGCAATACAACCTAATTCGTTGAGCCCATGAGTCATAATCAGTTCTGTCAAGCATAGGTGGACGAGTATCTGATCCAGCTGCTTGAACGTCCTCAACTACAGTCAAAACGATAGTAGGTACGTTGTTAGACATGATTACAATTTCTACGGGATTTTACTATTCTTTGATTAAACCAGGAAATTGATTCTTTCACAGGATTTTACTAAACCAAAAAGAACAACCGTAAAAGTGTAGCATGAATAAGTGACAAGTCTCAATAGACAAGTAGCTAAACAGTCAACTCACTTTTGTATCAACTCGCTAAACAGTCAACTCGCTTAAAAGACAAGTCGCTTAAAACTCAAGTCGCTTAAAGAAACAACTCGCTTAAAACCCAAGTTGCATAAATAGTCAAGTCGCTAAATAGTCAAGTCGCATACAGAGATAACTCGCTTAACAACCAAGTCGCATAAACCAACTCGTTGCCAATACAACTCGCTTAATAGCCAAGTCGCTTTAGAACTCAAGTCGCTTAAAGAATCAACTCGCTTAATAGTAAAGTCGCATAAACCAACTCACTTCCAATTATAAAGCAACTCGCTTCGAAGAAATGTTTTACCGTGGCTCAACTCGCTTAATACAATATTCCAAAACAACCACTTTAACAATCAAAAACAGCCCAACCACGATGATTCAAGCCTTCCAATTTGAAACCTAAGCACATATGATGATCCTAAACACAAAAGTACTATCAAAATTCAAACTTTAACACAAGAAATTGACCAAATGATTCAAACTCTTCTAAACACTTATAACCCCAAAAACCTTATGAAATCCACCAAAACAAAAAGCATGAAAGATGAGTGATCAAACCATGGCTCTTGATACCAATTGTTAGTTATAAGATTTCATAAACACATCAAACCATATCTATATGGGGCGAATACAAATGTTTAGAGAGATAAAGTTCTAGAGAGAGAAAGGGAAGAGAGTTGGGAACTATGTGAAACAAAGAAAAATGGTATTGAAGCTCCAACCCTCTACCTTGGGAGGTAGAGGGTATTTATAGTGTCTTACAATAAACGCCACCTACGGGCTGTGGATCAGGCATACAGTGGGTAAAGACCAGTCCGTCCCCCATGGTGTTACTTAACTAACTACTTATTAACATAACTTGACTACGAATACGAGCTTTCTAACGAATACATATACTTGAGGTGACCGACTCTTTAACGACTGGATTTTCTAAATCCTAACAGGAGATTGCTTGGATTTTCTTCATGACGGTTTGGTTATTTCAAAGTTTTAAATAGTTTTGCTCATTTAACCATGGTCGGGATGAAACCATTATCATAGTTCACTTAAAACGTCAAAAGAGGCTAGATTTGAGCTTTTAACCTGAAGATGTGACAACGGCGTTAATTCAAGTATTATTTATTTGAAGTTGAAGTGAAATTTCACGCGCAAGTGTACTTAGTATCTGAAGGTGTTGGATCGATATACTCTGATCAAACTAACTATGTAGCTTGGAAGGGTTTAGTAACCTCGGATAAATCCTAAGTCACTAACAATGAAACACTGAATATACTTTACTAAGTATGCGGAAACTACTTAATAAAGCTAAGAAGAATTAACTTTAAACTTCAATAATTATATTAAACTTTGAACCTGCTTGATACACAGATTCACTAACAATCCCTAACAACTCTAATATCGTACTTCTTGTAAACTCTAAAAATCACGTATCTCTAATGCCAATCTAGGGGTCCTTTTATAGGCATAAGGATAACCCTAGTCGGTTTACAACTCTAATCCTTGTACAACAAGTAATCTAAAACTAAGAATATTCTAGAATAACAAAGCTTTCCATAAATGATGTAACAGTTCTTTTAGCTTTGCAGTACTTTGATGTTGAGCAGTACTTTGACTTTCTTCTTTAGCAGTACTTTGACTCTTCAGTACTTTGACTCTTCAGCACTTTGACTTTTTATATCCCAACAATCCTCCCCTAACTTGAATTCTACTTGCTTGATTTCAAGTTCCTTTGTAACTGTATCTTTGACATCTTTGTCTTCAAGGAAATATTGTGTCTTTATCTTCAAATTATGTCTTTGTATTCCTTGTGCTTCTATTATCATCATCAAAGTAGTCTTTATCAGCAATCCTTCTCAGCAACAATCAGTAATCTCCATCTTTTCAGCTACTCAGCAACATATGACAATTTGTACATCAGTTCATTAAGTTTTAGTCTATTCTCATCACTTCCAAGTGTGTAAACTCCTGTGAGAGGTGAATCATTGAAATTTTAATGGATTTTGATGTCTCTTTACCAAAGCCATTAACTCTGGAGTAGCCAAATGTTTAGGTGTGTAAGACCATGGTACATTGATAACCATATGATTTTTAGCAAATCATCAGCTAACAACGGATTTGTTTTGTCTTTACCAAAAGCCGTACCATTTTGGACTAGTTAGTTCTTGCAACCATGGTGAACTAATTACCATATAAATGGTTTTTCCACAGCCTTTACCATAAGCCATTTTTCTTGTGGGCTAGCCAACTCTTTACATTTGCTGATATGGTGAGTTGATTACCATACAACTTATTAGCAAGTTGTCAACTATATAACGGATTTGAGATATCTTTACCAGAGCCGTTTGCTCATGGATTAGCCAGTCCTTTTGTTAGACATGGTGGACTGATAACCTTTTAACCATCTCAAAAACCATTTGTTGCTTTTAACCTTTGTTTCAAAATATTTTTCACTTTAACAAAAGTTTTCTTTTAAAATCATTTACTGGTTTTGTGCTGCAAGTAGTACTTTGGTTAAAGTACTGTTTGTCCAGCAGTACTTTGAATAAATTACTTATTTTTCAAAAATTTATACAATTAAAAATCATACCAGTACTTATGCTTCATCATCAGCCATTGTCCATCTGATATACAATTCAACAACCATTAGGGCTGTTTCATTCTCTTCTTCGACTTCCATTCCATGATCCAGCATCCTTCTCATAAGATCTCTAGTCAAAGGATATCTTCTTTCAGCTAACATATGGATCATAGTTCCATCTTTCAATTCTAAAACATGCACTCCAGATTCTTCAAAGAATCTCCAGCTGGTAATCTCCCAAACTTCTTGATTTTGCCAAATTTTATCCGTGCTTGTTTCCTCTATTTCCTAGATGGTTATGAGATCTCCAAGCAAGACTAAAACAACTCCATTTGATGGAATGTGTTCAAAATATTCTTGCACTAGTTTGTATAAACGCCACAAATCCTCTCTGTTGATGATATGCAATATGTCTCATAGCAAATTAAACGTTCTGAAACTTTCATCCTCTCTATGGAACATCAGATAGTCTCCATCCTTTGATTCTACTACTTCGAATGTAGTTATTTTAGACTTCTCTACTGCAGCATCTTTGGATTTAGGATGATCAAAGTCGACAACTCTTATATAATTTCTCAGCTCATCAACTATATCAGATCTTAACTCAATCTTCTTTGATGGCTGTTCTTTTTCTTTTTAAGCTTCTTTTACTTGCATCCTCCTTCTGCTTATCATCATCCTTAAAAGAAATAATACTATCAACATGCTTTTGATAAGCTTTTCTAACAGCTTTATACAAATCTTTCATCTCTAAATAATTCAGCTTTTGTAGTCCAGTATATCCTTGACCTTTAGATATGCCATCATAGCATTCCTTTCTTTACCCTTACTCAGTGGTCTTCTAGGTATAACAGGTTCAGATTCCTTCACTGGTAGAGTAGCTTCAAAGATCACATTTAGCTTGAAACTTTTTAGCAGCTTCTTCATTCTTGGCCACTTCAATAGCTCTGATTTCAGCGAAAGTAAGCTTTTTCTTCTTCTTTGTTTCCACCAGTTTGCCTTTGCCTTTGTCCTTTGGATCTAAAACTGGTTGAGAAGCTTGAGGTTGTTCTTCAGCAACTCCTGGAATACTAACACCTCTTGGTCTTGATAGATTTTGCAAAATTTGAGCAACTGTCTCATCATCACTTGCAGTATACTCGACCATGGGTGTATAAGCTTCCTCCTCTTGTAGAACTGTGGAAGGACCAGCTTCTTCTTCAAAATTTAAAGCTCTTGGTGTAATAAGCTCTTGTCTATAAGTTCCTTAAAGAGCAACACCTTGATCATCAGTACTTTCTACACCAGTACTTTGAACTCCAGTTCCTTCAGGCTCAGTACTTTCAATATTTACTTGTGCTTCAGTACTTTGAGGTTCATCTTCTTTATCTGCATGAAACTCAGCATCTTCTTTCAAATTATCTTGCTCCAGATTTCTCCCCAATTGGATAGAAGATTGCTGTTGAACCTTTGTGCCTTTTGAAGGCTTCTTAAACTTCTTCCCATGCCTCCTCTGTGACTTGAACCACAACCTGTGATGTTGAATTAAAGGCCATACAAAAGACTTTAATCTTCTAAACTTGGTCTTCAACTTTACTAGTTGTATAGCTTGAGCTTCAGTAGCTTTCTTCAATCTAACCAATTCCTTTGTCAAAACATAATTATCCAGAACAAATCCCTCAGCAGGTATCTCTCCAGCATCTCCTCCAGATGATGATGGATGGATTTCTGGTTCTGACTCAGCATGTGCAGTATCTTGTGGAGATGGTGTAGGTGAAGCTACAGTACCTTCTTGTGCAGCAGTACCTTGTGAAGAAGCAGTATGTTGAGAAGCAGTACCTTGAGTTGATGCAGTACCTTCTCTTTCTTCACTTGTAGCAGCCTCATCTCTAACTGCTTGAACAATCTCCATCATAGAAGCAGTCAAGGGAGTGTTCCTTCCAGAGAACTTATCATTCTTTCTAGCCATGAAGGTTTATATCTTTGCAGGTTGTACCACAACAGGTAATAAACTCGAAGGTTTTGGTACATCATGAAGTTGTTTATTTAAGAAAACTTGAATAAATCTTGGATACATTAACCAGGGTGATCCATGAGAAATGTGAGATAGCATACCATCTAGAATGAGTCTTGAAAAGTTGAAGAGATGATTTGTAGCCAATCCCACCAAAGTAGATGCTATATTAGATCCAAATTGCTCCCATGAAGTACTCTTAGAACTGATACAATGAAGTAATACATGTACCAAGTACTTCCATTGTGAACTAAAAAAGGGTTTCTTGAATGTTGTTTCAGTTAAGGACCCTTCATACCCAATATCTCTTAAAGTATCCCAAAGAAGTTGTTTGTCAAAATGTATAGCTCCTTCTTCATCATCCAATAATAAATCTTTACGAATTGAAGCTTCACTAACTTTTACAATCTTTCCAGCAACCTTAGCCTGTATATACGACTCATCATCTTCCATGTGAGTTCTAGCAGTTGCCCAAAACTGTTGAACCCATGGCTCAATAACATCCGGTTCTACCAAAAGTGCATAATTAATTGTTGATCCAGCAAGGAAATCAATTATGTCATGGAATGTGACATTAGCTTCAGTCTTATCTAAATTTGCCACCATGTTGTGTTTAGTAACTGTGTTTCGATTCGCCATTGATTTACAAAAGAAAGTAGTTCGATGAATAGTAAATGTGAAAGAGAGACAAATATGGAAAATATTGATAAGAATAAAGATGAGAGGGAAAATCGGAGGGTAGTTATTTATAGGTAATATTTGAAAAATCACAGCCCATAATAACAAAGTTACCGTTATTTGAATTTTAACCCATCTTTTGATCGTTGGAACAGTAAGTTGAGAAGAGAAACAGTGCTTTTCACGTAAGCAGTACTTTCCTAAGCAGTACTTTCAGAGCAGTACTTACATGTAACCAAAAAGCAGTACTTTTCCATTCTCGTCTTGACAATGGCAAAAACTTCAAATAGGCATTGAATTGCCTCCCCTCAAGCAATGCATAGGACTGTCTAACTAACTAATCAGTCCTCCCTTTAAATGTAGCTTAGTAATTAATCATACCAATACTCACCACCAAGTGATTGAATCTTGAAACATCAAATCCTTTTGTGAGTACATCAGCTACATTATCATCTGTGTGAACCTTGACAACATTAATGAGCCTATGCTCATAACAATCTCTGATAAATTGATGCCTAATCTGAATATGCTTGGTTTTGGAGTGATAAACTGGATTCTTCACAATGAAAATTGTACTCTCATTATCAATGTTGATAGGAGTATTCTTGAAGTTGAACCCATAATCTAAAAGTTGATTCTGCATCCATAATACTTGTCCACAACAGCTTGCAGCAGCAACATATTCTGCTTCAGTGGATGATGTTGCTGCAATAGTTTGCTTCTTACATTGCCATGAGACTAATCTTCTTCCAAGATATTGGCATCCTCCAAGTGAAAAGGTGAATCCTTTGGATACCACAACCCTAACTTAGGTTGTTGTTTCAAATAACTAAAAATCCTCTTCACTGCATTCATATGGGAGACCTTAGGTAAGACTTGATATCTTGCACATAAACAGACAGCAAAAATGATATCAGGCCTAGATGCAGTTATGTACATAAGACAGTCAATCATAGATCTGTACAGCTTGACTTCAACAAGTTGACCATATTCATCCTTGCCCAATGAGTTGATAGATTTGATAGGTGTAGTGACTGGCTTCATAGCATCAAAATTGAACTTCTTAAGAATTTCAAAGACATACTTATCTTGACTTATGAAAATTCCCTCCTTTGACTGTTTAACTTGAAGACCCAAAAAGAAAGTTAATTCACCCATAGAACTCATTTGAAATTCATGTTGCATCAGCTGCTCAAACTCCTTCACCATGGACTATTTTGTAGCTCCAACTACATAAACTTGAACCAGCATGATATCCTTTTTATCTCTCTTGATAAACAAAGTCTTGTCAATTGCTCCCCTCCTGTAACCATGTTGCAATAAGAAAGTGGAGAGCCTTTCATACCAAGCTCTAGGTGCTTGATGAAGGCCATAAAGAGCCTTAACTACTTTGTAGACTTTGTTTGGATGTTTAGGATCTTCAAAACCAGGAGGCTGTTTAACATAGACCTCCTCTGTAATCTTGCCATAAAGAAAGGCACTCTTGACATCCATTTGATAAACCTGAAATCTCATATATGATGCAAAAGCAAGGAATATTCGAATGGCTTCAATCCTTGCAACAGGAGCAAACACTTCATCATAATCTACTCCTTCTTCTTGTCTATATCCTTGTGCTACTAACCTTGCCTTGTTCTTGATGACATTCCCTCTTTCATCTCTCTTGACTCTGAAAACCCATCTTGTACCAATGACTTTCTTTCCATCTGGTAGATCACATAGTACCCAAACTTCTTGAAGTTTGAATTAAAGAAGTTCTTCTTGCATGGCTTCAACCCAACTCTCTTTAGTTAATGCTTGAGCTACATTCTTGGGTTCTTCTTGAGAGATAAAACAAGTGAATAAACACGTCTGGTGATCCTTATGATTCAGCCTATTTTGTTTATACACAAAGCTAAGTAAAGCATTATATGGTTTAGAAAAACCTTTACCCTTGGTTCTTGTGAGCACTCCAGAAGTAGAAGGTCCAATTATTTGACCAGTGGGATGATCTTTGTGAATCCTTAATGTAGGAGTCTGTGGTACTCCAAGATCATCATCTAAATTTGTGAAATCAGCACCTTAATTGGGATTTGAGAAAATACCTTCATCTTAAAACTCATCATCAGTGTCTTCTAAGCCAGGCATGTTAGGATAATCCAAATCATCCAAAGTACTGTCAATAGGTACAACAGTACTTTGATCTAAAGTACTGAGATCCAAAGTACTGTGAGAGAACTCAGTAGACTTGTTCTTTTTCTTTGCTTCTTCATAAGTTCTTCTTTGTTCATCCTCATAAGATTGTGCTATTGTTTCTTGAAAAAGCATCCTATTAAGCTCATCTTGAATAGCTTGATCTTCAGCAGACAATGAGGATTTTGGTTCATCAATACTTTTCTCCTTCACAACAGTTACAGGTTCTTCATCAGGAACAGCATTAGGTCTAATATTGACTCCATGAACAATGTATTGTATATCTTCTTCTTTGTGATCAACTTGATTTTCTTCTCTAACAGGAACATAATTCATAGAAGGAGTCAAAATATCAAGATCAAACATCCAATCAGGACCTTTACCCTTCTGATTTGCTTGATCTTCTAAAAATTCAACATGAAGACAATCTTGTACCTTTTTAGTAACCTTGTTGTACACTCTAAATCCTTTGCTGTTGGTGCAGTAACCCAATAAGTACCCTTCTTCTGACTTGCCATCAAATTTTCCCAGATTATCAATTGTATTGAGAATAGTCAGAGGGCATCCAAAAGGTTTCATAAAACGAATGTTGGGTTTATTTCCCATCAGCAACTCATAGGGTGTCTTCATCTGAGGCTTAGTGACTGATACTATATTTAGCACATAGTAAGCAGTACTTCTTCTTGTTTAGACTTGCAACAGAAACAGGACCAAACAGATCCATGTGCAGCAACTCCAAAGGTTCTCTAATGGTTCTTTCCTCAATCTTCTTGCATGAAGCTTTGTGTTGTTTACCTTTCTTGCACGCCAAACATGAGTGATCATTCTTGTAAGTTTTAGAAGGTAAACCTCTAACTAAGTTTCCTTTAACCAACTTGTTGATATTCTTGAAATTCACATGGCCTAATCTTCTATGCCACAGATGTGCTTCTTCAAGTGTTGCCTTTGCTACTAAACATGTTGCTCTTTTAGAAGAGTTAAGACTCTTCATATCGAGACTGTACACATCATTGGTTCTTGGTACTCTCAGTACTACCAAGTTATCATCAACAAGCTTAAATTCAGGGGAAAGAATAAGACATTCTGTGTCAGTGAACAACACAGGGTGCTTCTTGTCACAGATCTGAGAGACTGACAAAAGGTTGAACTTGAGCTCCTTCACATAACGAACATTCTCAAAATCTATGCTTCCTGCCTTGATAGTTCCTTTTCCAGTTATTCTTCCTCCACAGCATCATTCCCAAATGCAACTTTTCCTCCACAATAAGATCTAAAATCTGACAGAATCTCTTTGTCTCCTTTCATGCTTCCAGAGCAACTACTATCCATAATCAGATGATCTTTAAGCTCCTCTTCTGGGTTGCCCTGCACAAAGATAAAAGAGTTAGTTAATTTTAGGAACCCAAGCCATTACTGACTTGTGTTCCTCTTGTGGAGTTACATACTTAAATTCTTTAAGTATGTAATTTCCACTATCTTTAAGCACATGATCAATTATCTTTGGTTGTTCCAAAACTTGTGTTGGTTTTTCAATAAAAATCTCTTTTTCATCCAAATTCTCTTTATTATTTTCAACAAAAATCTCTGTTTCACCCACACTTGCTGAAAGTACTGTTTGTTCCCCATCAGTACTTTCTTTCTTAACCCAGCTTGTTTTAACTTTTGGTGTAGAGTTCTTTGATCTAGATACTCTTTTTGAGGTGTAACGCCTTCTAGATTGATAGTAATTAGATCTCCTAGGGCTTCCATTCCAAAAAGTGCTAGTAGTACCTTGATTGGGTGAAAATCTAGCAGTACTTTGAGAAGGTACTGCTTGAGAAACTTTTGGCTTATCAGTACCTTGTAAAGTGTTTGAAGGTACTGGTGATTTTGAAAAAGATCTTCTCTGGTGAGGGTACCTATAGTCTTTTGAGAAGTTGATGTGGTTAACCCTATGTGAATGATTCCAAACTGGTTTATTCTCCCTTGGTTTTTGGTTGGCAGACCTGGTCTTTGGGAATTTGCTTAAATAGTCTGAGTGAAAGTCACAGTCCTTAATCAAATGATCAGGACTATAACACACAAAACACAATTTTTGACCCAGATTCCCAAAAAATATTCCTATATGTCTATGACCGAAACTACCATGACTTTTTGGGGAATTATGAAAATTATTTTGACCAAAATTATCCCAAAAAGGTTTAGCAGTATTTTGAAAAGGTTTTCTTAAAGGTACTGCTGAACGTGTAGCAGTACTTTGAGTTGAAGGTACTGCTTGACTCTTAGCATTATCACTCTTAGGTTTCTCAGCTGTTTCTTTTGGGGTTTCAGAACTAGATGGACCTGAATTATTTTGACCAGTAAGCTTTTTTCTAAACTCTAGATTGTCTACTCCAAAACAAGAAACATTTGTCCTAAGTGGTTGAAAGCTACCAGTGGGTGGAGGAACTACATGATAACCCTTGTCTTTCTTAAATTCAGGAGGTGTTTGACTAATTGATTCCTCATCACTAGATGTGTTGTCTACATAGTTAATGAGTTCATCATCACTAGTTGTTATATCCTCAGAATCAAGTTCATCCTTATCACTAGGTGGGTTCTCTTCTGTGCTACTAAAGTCCATACCAAAACCTAGGCCAGTTTTAATATGTGCTCTTTTCTGTTTTTCAACAAAACTAACATGTGAAAGGCCAGATTTTCCCCAAGCAGCAAACTTTTCTAGCAACTCATCCCTTTCCTTAGTCATCTTATCTAGTTCAGAGACCTTACATCCTAACTTCCATTCACTCAATTTTAATTGATAATCCTGTTGTTCATACTTTTCTGCCCAAGCCATTTCATTATTTTCATGAGTTATTATTTTGGCTTCCATTGACTCTAAGGTTATTTGATAACCAGCTACCTTAGACCTAGCCCTTCTACAATTATCTCTTTCAGTTACATAATCTTTTAGCACTTTTTGATAAAAATCATGACACTTAGAGCATACCTCAGAGATAGGGGGTGTAATTGGTGAAGTAGCTACCATAGCAAGCATAACAGGTTCATCTTCACTCTCCATGCTCCAATCAAAGCTTCCAGGACCATCTCTAGATTCCATAGCAGCAGATCCTGGTTCCTCATCAAAAGCTGTGCTCCAATCAAACTCTTCCATTGCCACCATACAGTAGGTTACTGGTTCATCATCAAATTCAACACTCCAGTCAACCTCAGATAGATTTTATTGAGAAACCAAAGCTTTTGTTTTAGTAATAGGAATTTCCTTTAGTTCAAGCTTAGGTTTCTCAGTCATCCTGTTTTCCTGATATATTAGCAAACTTGCATTCCCTTGAAAAGTGTCCAGTCTTTTGACAGTTAAAGCATTCAATCTTGGACTTGTCAAAAGTGATACCCTGTTTGGGTTTGAAGTCAATGCCTCTTCTTGTTTTCTTCATGAACTTCTTGATCTTAGCAGTGATCATAGCAACTTGCCACCTTATATCAATTTCTTCAAGAGCATCCTCTTCAATTTGTGACAAATCTTCTTCATAAGTAACAGGTAAAGTAGCTTGCTGAGCGAAGAATGAGCATACAACTTCATCAGAATGGATGGTGTTTGTTGGTGATGATGTGGGTTGGTCATGGTTGTGATAGAGTGAGTAGGATAAGCAATACTTTGAGCAACAATACTTTGAGTAGGGTAAGCAGTACTTTTAATGGAAGTACTGCCTCTCTTTTCAGAAGATACAAAAGCAATACTGTGAGATTTTGAACTTGTTTGGCCATTCATATCATGCTCATACACCTTCAAGTGGTTGTAAAGATCATCAAAGTCCATAGTGTCCAAACCAGGTTGTCCTCTGATCATAGTAGCAATCACATGCCATATGGATGGCAAACTCCTTAAGAACTTCAGGTTTGCATCTTCAACAGATACCTCTGCCTTGTATAACTCTAGCATGCTGAGGAGATTTTGGAATCTATCATAGGCAGCATCAAGACCTTCTCTTTCACCAACAGCGAATGTTTCAAACTTTTGCTTCAACAGATTTCTGTGCATCTTCTTGGAAGCATCATTACCTCTAAATCTTGTCTTGAGAGTAGCCCATAACTGTTTTGCATCCTTAGCATCATGAAACTTGAGTAGGTGACCATCAGGAATAGCAGACAATAGTATGTTGAGAGCCTTTTCTTGATTTCTTATTGTTGCTGCTGGCAAGACAGCCTTAGGTGGTTTAGGTTGTCCAGGAAATTCTACAGGATCTTCCACAACTTCATTTCCATTGACAATTACATTCCATAGTGCATGGTCTGTAATAGCAATGTACTGCCTCATCTTCATGCTCCAGAGATCATATTCTCCCTTCTTGATGATAGGAATTCTGAGTGAGGTGATGGATGGGGGTGGTGTAGCTTCAATCGACATCTTTAGGGTTTGTTGTTAACTAGGTTTTAAGGTTTTCTTCTTAATAAGAGTTTCCACACAAGCTCTGATACCACTTGTGAAGATCGTTTATAAGCTCAGCTAGGGATCAACAACAAAGACTAATAACATGCACAGCGGAATAAACTAATCAATTCTTTGTTATTGAACAAAGTTTTCATTCACTAACACTAACTAATCTTAGACGTTTATAGGAACATGATGAGTGTCTAAATACTCATCATTTTTGTACCTTTTAGACTGCAAAAGCATCTGAAAACACTCAGAAATGCATCAAAATGATAAAAATATCACAAATCAGTGTTTTATGTGTTTTAAATGCAAAAATATCAAAATCAGATGAAAAACGTATCAAGTTTGCATAATTGGCAGTTTTAGTCCCCCAAGTTTCAAAAGTTGTCAAAAACAGTCCCTGGTAAATCAAAATAAAACAAAATATCATTCAAGGTCCCTGAAATATTCTAAGTTGTAAAAAATGGTACTTGAATGAATCTTTGGTCAAATGGCAAAAAAAGGTCCCTAAAGTTTGAAAAGTGTCATAAATAGTCCTTGGATTTATAAAAAAGTGAAAATTATCAAATGTGGTCCTTGTAATATTAAAGAATGGCAAGATTGGTCCTTGTGTGAACTTTGGAATAATGGCAGTTTTAGTCCTTCAATTTTCAGAAAATTGCAAAATTGGTCCTTATATTACTACTAAACCAAACGGATCCCTTTTGATATTCAAAATCTAACACAAGCCCAAACCCAAACGTGGACCTTGACCCTTGGACCTTGAACCCCTGAGCCAGTCCAATATCGTTTTTGAACCCAGTCAATACCCAATTGTGAACCCCGTAATTATTAAAACCTCAAAAAAAGTCAAAACCCGTCACTATTCATCCCTTACCTCCCATTCGGCAAAACCAAAACCATAGTGGTTTCTCACCACTTGCTTCTACCACCTTTACACTGTCTTCCCGTTGTATACCAACCCCCTCCACCTTCACAATATCCCAAATTGCATTAATGAAGAAACCGCTTAAGACTTTTTGGCGCCAATTTTCCAAATAGACGAATATGATGAATTTTGAGGATCCAATGGCTGGAAAGAGGTGAGAAAGTCTCTGAGATGTCGACTAGAGTCAAAAAGATCTTTATAAAGAGAAGAGGAAGCAATGTGGGATGGTATCTAGTATAACTTAGTTTAATGCATGTCGTTTTAGTTAATTTTCAATTTCAAGTGTAATTTTAAGCTTTCAAGTGACTTGTTTAAGTATTTCCAGTGTATTTGAAACTTTTTCAATAAGCAATTTACATTTTCAAGTTCCATTTCAGTTTATGCAAATTTTCCTTGTTAAAAAATCTCATGAAAGTTCGAATGTTGTTTTTAGTTATTATCTTGGACTCATAAGATCATATAAGCTCCTAGATAGCTTCTAAAAGCTATTAGATACTTTAAAACTCAGTTTAGTATAAGAAAATCAAAAATACCAAAAATACCACAAAAATTAGTGAAAAAATCAAAAATCATGGAGAAGATGATCAAAAAGCTTGAGCAGGGTTGATTGTGGATGGCCTTGGTTTGGAGCTTCTTGGGAAGCTATAGGTTGTGGTCTTGTGCATCAGTTCTCAGTTTTGTGCTTGGACTCATCTTGTAAGCAATTTCTCAAAATTTTGCATTTCATAGTTTATCTGTGTTAAGTGTGTTAATTTTGACTTAAATCTGTCTAAATATAGTTAGTACAACTTAATTTATAGCTTTATTGGCTTAAAAGTTTGTTTTAGTGTTTAAAGCTTCTCAACAGTTTTATAAAGGACAGTTTGGATTTGCTTGTTTAACTGTGGTAGATCTTGTTTGTGTTGTTGTTTGTACTTGTTTTGTATCACATTAGTTCCTAATTACTCAGTCAAGTCATAAAAACCAAGCCTTATTTGAGTAAAAGTCAAAATCACTTCTGATCTTCAATTTCTTGTTCAGTGTCATAATTTTGATTTCAAAAACTCATCTAGACATTTCATTAGTTGTTAAAATAGCTTAAATCAATCTTATTATAGTCTAATACGACATATTCAGTTAATTAGAGGTGATAAAAATTCATTTAAGTCAACTTAGTTCATTTCTTTAAAAAGTCAAAATTTTCAGTTTGGTCGTTTTTTAATAAACTAAATTATTTTCTATAGGACTTACTGTTAAGCTTTAAGATTTGAGCTTTTGGAATAGTAATATTCAACTGGTTATCTCTGTCATAGTATTTTTTATATTTTCTATATAGCTTTTTAAACAGCTTAAACCTTAGCTTCTTTTAAGTGCCTTTTCAAAAATGTGCCCTGTGCACAATTATATGGTCATTTTCACAAGCTTGTCACAAGCTCATTAGTTAACCTTAGCTTGTGAGTTTTAGCTTTTTGTGAGGCTAACCTGGCCATCTTAATGTCCCGTGCTTATTTTTCCACTTTTCAAAGCTTATTTGGTAGGGTGCAAGTAACTTGTATCTTGTCCCATTTCGTGAAAATAGATAACCAGTGAACTGGTACCTTTTTAATAAGCTCTTCACAAGCTTATCAGTTGTCCCCAGTGTGTGAGCTTTGGCTTTTTAGAAAGCTCACCAACCCAGCTTGTTGACTCAGTCTTTGTTTTAAGCTTTTGAGCTTATTTCTTTAGCTTAATTTGGCTTAGAGAAACCTGGCAGGACTGTTTGATTGTTTGGTTTAACATAAGTGCTTATTTTCTTATTTCCATCTTTTCAGTATGCTTCTTTGTGTCTTTTAGCTTCATTTGAGTAGCTTGTAGCTTGTTTTATCTTATTTCAGTTTTGGTTTCAGCTTGAAAGCTTATTTGAGCTTAAAAATAAAAAATAAGCCAAAACCTTCACTTTTGAGTTTTTAAGCATTCAAATAGCTTATTTTTAAGTTTAAAAATTTTTATCTTTATTAAAGTTACTTAATATAAGTAGTATAATAGTTTTCAAAAATAAAAACCACAAAAACATCATTTTAAAAATAGTGATAGCGTTTATTTAATAGAATTTAGCTTTTTGATATTTCTTTTCAGCTTATTATTAAGCACTTTTAGTTTTTATAATTTTCTTAAGTTTTCTGTTATCATAGGATATTTTTAGAAAAAGTTTCATAATTTTCCTAGCTTGTTTAGTATTTATTAGAATTTTTTAAATAGTTAAAATTATTAAATAATTAGTAAAAAAAATAATAATAAATAAAAAGCATAAAAAATATCTTTTCTGTTTTAAAATTAGTTTTATAATATTTTAGATTTTTCTAAGTCATAATTTCATTTTTCTAGCTTTATTTCCTATTTTATTATATTTTAGGGTATTATTAAATAGTTTAAAATAGTTTTTAATTAATAATAATTAAATAAATAGTTATAAAAATAATTTTATTTTTCCAATAATTTTCTTTTATTTTTAGGATTCCAAAAATATCATTTTCATATTTGTAGGTCTTTTATTTCTTTAAACTCACTTTTTATTTGGTACGTTTACGTAGTTTATTAAACGTACGTATTTACGTTTATCTTATCTGATTGTTGTGCTTTACAATTCTGTATCCATATCAATTCCAATCAATCAGTAGTGTAGGTATCCATCAAAATCCTTACTGATCACTATCCTTAGTGATTATTCGACATCTGAAAGTTTTTTAAACACCATTCAGTCTCCGTGGGACTTAACGACCTGTGGAAACACTATACTCTCCAGATCTTAATTGTATTGTTTCTGAGCTGTTTGAATTTTATTACGGTTGACCATTCACAAGTGGTTAGCTTGTGTGATAAAACTTGACGGTTCAGCTTCAATCAAAATTTTGGCGCCGCTGCCGGGGAGGCTTTAGCGTGTCTTAAACCTTTTCAGACCCGTACTTGCACATATACCACCGTTTGTAAACAGTTTTTTTAAGATATCAAAAAGTTCATTAACACTTTTCCTAAAGTGTTAACAACACCAAAAAAATATAAAACATCAAAACAATCGTAACGTTTTCTATCTTGTATTTTCTTTAAGGTGATTCTTAAAGAGGTACGATTTGGTTAAACGAGACGATACCAAAAATATTGTCCAAAAGTTTTTAAACCCTTAGCACAAATCCATACCTACATCTTTTCAGTGGTACTTAATAAATACATAAAAATCAACCACCGCAAATCAAGGCAGTACACCTACCAACTGGGGGTGTGAACATTAATAAGTTCCCGAACAACAGATCAAAACTTGCCTTTGTGTCCTTGTGATTTGGTGTACCTTTTTCAAAGAAGCCATTTCATTTGTGATTATTGGTTAAGTTCACTTGTCGTTTTGCCTCGCATTTGTTTTGAAAATTGATTTTTAAACTTAGTGCATGCGCACTCGTTCTTCCAGTTCTACAAGTCCACTTTCTGAGCTTGCAAATATTCCTCGTAGACGTAGAGAACGTTCTGCTCCTTCACCGCGGATGAGAACGTCTACCACCACCACCCCTCGTCGTAATGGCAGAAGACAAACCAATGAATGAGCTTCTCCAAGCACCCATCGAGGGTTACGGAGATGCTATTGTTGTCCCAGCCATCGTGGCTGATACCTTTGAGCTCAAAACCGGTTTGCTTAATCTGGTAACCCAAAGCCAATTCTATGGTTTTGAGCGGGATGATCCTCATGCACATATTCGATGGTTTAACAAGATTGCATCTACCATCAAATACAAGAATGTCCCACATGAAGCAATTAAGCTTCTTCTGCTCCCATTCTCTCTAGAGGGACAAGCCGGAATTGGCTTGAGAAACAACCCCCTCGTTCCATTGAGACATGGGAGGATCTAGTCACCAAGTTTGTTAATGAATTCTATCCTCCATCCCGAACTACAAGTCTTAAGAATGAGATAATGAAATTCTCTCAAAGATTTGATGAATCATTCGAGGAGGCATGGGATCGTTACAAAGAGTTGCTCCGCAAGTGTCCGCATCATGGTTTTACCGAGTTAATGCAAATGGATACTTTCTACAATGGTCTGAACCAGACTAATCAAGACTCTTTAAATGCCTCCGCGGGAGGTAATTTCCTGAGCAAGACCACAAAAGAAGCCTTGCAAAGAATTGAAAACAAGTCCTGTGTCCGCCTCTTTCCGAAGCAAAGACATATCAGTCTCAGTCCTAATCGGACCTTCTACTTCATCTTCCGTGAGTACATCTAGCACCGATGCTAAGATTGACAAACTCACGGATATTGTTCAGGCTTTGGTTCTTGCTAACCAAAAGAAAGTCACTTTCACATAGACACCATCACATGGTGAAGTGAAGAAAGTCGAGGTTTGTGTTACTTGTGGTGGCCCTCATGCATACTACAACTGTACTGCCACCGATGGTAGTCCGTTTGAAGCCAATGCTATAGCCGGTACTTCACATCAGGGAGGTAATCAATACCGTCCTCAAAATGAACCAAACTACCGTGCTAATACTTATCAGGCACCACCCGGTTTTAACCAGAATCCTAACCGGAATCAGAATCAACCTAGAATGAACCAAGGTTATCAAAACCAAGGTAATTTCTATCCCGGACCAAATCAAGGTTTCCAACATCAAGGGAACCTTAATCAAAACACTTTCAATCGAAGGAATCAATTTCAGGGAAATATGAATCCTAATCAAGGGAATTTTGGCTATAATCAGAACATACGGCCTCAAAATGTCCCTCCACCTCCTCCAGTATCAACATCTGATGAGCTTTTAAAGCAATTCATGAAGTCTCAAGAGGAGACAAACAGAGTGTTGATAAGTCAGATCGCTGAATTAAAGAAGTCTTTAAATGATCAACCCTCGGGCTCAGGAAAACTTCCGAGCAACACGATCGCTAACCCGAGGGGCGATGCAAAGGCGATCACAACCAGAAGTGGTGTTTCATACGATGGACCCGCTATTCCTACTTCCTCTTCTTCTTCTTCTCTCCCGAAGGTAGTAGAAAGTGAACCTGAGGCAACAAAGGACAAGGAACTTCCTACTAATAACGGAGGTACCAACGATGTCCAACCTCAAGTTGTCTAGAAACCCAAATCCAACCGAGTTGTTTTGAACCTCCTATAGCTCCTGTTGAAAACCCCAAATCCAAATCTTCTATTCCTTACCCATCACATTTGAATGAGCAAAGCTCGCGAAAAAGCCAGTCATCAAATGGACAAATTTTTTCAAATTTTCCAAGAACTACATTTTGACATAAGCTTTGCGGATGCTATCATGTTGATGCCCAAATTTGCATCAACTCTCAAACACATGTTAAGCAACAAGGAAAAGCTGTTTGAGATGGCAAAAACTCCTCTAAACGAGAACTGCTCTGCAGTTATCTTGAAGAAGCTTCCTGAAAAGCTTGGAGATCCTGGAAAATTTCTCTTACCTTGTGTATTTCCGGGGATGGTTGAATGCTTTGCCCTATCAGATCTTGGTGCAAGCATCAATCTGATGCCTTATTCAGTATGGAAGAAACTTTCTCTTCCGGACCTTACTCCTACATGCATGACTCTCGAGCTTGCAAATCGTACAATATCCCGTCCTCTTGGCATTGCCGAGGACGTATTTGTGAAAGTAGGAAAGTTCCATTTTCCAGCTGACTTTGTGGTTGTTGACTTCGATGCCGATCATCGGGTTCCTCTCATTGTTGGACGAGGATTCCTGAGAACGGGCCGTGCTCTCATTGATGTATTTGAGCAAGAAATCACATTACGTGTTGGTAATGAAGCTGTCACCTTTAACCTTGATCAAACTTCTAGATATCATTGATGTTGCTTCTGAAGAGTACTCTCAAGAAGTTCTTGGTTATTCTCATAATTCTATGAGTGGGGATCCCACCACATCTTCTCAACCTATCATAGCCAATTCTACTCCTTCTCTCACTCCGTTTGAGGGAAGCGACTTCATCTTGGAAGAGATTGAAGCATACTTGGCTAGTGATTCTGTTCCATGGGAAATTGATCACGCTCCAATTGACATCGAGGGGGACATACTTCTCATTGAGAAGTTGCTTAATGATGATCCATCATCAGCCCCTCACACTAGTAATTCAATTCCAGATGAGATTAATAACAATGAGATTGATCTGGAGGGAGATATTCTTCATGAAAAGTTGTTAAATCAGGACACTTCTCCTCTACTCCCATCCAATGAACTTCATAACAAGGAAGTCAAATCAGTTGAGAAAACTGAAGAATTTCCTGAGGTTGAACTCAAAGACTTACCACCTCATCTCGAGTATGCATTTCTTGAGGGTGATGATAAATTACCCGTCATTATTGCCCGAGATTTGAGTAAAGATGAAAAGATCGCTCATAAAGGTCTTGAAGTCACACAAGCAAGCAATTGCTTGGAAACTCTCCGACATTAAGGGTATCAACCCTGAGTTTTGTACTCACGAAATCTTGATGGAGGATGACTTCAAACCAGCAGTTCAACATCAGAGAAGAGTAAATCCAAAAATCCATGATGTTATCAAACAGGAGGTTATCAAACTTCTTGATGCATGATTGATTTACCCTATCTCAGATAGTCCTTGGGTTAGCCCAATTCACTGTGTTCCTAAAAAGGGTGGCATAACTGTTGTCACAAATGAAGAAAACGAGTTAATTCCAACTCGATTGGTTACGGGATGGCGTGTTTGCATTGACTATCGTAAGTTGAATGATGCCACCCGAAAAGACCATTTTCCTCTACCCTTCATGGACCAAATGCTTGAGAGATTAGCAGGGAATGAATACTATTGTTTCCTAGATGGTTTCTCGGGTTATTTTCAGATTCCCATTGATCCACATGATCAAGAGAAGACCACATTCACCTGCCCATACGGAACTTTTGCCTACAGACGTATGCCTTTTGGCCTATGTAATGCTCCTGGCACGTTCCAACGATGTATGATGGCCATATTCCACGACATGATCGGGGAAACAATGGAGGTGTTTATGGATGACTTCTCGGTTATTGGGGATTCGTTTCAAACATGTCTCTCCCATTTAGAAAAAATGCTCAAAAGGTGTGAAGACACCAATCTTTGTCTAAATTGGGAGAAAAGCCACTTTATGGTCAAAGAAGGCATAGTCCTTGGCCATAAGATTTCCAAAAACGAGATTGAGGTTGATAGAGCAAAAGTCGATGTTATTGCTAAACTGCCTCATCCTACTACCGTCAAAGGTATTAGGAGTTTTTTAGGTCATGCCGGTTTTTATCGCAGATTCATACAAGATTTTTCTAAAATCGCCCGGCCTATGACCCATCTTCTTGAAAAAGATGCTCCTTTTATCTTCTCACCCGAGTGCATCGAAGCTTTTGAAACATTAAAGAAAAAGCTTACTGAAGCACCCATTCTCGTTGCTCCCGATTGGGATTTACCCTTTGAGCTCATGTGCGATGCAAGTGATTTTGCTATCGGTGCAGTCCTAGGGCAACGTAGATCCAAGCATTTTTAGCCTATCCACTACGCAAGCAAAACTATGACTGAAGCTCAAACCCATTACACCACCACAGAAAAAGAGCTACTAGCCGTGGTGTATGCGTTTGAGAAGTTTCGGCCATATTTAATCTTGACCAAATGTGTGGTGTATACGGATCACTCGGCTCTCAAATATCTCTTTGCAAAACAAGATGCAAAACCAAGATTGCTCCGTTGGGTTCTCCTCCTGCAAGAATTTGATATCATTATACATGATAAAAAAGGAGCCTGAGAACCCGTCTGCGATCATCTGTCCCGATTAGAAAACCCTCACCAAGATTTTTTCGAGAAAAAGGAAATAAATGAAACATTTCCTCGAGACACTCAATGCGGTTTCTTTTCGTGGAAACTCTACTACCCCATGGTTTGCTGAATCCGCAAATTACCATGCGGGTAACTTCATAGTGAAAGGAATGTCGACCCAACAGAAGAACAAATTCTTCAAAGATGTTAAACATTACTTCTGGGACGACCCCTACTTATTCAAAATCTGTGCAGATCAAGTCATTCGACGGTGTGTTTATGGACAAGAAGCTATGGACATTCTCAAAGCTTGCCATGCTGGACCCACCGGGGGCCATCATAGTCCAAATTACACTGCCAAAAAGGTGTTTGATTCCGGGTTTTATTGGCCTACTATTTACAAGGATGCCCACGAATTTGTCAAAGCCTGTGACGCTTGTCAACGTCACGGAAATATCTCACAAAGAAATGAAATGCCGCAAAACACCATTCAAGTGTGTGAGATCTTTGACATCTGGGGCATTGACTTTATGGGGCCATTTCCATCATCTCGAGGAAACAAATACATACTCGTGGCTGTTGACTATTTGTCAAAATGGGTTGAAGTGAAAGCTTTACCTACCAATGATGCCCGAGTAGTTGTGAAATTTTTAAAATCTCTTTTTGCTAGGTTTGGAACTCCGCGAGCTATAATTAGTGATCGCGGTACACATTTCTGTGATGATCAATTTGATCGTGTCATGCAAAAGTATGGTGTTACCCACCATCTCTCTACTGCATACCACCCCCAAACAAGTGGGCAAGTGGAAGTTTCCAACCGTGGTATTAAAAGAATTCTAGAAAGGACAGTAGGCGAAAACCGTGCATCCTGGTCGGATAAACTGGATGACGCACTCTGGGCCTTCCATAGAGCTTATAAAACACCAATCGGGTGTACTCCATACAAGCTAGTGTACGGAAAGGCATGTCATCTGCCGATTGAGCTTGAGCACAAAGCATACTGGGCCTTAAAACATGCCAACTTCGATATTCAGACAGCTGGTGATCACAGAAAAGTTCAAATGAATGAACTAAATGAACTTCGTGATCAAGCATACGAGAACTCTTTAATCTACAAACAAAAGACAAAGAAGATTCATGACTCCAAAATCAAGAACCGCGTTTTCAACGTTGGTGATCGAGTCCTTCTTTTCAATTCAAGATTGAAGATATTCTCGGGAAAGCTCAAGTCACGTTGGTCTGGTCCATTTACTATTGCTAAGGTTTATCCTTATGGTACTATTGAGTTATCTCAACCCGATGGTCCAAATTTTAAAGTGAATGGTCATCGATTGAAGCATTATTTTGGAGAGGACATTCCACTTGTGGTTGTCCCTGATCTACAAACTTTCCCCATGAACCAATGAATGCGGGGATCGAGTCAAGCTAGTGACTCGGGAATCAAAAACAGTAGCACACCATATGGGTTTTCACCCATATTTCTGACTTCTTTCTATTTTCTACCACCCTAGTGTGGGGGAGTTGCCCCTCGCTGTTATATATAAGTACTCTTTCAATTTAAAAAAAAATTGTGTATATATCAAAAATAAAATAATGGCCGTAGTATTTCCCTTTTATGTTCTATGTTTCGGCATAACCGCCGGTACTTTGAATATTGAGGGCAATATTAATTTCTAGTGTGGGGGGGAATTCTCACGAATTTTATCATGTAATTATACCACCCAATTCCCCCGTTTTTGGCCAAAATTTATTTTTGAGTAAGTGTTTTTCACTTACTCAGCAAATGGTAATCAGTCCACCATGTCTAACCCACATAAGGATTGGCTAATCCAGGAGCAAACGGCTCTTGGTAAAGATATCTCAAACCCGTTTATGGCTTGCAATTTGCCCAAAATTGTATGGTGTTCAGCTCACCATATCTTTAACTAGTGAAAAGTTGGCAAGCCCGCAAGTTTATGGCTTGTGGTAAAGGCAGTGGAAAAACCATAATTGGTAATCGACTCACCAAAGATAATATTGATAATTTATCTAAGAGTTGGCTAGTCCAGAAGAAAAACGGCTTCTGGTAAAGACAAATCAAATCCGTTGAAAGCTTATGATTTGCTCAAAATCATTTGGTTATCATTGTACCAAGGTTCTTACTTGAACTGAAACAATTGGCTACTCCAGAAGTGATAGCTTTTGGTAAAGAGTTCTTTAAAATCCATTAAAGTTTCAAAATATTGCTAGGGACTAGCAATATCTTAGTGTGGGGGATTGATGAGTGTCTAAATACTCATCATTTTTGTACCTTTTAGACTGCAAAAGCATCTGAAAACACTCAGAAATGCATCAAAATGATAAAAATATCACAAATCAGTGTTTTATGTGTTTTAAATGCAAAAATATCAAAATCAGATGAAAAACGTATCAAGTTTGCATAATTGGCAGTTTTAGTCCCCCAAGTTTCAAAAGTTGTCAAAAACAGTCCCTGGTAAATCAAAATAAAACAAAATATCATTCAAGGTCCCTGAAATATTATAAGTTGTCAAAAATGGTCCTTGAATGAATCTTTGGTCAAATGGCAAAAAAGGTCCCTAAAGTTTGAAAAGTGTCATAAATAGTCCTTGGATTTATAAAAAAGTGAAAATTATCAAATGTGGTCCTTGTACTATTAAAGAATGGCAAGATTGGTCCTTGTGTGAACTTTGGAATAATGGCAGTTTCAGTCCTTCAATTTTCAGAAAATTGCAAAATTGGTCCTTATATTACTACTAAACCAAGCGGATCCCTTTTGATATTCAAAATCTAATCCAAGCCCAACAAACAGCTGGCCCAAACCCACACACAAGCCCAAACCCAAACGTGGACCTTGACCCTTGGACCTTGAACCCCTGAGCCAGTCCAATATCGTTTTTGAACCCAGTCAATACCCAATTGTGAACCCCCGTTAATTATTAAAACCTCGGTCAAAATAGTCAAAAACCCGTCACTATTCATCCCTTACCTCCCATTCGCGCCAAAACCAGAAACCAGAGTGGTTTCTCACCACTTGCTTCTACCACCTTTACACCTGTCTTCCCAGTTGTATACCAACCCCCCTCCACCTTCACAATATCCCAAATTGCATTAATTGAAGAAACCTGCTTAAGACTTTTTTGGCGCCAATTTTCCAAATAGACGAATATGATGAATTTTGAGGATCCAATGGCTGGAAAGAGGTGAGAAAGTCTCTGAGATGTCGACTAGAGTCAAAAAGATCTTTATAAAGAGAAGAGGAAGCAATGTGGGATGGTATCTAGTATAACTTAGTTTAATGCATGTCGTTTTAGTTAATTTTCAATTTCAAGTGTAATTTTAAGCTTTCAAGTGACTTGTTTAAGTATTTCCAGTGTATTTGAAACTTTTTCAATAAGCAATTTACATTTTCAAGTTCCATTTCAGTTTATGCAAATTTTCCTTGTCAAAAAATCTCATGAAAGTTCGAATGTTGTTTTTAGTTATTATCTTGGACTCATAAGATCATATAAGCTCCTAGATAGCTTCTAAAAGCTATTAGATACTTTAAAACTCATTTTAGTATAAGAAAATCAAAAATACCAAAAATACCACAAAAATTAGTGAAAAAATCAAAAATCATGGAGAAGATGATCAAAAAGCTGGAGCAGGGTTGATTGTGGATGGCCTTGGTTTGGAGCTTCTTGGGAAGCTATAGGTTGTGGTCTTGTGCATCCGTTCTCAGTTTTGTGCTTGGACTCATCTTGTAAGCAATTTCTCAAAATTTTGCATTTCATAGTTTATCTGTGTTAAGTGTGTTAATTTTGACTTAAATCTGTCTAAATATAGTTAGTACAACTTAATCTATAGCTTTATTGGCTTAAAAGTTTGTTTTAGTGTTTAAAGCTTCTTAACAGTTTTATAAAGGACAGTTTGGATTTGCTTGTTTAACTGTGGTAGATCTTGTTTGTGTTGTTGTTTGTACTTGTTTTGTATCACATTAGTTCCTAATTACGCAGTCAAGTCATAAAAACCAAGCCTTATTTGAGTAAAAGTCAAAATCACTTCTTATCTTCAATTTCTTGTTCACTGTCATAATTTTGATTTCAAAAACTCATCTAGACATTTCATTAGTTGTTAAAATAGCTTAAATCAATCTTATTATAGTCTAATACGACATATTCAGTTAATTAGAGGTGATAAAAATTCATTTAAGTCAACTTAGTTCATTTCTTTAAAAAGTCAAAATTTTCAGTTTGGTCGTTTTTTAATAAACTAGATTATTTTCTATAGGACTTACTGTTAAGCTTTAAGATTTGAGCTTTTGGAATAGTAATATTCAACTGCTTATCTCTGTCATAGTATTTTTTATATTTTCTATATAGCTTTTTAAACAGCTTAAACCTTAGCTTCTTTTAAGTGCCTTTTCAAAAATGTGCCCTGTGCACAATTATATGGTCATTTTCACAAGCTTGTCACAAGCTCATTAGTTAACCTTAGCTTGTGAGTTTTAGCTTTTTGTGAGGCTAACCAGGCCATCTTAATGTCCCAAGCTTATTTTTCCACTTTTCAGCTTATTTGGTAGGGCTGCAAGTAACTTGTACTTTGTCCCATTTTTGTGAAAAATAGATAACCAGTGAACTGGTACCATTTTAATAAGCTCTTCACAAGCTTATCAGTTGTCCCCAGTGTGTGAGCTTTGGCTTTTTAGAAAGCTCACCAACCCAGCTTGTTGACTCAGTCTTTGTTTTAAGCTTTTGAGCTTATTTCTTTAGCTTAATTTGGCTTAGAGAAACCTTGCAGGACTATTTGATTGTTTGGTTTAGCATAAGTGCTTATTTTCTTATTTCCAGCTTTTCAGTATGGTTCTTTGTGTCTTTTAGCTTCATTTGAGTAGCTTGTAGCTTGTTTTATCTTATTTCAGTTTTGGTTTCAGCTTGAAAGCTTATTTGAGCTTAAAAATCAAAAATAAGCCAAAACCTTCACTGTTGAGTTTTTAAGCATTCAAATAGCTTATTTTTAAGTTTAAAATTTTTTATCTTTATTAAAGTTACTTAATATAAGTAGTATAATAGTTTTCAAAAATAAAAACCACAAAAACATCATTTTTAAAATAGTGATAGCGTTTATTTAATAGAATTTAGCTTTTTGATTTTTCTTTTCAGCTTATTATTAAGCACTTTTAGTTTTTATAATTTTCTTAAGTTTTCTGTTATCATAGGATATTTTTAGAAAAAGTTTCATAATTTTCCTAGCTTGTTTAGTATTTATTAGAATTTTTTAAATAGTTAAAATTATTAAATAATTAGTAAAAAAAATAATAATAAATAAAAAGCATAAAAAAATATATTTTCAGTTTTAAAATTAGTTTTATAATATTTTAGATTTTCCTAAGTCATAATTTCATTTTTCTAGCTTTATTTCCTATTTTATTATATTTTAGGGTATTATTAAATAGTTTAAAATAGTTTTTAATTAATAATAATTAAATAAATAGTTATAAAAATAATTTTCTTTTTCCAATAATTTTCTTTTATTTTTAGGATTCCAAAAATATCATTTTCATATTTGTAGGTCTTTTATTTCTTTAAACTCACTTTTTATTTGGTACGTTTACGTAGTTTATTAAACGTACGTATTTACGTTTATCTTATCTGATTGTTGTGCTTTACAATTCTGTATCCATATCAATTCCAATCAATCAGTAGTGTAAGTATCCATCAAAATCCTTACTGATCACTATCCTTAGTGATTATTCGACATCTGAAAGTTTTTTAAACACCATTCAGTCTCCGTGGGACTTAACGACCTGTGGAAACACTATACTCTCCAGATCTTAATTGTATTGTTTCTGAGCTGTTTGAAGTTTATTACGGTTGACCATTCACAAGTGGTTAGCTTGTGTGATAAAACTTGACGGTTCAGCTTCAATCAGAACACGTCTAGATAACTAAACTAATAACCTAGGCGTTTACAAGACTATACGCCTAGGACACACACACCTTTAAGTCGACTACATCTTGGAAGACATGTATAAAACCTACACCTATGTCCTCTTTATATACTAGAGGATTAGGGTTTACAAAATACTACAAAGGACTAATAAATAAAACTTCTTTTGCAAGCAAGTCCTTCTATCTTTTTGTAGGTTTCCTTCTTGTCGTATTAAGTCCCTCTTTTTTCCTTCTTCATAGACATACTTGGGTCTTCAAAATTGGTATCAGAGCGGGGAGCTCTTGTAGCTTCAAAATTTGTATCAGAGCGGGGAGCTCTTGATATAGGGATCTACAAGGTTTTTCGAAGAAAAGATACAAGATTCGAAGCTGTTAAAAATTTTCGTAATGTTTCTGCAGGGTTGTTTTCAAACAGCGATAACTTTTTCGTTAACCATCGGATCAGGACGAAATTTTGTGTGGATGTTCTCTATATACCATACTAACTTTTCACCGAAGGGATCGTCGATCTGAGCTGTCAAGAAAAAGTTATTTAATGTCTAAGTTGGATGCTGAAGGAGGTTTTTGAAAAATGAATTTTAGGGTTTTCATGCTTATTCAACTTCTTAAATTTGTTTTACTCATTCTAATTCTTTATGGAAGTTGTTTATACATTGTATGGTGTCTATGATTCATGGATAGAAGCAGCTTTGAATGTGGTTTACTCGATTCGTGATAAGGGTTTCTCTTGTTCAAATCGGTCTTGAAGTATATCACCTTGTGATAAATAATACTGCTGGTTTTGGGGACTTGAATTTAGTTTCAAGGATGAACCCTAGTAGTATAAATAGAAGAAGATGCTATGGATGTTTAACAGGCAAAGAAGAGGAAACCCTAGTAATCTATTTTTTTTAGGTTTCATATTTTCTGATTATGCAAGTCGCTGCTGTTTCTAAAGGTTAAAAGGATGCTCGAAGCCTGTTTTGAAGGTTGATGTGCGTATACAGCTTATGAGATATTTGGTTTTTGAAATTAGCACTGCTCCACCATACGAAAGTACTGCTTGATACGAAAGTACTGCTTGGAGGTTTAAAAGTACTGTTGTGTGTCTGTTAGAGTTGATGCAAAGTACTGCCACGACAGAGACAAAGTACTGCCATAACAGTGTTGAGAACAGGTTGTGAATTACGAGAGAAAAGAGAGTAAGAAGCAGATAAAGCCCACATATTATTATTTGTTATACGAGCTTTGGTTTCATATGAATTAAACTGGTCGATCATGAATCTTTATTATGAGATTGTATGCATGTGAGGTTTTCGGTGTCGAAGGAGTGCATGGTCCCCTAAGCTCATGATTGGATGATCCTCATACTTATAATTAATGGGTCAGTGGATAACTATTATTTGATTGGGCTATTGAAAGATAATGGGACGGTGATATGTGATATTTATTCTGTTCGTGGGGCTGTTTGTTGTCAAGGCATGGAGCTAAAGTTTTCTCAGCACATAGGATAGTTGGAATGGTGAAGGTTAAAATAAATTGGTTGGTGCTTTATTAATTAGTGTCTCATGAATTACCTCGTATCATTAATTGTTTTCACATGAGGTATGTCATCTAAATTAACTTCACGTGGTACTATCAAAGCATTATTCAAGTTCATATGAAGATTGGTTTTTGATTTGAGGGGAAGTCGAGCATAATAATTGTTAAATGAACTTTGTGGGTGTGTTCCCTGTAAACCCTCACGAGACTTCACTCGTCCAGTTAGGACACCAAGTGGTTTAAAAGGCTTGTTGCATATGCTAAATGCAATCGTCATTCCTAAGAAAGTAAGTTAGGTTTGTTTCTTATTTTTCATTTTTTCTTTTTAGAATTATGCTTGTCAGTAGTGTGATTTCAGGGATTGAAATTTGTTTATGGATGCTTATACGAAGGCACGTCTCTTTTTCGTGGGCCTTCTTTCTTTTTGGAGCAAATTTCAGGGAAGTTCTCGCTCTAATTCTACCTTTCTCTTCACCTTTATTTAACGCTTAGTACAAAAGGGACTTTGTACAATTCAAGTGGGGGGACGGGAGTAGAATTATCTCTTGAACTTTATTTTGCCCTCGTTTTTCTAGTTTATTTGGAAAAATTATGCCATTTTTTAAATTTTGACATGTTTTTCTTAACCTAACTAGATTAGACCTTAGCCGAGCACATACAGCCCTTGATATTATATGGTGAGACTAGCCTTATCTGTTTCCAATATTTTACCCCAAATCCACCAAATTATGAGTGTGCCGGTAGCTTGTAAACTTTAGAAATTGGCATTTGCATCATTTCGAGACCATAGACGAGGTATGTTGAGTTAGCTCGATGTATTTGGACTTTTCAATTTAAGAAGGAAATATTATAGGATTATCACCCAAATGGCCTACCATTGTGTGTTTATCGACTAGTCACCTCAACTTCTCGACCCCCATGTGAAACCCTTTTGTTGCACTCACCTTTAGTGCAAGATACCCCTAGCCATTCCTTTCATTTTGTTAACCCAATATATTGTTTCGATACACCTATACACCTTAGCCTACCCTGTAGTCTTTATTTGTGATTGGGAAGTCATCATTTGCCTAAGTTCAAGGTTCAAGTGGAAAGGTTCGGAAATCACGCTTTCGTCGACGACATATTCTTGAAGATCATTAAAGACCCCCCGAATTCCCGTTGTTCATCTCAAGTGGGGGGATATTATGTTTAGTTATTATTGTTAAAAAAATGATTCAAAAAAAAAAAAGAAGTTGTTATGTTATTTAGTTATTGTAAAGTGCATTGTTATAAGCACTATGTTATGAGCTTTATATAGATTTAGTATCTAGGAAGCCACCTCGGTCACATTCGAAGATTGGAGTTGGTAATTATGCCAACAGTTGGAGAAAAGGTAGTGTGCCCATCATGACGTCCTCTAATGACACATCTACCTAGTATTTCATGATCCAGTTTCTTGACTTCAAAGCTTGAACTTTGGGCGGACGGTAAGTGGTGATGACTTGGTTATAGATCTAGACTACCTGCTTGATTTTTATTTTACACCATTTATATTTCCCATGTCTTATCCTACCCTTGAGTCATGAAGCGTGTCTAGGTGATGCGACGAGCAATCTTTGGTGCCTTCGCCATGGATTTGGTCATGTATCATTGATTTTGTCCAATTCGCCATGACATGTTAGTAATGACGAGTCACCCCCTTAACCTTTGTCGTGTCTACCCATATTGCCTTCGAAAATTGTTTAGCCCTTAACTCTAGTGGTGGAGATTTGTGTAACCGCCAAGCTTATGATAGAATACATGCTATGACTGTGCGATTGAGTGATCATCCCGAAATTGACACCTAGAATAGTTGAGAGATTTGAGTGTTTTGTTCCCATTTCGTTAGGTGTTCGGCTTTGTTTTATTCTAGCATAAGGGATTTGTAAACTTATATTTTCCAGGTTATGGGAGATATCTTTTTAGGAATCTTTCTAATAAGGTCTACTTGAGGGCAAGTAGAGTTCAAGTGGAGGGATATTTGATAACATCAAATAGTCCTGAATATTAAGTGTCAATTTCCCCCGATAATGCTTGTAATTTATATCATTTATATGGATTTACGCTTGTTTTCCATTGTTTTCCACTTTCCGGTAAATTACGAGCATTGGAGCTAAAGAGACGCGGAATTGGAGAATTATCAAAGATTTATCAGAGTATGCTCACTTTGAAGAAGTTACAACGTAACTCATCTCTCACATTACGCCGTAACTAAAGCGTGACTCAGAAAGCCAACTCATCAGAAGATTACGGCGTAACTCTCACAAAAGATTACGACGTAACCATATTAGGTCAAATGAGGTTCCACGCCGCTGACAACTACGCCGTAACTCTTGTTTAAACTATGGCGTAACCAAGAAATATTGAAGATACGGCGTAACCACTTATAAGGTTATGCCGTAACCAACAGATCTAGTGCAAATTACGAAGAAATAGAAGATTACAGCGTAACCATTATATTAGTTACGCCGTAACCCAGATCTGGCCTATAAATACCCCACGATTTCCAGCATTTCAAATCATCCCATTCCACACACCACAACCAAAGAACGTGGGAAGAAGCCAAAGGCAGGTCTAGAGGAGCATACCGAGCTGTCTCCAAGGGAGAAATCACTCCGCTACGAAAAGCATTAGCATTTTATCTTTTCCTTACTTTCGATTCATGTATTTCGTAACATTGAATATTGAATTGATTTGTATAGTTAATATGAACGGCTAAGCACCTCTTGGTGCTGGCCTAGTTATGATTTCTTAATTGTTTTGTTTGCGTTTACATTACTTTCGTATAATTATTTCTAAGTGTATGCAGACATAGTTTATTGGTAGCTACCCTTGTTTCGGTAGTTTTGAATGGCGGTAGAGGCTAGTTGCTTAGGAGATATGACCAACTGACCCTAAGTGAGTAGACTAAGACGGGAAGGGTAAAATATGACCAACTGACGACCCTTTCTACTTGTATGATTTGACCAACTGATCACCTACCGTTTGGATGAACTTAAGAATTAGGGGGGGGTGAGTGTTTAAGTTGCTAACCCCCGGGCACTCACTATTATAAGTCTAGCATGTAGCGGTACTTAATGACTCTGCTTAGGGGACCAGGAACAACAGGACTTATGAGGGGACACCGACTTCTCCAAGGGTGACATCTTTGCGATTGGTTAGGGCGAATTGACCAAATGTTGTCCCCTCGACTTTGACCCCACCTGAAGTAATTGGAAGTAATTAGATGTAGACATTACTACCTAGGATGATTAACTAGGTTAGCACCACTCTCCTCTATTGATTAAACCTTGCCTTTATTTACTTTTATCTGCTTTAGTAGTTAATTAATTAATTCCTTATCGAAATCATATTAAAATCAGTGACACCTAGACTTAGTAATAATCCAACACACATAGCTCCTGGGACGACCTCGGTTTTACCGAATACTACACTACACACGACCAGGTACACTGCCCGTTAGTGCATTAGGGTAGACCATAGGTATAACGAGACTATATAATATTAAAACTTGGTCAGTAAAACCTGCATCAGATTCTAATCTATCAAAATCATCAGGGGAGAGTAAATGTGTACACTAAAGACTCACAACAAGTTTACCTGATCGGGCTTAATGACTTATGAAGCAATTTGTGTCGAAGATGGGTTGATTCTGATCAGGGGAGAAAGATGGGTTGATTTGTGTCAAAGATCTTCTACCCTATCCACCTTCAACTATCTCGGGAAACAAATTGAAGATTATCAGTGTTCCAACTTGTTTGTTTGGTGTTACCATTTCAAATGTTTGTTGCGAGCTGATTGTTGATTTCCTTGATGAACATCTTTCTGTTCTTGTTTGATTGGGAGGGATTTTAGTTTAGGGGATTTGCAAGATGTAAGTTATTTGGAAATGCTTTTGGTGAGATGAAGATGTTAACTTTCTATTCCCAAAATGGACAATCTAGAAGAAGGTCGAGTCTACAGTTTGTTCTACATTTTCTACTGCATGTTAGAAGACTAAAGATGAGTTGCATTTGATTATCCAAATACTTCTTCTTAATCGGGGCATTTATCAAAAAAGATTGTCAGTTTAGGGGATAACACTAATTGGGGGAGAGTGAAAAGCCAGATTTAATCCCTAATTAGATGTGCTCACATTATTCTTCAGCAAGTTGATTCTCACAGATTCATTTGAGCTAATGATATTCTTCTCACAATATTTTTAGTACATGGGCTTATAATGTGTTGCTGATTCTGAAGTATCAAAACCATCAAGGGCGAAGGAGACACACATTTAAACACAAATCGAATAATCTTGATGAACTTAATTCTTCTAAGTGATTGAAGATTTCCCGGGAAGAAAAATGTCATGACCGCAGAGAAACTCAAGGTTTACTCATCAAGGCTTTTAGTGTTCTTATTCCAACTATGTAGGGGAAGAGATGGAAGAGTTAGTTTCTGATGTTAAAAGAGGTACACAAGTATGACATATTCAGGGGAGATAAATGTGTAACATAAGGGAGGTGTTATCAGCTATTCTCTCTTTGGGACTGTGTATACTTCGGGGTCTTGAGCTTTATACACAATCGTCAGGGAAGATTAATGTGTACATGAGGGAGGTGTTATCAGTTACTATTTCTTGGGGTATTTGTGTATTCGGGTTCTTGACATTTGTTCAATGAGGAGATAAATGTGTAACATTAGGGAGGTGTTATCAGTTATTCCTTCTTTGGGTATTTGTGTACTTCGGGTTCTTGAGCATTATACACGATCATCAGGGAAGATAAATGTGAACATTGGGGAGGTGTTTTTAGTTATTCCGGGCATGATGTGTATTCGAGAGAGTTCTTGAGCATTATACAAAGAGACTGACTGCATCAATTCAACTACTTGGGGGAATTGTTCTCTTGACACCTTTTGGAATAGATCACTTCGGACTTCAGTTGTAAAGAAATGTGAGAAGATTATTTAAGCATAGGATGATACGTTGCTGTTCTATCTGATAATATAACCCTAAACGGAGAATTATGATGATCATTCTTAAAAGGTGCAGCAAGATCGATGATATGGTGTGCTCTTTTGTGTACCTGGCTAAGGCAAGCTTGAAAGAGTGCTTAGAATCTGCTCAGCATGATGATTTTTGATTTGGGGGGAAGCTGCCAAAGTCTCACTTTAAGAAGGTTCAATTTCTCTCAATTCAGGAGCCTCGAAAGCTTTGGTGGTGAATGTTTAAGAGATGACGATTTCTATCTTGTACAACGGGGCTGCTCGATATCCTTATCTGGGTGCTCGTTTCATCATCCTTCTTAAACTATATCATCTACTCTATCTGTATATATTTTATCAAAAACCAAAATAGAAAAATATAAAACCAACAAAAAGAAAATATAAAAATATAAAACCAACAAAAACCCATAAAAATCTAAAAAATTGAAAAATACCAAAAATATTGTTTTCTCAAGACATGTCTTCTGGTATCGATAACATCTACGGTCTTAGAAATGTTATTCAATAATGGCACGGGACCATAGATAAAGTTCGAGTAGGAGGTGTAAATATTTATTTTCAAAACATGTCTCTAAATAAGGTTTGCTATTATTCAGATAGCAACCCGCTCTTAAAGAAAGGAAAGTATTGCGCTAAATCGATTTTCAAAATTACTCGTGCACTTATCCAAAAACTAATTAAGGAAAGCACATCGTCAAAAAGATGGATGTTCATAATCAAATATTTTTCTTTCTAAAAATTCTTCAGAAAAATATTTGTTTCAAAAATGCTGGAAAAATGAGTTGCTTTAAAAATCAATCAGACTTGGAGTTTTTTGAAAATTTGGAAACTCAATCGATGATTTCAGCATTTTAAAACCTTTCATAAAATGAGTCATTGATTGAGGGGGAGAATTTTTTCAAATTTATATCATCTAACGAGCTTATATAATCTTCCTACATGCTTAACTGAAAAAGATGTTTGCCTATGTTGAAAGACTAGGAATCTAGGATATGATTGTTAGGATTAGATAGTTTGATAAACACATTATTCCCATGCTTTACATGATCTGATTGATGTGTTGGATTGACTTGTATTAGTCGATTGCTGTTTGGGTGATTTCGACCACCATATATCTGTATGTATGTCCACTAACATATGCAGATATCATGGTATATAAGAATGTTCCCGCTCCAGATCCCACAAAAGTACATGATTGGATGCCGAAAGGAATGGGCAACGATATCTTGGGTCGACAAAAGAAGAAACGAAACTTAATTGGATCTCTCTATGGATAGTTGGCACGATAGATGCAACTTCAGAGGTCTCATTGCTTTAGCAGATGGTTTTCTTTCATCCCTTTAGCAACAATAGAAGCATCTTGTGATTCTAAACCACCTAACGTATCTTGTGCAGGAAAAGTAGTTGATACCATTTTTGATTAAACAATTTTAAAATTATTGTTTTTGAAAATGGAAAAATACTGTTTGAAAATAAATTGAACTAAATTTTGGAAATCAACCGAACTTCATTTTTATCAAAACTTAAATCACTCAATCAACGACTTCGGTCAAAGATTGAGGGGGAAGTGATTTCAAATTAAATTTTTTCAAATGATATTTCTTCATAAAAGTCCGTTTTGTACAATATAAAGTGGTGATCTGAAGATTTAATGTTATGTCATGGTATGATTTTCTTTAAAACTCAAAGATCTTTCAAAATAATTTTTTTTTTCTGTTCTTGTTTGATTGTGAAATTGTTTTTATTTTACTTAAAGATTTCTTAAAACTATCATACCTGACACTAACAATCTTTAATGTCTTAAATTGATCCTTATCAGTCAATTTCTAAATTAAATCAAGCCACGTCTCTCCCCAAATTTTTCTAAATGATTTAAATCAATTGGATTACAAATCTCAACTGGTTTGAAATTTTTGATCGGGGGAGAGATCGTGATTTAAATCTCTTATCTGTTTAAATGGAATTGGTTTTAGTCCTTTAAAGGCACTCCTGCCTCCATGTGCCAAATGATTTCAAATACATGATGCACATGATTGAGGAGGAAAATTTATCCAAAAACAAGATGAGTATTTAAACCAGGCCACATTTTCTCCCCGTGTTTTTTAAACCTAATTAAATCACTTGAGATCCAAAATCTCAAAGGGTTTGATATTTTTGATCGGGGGAGAATTTGTGATTTAATTATGATATCTGATAAAAGGTGATCGTTTGATTTATAGCATGCTGCTCTCCCATATGTGCTAAACGCTTTCGAATCTCGAAGCACATATTGAGGGGGAGCATTTCAAAAGAAAATAAACTATCAAGGTACAAAGATTTCTCTGTTTCAACCTAAAGTACCTTGATTGATTTTCTAAATGGTTTCTTAATGGCTTGTGTGATCGTGAAAGTATTTCAAAGAACTCTTTCCTCTATGTGCTAAATGATTTCAAACAACCAACGCACATTTCGAGGGGGAGAATTTACCAAGAAAATCAAAAGGCTTATTCTAAGGAAATTGTGATCAAGGAAATTTTTCAAAGTCCTCTTGCCTTCATGGGCTAAACAATTTCAAATCAGAAAGCACATGTTGAGGGGGAGCATTTCTAAAAGATCAAAAACAATTAAGGTACAAAATTCTTTGATATTATATCACAAGTACCTTGATTGATTTTCCAAATGATTTTTCAGTTGGTCTCAAGAAGGAAGGAACAATACCAAAAGACCGACCAATTTAGGTTATGCATGGTGTTATAAGGATGGTAAGGTTAGGAATTTGTTCCTACGATCCTGCCAGAACCGGAGGGATCTACCCAGGGACAATCCACTAGATAGTGTAGAAGTCCTTAGGTATAATGAAAAAAGGAGAAAAGTGAGATTATGGGAAGAGTGCGGATCGAAAGAGCTAGAATTGGAATAAACCCAACAAGGTTCTAGTAATGAAGTCTCGATAAGAACTGAAGGGGTTGAAGAATGAAAAAGAAACGAATGTAAAAAGGGCGAAAAGAAATAGCCCTCCAATAATTCAACCTTAAGGAAGAAACTGGGTTCAATACATATGCTACTGGTGGTTACAAAGGTAACACTGGTATTGAAGACAAGACACCATGGACCCAGTGACGCACTGTACTAAACTTCCCAAGCTACTCAAGTTCTCTTAAAAGAACTTGTTTCATTCTCACGGGGAACCTACATTATCTATCAACTTTATCTTAGAGATAGTTGATATTGAAGAAGGAGACCCTCTCCCTAGTCTCCGTTTAGGAAACCAAAAATGCACAATTAAGTCTAGAGCCAAGAGATCATCCACAAAATCTCATTAGGACACAAAATTAATAAAGACTTGCTGTTTCACACAATGTGGAAAGTAAGAATATATATTAAGAGTCCTACACATTATCATTGTGGTATTTGCCAGAACATCCGAGTGATATGTAAAATATTCACGATGAAGATGTAAAGCCTTCTAGAGCCAATGCTAAAACAAGCTCTTGGTGGGTGACATGTGAGATCTTTCCAAAAGATCAAGTTTGTGAAAACTGGATAGAAACGATGGGGCGATTCATTCTTAAATCAACCTTGGTCCAGGAAATGAATTGACGAATACTTTTGGAAAAACCATTCGATGTGCAAATCTTCTTTTCTCTAGCACATCGAATGTGTGTTCATGTTTTCATTCACAAAAAGTATTTCTGATTGAAAATTGATCTTTCTCATAAAACCTTCTTCGTATTGCAAAATTCTTTCTCTTAAGCAATACGAGATTGTTTTCAAATCAATTTTTCATCAATCATGAATCTTAATTCTGGTTCACTCGCAATTCGTTGTCTACTTTGGGACTCTCCGTTGGAGAATGGCTAGATTTCAAAGCAGCGAAACTTAGGAGATTCTTCAAATTCTTATGATCATAGGATGGATTTATACTGATGGGAACCGTGGTTCTTGTGAATTGTATTCAACAAAAGTGACCAAATACACTTTCGTGTTTTATTGCTAACTCTTGTTTGCAGTGAACATTTGGACGGTTGTTTTGGATCAGAATTGAGAAATCAATCCATAACCGCATTCACAACATTCACACTTAATTGAATTGAAATCACGACAATCAAATACATACAATGATGCTTCCGCTACTCCATAAAAAGACGCATCCGAGTGAGTATGTCGGTCCAAAAGTCACAACATCACATGAAGGCAACACAACAAAGGGTGATCTAGATTTTGCGTGGCCGATGATCTCAAAGAAAGCTCGAGGATCATCAAAGATGTGGATCAGTTCAAAGACCTCCACCAAAAGGTAAAGCATCTTGGACTTTGAAGAATCACTTTTAAAGCACAATACAGATATGGAACTTGAAGAATTGAAGTCACGAGCCGAACTGGAGAGACAAAGATAGAATGCTAGGATGCAAAATGTATTTCATGGGGTGACCTCCCTTAGGGGAGATTGTTAGGAATTAGAAAATCCATAGTGAATGCTCGGTCACCCCAACTATTGTCTGTTATATGTTAGCTCGACATACATTAATTATTTATTAGTTATCAGCCGTTTATCTTAGAGTAACACCGCGAGGAAAACGAGGTCACCCACTATATGCTTGATCAACAGTCCGACAGGAGGACGTTAAGTTGTAACTATGAATACCCCTTCTATCCTTGGAATGGGTGGTGCTTCTAATCTGACCTTTCATTATTTTGTTTTACTTTCTCTCACTAGAATCACCCTCTCATCTCTTTCTCTCTTTAACCATGGCTTACTTGATTTATCACCATCTTAGACCACCCGAATCATCAAAGAACATAATATGTTTGATCCAACAAATAGTGATAAAGAAGTTGTAAACTTCAAACAGTTTTTATCTTCTAAATTTCAAATCAAAGACTTGGGAACTTTAAAATACCTCTTGGGTATTGAGGTTTTAGATAATAAGAAGGGTTTATGTTTGTCACAAAGAAAATATTGTCTTGAATTACTTTGTAAGTATGGTCTTTTAGCATGTAAAACTACCAGAATACCTGCAAAATGTGATAAGTATGTAGAAACAAGATAATAAGTTTCTATTTAATAGGAATGTTATAAACTTCTATATATTTGTCTTCGACTAGGCTTGATATTTCATATATTGTGCATTGCTTAAGTCAGCATATGCATTCACCCTTGCAGTCATATTTTACAGTTGCTTTGATATTTTTGAGATATCTTAAAACTGCTCTTGGGTGTGGTATACATTTTAGTAAAAGAAGTGTGCTTGGTTTGCATGCATTCTCTGATGCAGACTAGGCTAAGTGTTTGGTTACCAAGAAATTTGTTTTTGGTTTTTGTGTGTTTCTTGGTGGAAACTTGGTGTCCTAGAAAAGTAAAAAGCAGGCTACTATTTCCATGTCATCAGTTAAAGCTGAGAACAGGTGTATGGCTTCTACTACTTGTGAGGTGATTTGGCTTGTGATTTTGTTGAAAGATTTGAAAGTTGAAGGTTTGTTGCATGTTCCTTTTTACTGTGATAGTTCATCAACAATTCAAATTGCTGCTAATCCAGTATTTCATGAGAAGACTAAGCATTTTGAAATTGATGTACATCTGGTAAGGGAAAAGGTAGCATCTGGTGCTATTAAAACTGTGAAGGTTGATTCTGCTAGTCAAGTAGCAGATGTGTCTACCAAAGGGTTTAGTATAGCTCAACATAGACAATTTTGTTCTAAGTTGAATTTGGTGAATATATTCACTGTATGAGTTTGAGGAGGGGTGTTGAAATAACTAGTTTGACTTTAGTTGACTTTGCAAACTCATACTTGTTATAACTACAAGGGCTGATTGTGACAAGTTTTATACTTCTAACATATTTAGTCTTTGTTTGTCAAGTGTGTTATATTATAGGGTCTAAAGTGGAACTATGGTGTATATAAGCTCAAGCTAGGTCTAGGGTTTCATTTATCTACTCTATTTCTCTTTCTACCAAGAATCTCTCTTGTCTATTGTAGGTATGATATTCTGTTGATCATCTTGATCATTGTTAGGTAGTCTTTGAGTGTTTGTAGTGAGGTTGATTGTATTCTTTGGTTGTAGTGAGTTAGATAGAACACTTCTGATTATCTGATTTGCTTTGTATCTATATTGGTAAGCACACGTTTGTGGACTTATCTTCTTGAATTATTGAGTAATAAAAGATTTCACCAAAGGATGGTTGGCTGGGTGATTTGCATGTGTAGTGGTTGTGATCAGAGTGAGATTGATAGTTTTTACACATTGAAGTTTTTTTGAAGTTTGTAGATGATTTCAAGGTAAAATTATAACCACTTTGGATTTTATTTTGAACATAGTATGATGAGTTAATTAGCTACGAATTTGTTGAACGCCAATTAATCTGTTGGTCATGTAAATTGTTTTTTATATTTTTATGGCCATTATCTTACAATATTAGTTAGAGCAATTTAATATAGTTTGGAATAATAGGTTTGGCAAGTAGCTTATCCAAATAGGTTATATGCTAAATTCATAGATAAACACATTTTATGTTCTTCATTGCAAAATTGATTTTTATTTATGTGGTACTATAATTAGAGATGGAGCAAGTGAAGAGAATGAGACTCAGAAGATGTTCCGGAGTTGATTCAACATATACAATCGCTATTGCCATTAAAAGAAGCTGCTCGCACCTGTGTTTTGTCTAAGTCATGGCTACACGCTTGGTCTACCATCCCTACCATTAGGTTTCAAAAATACGTTAAGTCTTCAAACAACCAACAAGAAAGAAGGTACATAAGGTTGATCGGCCAGACTCTACGGAGGTATCATCGGGACAATATACCAATCATAACTTTTAATCTTCAGTTGGACATTCACAAGAAAAAGTTTGTATCTCATGCTAAAAAATGGATTATGCAAGTAGCTTCTAAAAGATCTCTTAAGAAGCTTTACTTTGCAATCTCGGCTCACAGCATTGCATCATTTACTTGTCTAGATGATATATTCTCAATTGAAAAGCAAAATACGTTAAGTTTAAAATTTGATGATTCCATTGACAAGAAGAACTATTCCCTTCAAATTAGTAGCAATCCGGTGATCGATTGCGTGAACTTAAGAGTACTAGAGTTTTTTGATATGCACACAAGTGAAGAGGTGCTTCACAAGTTATTATCTACTTGTAAGTTACTAGAAAAGATCAACCTTAATTTTCTCAAGGGTTAGGATAAAATGAAGGTAAATACTCTACGTTACCTTGGCGATTTAAAATAGCTCTAAGGAATCATATTGATACGAGGATGTCTTTACTATCCATCACGGATTCGATAGGGAGCTTAAGAGAGTTATACTTAGATTGTTGGTTCATTGATGATGCATTTTCCAACACGATCAATTCCAAGTTTTCTTTCCTTGAAAGTTTGAACCTTACGTTGAGGATTTGTTGGATGGAAATCTTTGACATTAGATGTCCTAATTCATTGAGGAGTTTGAAAATAAGACTAATGCAAAACAACCAAACAAAGGTACAAGTGCATGCTCCAAAATTGCATTTACTTCGTCATGAATGCACCAAAATGCCTAGTTTCTTGTTTCCATCCATTTCACCTGAGCTAATTAAGCTGATTATGAGTTTGTATGATCCCATAGATCATACGTTCTTTCTTCAGATGAGGGAAATACTCGATTTATCAAGCAATTTTAACATTTAAATACAAAGTTTTCAAGATTCTGTTCTAGTTCCATTCTAAATTGATGATGTGAAAATGATAACATCAAATAGTCCTGACTTTTTAGTGTTAATTTCCCTTGATTATGCTCATATTTTATGTCATTTATATGGATTTATGCTTGTATTCCTTTATATTTCACTTCCAGATAAATTATGAGCATTGGAGCTTAGAGACGCGGATTTGGAGATTTTCCTAATGGTTTTATAATAGTATGCTACTTATGAAGAAGCTACGACGTAACTCATATTCTCAATTACACCGTAGCTACTGTTTTATCTCAGAAGACCAACTCAACTGCAGCTGCATAAACGTAACTCTCAACTAAGGTTACTGTAATCATCTAGGTCATGAAGCATTTCTGGCTCTCAATAACTTTTACGCAGTATTATCTCTTGCGAATTTACCGTAACAACCTTCTGCTAAGAGGTTACGCGTAACTCACATCTACTTTACGTCGGATATGCAAAACTACGGCGTAACCATTCCTTATTGTTACGCCGTAGTCACTTTAACGAGGCGTATGTTTTGAAGAAAATTAAGTTACGGTGTAACTTGCAATATCAATTACGCTGTAACTGTGATCGAGCCTATAAATTCAAGCCCTAAATTCTACATTTCACATCATTCACTCACAACTCAAAGGTAGAGAATGTGAAGAGGGTTCCAAAGGCAGATCACACAGAGCATACGGAGCCATCTCCATGGGAGGAATCACACCATATAGATAAGCATTAGCGATCATTTCTATCTTTTACTTTAATTCATGTCTTTCATTATGTTAAACATTGAATTCATTGTATCTTTTAATATGAACGGCTAAGCACCTTTGGTGCTAGCCTAGTTATGATTCCTTGAATGTATTGTTTGTGTTTTCATGCTTCCATATAAATGTTTCTAGTGTATGTATGCATAGTTTGATAGTAGTTACCCTAGCTTCGATATTTTTGAAATGTGGTCGTATCTAGTTGCTTAGGAGAATTGACCAACTGACCTTAAGTAAGAAGTAGATTAGGGAAGGGTAAGAATTTACCAACTGACGACCTTTCCCCTCTTGTGCGAACTGACCAAATGATCACTGTGCGTATGGACGAACTTAAGAAGTTAGGGATGAGTGTCTAAGATGCTAGTGCCCGGGCACTCATTATTTCAAATCTTGCATGTAGGGTACTTAATGACTTGGCTTAGGTAACTTAAGACCCTCGACTCCTCAAAGGGTTGGCCTTTGACGTCGGGTAGGAACCTTTGTTGATATTTTAGGACGAATTGACCAAATACTGTCCTAGTAACTTAAACCCCTATTTGAATCAATTAGAAGTAATTTAGAAAACATAGACATTACATGATAGGATGATTAATTAGGTTAGCACACTTTCTCATCACTGTTTATAACCTATACTTATTTTGTGCATTTATTTCTTGTCTTTAATTAAACATTTCAACCTCAAAACCAGTTTAAAACAAGTGACACTTAGACTTAATAGGATCCTCATCTACATAGCTCTTGGGAACGACCTCAGCTTTACCACTCTCTATATTGTGCACTATCGGGTTCACTTCTCGTTAGTGCATTAGGTAAACCTTAGGTAGACAAGAATTATAAATATTAAATCCTGGTCGGAATACCTGCATCAGAATTTTGGCGCCGCTACCGGGGAGCTATATTAGGATTATTTGTTAAGTCTTTTATTTTTGTTTATGTTTATTTAATTTTTGTTTTCTCACCATTTTATTTAAGTTTCAGGTACAATGGCAGTTGTGGACATTGATAACCTCACTCTCGAGGAGTACCTTGATATGATTGGGGATGAACAAGGGCCAGGGCTCGTTAGGCCGGCTATTGGAGCAGAGGTCTGATTCGAGATCAAGGACTAGTTTATAAGGGAGCTGCGTGCTAACCCTTTTTCTGAAAATAAAAACGAAGATGCTTACGAGCATGTTGATAATGTTTTGTACATCGCAAGCCTCTTCAACATCCTAGGGGTTTCTCATGATTCGGTTATGCTTCGGGTATTCCCTATGACACTTACGGGGTTGGCTAGACGATGGGTTGATAGACTTTTCGGTGGGACCATTGACACATGGAATCTTCTCAAAAGAGCTTTCATTCAAAGATTTTGCCCTCCTTCAAGAACAACAAAACAATTAGAAGAAATCCACAATTTTAGACAAGAAGATGGCGAAACATTATACCAAGCTTGGGATAGGTATAATGACCTCTTATACAAATGTCCTACTCATGACCTGAATAATCAACAAAAGGTCAACATCTTTTACAGGGGTATTGGAATTGCTACAAGGCAAATGCTCGATTCTCAGGGGCCGATCCCTGGAATGACACCTACACTTGCTTAGGAAGCTATAAAAAAATATGGCCCCTCATTCTCAAAAGTGGCACGAAAGAGGAAGCCATAGAAGTTTAGGCGAAAGTTTTGATGGTATTGCCGCCATTACCAACAAACTTGAAACTCTTGGTCGTGACATGCTAAAGCTCAAAGAAAGTGTGCATGCTATTCAAGTTGGATGCGAAAGTTGTGGGGGAGGTCATCTCACTAAAAATTGCCCTCTTAAGGTTGAAAATAGCAAAATCAAAGAAGTCAAGTATGGTGAAGCCAATAGACCGCTCCAATGGTTAAATGGAAATGGTAACGGATATCGTGGAGGACTTCCTGCGTATTACAATCATGGGCCTTATGGTGAAAGAAGGTCTAATCTCGAGGATACGATCAACAAATACCTTGAGGACTCTAATAAAAGTCAAAAAGAGCAGGAAGAATGGTTAAAAAACTTCCAAGAAAGTAAAAACAAAAGCCTTTTCAGCCATGATGAATTGCTAAAGAATTTGGAAACAATGATTGGTAAACTTAGCGATGAAGTACAAAGAAGAAATGAAGCACAAAAAAGTAAACCGATGGTAGAATGCAAGGCTATTTTCTCTGAAAAAGGTAAATCTAGCGATAGTTCTAGAATTGTGCAGGAAATTGAAGCTGAAAGTTTTAACAGAAGCCAGTTATGCCATAACTCCCCATCTGAATTTCGGCGTAACCTGAACACTTGGCCCGACAAGTTCCTTGAATTTGATGAATCAGGATCTAAAGTCCAAGACACTTGGCCCAGTAATCCGAATATGGTGTTGAAATCCTCATCTAAAAAGAAATACCATTGGTGCAAAGCAATACGTGGACAATGATAAATGGTATGATCTTTGGGCTTTATGTAACCCTTATGATGACATTTGCGTTGGTGGGGATGACAAAGAAAGGGTGAAAAATAATAAGTACATGTGGTCTTCGACAAATGATGAAGAAAGGAAGATGAGCTTCTCGATCGAGGACGTAGAAGAACCGCCTAGTAAACACTACTGCAATCCGGTAATGATCGTGCAAGGTGAATCTATGCAAGCGTGGACCACATGTAATCCATTTCGGGAATATTTTAATTGGGGTGGGAATATGAAAGTTGAAGAATGGACATGCCCCCATGAGATTGAAAGACATGATATCAAGTTTGGGAATCTATCTTTCCAAGATTGGTATATGATTAGATTTGGGGACGCTAATATTAATGCATGTCTGATAAAAAAGCTCAAGCTCGATTACGACAAACATTGCTTTCAGAATAAAGAATTCGTTGATGAAGAATCAATCAAGAACAATGCCTCCTGCAACGATGACTACTCAAGCGTTGTCATGGTAAAAGCTGCACGAAAGCATTGGTGTGAAAAGATAAAAACCGAAGGCGCAATATTTTGGGATTCTTGTAACCCGTTTGACAAAGATTGTTACGGGAGAAGTAGCATGGCTAGAGTTGGGGATGACGATTTTTTATGGACCTCAACTAATGACAATGAAAGAACGGGGGTAGATAAATTAGGATTCGATGATTGGGTCAAAATAAGGTATGGAAAAGTGGACGCTTCCACTAAAGAAAAAATTTGGAAGGGTTGCATGAGTAAAGAAGACCCAAGTGAAGAATAGATTCCTAATGACACTAGTGACGAAATAAAAGATGATTACAAGGCTACACGGGGAGAAGAAAACAGCATTGTAAACGTGAGCTTGTGGAGGATTTTCTTGATGACGAGTGGTTTAAAGGAACGGAGTCCGATGACGATGATATTGATGGAATTATGGACTACCTTGAACTACAAGGTCATGACGGGTTCACGGACCCGGATGATGAGGCATACGAACAGTAGAGGTGTAAACTTCTTGGTATTCACTACAAGAGACCCTCACCGATTATAGCCGAAAAGTTTGAAGTCAGCAAATATCACTTGGGGCCGAATGAAAAATTTTCCAAGGTTCGGAGTTGAAAGAAAGGAGTTTCTTCGCACATCTCTTAATGTCGCATGGGTCAGACACAACTTAATGAAGGAGATGGATGAGGTTGGCCAAGTCCGAAGACCCCCATAAGCCCCATGGCTTTAATTCTAACTTAAAGACTTGGCAATAAAGAAAAGTGCTCTTTCAGGAGATAACCCGAATTATCCTTTTTATTTCTATTTCTTTTCATTTTTATTTGTTGGGTTTTGTGCTTTTAACATTTTTGCAGGAATTGGAGATGAAATCACGACGATTAAAATGGGGACTTGATTCTGTCCTGTTATAAAGTTACGGCGTAAAGATCTCAATGGTAACACCATAATAGTTCTTCATTAGCTGATTCTCTCCAGGTTTTTAACCATTACGGCGTAATCTTCATCCCTCATTACACCGTAACAGTCTTCTCAGAGACAAATTCCAGGTTTCACCAGAATTACGGCGTAACTTATTTTCATGGTTATGCCGTAATTCATCCTGCAGTTTTAAAAAATTTTCCAATACTAGCACGATAACCTTGAATTAGTTTTAAATGAACTTTGTGGGTATGTTCCGTGTAAGCCCTCACGAGACTACACTCATCCACTTGGGACACCAAGTGGTTTAAAAGGCTTGTTGCATATGCTAAATGCAACCGTGATTCCTACGAAAGTGAGTTAAATTTGTTTTGTTTTTGTTTTTCTTTTTTTAGAATTATGCTTGTTGGTTAGTTGTGATTTCAGGGATCGAAGTTTTCTCAGGATGCTTAACGAAGGCACTATTTTCTCCGTGGGCCTTCTTTCTTTTTAGAAGCGAATTTCAGGAAAGTTCTCGCTCTAATTCTACTTTCTCTTCACCTTTATTTAACGTTTAGGACAAATGGGACTTTTTACATCTCAAGTGGGGGGACAGGAGTAAAATTATTACTTGAACTTAATTTCCCTCATTTTTCTAGTTTATTTTGAAAAATTGTGCCATTTTTTAAAATTTTGACATCTTTTTCTTAACCTAGCAAGATTAGACCTTAGCCGAGCACATTATAACCTTTGATATTTCATGGTGAGATTAGCCTTATCCGTTTCCATTTATTTACCCAAATCCACCAAATTATGAGTGTGTCGGTAGCTTGTAAACTTTAGGGGGAGATTGTTAATACAAATAAGCCGCAAAAACGTTTATTTATATTTTACGATCTTCTAATGTTTTGTCGATAACAAACGTAAAATCATTTTAACGAAACAAATAAAATACGTAAATAGTTTGAGCCAATAGTTTGCTAACACACTTACATTTTCATATAAAACACTAAACAAGTAATAGTGTTTTCATGTTATAGAAATGCATATGTATAACAACTAGTGTTTATATATACTTATATACATACTTAGTATGTATTGTAATGGGTAAGAATCTAAGTACTTGACCCATTGACTAGATACATTAAGTGTAGTTGGGTAAAACCCAAAGTCCATGACCCATACCCATGGAGCATGAACCATAACCCATGACCCATCGCATTACATCATGCATGAAGTCATAATATGCATTATCCATAACCCATGTAGCTAAGCCATGACCCATTGACTAGATGCATTGCATCTTCTAGATACATTGTATCTATTTGGATACCCATGGTCCAAAGTCTATGACTCATGACCTATAACACATTTAGGAGGAGCGTCCTACAGATCCCCAGGAATACACTGGACGGATCCCTCAAGCAAGGGATCCGTGGAACAGTAGTGATTTTTTGTCTATAAATAGTGAGCCATTTCTTCATTGTAACTCACCCATTTCACACACATTCTCTCTTAGTGTTATAAACTCTCTAACCTCATATCCAAAGGATCTTTCTATGTAGTTTCGTGTTTGTCTGATTCTCTAGGTTCCTCTTAAAGGCGAGATCACAACCTCTTGAAGTCGAGCAAGCTCAAGTCCATGAGTTGCCAAGCTTCATCATCATCAAGACTACTGAAGTTCTCTTATTGATAAGTTCTTTCTTCCTCCTTAGAAGTGTTGTGTTGATGGCATTAGTTAAAGGTGCCCAAAGTCCAAGTCGAAGACATTAGTGAATGGTGTCGAAGGTTCGTGTAGAAGGCATTAGTGAAAGGTACCGAAGGTTCATGTTAAAGGCATTAGTGAAAGGTGCCGAAGGGTCGTGTTAAAGGCATTAGTGAAAGATGCCTAGGGTATACATTCGATATGGTGCATCTATATACAATATAGATTAGTTTGGGTCAAAGGATATTGATATCGTTGTTGATGTTGTAATTAGGAGTGGATCTCCTTTGGCATAGGTGTTGTGTAGTGTTGGGTAGTAGTTCCTCCTTTGTAATGGAACTCGGTACCTAGCCTTGTACCGAGTAAAGTGTAGGCGACGTTGTGATAGGTTTGTTTCTACTTTGTGGAAGAACCCTGATCTAGCCTCAATTTAAAGTGTAGCGACGTTGTGATAGGTTTGTTCTACCTCGTGGAAGAACCCGTGTCTTGCCTTTATCGGATAAAGAGTAGCTGAAGTTGTGAAGGCTTCTCCGCCACAAGGAGTTTTTGTTGTGTAGTGATTACAAACTCTCGAGTCGGTGACTCGAGGAGTGGAGTAGGGCAAGGAAGGTGTCCTTGTAGCCGAACCACTATATATACTCGCGTTGTTGTTTTGTGCTTCTTACTCTTTATCTTTGCTTTACTTATTTATATGTTTATCTATCAACATCCAATAGACACATTTAATAGATTGACATAAGTCGATCTAAATAGATTAAAATGAAGTTTTAATCGGTAAAACTATTCAATCCCCCTTCTAGTTTTCCACAATTGGTACCAGAGCTTCGTTACCAAGTTTTTTTGAGTATGTTGTACTTTAAAAACTTAACACGATCCATGTATAATTGAAAACTACAAAGAAGGTTTTTACAAATACAAACACCATGTCTTAAAAACACTTTTGTAGGATGTTGATTGGATGGCAACATCATATTTTTATTTCTTATTTTATGTTACAAAATTGCACTAACCTTTCTTGTCATTTTGTTTAGTTAAAGCTCATGTTAATCAAGCCATAGGAATTCCTTGATAACAAGATTACCATTCCTAAGAAGGTATCTTAAAACTACCACCTAGATCTCGAAGCAACCGGAGTTGTCTATTGACAATTTTATGTCAAAAAAAAGACACTCATAATTGCATTAAAGGTATGACTTGTTGGGTTTTTGGTTCCTTAGATCAAGAATTATTCTAAGTACTGGAAATACGGACAGAGTTGATATAACCACGGACAGAAGAATGGAACCACGGATGAAGACAAACCGCGGCTAGTAGTAGTGTGTAACCACGGATAATATAATGTAACCACTGCTAGTCTTGTATAGTCGGTTTAGTATTTTGTATTAGATAAATATGGAAAAGATATTTATCTTGTAGGTTACGTATTGTATTATGTAAAGGACTCCTTAGCCTATAAAAGGAGGTCCTAGGGTAGATTAGATATACGTATGTTTTATATCTAAGGTCGATACACTTCAAGATTGTAAAACCCTAATCTGGGTTAGAGTATCGTATTAATAATAATATTGAGGTGTTGAATGTTTATTTTTTTTCTTCTTAAGATTAAGTATTATATCTCGTGATACTTAATAAGTTCTTGTTTAAAGTCAGTTTCTATATTAGATCGTTTGCTCAACTAGAATCAACAAGTGGTATCGAGCTTGTGATCTGAAACTGTAATCAAGAAGAGGTCAAGTTAAGTTTTGTTCAAGTAAGATAAGATGTCCGATTAAACACACATGGTTATCGCTTCAAAGGTGCCCATGCTCAAGCATGGTGAGTACCAAACGGAGGATGAATAAGGCAATATATTCGCATGATTGATTATGCTCTCTGGGATGTTGTGGAAAAAGGTGATACTCTTCCTAAGAAGGGTGAAGATGGAAAAGAAATCTCCATTGTTAGTGAGATCCAGGCTAAGAGAAAAATGGAGATTAAAGCTCATAGTATTCTCTCTATGGGAATACTTAATGAATATGCTTTGGATTTTGAACAATATGAGTCTGCTAAAGAGCTTTTGGATGCTATAGAAACTAGGTTTGCTGGTAATGAAGCTACCAAGAAATCAAGGAAAAATATGCTCAAGCATCACTTGAAAACTTACTGACCGAAAGTGGAGAAAAACTTGATGGCACCTATAATGACTTCAAAAGCTCATCACCAATTGAAGTCGTGGACTACAAAGTTGCTCAAGAAGATATTAATCTAAAGTTCATGAAGTTTATCACCCGACCGGCTATGCATCTTGTTGTGAGGAAACAAGGATGACTTTGAAAAGATGACTTTGGACAATCTCTACAACAACTTGAAGGTATATGAGTTTGAGAACAACATTGCCGTACATCTACATCTAGCCAAAACATTGCTTTTGTTTCCACTAGTTACAAGACTTCACAAGATGTATCCATCGCGCTATGGTATAACCACGGCTATGCAAAACAATACCACTGTTAGTGATAATGTCTGATGGTGCAATTTGTGCTTTTCTAAGCATTTAACAACCGTGTTATGTTTTGAATCAAGATCTAGATCAAATTGATCCTGATGATCTTGAGGAGATTAATCTTCAATGGCAAATGACAATGTTGACTCTACAAGCAAGGAAGTTTTAAGAAGGAACGAACAGTCAAGTATGATGGTAAAGAAGAGCTGGGTTTGACAAAAGCAAGATGGAGTGCTTTAATCTAGAAGAAGGGTCACTTTGCAAGGGAATGTCGAGCAGCAAAGAGGATTGAAGGCATCAAGAAACCACTGAAGAGTCTGTTCCTTCTTCAGCATTGGTGGCTCAAGATGGTCTTGGTGATTATGACCGGAGTGATGAAATTGAAGAAGGACCCAATGCAGTTTTTCTTGCTAGTGAAGCTTCAAAAGAGCATAACTTTGCTCTAATGGCATATGCTTCATCTTCTTGTTCAGATTCTGAGGTATCTAATGATTCTACTTGTTCTTTTAAATCATGTCAAGATAACTTAGAATCTCAAAAAGTTATCACCGAGAGTTTAAGGAAAGAAGTAGAAAGACTGTCTCTAGATAACTTAGGTTATAGAGTTTGTCTAGAAAGTGTTGAAGAAGGCTAAATTATCAGATGAGTTTGAGTTTGAGTATGTTGATAAAATTAATATACTAGGTGGGGAAATTGATCTTAAGGATAGGGAGATTAAGATGCTTAAAGAGAAACTAGAACAAGCTGAGAGTGTAAAAGTAGAAGCCCTAAAAGAAAAAGAAAAACATGTTGTTAGGGTTGCTAAAACACAATATGCTCCTGATCTAGTAAATAAACCAATAGGTCAAAAATTGTTCAAAGATGGAACTGGCCTAGGCTACAATGATATACCACCACCTACTCTTATGCAACATGCACCACCTCCAAAAGAGCTCTCATTTAGTAGTGAATTTAGCTTCAATAAACCCAGAGGTGAGACTAAAAAGAATGAATCACCTAAGATAGGTTCTAATAAGTCATCTGATGCTCCCATCATTGAAGATTGGGAATCAGATTCTTAGGAAGATAGAGATGTATCAACACGACGAGAAGATAGAACCTCTTAAGAAAGTTGATACTAAACAAGCCAACCTTGTGCCTAGATTTGGAGCACAAATTGCTAAGAAAGTATTAGAGTACAAGGAAGTACCTAGGAACAGTTAAAAGATATATACCTAGGGGAAAACAGAGAAACTTCAATGGACTAATTTCAAATAGGTTAGGAGATGAGTTTCAATGTGTTAAAAAGGCTTGTTTTTCATGTGGTAGTTTTGAGCATTTACAGAGAAATTGTTATAAAAACATACCACAAGTTTGGAATCATTGGAGGAGGGTAAATCACCAAAACTTTTCAAAGAAAACAAACCCTCATCTTAATGAAACATGATTCCTAGAGCAGTGTTAATGAGGAATGGGAATACAAAATCAATTGTCATTGCTTCTTCCAAATGGGTTCCAACCATCGCTAAGCAAAGTGTAAACACGCTAAGAGAAAATCAAACCAATGCTAAGCCAAATATCACCACAGATAACAAAGAAGTTTTAAAATTCCAAAGGTGATAATCGACACGTGGTTGGAAATCATTTTATGCCTGTGAAGGCTCAAATAGTTGGCAATGGAAACCTAAGACCAAGGTTTTACATCATGTCAATCAGGCATCAATGGACCTAAACAAATTTGATTATATTGATGCACAGTGCACCTAAGTCAGATTGGCTTGGGTCCAAAAAGGATCTAACTTGTTTAATTTCATGCGTATGGGGCATCTACAAGATGAGCTAAAATAAAAAGGAGTTTTTGATAGTGGTTGCTCGGGGCATGACTTGGGATGGGAGCAACCTGGAGGATTTTGAATCTTTGATGGAGGATATGTGGCTTTTGGCAATGATCCAAAGGGAGGAAAGATACTTGGTAGAGGCACAATCAGAACAGGGAATTTAGACTTTGAAAAGGTACTCAAAAGGATTCTGATGCAGAAGCAATTTCTAAGGAAGCTAATTCTCCTCAAGAGTTCTATTTGTTTGAAAAGTGGAAAGCTAGTTCTGTCTCACCCATCATTGAGAAGCAAGGTCCCACTGCTAATGATGTATTGAATATTTGTAATGTTGATCATCATCAAGATAAGGATGAGTTGTTGAAAGATAACTCGGTGTTGGTAAGAAATTGAAAGAAGAAAAGGCATTCTGAAAGCACTGCTAAGCCAAACCAAAGCACGGACAATTATAATGCAAACACTGAGAAGCCAACTTCTACCACTAAGATCGGTGAAACCACAGTTGTAAGTACTAATGATAGTACTTTTCGCCAACCGCAAAGCTATTATTTGGTGAAGAGGAGTATCCACATGATCCTGATATGCCTGCTTTGATTGAAATTGATACTCCTAATGATGATGAAGACATGGATGATTTCTTCAATGCTGATTTAACTAATTTGGAAAATGTCATTCATGAAAGTCCGTTATTCCCCAACAAGGATTCATAAGATTCATCCTAAGGAACAGATACTTGGAAATTTGAACACCCCTATTCAAACAAGAAGCAAGCTTCTGCATCACAAAACCTTTCCTAAACAAGGTTTCTTTGCAAGATCACTTCACAAAAGAAATAGTCATAAATATCCGAAAATTGCTTGTTTGCATGTTTTCTGTCTCAAAAGGAGCCCAAGAGAGTGGAAGAAGCATTATCTGAAGAAGGTTGGGTAGAATAAATGCAAGAGGAGCTTCTTCAGTTCAAACTTCAAGAGGTTTGGACATTGGTTGATCTTCCCAATGGTAAGAGGGCAATTGGGACAAAATGGGTGTTCAGAGACAAAAGAGATGAAAGAGGTATTGTTGTGAGGAACAAGTCAAGGTTGGTTGCTCTAGGATACACACAAACCGGGATTGGATTATGATGAAGTGTTTGCCCAGGTTGCAAGAATTGAGGCTATTAGACTGTTTCTAGCTTATGCTTCATTCAAAATTTTTGTTGTGTATCAGATGGATGTTAAAAGTGCAATTTTGTATGGCACAATTGATGAGGAGGTTTATGTTTGTCACCTCCACGGTTTTGAAGATCCGATCATCGACAAGGTTTACAGGTGAAGAAAGCTATGTATGGTTTGCATCAAGCTCCTAGGGCATGGTATGAGTGCTTGTCTACTTATTTGATGGACAATGGGTTTAAAAGAGGATTGATTGATAAAACTTTGTTCATTAGAAAGCACAAAGATGATATTTTATTGGTTCAGATTTATGTAGATGACATCATCTTTGGCTCAACCAATAATGAGCTATGCAAAGATTTTGAGAAGCTTATGCATGATAAGTTTCAGATGAGTTTTATGGGAGAACTCACTTCTTTTTGGGCTGGGTTCAACAAAGGATGATGGTATCTTCATTAGTTAAGACAAGTATGTAGCAGATGTTTTGAAGAAGTTTGGGTTTCAGGATGTGAAGAGTGCTAGTAAACCTATGGAGACTTAGAAACCACTGCTACCTAATGATGGAAGTCCCAAGCTTGATCGGTTGTATGGGTCCATGATTGGATCTTTGATGTATCTCACTACATCTAGGCAGATATTATGTTCTCAGTATGTGTGTGTGCAAGATTTCAAGTCACACCTAATACTTACATGAATGCTTGTAAGAGGATCTTTAGATATCTTAAAGGTCATCCTAAACTGGGCCTTTGGTACTCTAAGGATTCTCCTTTTGACTTGGTGGCCTACACAGATAGTGACTATGCTGGTGCTAGTTTGGATAGGAAATCTACAACTGGAGGATGTCAGTTTTTGGAAAGCAGACTTATTTCATGGTAGTGTAAAAGCAAACTATATCGTGGAAAATTCTACAACTAAAGCTGAATATGTGGTCGCCTAGTTGTTGTGGTCAAGTTCTTTGGATTCAGAATTAATTGTGGATTTTGGGTACTTTATGCATACTAAGATTTACATTGATAATAACAAAGACAATATGCATCATTAAAAATCCTGTTTTACATTCTAGAACTAAACATATTGCGATAATGCATCATTTTATTAGAGATTGTAATGAGAAAAGGCTGATTCAAACGGTAAAAATCCATACTGATTTCAATGTTGCTGATCTTCTCACCAAAGCTTTTGATGTGGGGAGGTTTCAGTACTTTGTTGTTAGTATTGGAATGATTAATCTCTAAGTCGCAAATTGTTTTGTACTAGTTTGTATAAGTATTGGTCTGTTATTATGTAATCTTAGTATTGCTATTTTTGTTTCTAACCACTGATAGTTTTGTTCAAACCACTTTTAGTTGCTTTGTGTTTCCACTAACCATTTTGCAGATAAAAGAAAGTTCATTATAGAAGCAAAAGAAGTAATGAAGTTAAATTTTTCATTCATTCAAGAAATACATTTACCATACTTACCTTACAATGAAACTTCAAGTGCAATTTAAAAGACTAGTTCTATACATGATTTCCTACTACTATCCTCACCGTTGGATATGCATGATGAGCTAAGGATCAAAATGGGAAGGATGGATTAGGAAACCAAGATGATGAAGATGAATACAGTAGATGAATGTGAGATATGACATTGTCCTTTGTGATTCATCTACCGGGTTTCACCAAAAAGCATCACTCCATCTTCCTTTTACCCTTCCCTTTTACGATATGTGAAGAAGCACCACAACATGGTTGATAGACCAAGAACCACCTCTCTGTTCTTTGGGAGTGGTGGATTTCTTGCTCGTGGTCTTGGTTGGGGTTGGGATGATGAAGGTTGGAGGTTTGAAGTCCTCTTTAGAATAGTCATCAAAGTCATGAAGACTCACTTGGATTCACCACACTATCATCTTCGATGATGGGAGAAAGGGGATTTTCGTCTTGGTTCTTGTGGAGGAAGATATAGCCGCCATGGATTACTATCTTCACTTGATGATGATGATGATGAGGAGGAGGAGGATGTTAGATCTATCACTTCTGGTTTATTCCAATTGGGGTTCCACATGGTGATTGAGGTTGATTGTGGATTTTGGAGAAATTAGGGTTTTGATTTTAATTGGTGTGTGAGTTATATGAGATTTGGGTTCTTTTTATAAGCAGAGATATGGTTTATGTAAGTAAATTAGGGGCAGGTTAAATGTGGTTGAGGAGTTAATGAGTTCATTGGGCTTTGAACTGATGTTAATCTTGGAAGTTGACCATATTGACTTATCTTTGCTAACCACGGATAGGTCATTTGGAACCACTGATGGCTTTTCTAACAACTGATAACAATACCTTTCTCTCTCTCGTGGTTGGTTTGTGTTTTGTCTTACAGTATGAAGGATTTGTGTACATTGGAGCTTACATTGGAGCTTACATTGAATTTGTGTACATTGGAGCTTACATTGGAGCTGGTGCTATGTTAGCTGCTAGTGTTTGTTTAAAAAAAAAAAAAAAAAAAAAATGTGTAAATCCTTCATATTTTTGTGAGATATCTCTTATTTTGACACGATTTGCTTGTCAGACTTTTGGTCTAATGATTGAAGTGAAACCTTGTATCCATGATGGTATGTTTCAAACCGGGGATAGCAGTTCAAACCTCGATAGCTTGTTGTTTGATTTTGGATACTACAGGGCTGTTTGGTAACTTTGGCAACGTATATTATCTCCCAAATCACGGATGGATCATTCAATTGGTCTTCAAATCACTTTAATTGGCGCTCAACATTAACCCTAATCACACAACTTTGCATAATTCACAAAACCCACATCATACCCATCATTAATCACAATGGCGGAAAAGTATTCCAACACTCATAACCTTGTTGCTAATCTCACCAAAATGAATGATCGAAGGTTTTCATCAAATGATTGATTTTCTTCTTCATAGTCCTATTCACTATGCCTTAACTGTCACACCAACCATTCATAAAGCCTACATACAGTCTCGAGGAATGTTAAGCTTGAAGAGGTTGATGGAGTAGAAGTGTTTAGCACTGTTGTGGATGAGAATGCTATTTCATATCGAGGAGATCATTAGGGAAGTTTTAAAGTTTGATGATGTTGATGGTATTGATAATCTTTCTATAGATTGTAACCGGTTTAGAAAGGTTAGGATATACACAGGGGGTGCTAAGGTACAATTTTTAAGAGTTTGTTTTCAACACAATGGAAGTTTCTTATTCATACCTTGTTGATGTGTATGAGTAATAAGACCATTGGGTTTAATGACTTTCCTTCCAAAATTGCTACTGCTGTTATTTGTTTGTCTGATGGAAGAAAGGTCAATTGGTCTAGGATGATTTATGAGGGGTTAGTACAAAACATTAGGAAGAAGGGTAAATACTATTTATATCCTAGGTTTGTTCAAATGATTGTGGAAAGTCAAATAGAGGAACCCGTTGAGCACACTAGGGAGTATGAAGTTCATCATATGCTTCCTAAGGTTTTTGCACATATGAGGAATCAGCCATAAAATGTACAAATTAGTGATGTTCCTTTATTTCCTCATATGCTTACTTTTCCTGCTGATCCTGAGTTTGATGAAGGTCTTGAATCTCAACCTTTAGTCACTGAACCCACTTCTAGTACATACTCCAACCCACTGCTAGTACATCTCAAACCATTGGTAGTACACTTGAAACACCGATAGTACAACTCAACCTACTTCTATTCAAAACCAAACCACTGTTACACCTATTGTGCGGACTAGGAGACAGAAGGGCACTAAGCTACCTCGGGCTAGTGCTAGTGGTGTTGCTAATGAGGCTGCCACAGTGGTGGAGGTGACATGATTGGAAGGCTTCCACCTTGATTCATGCTTAGATGTTGATCAGGATAGTGGAACCATAATTAAGACCCAACCTTTGGCAACTCCTAATGTGGAGAGTTCCTTGGAACTTAACATAGGTGGAGGCATCCCTAGCCAATTGGCTACTAGAGTGCATAGCTGTTCAGGCTAGGTCGATGCTATGTTTACTATATCCAAGGATTCACCTCTCGAGCAGATTTGACAAGTAAGTGATGAGGATAGATTGGAACATGAACTGAATCACGGATCCTAATATGGTACATGATGATTTTTCCAATGAACCACCTCTCGGACCAGTTAACACAGGTCGAAGTGGGGAGGATATTCTTGAACAATTAAATGAATTGACGGTTAAATGTACCATGATGGAGAAAACAATCTCAAGCCCCAGGAGTTGTCTGTGTTCAGGGTAAGAATATTAGGAGATTGAAGCACAGGTATTGGTTTTAGAAAAGATGAGAAGGCACGGGTTGCTGCTTTAAGGAAACTTAGAAGAAAGAAAAAGAAGGTGGACTCTTCTCCAGCTCTGAATGTGGAGAATGTATCCAAAAGGGAGGAGTGAAGGCAAAATCAGGGGAGGCTGTTGATGTACCTATGGAAGAAGATGTTGATAGTGGAGATCAAGCATTTTGGTATCGATAGAGATGGCAATGAGGCAGTTCTTGAAAATGTGAAGAATGTTGTATAAGATGAAGTAGTGCAGGACACAAACCATCGATAGTATGTCGCAACCACGGTTAGTACTCTTGTAACCACGCACAGTTTCGCACATGGCAATTATATCCACTACTGCCATACCCACTGCTATCATAACCACTTCCACTATTGTCACAACCCTCTCTGTATCACCACCTAAATCTAAAGAAGTTGAGAAAGAAGCTGCAAGCACATTGATAAATCTAAGCAAAACCTCATCTATTTCTACACCTATGATTGCACCTGTTTTATCTATTGAATCTACTGCACCTAAACCAAGAAGTAAAAGTTTGATTATTGGTGATCCATTAAAGAAGAAAGTCGTTCAACAAGATGTTGGTAAAGGTAAAAGGATTGTAGAGCCAGAGTTAAAGTTTAAAAGTAAAGAAGAAAGGTGCTTTATGATGCAGAGTTTGTTAAAAACATTTTAGCTGAAGAACAAAAGCTTTAGAAAAGAAAAGCAAGAAGAAGAGGAAGCTAGTCTGAGATGGTTAGCTACATGGTATGAATCACAGAACTATCTTGAAGCTTCTCAAAAATATACTGATGAATATATTGCACAAGAATGGGCTGTTGGATGATGAAGAGAAAGAGCTAGACTATTGGGTCAATGGGCAAGGAGGATTGGTAAAGAAAGGAAGCAAGTTATAAGAAAGAAACCTCCTTCAATTGCACAGATGAGGAATGTACTGATGAAGATTATTAAGAATTCAGACATTCATATTTTCCGATAATCTTAATAGATGTTCATTTGAAAGAATTCAAGAGATTTATATGAGATGTATGAAGATTAATAATGATGATTATTGTCCAATGAATTCTAAAAAGGAAGAAGAGTGGATTCAGAAGGATGATGAGTGGATTCAAAGTAAATGAAAGAGAAAATCTGAGATTCAGGAGACTGAATGAAGTTGAAAATGTTAATTGAATTATTTCTTATGAGTTTAAGCTTAAAGTTAGAAGTGAAGGAGTTTGGAAAATTCAAAGACTCAACAATGAAGTTTATGAGTATAATAAATTTTCACAGATGCTTCAGTATTTTGATAGAGATGATTTGGTGAATCTTTGGATACTTTACAAGAATAAGTTTGGTGAAGTACATCCAAATGATTATCATGAGAGGCTGGTTTATCATAATTTGAAGATTTTATTTGATCCTACTCATGATGAACCTGAATGGAAAGGACTCTACAATGATAATGTTACAAGTGGGTTTTATATCAAACTTGTGGAGTTCATGTTTTAACTGTTTCGGAGAAGTATTCATATGCTTGTAGAAGGTGATTATCCTCAATGAATAAGTATCCAGGAGTTATTGCTCGATGATGAAGCCGGTATTATCAAGATGTTGGTACCCTATGATCGTCAAGCTTACGATTTGTCTTTGAAGTATGAGAAAATTCTTAAATCTAGTAAGTGTTTGGCTACATCCTCCAATTCAGATGTTTTGAGCTTAAAGGAAACTTGAGAATTCTTTTGGAATGTATCAAGTTTAGGGGAGGATTGTTGGGTTTTTGGTTCCTTAGATCAAGAATTATTCTAAGTAATGGAACTACGGACAGAGTTGATATAACCACGGACAGAAGAATGGAACCACTGGATGAAGACAAACCGCGCTAGTAGTAGTGTAAATGTAACCACTGCTAGTCTTGTATAGTCGGTTTAGTATTATGTATTAGATAAATATGGAAAAGATATTTATCTTGTAGGTTACGTATTGTATTATGTAAAGGACTCCTTAGCCTATAAAAGGAGGTCCCAAGGTAGATTAGATATAACGTATGTTTTATATCTAAGGTCGATACACTTCAAGGTTGTAAAACCCTAATTTTGGTTAGAGTATTCAATAATAATATTGAGGTGTTGAATGTTTATTGTTCTTCTTCTTAAGATTAAGTATTAAATTCCACGTGATACTTAATAAGTTCTTGTTTAAAGTCAGTTTCTATGTTAGATCATTTGCTCAACTGGGATCAACATGACTTTCATAAAACCTATCTCTAAATAACATTAGCTTAGAATAACTATGCTTGCATAGGAATCTATAGGGTTATATTTTTTTTCTAGCTTTAACATATGCTTTAGTAATATACGTGACTTCATTAGGAAACCTTCCTACATACGTGTTTCTCTTCCATCTAAAATCTAGGTATGTAAATATGTGTTATCCTAACTTAAATATCAAACCTTTTCTAATAATAAAACAAAACACAAATCTCAAAAATTCCTCCTTCCTCATAAAACCTCCTCCGCTCGTCTCACAACCACCAAACCCCATTTTTTTTAAATCTTCCACTTTCAAAATACCACTCATTAAAACTTCATCTTTTTCCTCATCTCCTTTCAAATCAAAACCAAGGAAGAATCTCATCATCATGGTTTATATCGCCTTCGTGATCATCGTCTTGACACTCATTGCTCTCGTGTATCCCATAATCAAGTTTTCTCATGGAGACATGTACTTTGTGTTGTTAATCTACATTTGTATCATATATCCAATCCTTTGTATTGCTCTTAGCATTGAAATGAAATATTACTAATGTCTTATTTTATTTCGTTTATTTCTCATAATGTGTTTGTCATCTTTCTTTCTTTCGCTCACATTTTTAACCTTGACATACTGTCAGAATCTTTAATGCATGCTTAAGTAGTAAATATTGGTTAAAGAAACATACCTCTTTTTATAAACCTAAAAGTTGCAAGAACCAATTTTACGTTAAGATCATTTTCTGTCACTATGCAGATCCACGGATCCCTAGTGTTTAACTAGCCGGATCCCTTTTAAAAGGGAACCGGGAGAACCTTGGAACTGGGAAACAAAATCTCATGCAACATAAAAACCACTTCATAAAAACTACCATAAAAGGAAAAACTCTACTCGAATGTTAAAACTAAAGTAAGTTAATTGTCATTGTTTATAAAAATAAGGGTAATCAACAAAAACATTAGGAGATTATTTTCACCTATCAAGTGTCCTCCGTCTTGATGCATCATCTTATCTTAGCTTACTCATTCTCATCATGACTCATGAGTATGAATTCGACTTTCAACTCACTTGTGTCTACACTCCTAATTCTCCCTTGAGCCCAACACACCTGGCAATCATGTCCGTGGGTTCAATATTCTCGAAACTCGTTTCTTTCATGAAGGAAGCATAGTTGACTCACCTCTACTATACCAAGAAGGCATCAATACCTCATTCCGAACAATAGGACTAGAAGGTCTTCTCGGAATTAACGAGAAAATCTGTCCACGGTTTTTTTTTGAATTCTTCCGTTAAGTTGAACTCGTTCATAACGAGGATGGATCTCTATCACTATGGTTTTGGATCAAAAACCAAAAGTTTGTCTTAACTCTTGGGCAATTTGCTTACATTCTCTGAATTCCAAATCATTGACAATGTGCCTTCACTGAATATTGGTCTCTTGGTTCTCTGTTTAACTACCCCGAAGAAAACAGTCCATATTGATTACAGATACCTTCTCCTCAAGAATTAAAATTCATGTTGTACACTCCTCAATCCAATCACTCAAATCCAAATATCTTCTATACACGTGATATCCAAGATGATCTTAAACCTCTCGCTGTCATTCTACTTGAAAATGTTTGGAGTCTTAGGGGAAATTGAGAGATTCTTCCCGCTTGTGGTGCTCACATAATGTATTGTCTTCTAACCCAACAACCATACAATCTCGCCTATTTCTTTGCAAGATGAATTGTAAATGTCCAAGGTAGCAAAAACGAACTTATTCCATATGAAATGTTCCTAACACGCCTTTATCACCATATCATGTACATTCATCCTCAATTGCAAAGTCCGTTGTATGTACTTGTGAACAAGATGATGGAACCTCTAAACACATCTCACATCACATCATTCTTTGTCCCTTAATCGGCAAATACTCTTCATCCATTTGACGATCCATCTAGTGAAAACACTCAAGAAACCTAGTTTCCTTTCCAAATAGGTTCAATCCTTAGAATTCATCTTTTATCTTTGTAATATAGTCATTCTCATGAAATAAAACATTTATCATTAGATGTCTCGCTTATATAGATGCTCAAATTCTTTAGAAATCACTGGCTTTAATATACGATACCTTGTGTAAATTTTGCACACCTTCTGTGAAGGTACTGTTTTGCAGGAGCCTGATCCCTCATTTTGTACTAGACGGATCCTTCCATAGGGATCCGTGGGATCCGAGCAGACATAAATAAATTTGCAGACATTCACTCACCAAATGAGCCCTCTGGACCACATCATACTAGCCAAACATAATAGTTTAGGATCATTTAAGTCTTCCTCAAAATCAGTAGGTCTCACTCTCACTTATAGCTAACTTAGGATCACACTCAAGGTATTTTTGATTTATCACTTCACCTAAACTTACCATATTTCTGCTCCAATGCTCACACCTTGTTCCTCACATCTCAAAACACTTAGATTGATATTTCTCTCAACTTTAGCAAATTGATTTTAGTCATCCTTACCTCAAAATAGGCCAAAAACAAGTTTTTCATTTATCATGATTTTTAAAGAATTTTCCAAATTTCTTTCATACTACCATCTGATCTCTAGGATCATTCAACTCCACTTGACACTCTCAAATTTCTTAGTGTCATCTTTGATTACCTATTGGTGGTCATAAAGTCCCATTTCTTTCCTTAAAAGGCAATTATTAGCTACCATCAATCACTTCTCCTGATCATTTAATATCCTCTTCATTTAAGACACTTAAGAAGACTGAAACACTCAATATGTATAGGTACTAGACCTAACAAAACATCATTTTCCTCTTTCTTGGCTGCTGAGAGCTGGATCCCTAGGATTAGCCTGGGCGGATCCCTCATTGGAGGAACCACAGAGGAACCGGCCAGCTGATCAAATTTAATCTAGATAAAACAATCATTTCAATCTCTCCTTGCTAACCTTGAAGAATTCCATTTTACCTCAATTAACTCTTTGGATCAGTACAAATATGAAGTTGACTCTTGTGCATGCAAATCATTACATTCTAAAGGATCTTAGTGGTTTAAACCTTGAATGCACTTGCTAAATCCTTCCCTTTATAAACCATCTTGTTAGGACTTCTAAGTCACCATCTACAACTTAATTTTCAAAGAACTAGAAGCCTCTATCTCACTAACCTTTTATCATCTCATCATGAGGAAAGCTCCTAGTGCTAACTCATCCTCCAAAGGACCACCCAAGAAACTTGCTCGTGTTGTTCACAAAATTTCTTCTACCGAATCATCTCTCGTTAAATCCACAAACGCTAGGATTTCCCCTCCACCAACTCACCCAATCTAACCAATCCCCTAAAGGATTGTTCCTACAAAACTACCATTGCCAAACACAACTATATCTCCTAAACCAAACACCCTTATTTCCACTAAACCAACATTCTCCTCAATTGAGAGAATGACGCAAAACCAAGGTGTTGACTCAACATTAGCACCGGTTTCCTTTTCTCCATCACCCTCGAACGGTCCCTTTTGGATTATGAGGAACCATCAAAGTAAACCACCTGATCACATGGAAGTAGATACCTCTCTACCACCATCCTCGACACATATTCCACCACCACCATCTTTGGTTGAACTACCTCCAAATGTGCCTCCACAAATCCCTCCTTTGTTTGAGAATCCCCAACCTTCCTCATAAAACCTTCCATCTCAAACCATTCCATTTCTACCATCACCACTTCCAAGCCATGACAAATATTATTATCTTTGTCAACATGTTGAAGGTTTAGTACATGAACTACGGGAAGAGCTACGTTTCATGTGTTATCACCTCCTCAAACGTTTCGATGAGGTCAACAAAACTAAACACACCTAAGCTTAGGGATTCAAGTGGTGTTCTTGTCTTAAGACTAACTTAGATTAATTAGGAAACATATTTCATGTTTAAGTCATTCTCTTAGTTTTGGAAATATGTATCATTTTTCGTGTTTTTATTGAATGAAATCACATGTTATATGCCATATTGTTTTGAGAATATGATTGGTGTCTTTAATACATAACTCACTTTGATGTTATCATCACATTTTACATCACTATATTGCTGTCATAAGTGTGCATGAAGACGGATCCCTGTGTTTAGCCTACACAAATCACTCCCATGGAGGAACCGTGGGATCCGTGCAACAGAAGACCTTTCTATTACTAACTTGAGTCTTATTTGCAAGAAATACTTGTTTTCTAACCTTTGTTTTGTATATTTTCAATATACACATGAAGACTTTGACACCCTTAGCTAGAGGGAGTTTCTTGTCAAAGCAAAACAATCAAAAATCATTTGCAATACTTTCACATAGGATTACATTAACTACATGACGTCCTCCTTGCAAAGGAGCACTTGTGAAGGGGGAGCATGTTCATCAAAAAGACAAAATTATTTGCAAACAAAATTGCAAAGCACTTGCTTAGTTTTTCTAATTACTTGACACCCTCACAAAGGGATGGACTGTTCAAGGGGGAGCTAAGATGAGAATTCTTCTCATCTCTTACTCTCTATTTTTCATATTTTTAATTTTCACATATTTTTTCTTCAAACAATGTGTTAGTTTTCGGCGCTCTTTGAGCTCTCACACAAAAGCATAGGAGAAGAGAGTAAAAACTCCAATTCAAACTTTTACGAATTTTAGTTTTCCTTAAAATAATCTTATGTTTTGTCATCAACAAAAAGGGGGAGATTGTTAATTCAAATAAGGCGTAAAATGTTTATTTATATTTTACTGATCTTCTAATGTTTTGTCGATAACAAACGTAAAATCATTTTAACGAAACAAATAAAATATGTAAATAGATTGAGCCAATAGTTTGCTAACACACTTACATTTTCATATAAAATACTAAACAAGTAATAGTGTTTTCATGTTATAGAAATGCATATGTATAACAACTAGTGTTTACATATACTTATATATATACTTAGTATGTATTGTAATGGGTAATATAATGGGTAAGAATCTAAGTACTTGACCCATTGACTAGATACATTAAGTGTAGTGGGTAAAACCCAAAGTCCATGATCCATACCCATGGAGCCTGATCCATAACCTATGACCCATCGCATGACATCATGCATGAAGTCATAATGGGTATTATCCATAACCCATGGAGCTAAGCCATGACCCATTGACTAGATGCATTGCATCTTTTAGATACATTGTATCTGTATGGATACCCATGGTCCAAATTCTATGACCCATGACCCAAAACCCATTTAGGAGGAGCGTCCTACGGATCCCCAGGAATACACTGGATGGATCCCTCAAGCAAGGGATCCAGGGAATGTGAGTTATTTTTTGTCAATAAATAGTGAGCCATTTCTTCATTGAATCTCACCCCTTTCATACACATTCTCTAAAGTGTTGTAAACTCTCTTAGCCTCATATCTAAAGGATCTTTCTATGCAGCTTTGTGTTTGTGTGGATTCTCTAGGTCCTTAAAGGTGAGATCACCACCTCTTGAAGTCAAGTAAAGCTCAAGTCCATGACTTCCACTGTTTTATCATAATAAGACTAATGCAATTTCTTGTTGATGTTCTTTCGCCTTAGAAGTGTTGTATTGATGGCATTCGTGAAAGGTGCCTGAAGTCCGAGTCGAAGACATTAGTAAAATGCAGTCGGGCGGTTTGTAGAAGGCATTAGTGAAAGGTGCCAAGGTTAAGTGTCAAAGGCATTAGTGAAAGGTGCCGAGCGTGTGGTCGTGTTAAAGGTATTAGTGAAAGATTTTTCCAGGTGTACATTAGATACGGTGCATCAATGTATTTATATAGATTAACATAAAGTTTATCTAAATAGATTAAAACGAAGTTTTAATCGGTAAAACTATTCAACCCCCCCTTCTAGTTTTCTACAATTGGTACCAGAGCTTCAAGCCAAGTTTTTTTTTTTAGTATGTTGAACTTTAAAAACTTGACACGATCCGTGTATAATTGAAAACTACAAAGAAGGTTTTTACCAAAACAAACACCATGTCTTGAAAACACTTTTGTAGGATGTTGATTGGATGACAACATCATATTTTTATTTCTTATTTTATCTTAAAAAATTGTACTAACCTTTCTTGTCATTTTGTTTAGTTAAAGCTCATTTTATAACAAGATTACCATTCCTAACAAGATAACCTTTCTTGTCATTTTTATTTCTTATTTTGTTTAGTTAAAGCCATAGGAATTCCTTGATAACAAGATTACCATTCCTAAGAAGATATCTTAAAACTACCACCTAGATCTCGAAGGAACCGGAGTTGTCTAATGCATATTTTACGTCCAAAAGTTAAAAGACACTTATAATTGCATTAAAGGTATGACTTTCTTAAAACCTATCTCTAAATAACATTAGCTTAGAATAAGTATGCTTTCATAGGAATCTATATGGTTATATTTTTTTCTAGCTGCTTTAACATATGCTTTAGTAATATACGTGGCTCATTAGGAAACCTTCCTATATAATGCGCTTCTTCCATCTAAAATCTAGGTGGTATGTAAATATGTTTATCCCAACCTAAATATCAAACCTTTCTAATAATAACAAAACAAAACACACAAATCTCAAAAAATTCCTCCTTCCTCATAAAAACTCTCCTCCATTTCGTCTTCCCCCTGACCACCTAACTCCCATTTTTTTAAATCTTCCACTTTCAAAATACCTCTCATTCAAACTTCATCTTCTTCCTCATCTCCTTTCGAATCAAAACCAAGGAAGAATCTCATCAACAAGGTTTATATCGCCTTCGTGATCAACGTCTTGACACCTCATTCCTCGCCAATTCTCAATTCCTTTTGGTCATTTCAAACAATCTACGCTTCACAATTTCATCATTTATCGTGAACTAGCTTGCGTGTTCCAAATTGGCGAACCTTAAAGGTTTAGGCTGCGAATTCATGATCATATCATCACGAACATTTCATATGGACTAAGTTTAGTCTACATTTCATTAACATCATTTGCATCATGTTAATCCATTCATGACATTTCATTTCACATTTGGCCAAGTGAATTTTATATTAAATAAGCGTTATTAGTGAGTTATTAATTTGAATATTTAACTACTTTCAAAAATGATCCGACATATTTTTAAACTTACATTTAGTTATAAAACTATACTTTGAGTTTACCTAGTGTTTTAAATTTATTTTGTATATAAATCGTTAAATTTATATTATTACTTATTAATTTCTTAAAACTACACTATAATTATTTTATCACCAAAATTTTCAAGGAATGTATTTTACAATTTTTATGATTTCATTAT
>OU343220.1:293160368-293266917 GCA_910596185.1 Chrysanthemum makinoi
TTTCTCAATCCTTCCATGTATTTCCGCTAGAAACCCATGAAGTTATGGTTATCGAACGTGCATCCTTAGCTATGATGCGTATTTGATTGTTTCGCTGTATATGCTATCTTAGTTAGCCTCGAGTATGTATTCAAAGCAAGCATGTAGTACCCTTGGGAACCCAACTCTATTTTAGAGCGAATTATGAACTTATGAACTCTGCTCTTCTTGCCCCTAATGGTGGCAACAAGACTAAACTTAATTAGAACAACCGGCGTTCCTCGCCGTTGTTGTGCTCGTTCCCCTCGTCGTCAGCGCGTCGTCAACCATTCCTCGATCAAGTATCACATGTTGAGAACCGAACATTGATAACCCAACAGAGGGAACCCAAATGTGGATGACCGTGTATAGAATGGTCCTATTCCACAAACCCTCCACCTATGAACCCAACTCACATTGACCGCCTAGTGTCGCAAATAAGGTCGCTGGACCAAGCTGAGGCTAATCTTTCTAACACTCTAGTGGAACCCCAAGGCTTAACCGACTCGGTGGTTACCTATAAGGAGTTTTGATTCCGTGGTCCCATAGATTTTGAGGAACGAGGGAGTAGTTTACCTAACTAGGTGGTTGGAGAAAACTGAATTGCGGTTTGCTATGAGTAATTATGATGAGGATTGTAAGGTTAAGTATGCAACCTTCACTTTGAAGGATGAGGCGCTGACTGGTGGAATAACTACCACAGAGCAAGAGGGAATTGATGTAGCTTATAGTATGTCTTGGACTCAATTTAAGGCTCTCTTGATTAAGACTTACTGCCCTAGGAATGAAGTTAAGAAGTTAGAAAGTGAGTTCTAGAACCATAAGGTTAAGGGTACCTACGGCGACTTACACTCGTCGTCTCCAAGAGTTATCCTTGCTTTGCCCTGAGATGGTTCGTACCGAAGAACTTAAGATTGAAAGGTATACTGATGGATTGCCTTTAGCTACTCAAAATGATGTCATCGCTGCAAAGCCACCAATTTGCATGAGGCAATTGTGTGGCTCGAGTCTAATGGACTCTTGTGTGTTAGAATTAGGAGATAAGGGTAAGAGTGATAGGAACGATAAGAGGAAGAGGAATGAAGTTGTAAAAGGAATGGAAACAAACGGCAAGAAAATGACCGTAGTGTTCGCCATAGGAAATGGAGATAAGAAAGGTTACGAAGGTAGTAAACCTGTGTGTGGTCGTTGTAACCGACACCACCATGGACCGCGGTCCGATTGTGTGTAGGAAGTGCTCTAAGGTAGGACACATAGCCAAAGATCTGAGGTTCTCATCCACTTGCTGCAAACTTAAACGCATAAGCGAGCTTGGAAGGCCATCACACCGCTTTGGATGTGGAAAAAGGACACTTTAAGAATGAGTGCCGAGATCCGTGGATGAGAGGAAATCCCGGTAATGTAGGAGGATTTGCTAACCGAGGTGTAGGAGGTAATGGCTTAAACCTTGTGAAGCGTGAGGTTGTGGAAAATCAGGGAAACAATGGTGTTAGGAATCAGCAGAGAGACATGGGAATAGCTGCGGTTTACGCTTATTGGGAAGGAAGCCGGTGAGGACCCTAACGTAAGTTACAGGCACGCCTTCTCAATAATCGCTATGCTTCCATACCGCTTGATACCGGTGCGATATGAGTTTCAGATCCACCAACTTTATGCCATTACTATGAATCTCCCAAACACCTCTAGGGTTTAGTTACGATGTGGAATTAGCGAATGGGAATAGAGAGAAGATAGACACCGTAGTTCGAGGTTGTACCTTAAGTTTCCTAGACTCGCTTAGTATTGATCTGCTGCCGCTACCTTAGGAAGTTTTGACGTCATCATCGGAATGGATTGGTTGTCAAAGAATGGTGCACACATCATTTGTGATGAGAAGATTATGCGTTTACCGTATGGAGGAAAAGTTCGAGCATACAAAGAGATGAGCCAACGGAAGTCCTTCCCGGTTGGGCATCATCTCTGTATTAAGGCTCGTATACATTGATAGAGGAGGTTGTCTTTTCTTAGCTCGAATTTCAAAAGAAAAGTGAGGAGAAAATGAAAGAAACATTAATGATGTACCCGCCGTTAGAGAATTTTCGGATGTGTTTCCGACGATTCGCCAGGATTCCACATGTTCGACAAGTGGAATTCCAAATAGAGTTGATACCCTGCGCGCACTCCGTAGCCCGGCACCTTATCGACTTACTCCAAGAGAATTGGAGGAACTGCTCAACAGCTTGGTCGAATTGTCGAGAAGGGATTCATTCCACCAAGTTCATCACGTGGGGCACCCGTGTTGTTTGTGAAGAAGAAGGATGGATCGTTTAAGATGTGTATTGATTATAGGGAATTGAATAAATTGACCGTGAACAACCGATATATCTACCTAGAATAGATGATCTATTCACCAACCAAGGAGCTAGTATGTTTTCTAAGATCGATTTACGATCCGGTTATCAGCCTTAGAGTTCGAGAAGAGGATATCCCTAAGATCGCTTAGGACTCGTTATGGACAATTGGTGAATTCCGTATGTCAACCAACGCACCACGTTTCATATCCGTCCCGAAAAGCCTGTGATAAGTTTGCATAAGCATCATGACTCTTGATATACTCTAGGAGTAGTGAGGAGCACGAAGAGCATTTGAGGCTCATTTTAGGATTGCTAAGAGAGGAGAAGTTGTATGCCAAATTCTCTAAGTCTGAATTTTGGATTCCGTCAGCATAATTCTTAGGTCACGTAATAGATAGCCGAGGTGTTCATGTTGACCCAGCTAAGATTAAGGCCATTAAGGAATGGGCAGCTCCTAAGAACCCATCGGAATCCGGACAGCTTCTAGGTTTAAGTGCTATTATAGGAGATTCATTGAGGGATTTTCCAAGATAGCTAAACCACACCAAACTAACCCGAAGGATGTTAAGTATGAATGGGGAGAAAAGGAAGAAGAAGCATTCCAACTTCGGCGGGAAGTGTGTAGTGCGCCATCCTAGCTTTGCCTGAAGGAAGCGAAGACTTTGTCGTATCGCGACGCTTCACATAAAGGCTTAGGTGCTGTTTTGATGCAACGTGAGAAGGTGATTGCTTATGCATCCCAACAACTTAAGAAGCATGAGAAAAACTACACCACCCATGACCTTGAGTTAGGTGCTATAGTGTTTGCTCTTAGGATCTGGATACATTACTTGTATGGAACCAAGTGTGTAGTATTTACCGACCATAAGAGTTTGAAGCATATCTTAGATCAGAAGGAACTGAACATGAGACAATGTCGTTGGTTAGAATTGCTTAGTGATTATGACTGTGAGATTCGTCATCATCCCGTAAGGCTAATGTTCTGGATGATGCCCTTAGTCGTAAGGAGGACATTCCACCCCTACTCGTTAGATCTTTAGGAATGATCATTGTTTCGCCTACCATCGCAGATTTTGCCGCCCAAGTAGGGCATTGACGAAGAAAACCGCCCTTATGAGAATCTTCATGGAATGGTGGAAAGTGAAAACGACTTCTTGAAGCTGCCCGATGGAACATTATGCTTCAGAGACAGAAGGTGGATACCATTTCATGGTGGAATCCGTGAGTTGATTATGCATGAGTCGCATAAATCAAAATACTCTATTCATCCCGGAGCCGATAAGATGTATCAGGATCTTAAGAAACTTTATTGGTGGCCCAATATGAAAGTCAAAATAGCTCAGTATGTTAGTAGATGCCTGACTTGTTCTAAGGTTAAGGCCGAACATCAGAAACCATCAGGACTTTTAGTTCAACCCAACTTCCAGAATGGAAATGGGTGCGAATAACCATGGATTTTATCACTAAATTACCGAGAACGGTTAGCGGCAATAACGCTATCCTGTAATAGTTGATCGCTTAACTAAGTCTCCGCTCACTTTTAGCTATTAGTGAAATCGATAGTCTTGATAAACTTGCTCGATTGTATCTTAAGGAGATAGTATCGCGTCATGAGTACCGATATCTATTATTTCGATAGGGATAGTCGTTTTACATCCCACTTTTGGAAGTCTTACGCATGACTTTAGGAACGAATTTGGATATGAGTACTGCTTACCATCCACAGACCGATGGTCAAGGCGAGAGAACTATTCAGACTTTAGAGGATATGCTTAGAGCATGCGTTATTGATTTCGCAAAGGCCGAGAGACACCTCCCTTTGGCCGAATTCTCTTACAACAATAGTTATCACTCTAGTATTAAGGTCGCCCCATTTGAGGCCAGATGTATGAAAATTTCGTTCTCCTGCTTGTTGGGCTGGTTGGCGGAGTCAACTTACGTCCCAAACTTGTCCTAGAGACTACCGAGAAAATAGTACAGATAGAAATCGTTGCAAACCGCCAGGATAGACAAAAGAGTTATGCCGATAAGAGGCGGAAACCTTTAGAATTTTAGGTTGGAGATCGCGGTTATGTTGAAAGTTTCTCCTTGGAAAGGAGTGATTCGTTTTGGAAAACGTGGAAAACTTAATCCCCAATATATTGGTCCCTTTCCAACTCGAAAGAATTGGACCGGTAGCATACCGCTTGGAGCTACCATCGGAACTGAGTAGTGTACACAATGTCTTTCATGTTAAGTAATCTTAAGAGATGTCTTTCGGAGGAAAACATAGTTGTGCCCTTAAGAGATATTCTTATTGATGAGAAATTGAATTTTGTTGAGGAACCGATTGAGATTATGGATCGTGAGATTAAGAGGTCAAGAATAGCCGATTCCGATTGTAAGGTTCGTTGGAACTCCCGCATGGATCGGAGTTCACTTGGGAACGTGAGGACGCCCGTAGGAAGTATCCTAAACTGCTTATGACACCAAGCAATTCGAGTGAAACCCGGACGGTTTCTTCGAGGCTGGGAGGCTGTGACAACTAGCAATTTAGGGAGCCTATTTTAGGTAACCGCATTATGTTAAATTAAAACTATTTGCCTTTAACACTACTTTATAAACCGTGACTTGATTTTATATCGTCGATTGGTTTTTACGGTTTATTTCATTATTAAATGAGTTATCGTGTATGCTTTTAACTCTATTTGATAGGCACTATTCGATTCAGCACTAGAAAAGCCTAAAACAAGAGTTATTGTAACTTTTAGACCGTAACTCTAAAATTGACAAATAAATAGTCAAAACTCGTGGAAAAACGTAAGTAATGATGTTGGAAAGTTAAATAAATGTCATGGGACACTCGGGGGACGATATGTGAGCTCGGTAATGGGTAAACGAGATAGATACGAAAAGTTTCAACCCGAACCCTCCCTTTTTGTGTGTAGCCTACGCCTCCTCCCCATTTAATTATTTTGAGGTCTTTATGTACAAGTATAAAAAGGCCTCACCACCCCTCATTTCACCCATTTGTTTCTCTCTCTAAAACACATACACTACACCTTTTCTCTCTCTACCTTTCTCTCACTAGAAACCCTAATAACAACCACCACCACCGCCGGCCACTATTCCGCCACCACGCTTGCCGCGGCCGCGCCACACCCCACCACTACCACCATCTTAAAGCTCTCTTTCTCCTCTTTCCAACCATATATCATACACTCAATTTGGACTTCATTAACACTTCCAAATTCAAGAATTAAGATTCGTACTTTTAGGGTTTTCTAAATATTTCAAAGGGATTTTGCAATTGGTGATTAGAGAAGGTAAATAGAACATGTTTTGAGGTTGTTTGAATGATAAAAACCCATGAATTGAAAATTAGGGTTTCGACCTAATTTTAATATTTGGGGCTTTTGGGTGGAACTTGAAATTAAAGCTAATTAGTGATGAAATAAACAAGTAATTAGTGTTTGGTACATGTGTGGTGCATTAATTTGACGGGTTTTGCATTTTAGGGTTTAGTTGCATGTTCTTGGTTGATGATAGTTGATGGGTTTTATGTTTAGATAGTGTTTGAAGCTTGAATGATTGGATTTGAGTGTTGTAGATTGGATTTGGTGATGTTTGGTTGTGGATATATGCAGCACCAAGAAGCCTCCACATGGTCTTGGTTGGTGTCGCATGGCCTATGTTGGTCATGAGTTCGAGTCGGATTGATTTGGTAGCTTATTGATTGGTATAGTTGAGGTTTGGATGAGACGCGTGGAGCCGAAAAGCTTTAGAAGCTTGTTTGGTTCACGTGGTCTTGACCACGACCGTGTCATGACCATTAGGGTCATAACATTGGTTTCGAGTATAATTGGTTGATTGATTGGTTGGAGAGATTGTTTTGAGTTAGTTTGGGATTGAATTGCGAGGTTATGACTTTTAATTATGGACTTGATATATATATTGTGACTTTGAGCTACGCTATCACTTTGACTTTTTAGTCAATAGTTGACTCCGACAAAGCCGTAACATGGACTTTAATGTAATTTGGACAATTGATTGATTAAAAGCCGAGAAGTTATGACTCGTGCTTGTGGACTCGAAACGAATAACGTTATGAGATTTATAATGGGATTTGACAAAAAATATATTATATATGAAAATGATAATAAAACTATGAAATGTAAATAATAATGGGCTTTTGTACCAAAAATATCAATAACAAGATTTATCTTGTTATTTACTAGTTTTAAATTGAAACTAACGATTAAATTGGAAAAGTTTTATAATAAATAAATAATTAACGTTTCGAGTACACGTTTGTCAATAAATGTTAATTGTGGACATTTAATGTTGGATAAGTAATTATTTATTTGCGTTATGTGTGCATGGGTTACGGATAACCTAGCATTAATATTGTTGATCCACGTGGGTAGCGGACTTATTAGGTTGACGAATCTAATAAGAGCCGCTAGGTACGTTGGGTAACCTTATTAATGGGTGAATTATCCTTATGACTCTTTAAAGATACGATTGATTTATGGGATAATAAGCGACACGAGTAAATAAATGAGTTTATCGAGTTGACGAATTCGATAATGTCTACTATTTATTCCGAAACTTATTGGACTATGGAGCTTATCGCTTAGACGTCTCATTGTGTCGCATTGAGTCACATATTGTGTGAATTGGATCACTTATTATGTTGAATTGAGTCGCATATTGTGTTGCATGGAGTTGCATATTGTCGCGGCTTAAATATATTGGTTGTTGAGTGCATTCATGGCATCATATTGAGTCGATACACCCACCATAGGATACCAAACACTAGGATTAATGGTGAAACAAGACGTTTTTGGAAATAAAGAAATGGAATATATTGGGATAGATAACGTTGATTTTGAGGAATATGTATATTAAGTTGGTCTACATTAATAGGTTGTGCCGAGTCGATAGTTGTTGTGTTGTGATTTGTGTTATCTTCTGCTAGTGATATTTGTGCGTTGATTGTGCGTTGATTGCTTGAGGTGAGTTTCATAGCCCCACTTTTATCTACGTCTTAACTACGTTTTGAACTATTTTGGGGTGAGAATCATGCTACTATTTTTGGACCGTTAAAACTATTTGGATTTGCTTATATGTCAATGAGTAGATAGATGTGTGATAGTTGTTGCCTTAGTCTAGGTTCTACCGTGCCTAACTAAGAATAGACTTCTATCTCGACCTAGACTGGGTTGGAACTGTTCTAGAGGTTGCCACGACAGTTTGGACTAGAGCGTCATAGGGGCCCGAGTAAGTGAATATATGATTGGAGATCCGGTAGGATCGCGGTGAAACGGTATTTATCTATCTAGGTCTTGCATAGCAAATCAACTCTTACAGGTCCATTATGATTTTGTTGAACTTAAACCTATGAACTCACCAAATAGTTTGATTTTTAGCATGATTTCTCGTATTTGAGAGATGTTTGGATTATTTGGCGGTGGAAGCTTGGCATGGAGGCGGTCCAAGGATCATTTCTCTCATAAACTTTGGGGACCTATTTTGTTAAACTATGTTTTGGGCCTAAAATTTATATCTTCGGATTGAATGTTTGAATATTTGATTTGGGATTGGTTTTGAATGGCTAAATGGTTATCTTTTATTTTACTTGTGTGCGATACCAATCCAAAAAGTAACGCCCCGAAAACTTGATTAAGTCTTCCGCTGTACCGAGATTTGGGGGTGTTACAGTTATCAATGTACCATGGCTTAACACACCTAAACATTTGGCTACTCCAGAGTTAATGGTTTTGGTAAAGAGACATCAAAATCCATTAAATTTTCAATGATTCACCTCTCACAGGAGTTTACACACGTGGAAGTGATGAGAATAGACTGAAACTTTAAGATCTGATGTACAATTTGCCATATGTTGCTGAGTAGCTGAAAAGATGAAGATTGCTGATAATTGCTGAAAATGATTGCTTATAAAGACTACTTTGATGATGATAATACAAGTACGTAAAGTACAACATAAATCCAAGATAAAGACACAATCTTTCCTTAAAGACAAAGATGTTAAAGATACAAAGGAACTTGAAATCAATCAAGTAGAATTCAAGTTAGGGGAGGATTGTTGGGATATGAAAGTATGGAAGAATATGAAAGTAATCGAAGATGGTCAAAGTACTGCTTATGTGAAGGTCAAAGTACTGCTCAACATCAAAGTACCATAAAGCTTAAAGACGGTTATAATAGAATGTTTTATGGAAAGTAATGTTTATCTAAAATGTTCTTAGTTTAGTATTACTTGTCGTACAAGGATTAGAGTTGTAAACCGACTAGGGTTATCCTTATGCCTATAAAAGGACCCCCTAGCTTGGCATTAGAGATACGTGATTTAGAATTTACAAAGTATGACTTTATAGAGAATATTAGAGTTTATCAAGTTCGATATTAGAGTTGTTAGGGTTGTTAGTAAATGATGGATTCCATCGGGGTTTTAAATTTATAATCAAGAATTACCGGTTAACTAATAACACATTCGGGCAAGTATACCCTAGTCAAGTTGTAGTATAGTATATGGTAAATCAAGGTCGTCCCAAGAGACTTGGTTGCACTACAAGTGTCGTTTGTTTGTTTAAGCAAGTAACAAGTTGATGGTTATGATTGTCACATATCAAACCAACAAGATAAGCAATATAAGAACAAGCAAGTATCAAGACATTCATGGTTATTTTAATCAAACACAAAATCTCAACAATCATATCAATAACAAAGATCTTAAAATATAAAAGCAACAAGGTTTACCCAAAGTATGAATTACAATAGGAAAAGATGAAGGATTATAGCACTCCTTCAAGCCTCCAATTGACTACAATAGTTCTACCAAGCCGGAAAATCATATCCAAACGCCTTCATCAGCCCTTGAGCACACTACATGAATTTGGAAGAGGTTTGAGGTCTTTTGAGGAAGATAAGTTGGTGTAATTGGTGGAAATTTGTCCTTAAGGGTGGAGGATCGTATTTCACACCTTCGGGGTGAAGAGATTGAGAGTGGGTGTGTTCTCTCAAGTTGGGGTTTGCTCTCTAGGTGGAAATTCGTCAATAAGGGTGGAGGCTTGAATTTCACACCTAGAGAGGAGTGGTGGTGGTAGGAGAGGTGTGAGAGAAGTTCTCTCAAGTTGTGGTGCATGAAATGAGGTTGCAAAGGCCTCTATTTATACTACTTCCAAGGCTTAGGGTATTAAATGCTCAACTTGGCCTCCAAGGAGTTTGGAAGGGACTAGAAACTGAGTGGGAAGGACCTATAATCGTTTGGGACAAGTTTGGTGTCTTAATAATGAAGAAATGGCAGAGACAGGCCTTCCAACCAATTCGGTTAAGCTCCAACCGTTTCGGTTGGTGTTCATGACTGCTCTCCAACCGGATCCGGTTGCGGGGCTCGATCGAACGGTTGGAGCAATTTGACAAAAAATCATAATCACCAAAGTTGTAGATCTTTCTCTTAGCTTTCCGTGGCCACGAACCGGGGGTCAAACGGAGTCCGTATGCAAAAGTTATGGCCAAAATGGTGAAGATGTGTCGGGAACAACGAGTCTTCCAATATGTCTTCGTTTTAGCTTCATTTCTTCATTTCTTTCTCGTTGTCCTTCTTGAAATTTATTCTTGAGTCTTTGGACCACTAACTTGATTACTTTATCTTCTCGAATATACTCCACAAGTCTTGCTTTTGTCGGGAATTCTTCGTATATGGAGAAATCTTCATATTTTACTTCTTTTTCCGTCTTTTTCTCCACTTTCCTGTACTTTGCTACAAATGAACTTGCAAACACACTTTTATACGATTAAGCATCAAAAGCATATGATTATAACCAAATAACACACATAAAAGCACGGATAACGCTACTAAAAACATGCACAATTTGAGCGTTATCAAATTCCCCCACACTTAAACTTTGCTTGCCCTCACGCAAATCTAAGAAAAGAAAAATTAAACTACATACCTATATGACAAAACAAAAAGAAATTTTTAAATCAAAAAATATATATATATATATATATATATATATATATATATATATATATATATATTAATGTTTATATATATATATGAAAATTAGCGAATAATGAGCGCAAACTCCCCCACACTTAAGGTTTTGCTTGCCCTCAAGCAAATCTAGAAATTAAAAAAAAATAAATCCCACATGGTGCATAAATATGATTAATAAAAATGTGATGCAAATCTACCAAGTACAAGTACAAGATAAGATTCATCGTTTTAAGCTTTTAAATGTGAAAAATCGAGATGTTTGACAATACCCCATGGATTCTCTCGCTTGATAACATGGCTAAGCACCTCACGAAAAGGAATGAAGTATAATTCACTCAACACTCAATTTATTTAGATATGGATAGTATTAAGGAATAGTACACTCATATTGCTCAGTCATGATCTAAATATTACCATAAGCTTGTACAAGAAACAAAACTCCACCGACGTGGCGTAAGCACCAAGTGTAAACATCTAAAGAGGGCTTTTATTCGGGTTATAACGATAGGCTTAGGGGGTTAACTAGGCTTATGTTCAAACATTTCATACGAGAATATAATAGATCGCTGGCGCGAATTCTTGATTAAGTCAAATAACGGATGGTCACTAGATTATACTTTGATCGCTGCGTGTTATTCGCATAACGGATGGTCACCAAAAATATGCACTAGATCGCCGGGCCATTCGATCCTTCAAGAACCGGATGGTCACTAAAAATATTCACGCATTTCATATTTTCACAAAGCCAAAAGGGAAGGAATAAGGCATGGGAATATTTATGAAATTGGTGTTAAAAGAAAAATAAAGAAGAATAAAGTCAAGTCTAATACCCATGTTGCTAGTCACGAACAAACCGCAAACCCGAAAATGATTATAGCTACAATCTTCTCCTCTTCAAATATCGATCACCAAATACATATATCACGTCTTAGCACATTAGCTAATCGATATCTCAAACATACTTCTTCTTTGTCATCACATATCTTTCTTTTTCTTTTTTTTTCGATGACTTATTCTTTTTTTTCACATTTTTTTTTTCACATACATCATATCACCCTATACTTCGTATAAGCACACACCACAAAAATACAAATAAGAAGTATGCATCCTTCGTCTTTGTCGGAATGGCACACACGATTGACAAAGTGCGGCTAACTCATAATCATAAAAAACAATCCAATCATACCAAGCAACTAGCAACCAACCATGTAGACATTGACAAGGGGTGGCTAAGGTTTAAAGTGTAAAATTTTTTTGTATTTTTCTGGATTTAACAAAGAGAAAAGAATGGCTCGGAGGGTGTACTAAGAGTATCTAGCGCTAAAGATGAGCGCTAACAAATGGGTCCATGTGGGTGGTTAACTAAACGATGTGGTTAGCTAATATATCATTAGATGTAAAATGGAAGGCCGTTTGGTTTTTATTCCTAAGGTTGCCTCTTTATCACGCATATACATTTATATCACACGAATATGATCTTACTGCGGTCTGGTAATGATTTACAAGTACAAGTTCTAGAATAAATAAAATCACCGGCACACTCATAGCGAAAGATTCAAGCATAAAAGATGTATGCTATATAAGAAACAGGATCAAATCCTCACAATTTAGTGGAAGGGCTATAAAATGTGTAAGCAAATGTTATCGATCCCAGAATGGATTACATTATTAATCGGGACACATCTCAAATTTTTCAAAATTACCGATTTCACCAGTGGGTTGATCCAGTTATTCTAATATATTATCCTATAAGCGTGAAAACAACTAGATCATAAGGGCAAACAAGTTCACAAAATTTTTTAAATTGGCCTAAAAATTTGGAAATTAAAAATGAGTTTCGCTTTTCTTATAATATTTCCCCCCACACTTAAGTTTAAGCACGCAAAAGAAAAATAAATTGACGACTATAAAAATATTGCTATTATTATTACTACGAGAAAACTTTGAAAAATAATCTAGTTACGACTTTTTTTTTTTTTTTTTTTTTTTTAAAACCTAACATGACTTATTCTTTTCCCACGAGTTCTCGGTAGCTCCATTGAAACGCACAAAGAAGCGGAGAAACAGTCAAGGAAGTATTAAAACCAAACTTCTTTAGGGAATCAGGAGACCCGCTTTATACCTCTCACACGCTTTGTTTACAATGGGTGCCTTACTTCGAGGACTAAAAAATCAGTTTATAAAGTAATTTACCAACACCCAACAAAGGAAAAATAACAAAGAAACAAAATAAAGCAATTGCGAAAACTTCAAAGCATGTAAGATAGGGAAGAATAAAACTAATAATTCCAAGAGAAACGAAACCTCCCGGGCCAAAGAAATCGCGATCGAACTCCATATGATAAGATGCTAAGCAAACGCTAGTATAAGCGTGTGAGATCAATCGATTTCTCTTTCAACTAAACATGTCCAATCAAGAGTATAACGTCACAATCCAACCAATCCATCCTCCAAGAGCTTATTAAATCTGTAAAAATAAACTAAACTACAAAAACACGTCAAATTCTAAAACTCACTTTCATAGGCATCACGGTTGCATTTAGCGTATGCAACAAGCCTTTAAACCCCTCGGTGGCCCGAGTGGACGAGTTATAATCTCGTGAGGGTTTCCAGTGAACATACCCACAAAGTTCGTAACATAAAAACATGTACTTATTTATTTACAATGTACTAAAAATTGACAAAACTTAAAAATGGCAAAATGATGAACAATAATAAAAATACTAATGCTCAAGTATCTTAGGAATGATCCCACAAGACACTTAAACTTATTTGATTTCAACACTAACACACAAAAACAAAATACGAAAAAATATTTTTTTAACGATTGGTCCAACCGATCCTGTTAGGGGTAGTGACAAATCGGTTGGGACGAACCAATATGAGACCAACCTTCCAACCGAACCGGTTACGGGGGGTGACCGAACGGTTGGAGGAGATTTTTAAGATTTTTTTTTTCAACTCTAAAATGACTTTTGAATAATATTTACCGAGAGCTCTAACCGATTCGGTTGGGATTCCAACAGATCCGGTTAGAGTGATTTTTGGTGGTTTTGGTGGTTTTTTCGCAAGAACTTTTGAACACAATCAGAAAGCAAACTTTGAAATGAGCATTTTTAGAACACATGAAACGAAATCCAAACATCAAAAACTTGATTTTGATGCAAAGATCATTTGACCAATTATGAGAAATTAGAGATTTTTAAGAAAAAGACAAGCATTCAAGCAAACATCATGAGCAAACATCAAGAGCAATCATACAAGAGTAAATCATTCATGAGCAAGAGCAATTTAGCATTCAAACAAACTAGCAAACAAGCAATCAATTCAAGCAAACAATTCAACAAATAAGCAAACACAAGAATACAAAAGCAAGTCCCCGGCAGCGGCGCCAAAAACTTGATGGGTTCCATCGGGGTTTTAAATTTATAATCAAGAATTACCGGTTAACTAGGAACACATTCGGCAAGTATACCCTAGTCAAGTTGTAGTATAGTATATGGTAAATCAAGGTCGTCCCAAGAGACTTGGTTGCACTACAAGTGTCGTTTGTTTGTTTAAGCAAGTAACAAGTTGATGGTTATTATTGTCACATATCAAACCAACAAGATAAGCAATATAAGAACAAGCAAGTATCAATACATTCATGGTTATTTCAATCAAACACAAAATCTCAACAGTCATATCAATAACAAACATCTTAAAATATAAAAGTAACAAGGTTTACCCAAAGTATGAATTACAATAGGCAAAGATGAAGGATTATAGCACTCCTTCAAGCCTCCAATTGACTACAATAGTTCTACCAAGCCGAAAAATCATATGCAAACGCCTTCATCAGCCCTTGAGCACACTACACGAATTTGGCAGAGGTTTGAGGTCTTTTGGGGAAGATAAGTTGGTGTAATTGGTGTAAATTCATCCTTAAGGGTGGAGGATCGAATTTCACACCTTTGGGGTGAAGAGATTGAGAGTGGGTGTGTTCTCTCAAGTTAGGGTTTGCTCTCTAGGTGGAAATTCTTCCTTAAGGGTGGAGGCTTGAATTTCACACCTAGAGAGGAGTGGTGGTGGTAGGAGAGGTGTGAGAGAAGTTCTCTCAAGTTGTGGTGCATGAAATGAGGTTGCAAATGCCTTTATTTATACTACTTCCAAGGCTTAGGGTATTAAATGCTCAACTTGGCCTCCAAGGAGTTTGGAAGGGACTAGAAACTGAGTGGGAAGGACCTAGAATCGTTTGGGACAAGTTTGTAGTCTTAATAATGAAGAAATGGCGAGAGTGCCTTCCAACCGATTCGGTTAAGCTCCAACCGCTTCGGTTGGTGTTCATGATCGCCCGCGCAACCGATCCGTTGCGGGCTCGACCGAACGGTCGGAGCAATTTGAAAAAAATCATAAGCACCAAAGTTGTAGATCTTTCTCTTAGCTTTCCGTGGCCGCAAACCGGGGGTCAAACGGAGTCCGTATGCAAAAGTTATGGCCAAAATGGTGAAGATGTGTCGGGAACAACGAGTCTTCCAATATGTCTTCCCTTCATTTTTCTTTCTTTCTCGCTTCTTGAACTCTATTCTTGAGTCTTTGGACCACTAAATTGATGACTTTATCTTCTCGAATATACTCCACAAGTCTTGCTTTTGTCGGGAATTCTTCGTATATGAAGAAATCTTCATATTTTACTTCTTTTTCCGTCTTTTTCTCCACTTTCTTGTACTTGGCTACAAATGAACTTGCAAACACACTTTTATACGATTAAGCATCAAAAGCATATGATTATAACCAAATAACACACATAAAAGCAAAGATAACGCTACTAAAAACATGCACAATTTGAGCGTTATCAGTGAATCTGTGTATCAAGCAGATTCAAAGTATTAATAAAATCGTTGAAGTTAAAGTTATTCTTCTTAGCTTTATTGAAGTAGTTTCCGCATACTTAGTAAAGTTATATCAGTGTTTCATTGTTAGTGACTTAGGATTTATCCGAGGTTGCTAAGCCCTTACAAGCTACATAGTTAGTTTGGTCAGAGTATATCGATCCAACAATCTCATCTGGCAAAGTAAATGAAGCAATGTTGTCAACTATGATTGTGAGGTAAAGCTCCTAGAGAGAACTTTTGGAAACTACTTGTGTAATCCATTTTTCAGCGCGAGTAGCCGCCTTTTGGTTGTGGATGCCAAAGTGAAGATCACAAGTTATGATTGGTAAGTTGTCCCGATGATACCTTCGTAGAGTCTGTCTGATCAACCTCATATAACTTTTTTCTTGCTGCTTGTTAAAATGATTGGTGTATCGACAAAGCCTGAGAGTGGGGATGGTAGACCAAGCGTATAGCCATGACTTTGACAAGACGCTGGTGCGGGTTGCATCTTTTGCCGGCAATAGTGATTGTATATGTTGAATCAACTCCGGAACATCTTCTAATTGTTGTCTGTGCATGAGTCTAATTCTCTTAACTTCCTCCATCTAAGGATCACCACAAGAATTAAAATCATAATCGCATAATCTCAAATTTGCAATGAAGGACATCAAATCTGTTTATCTAAGAATTTTGCATATAACCTGTTCAAATAAGCTACTTGTCAAACCTATTATCCCAAACTATATTAAACTCCACCTGATATAATAAATAATATCGATACAAAAATATATATATATATATTTTAAACTCCACCTGATATAATAAATAATATCGATACAAAAATAGGATCAAATAAGAAGAAAAATTAAAATGAGAAGAATAAGAAGAAACCACAACCACACATTCTAGATGCACCTACAAAAATGGATGCATCATCATTCAAATTATCCCTCCTAAATTAAAATGTGTGACTAAAATTATTTCTTACCCTTCTTATTTAATTATTTTTCTTATTGATCCCTTTCCCTATATATATATATATATATATATATATATATATATATATATACACACACACACACACACACATATGACCAACAAATTACTTGGCGCTCATCAAAATTGCAGCGAATCAACTCATCATCATACTATGTTCAATTTTATTTTTATTATTTAAAAAAAAAATCATCATACGGTTTTGTTAAATTGAATGTTCATAAAAATCCAAAGTGGTTTGAATTTTATCTTGAAATCATGTACGAACTTCAAAAATACTTCGATGGAATTAGAAGATTATGTTCCATATATATTGCGTGATTTAAGGAATGCATTCCTTATCAACTTATAAAATTTCTATAACTGTCCCTCAACTTTTATTTCACATTAAACTGCACTCCAACATTTATTTTCAGTTTTATTCTGAGCGTATTTGTTTCGAGTATCTTTGAATGAAACAATGGGAAAAAGGGTGATTTAGAGGTGACAGTTTTGACCCATGGTCATTGGTATAACACCTGATTTAGAGGTAGGGTGGCTGTAGCTTGCATAACGATGTCTTGCCCCATTTCTACAAGGTTACTGTGGATGTTGGTTGATTGATGTTGTGTGGTATTGGGTAAGGAAATGTAGTTATGAAGTTATGGTCGTGGTGCATACATGGATGAATATATTGCAAAAGGAATTTGAAGCTACAATGGGGAAGTGTTGTTGTATTGATACATGTTGTGTTTCACTCTGTTCCATCAGATATAGAGTATATTGCTTATCAGAGATCCATTTCTTAGTAGCATATGATATCGGATATGCCTAGTTTTGATGTACTTTGTGTATTCTGGTTTGTGATACTATAAACGTGAATGATCATATTTTATTGATTGATTTCCCATAATACAATGTACATATAAATACTACATGACTGATAGTTCTAGAAGTGGGCTGAGGCCTGATACAAACTACACAATACACACTAACACTCCCCCGCAGTCTGAGCGGGAGGACACCGGACGCTTAGACTGGTGCGAAATTCTTCAAACAAGGCGGATGGCAATCCTTTCGTGAAAATATCTTCATACTGATATCGCGATGAAACATGGAGAACTCGAACTTGACCAGCAGTGACCAAGTATCGAACAAAGTGGATATCAATCTCAATGTGCTTTGTACACTGATGTTGAACGGGATTATAGGATAAGTAGACAGCATTAACATTATCACAGTAGACAAGTGTAGCGAAAGATAAAGGTGTGTGTAGCTCACGCAGTATTCTGTAACCAACAAGTCTCAGCAACAGCAGTGGCAACCCCACGGTACTCTGCTTCTGCACTAGAACGACATAGAGTCGGTTTACGCTTAGAGGACCAAGATAGTAGGTTGTTGCCAAGAAAGACACAGTAGGCTGAATTTGATCTCCTAGTAGTAGGGCAACCAGCCTAATCTGCATCTGAATAAGCAACCAACGAAGTAGTGGAAGAAGCAAACAATTGTAACCCATGGTCTAAGGTACCCCGAACATACCGGAGAATCCGTTTAAGAGCCGAGAAATGAGGCTCTCTAGGGTCATGCATATGAAGGCAAACCTGCTGAACTGCATAAGAAATGTCTGGGTGAAGAGAACCTGCAAGACTCCGATATAAAATAGGATCAGATACCGGATAACCATCATCCCCGCGACTCGTGTTTACAGGAGTCCGACCGGATTACAATTAACCATATGTGCTCTCTCCAAAACCTCAATAGCATATTTCTTTTGAGATAAAAACAACCCTGAGGAATCACGTGTAACAGAGATACCCAGAAAATAACTAAGAGGACCCAAATCTGTCATAGCAAACTTTTGGTTTAAGGATCCAATAATCCGATGTAATAAAACCTCAGAAGAAGCCGTGAGAACAATATCATCAACATATAATAACAAATAAGCAAGATCCGCCCCCTGTCGTTATATAAATAATGATGAGTCACATCGACTATGAGAAACCCAACCTGAAAGTGATATAAGATGCAAATCACAAACCAAGCTCTAGGGCCCTGCTTAAGCCCATACAGAAACCGCTGCAATAAACATACATAATCAGGATGTACAGAGTCCCAAAACCCAGAGGTTGATGCAAATAAACTGTCTCAGATAAATCACCATGGAAGAAAGCATTCTTGACATCATGCTGATGAATCGGCCAATGTTGAGAAGTAGCTAAACTCATAACAGTCTGAATAAGATTGCCATCAGCCAAATACTTGCCGCGATAAAGCCACATACAGCGAATAATGTTGGTGTCCGTGGGTCGGGGCACAAGGGTCCAAGTTCCGTTTATAAAAAGTGCAGTGTATTCATCACGCATAGCATTTTGTCAATTTGGATCATTAAACGCATCACGATAAGATTTTTGTAATGGTGAAACCGAAGACACAAGCATGTTGAGAGGCTCCGTAGGACGATTAGTCCCGACACGAAATCGTGTGACCATGGGATGAATAGAGACAGGATTTGGGTTATGAGGAGGATCACAGATGATGTGTTGGTGTTGGTTCGCAGGTGGTGATGGATTTGGTGTATGTTGTTGGGCGGCGGGTGGTGATGGGTCATGGGCTGCCGCATGTTGGGCCGTATTGGGACTGGTTGGAATTGGTGTTGTTGGCTCATTTGTGGGTTGAGGCACAGTAGGTTGCACAACAGGGGCGGATGGAATGAATGGAGGATTTATATCGGGAGAGTCATCCAAGAAATTGTATTTGGGTGTCGATGTTGGTTTAGAAGTGCCATATGGAAAAAGAGTTTCATCAAAGGTTACATGATGGGAAATGATGATTTTATTGGTGTTTAAGTCGAGGTAATGATACCCCCCGATGATTTGAAGCTTGACCAAAATAGATGGAGGGTGTGACGCATGGTTCAAGTTTGTGATTATGATATAAGTGGGGGTAACACAAGCAACCAAATGCGTGTATAAGGCTATAATCTGGGTTTCGGCCAAAACGTCAGTTATAAGGGATTTCGTTGGCAATAGCAGTTGAGGGCAAGATATTGAGTAAGTGAACAGTCATATTGAGAGCTTCTATCCAAAATGTTTGTGGAAGGTTGGCTTGAAAAGGCGAGGTTCGAATAAGATTATTGATGGTGCGAACCATCCGTTCAGACTTGCCATTTTGTTGTGATGTTTTGGGGCATGAAAAGCGAAACTGAATGCCATTGTCGGCAAAAAGTTTATGTAGGTTACGATTGTCAAATTCACTACCATGATCACACTGAAAGGACCGGATTTCACACTTAAATTGAGTGTGAACATAATTATGAAATATTACAAATTTAGACAAAACATTAGATTTGTTAATTAAAGGATAAACCCAAAAAAAATGCAAATAATGATCCAAGAACAATACATAATATTTGAAACCCGAAAGACTCGGAATTGGTGAGGTCCATACAACCGAGTGAATGATGTCAAAATAAGCGTTAACGACAGTATTGGAATTGGAAAATGGAAGTCAAACGTGTTTGCCAAGCTGGCAGGCATGACAAAGCATGGGAGGCTTATCTTTATTACATGAAATGAAATTATTTCAAACTAGACAACGTAACACTTTGCTTCCTGGATGTCCAAGACGCTTATGCATGTTGACTGACAAGGAGAGCTTGAGAAATGGGAGATGGAGTTGTGACTGGATACAGGTCCCCCGTGCTATCACATCGAAGAAGCACTCGACGTGTCATGAAGTCTTTAACAAAAAATTCAAAAGGATCAAATTCAATAGTGCAGTTATTTTCATGAACAAATTGACGAACAAATATTAAATTCTGGACAATGTGCGGGGTAATAAGGAGTAAGGACATTATTTAGGTGAAGAGGTCGAAAGAGAGTTGGCAAAATACTATGACCCGTGTTGGTGACAGGAATAGAATGCCCATCACCAATCGAGACAGACGAGTACATGCACGTATTAAAAACGTTAGTAAGACTATTAACTGAAGCATTAAGATGTGAGCTCACACCTGTGTCTATATTCCATGCACCAGTAGCGGGGTCCTGAAGAGTCATAGCATTAAATGCATGATGTAACATGGTCTCTTGGCTCGTTTGACGCAAAAGCTGCTGACCCAGAGCAATCATACCCGTACCCGGTTGGTGTAAAAAATGTTTACCCAAATTACTTTGTTGCGGTTGGCCCAATACCTGCTGACCCGATAAGCCCAACTGAATTGTCGGCTGGCCCAATACTTGTTGACCTAATAAGGCCAGGTGGCCTGGAAATAGTACCTGTTGTATGGGAGGGGCTGTTGGCCCAATAAGGGTGCTCATATGCTAAGGGAACTGGACCAGGGGATAAGTAGAACTAGAAGTGGGCCTATAACAAAAGCCTGGTAGTGGTGTTATTTTGTTATACGCAACATGTGTAGGTTGAACAACAATATTGTTTTCTGAACCAATCATGTTTTCTGAATAGTACGTGATCAATGAATACACCAACAAGAATAATAACAGCTTGTGACCAATAGCACAAGAATAATGATACAATTCTATTTGTGACCTAAAGCACAAATAACCAACGAAAACTAAGGAGCTTGTTACCCAAAGAACCAGTGACAAATTAAGCACATTGTAAGGAGGATGTGATATAAAATAAATGACCAAGTTCGTGATCGAAGCATGAACAACAGGCGTGACCTAGCACGTCCAACAAAAAAATAATAAGTGTCAATCGATGACCTAGCATCGAGCACCAACACATAAACTAATTTCGTTGATAGGATTGTACAGGAGGATGGAGGCTGTTAGGGTTTAGAGGTGTGTAAACAAAGGAATGTTAGCCCAATGTATTATGTGTAGTTTGTATCGGGTCTCAGCCCACTTCTAAAATTATCTGTCATGTAGAATTTATATGTACATTGGATTATAGGAAATCAATCAATCAAAGATAATCATTCAGGTTTATACTAACATGGTATCAGAGGCCAAACCCTAAAACTAAAATAAAAATATTCTCAATCACGCCTATCCTATATTTTTTTCTTGCTGTTAAGTTACTGGACAATTAGCTTCCACTCACTCAATTGTCAAAGTAATTCATATTTAATTGTTTTCCACAAGAATTTATATTATCTTTTGATCTCGTAGGGTTTGTGGAAAACTAGAATGGGGGGTTGTATAGTCTTATCGATTAAAACTTTGTTTTAAAGTATTTAGATCGACTTATGTCAATCCATTTAGATCGTATGTTGGATATTGATAGATGGACATATATAAGTAATGCAAAGAGATAAAGATTAAAGGAGCACAAAACCACAACAAGAGTATTTATAGTGGTTCGGCTACAAGGACACCTTCCTTGCCCTACTCCACTCCCCGAGTACCCAAATCGATAGTTTCTTAGCACTACACAACACAAGCTTCCTTAATGTGGCAAAGAAGCCTTCACAACGTCGCCAACACTTTATCCGGTACAAGGCTAGACATCGAGTTCTTCCACGAGGTAGAACCAAACCTATCACAACGTCGCCTACACTTTATCCGGTACAAGGCTAGATACCGAGTTCCATTACAAAGGAGGAACTACTACCCAACACAAATACCCAACACAACTACCTAAATGAGAGAAACTACTTTTTACAATACTTGAAAGGATATCAATATCCTTTAACCCTAACTACACAACTTATACATCGACGCACCATATCGAATGTACACCTTTGGCATTTTACACCAATGCCTTCAACACGACACACTATTGGAGGGAGAGAAGAATTATGAACAAGATGTACTTCAATGGTCTTGATGATGACGAAGCTTAGCAACTCATTACCTTGAGCTTTCACATATTCAAGAGGATGTGATCTCGCCATTAAGAGGAACCTAGAGAATCATACAAAGAGAAAACTACATAGAATGATCCCTTGGATCTATGGTTAGAGAGGTTAGAACATACAGAGAAAGTATGTCTAAAAGGGTTGGTGAGCAAAAGAGAAATGGCTCACCATTTATAGGCAAAATTGCCTACTGTTCCATGGTTCTGGCGGATCCCTTGGCCAGTGCAGTTCAAGGAATCCGGCTGCTGGGTCAGCTTAGTTCGGATTTTGGGTTGCAAACCGGGTTATGGGTTATGGGTTATGGATCATGGGTCATGGAATTTGGATCATGGATACCCAACTAGATACAATGTATCTAGTCAATGTGTTTTGGATTTGGGTCATGGGTCATGGACTTTGGGTTATGGATCATGGATAATATCCAACATGACTTCATGCATAATGTCATGCAATGGTTCATGGGTTATGGATCATGCTCCATTGGTATGGGTTATGGACTTTGGTTTTTACCCAACAAGATTCATTGTACCTAGTCAATGGATCATGGGTCTTAGGGCATGGGTTATGGACTTTGGTTTTTACCCATTATTTATCCATTACAAGTTATACAAAGTACATACACATTTTTATAAAATATAAGTAAACAACATTACTTGTAAGTGTTTTATAAAAATGGTTTTGGTTTTATATAGCTTATTTAACTAAACATGTTTTGATGGTTTTTATATGTTTAGTAAAAGTGTGTTAGTAAATTATTGGCTCAAAACTTTTACGTATTTTATTTATTTCGTTAAAATGATTTTACGTTTTTTATTGACAAAACATTAGAAGATCGTCAAATATAAATAAAAGTTTTTATGGTTTATTTGTATTAAAAATCTTCCCCTTTTTGTTGATGACAAAATATAAGATTATTTTAAGTAAAAAATAAAATTCGTAAAAATTTGAATTTGAATTTTTACTCTCTTCTCCGCCTTTTTGTCGAAACAAAAAGAGCGCCGCAAAGAAACTAACACATAGTAGAGAGAGTTTTGAGAAAAACTTACGGAAAGTAAAAAAAATTAGAAAGAGTTAGAGAAAGAAATGTAGAGAGGGGAAGTAGTAAGGTAAGAAAGAGGGTCTTGTTTTAGCTCCCCCTTGACGGATGCTTCCTTTTGGTGAGGAGGTCAAGTAATTAGGAAGACTAAACGAGTGTATTGCAAGTAATTTGCAATGTTTTTCCTTTGACAAAAAGCTCCCCCTTGACGAGTGCTCCATTTTGATGAGGGCGTCAAGTAGTTCGGAAGACTAAGAGAATGTATTGAAAGTGTTTTGCAATGTTTTGCTTTGATTAAAAGCTCCCCCTTGTTGAGGAAGCCAAAGTCTTCATGTGTATTTTAAAAATTTACAAAACAAATGTTAGAAAACAAGTATATGGTGCATTATTTCCTACAAATGAGCTTTAAATAAAGCTAAAAAAATTGGTTTCTGTCCATCGGTTATGCCAGATCTTTCATTTGAGGGATCCGTCCAGGAAAATTTGAAGGAACCGTGTACCTGCAACTTAGTAGCAGCAATATAGATACAAATAATGATGTAAGCATCCAAGTAAGTTATGTATTGTTGCACCAAACATGTTCACATAACTATATAACATACAAACATGTAGTTTCATTTAATAAACGAGAGAAATGATACACATATCTCTAAACCTAAGAAAATGATACAAACATGTATTAAAGTAAGAATCCTAACAATCTAAGTTGCGCCTAATATTAGAGAAAACACCACTTGTGCTTGCATTCCTAGGTTTAGGGACGATTAGATTTGTTGACTTCATCAAAACGATCTAGAAGCTGATAGAACATGAAACGTACTTCATGGACTAACCCTTGGACATGTTGACGATGAAAGCAATCATTGTCATGACTAGGAAATGGTGGTGGTAAGAATGGAGAGGTTTGAAGAAGTAAGTTTGATGAGGAAGGCGGAGGTTCCACAAAGGATGCAGGGTTTTGTGGAGGTAAGGTTGATGAAGTAGGTGGTGGTTTTACCAAGGATGAAGGTGGTGATATATGTGTTGTTGGAGGTAAAGAAGTATCCACTTCCATATGGTCCAGTTGTTGAGTTTGGATATTCCTCATAATCCAAAATGGACCAAATAAGGGTGAAGGAGAGTAGGACACGGGTGCTAGTGAAGTTCCAACACCAAGTTTTTGGTGAGAGGTTGTTGTGGTACCACTTTTTTAATTGATAAGAATGTGGGGAATGGTGGTGGATGAGAAGGCCTAGGGGGCAAGTCTTCTAGAGAGTAAAGGTTTGGAGATGAAAAAGGTGTTGTGAAGGAGAGAGCTCTAGACTCTAGAGGTGAGAGTTTGGTTGTTTTAGTGGAGATAGGAGTGTTTGGTTTTGGAGGTATGGTAGTGTTTGGCAAAGGTTGTTTGGTGGCAACAAGTCTTTTAGTAGTTTGTTTGATTGGTAGAGTTGGTTGGGAAGGAACTCTAGTGTTTGTAGCTTTGATGGGTAATGACTCGGTTGAGGAAATTTCATGAACAACACGAGCAATTTTCTTGGGAGGGCCTTTGGTTGATGAGTTTGCACTAGGTGATTTTCTCATGGTGAAATGTTAAAAAGGTGAAAATTGAAAAGAGGAAGTTTAGCTACTAAGAATATGTGTTTGAATGGTGGTTTGTAAGTATAAACGCAAGTGGTTTATAAAGGGATAAATTAGGCAAGTGAATTAAAGCCTAAACCACTAAAATTCTTCAAATTGCAATGATTTGCAAGCACAAAAGTCAACTACAGTGTTGCTCTGTTCTAGGGAGTCATTTAAGACAATGTGAAGTGTTTAGATTAACAAAGAGGGTTGGAAATGATTATATCAAGTGATATTAAGCTTTTTGTGCAGCCGATTCTCACGGATCCCTCCCTTGAGGGATCCGGCTCTCAGAAGCTAAGAAAAAGGGTGATTGGGTTCTAGCAAGGTCTAGCACATATGTATCTTGAGTGGTTTAGTCTACTAAGGTGTCTTAAATGGTATAAGACTTAAATGACTAAGTATAATGAGTGAGGATAGCCAATGATGACTTTTATGGAAAGAAATCGAGTTTTTAGAAACACCAATGAGTGATCAAGGACGACACTAAGAGTTTTGAGGATGGAAAATGGTTATAAAAACCAAATGGTGACCAAAGAAAAATTTTGAAAATTCCTTAAAAATCACAAGAAAAGAAAAACCAGATTTTAGAGAAATTTAAGGTCAAGATGACTAAAATCAATTTGTCAAAATTGAGAGAAATATTAAACTAGGTGTTTTGAGATGAGAGAAACAATGTGTAAACATTGGAGTGGAAATATGGTAAGTTTTGAAGTGATGATAAATCTAAAACATCTTGAATGTGATCCTAAGTCATCCATGAGTGAATGTGAGATCAACTGAGCCTAAGGAATGCTTAAGTGGTCCTAATGTAGCATGTTTAACTATTCCAATAAGGTCTGGAAGGTTGGATTGACGCAAGAGGGCTAAAAATGAACTTTTGTCCACCCGGATCCCACGGATCCTTCCCTTGAGGGATCCGGCTAGTTATAGCTAAGGGATCCGGCATCTGGGTGTCACACCCCCAATTTACCTGTTTTGCAGCGGAATGGAATTCCTGGGGATTGACTGTCATAGCATCACAATCACAGTTATATTGAACGACCTAAAGTGTCGTTAAAAACACATCGTTGGATATTTAATAAAACGTTCAGAGTTACAACATAGGTCCCAAAAGTTTACAAAGTTTGCGGAAATACAAATATATTACAAGTCCAAACGATGGTTTTGAAAGAAAGTGCCATAATGTACAATGATGTAAGTCGACGCCGCGACTCAAAAGGTGGTTCTTTAACCATGCCATGATGATAATGCCTTAGTTACTTGAAAATACATTGCTAAAACGGTCAACAATAATGTTGGTGAGAAATCATAGGTTTATGTAAATGTTTTATACGACTACGCAAGTATAGATCGGGCATGACAATCATGTCACGTAAAAATGTTACTGAGCATGACAATTATGTCACATAAAAATGTTACAATTGCTTTAAGCCCATGACACCGAAACTAGACTGTTCATAATGTAATGTATGCCCAGAGAGTGTTTGCCGACAACTCAATAATGTTATTAAATGAAATGCATCCGTATGACTAGTTGGGATTCACCAACGCGGATGGAGGCGTCACCCTCGATAGATCTATCCACTCATCCTCGCTTCAAAGATTAACGGTTCATGTTCAGGTAATGGGGACTTTCAATTGGCAAATGCGGTAACTTAAGCAATGTAAATGAATTTAACATACTTGGTATCGTACTAAAAATGTTGTGCAATGTATTCTCCCCCGTAGGTTTGAAATAATGTAAAAACTTGTAAAACGGGGCTATGAAAACTCACCTGTTGCAATGTTTATGATGATATAATGGCAATACTGAAATGAGGTGCAACCTCTGACCGTGACCTATTGTGAATGATATGATATGTAATGAGTTGCAATGTAATGTTATGCATGCATTTCGTATGTTATTTATACCATTAGTGAGTTTTGAAAATAATACTTATCGTCGAAAAATACTCTTTTGACGTCTTAACCATTCTTAAATCACTTTATAAGTATTTACGTCAAAATGTCATCCTACAATGGTTTCGTAATGATTTATGGTGAAATTTTCACTTTTCGTCGTAAAATAAAGTCGTTGGAAATTTTATGAAAGTGACAAAAATGGCTTTGAAAAACTAGTCGTAAAATGGTGTACGTCGAACGTTAGGAAACGAAATCGACGGTTTTGGAAAGTTTGTATCGAAATCTAGAAGTTTCAGTTCAGGAGTTTTCGTCAAAAAGGTCTCGAACATAAAGATAATAAGGGTTAAAGATGGTGATTTTGTCTAATTGTTGTGTAAAAAGTGAGTTTCGGCCAATTTAAGCATCCGTAAATAATTTATTACAACTCCGCTATACAAACGGTTGATTGTTTTGAAAAATATGCTCGGTGATCTTGATTTTACTAGAAGACATTTCGTTCCAAAAAGTTCCACATCAAGGTTAAAAACAGCCTCCAACATGGTCGTTTCTGTTACCGTAACACTTGTCTCGTAAAAATAATATAGTTTTTCGAATTTAATAGTTACGCAATTTTATGAAAACGCATAACTTTGTCGTTTCAAATCCGTTTTCTACGTATAATACGTCCTTAGCTTCGTATCAAAGTATACTAATATATTTTGACAAGTCGAAATAATTTGTGAAGCTTAAGGTTCGTTTTTGACTCGAATAAAACAAAAACATGTCGCTGAAATTTCTGAAAAATATATATTTCGTCGTCAAACTTGTAAAATCCATAACTTCTTCGTTATAACTCCGTTTTAATCCGTTCAAGCGGCCACGGATTCGTTTTAAAGTATATTTTCTAAATATCAAGGCCAAAATTTCGTGCCTACTGTCGGATTTTCCAGAAAATCAAAACAAGGACAGAACACTTTTTATACTTATCGAAAATAGTTTTTCTCGTACCAAACCTATTCTAATCCCTTCAAATCAACTCCAAAGCTAATCTAATCCTACCATACACCTTCTTAGGGTGTCATGGGTTCCTAAACATCATCAAGACCAAAGTATACCAAGGGGATAATAATAGGATGACCTTATATATATATAACTCTAAAATCATGTAAAAATGGTATAAATCAACATAAATCATGCATGCTTGCTCCAAAAATGAAGAGATACTTATGAAATGAAAAGGAGATATGAAAAATATAAATGATATGCTTACAAGTTAATATGATGAGGTGCAAGGAACAAGGTTTTAGCCTAAACACTCTAGGTTTTTATTTCAAAACCTTATAAAGAGTGTGATTCTAGATTGATTTATCTTGAACTTGAAAAATTGATGATCCCTTGTTGAACTCTTGATGATGACCGGTTCTTGATGGAGAAACAAAGAGAGGAAAAAGATTTTTACTAGACTTGTTGAATGAGGTAGAATGAATGAAAATAATTGAGTAAGACTTTTAAGTAGTAAAAATTTTCTAACAATCAAGAACCATTCCCCAATTAATGCCAACCCTCCCCCTTGGTCGGCCAAGGGGAGGTATTCAAGATATTATATATTTTTTTTTTATAACTTATGTACTTGTGTAAAATTGATAAAGAGTATAAGTAAAAGGTGTAGGAAAATGTATAAGTAAAGGTAAATGGTAACTTTTTGGTACAAGTAAATTTTTAATAGATCAAAGTAGAATGTAATGAGATAATAAAAATTGTAAAAATACATTCCTTGTAAAATTTGAGTGATAAAATAATTACCGAGTAGTTTTTAAGAAAAACGTCGTAATAATATAAATTTTACGATTTATGTACAAAATAAATTTAGAACACTAGGTAAACTCAAAATATAGTTTTTATAAACTAAATATAAGTATAAAAATATGTCGGGATCATTTTTGAAAGTAATGGATTAAATGTTCAAAATAATAACTCACGCGATAACGTTTATTTAATATAAAAATTTACGCGTTTAATGTGAAATGCAATGTCATGAATGAACTACCGGGATGCAAATGATGCTAATGAAATGTAGACTAATCTTAGTCCATATGAAATGTACGTGATGTTATGATCAGGAATTCGTGCTAAACCTTAAAGGTTACGCGAATTTGAAACACGTAAACCTAGTTTACGATAAATGTTGAAATTGTAAGGCATGAATTGTTTCGAAATGACACGGAAGTACGGGTTGTCACATTCGCCCATCCAAAAGGAATTCAGTCCCTGAATTCAGTTTGTGTTATGTCTATCGAATTTGAGTTTGTGATGAATATCGAGGAGAGAAGACATGGAGAAGTGTCGTTACGGTTATCGATGATTGAGAGCGTACAAAACATAATAGTAGAGAAAATATGGGATGAATCTTTCATAAGTAACACTTTGACTTTGAAATATGCGAAGATTTTGCTTGCACTAAGATTTATAATTAACTGCTCCCAACATAACATGATCCCTCCAGAATTAGACATAGTTAGCTAGGCTATGTATAATTAAGGAACGATGATGTGACGTTCGGTTTAGTTGTTATAACTCTCGATGCTTACAAGGATTTAAACCGTGTCGTTAAAATGATAGTTGAAGTGAAAGGAATTAAAATTCTCGTAAGTAATAACAAATCGGAAAGAAAATAAAGTACGATAGATGAGAATATTTGGGTCGAATTGGTTCGTTCAGTGTTTTTCTAAATCGTACCACGCCTTTCCAAGACGGGTCCTTGTGCATAATTTGTTGCCCACCTGAGGTTCTAATGGTTTGCGGCTTATGGGACATGTCTTCAAATTTTTGCATCGTATAACGATGTAGCTTATCTAGCTATATGTTGTTACTTGTAACTGATTCTTGATTTGTATGACTTCTTTGTTTGTTTCATGAATGAGTTATGGGCTAATGAATCGGACTTTCCTGATTTTAATCCTTGAATAAGTGATTGATACTTCAACCTTCTGATTACCTCAAATGGTGTAGTCAATATGTTCATGAGCTAACTATTGTTGTAAGGAAACTTGTCGATGGAGAATGATTTGCCTAACCATTTCTAGAAAGTTACACTGGCTTGAGCATATTATCTAATGTGGGAATTGCTCTCTCGCTCTAACCATTGAGCTGAGGATAGTAGGCGGTAATCATGTCCTAGTAGGTTTCATGGAAATCCGAAATGACTGTCCAGTCTAAGGTGAATCGAATAGCTTATAATAGGTAGAACTTGAATTGACACCACGTGTCTCACGTTAGATTTCAAAATGTTAAATTTGTCGAAAAGGACCTTATTGAAAAGAATAGATTATAGGTAACATTTGCGATTTCCTCGTGTTTCTAGTCCTATCGAAGGTCATGACCTGAGCCTTACTTGCCTCAGGTGCTTAGTCTCTATGACTAAAATGTTTATTGTTTGATTATCGAAGTGTTTCCATGCTCCATGTTGAAAAGTCACACGCCTTAAATATTTAAGTGAGGTGGTGTAGTGGTTGGTTTTCAAGATTTGTTCCGATATTGAGTGCTTCCTAAAATAGTTCATCACTAATATTGTTATCATGCTAACAAGAAAATAGATATCAGCTTATACTATGTCGAAGAATGTCTGTTCTAGTTTCACTTGTAGATGGGGAGTCATTGATTGTCCGACATGTTCAAACCTGTGGCATCTCTTGATATGGAAGTGAGGTTACTTGGAATTTCTAGAGAACACAATGCCTTAGGGGAAGTTTATATCGATAACCTTAATTTAACCATATTTTCCTTTAAGGGACACTCATTGTAGGAAAGTTCACCTATTGTTGAAGCTATGTTTAGTGAAATGTTCTGTAGTCTCAATTAGGATGATTGGTTTATTTCTATAGTGTCGCCTAGTGTGTATTCGCTTCATACTAAATCTCGTAACTCGGTCTAACTAATACTTTTGGAATGATAGAGTTTGGGTTCTAATCCAAAATAGTGGTTCAGAAGGTCTCGTGATGTCTTAAGATTTTTGTTGAGTTTTGAATCATCCTACCACCTAGTTCTAGTCCTTGTTGGTAATTCCAAAATCCTTTCATTGTTTTCCTGCATTGAGGAATCCTCCTCGAAATGGTATAAAAAGTCGTTCCTAAAAAGGTCATTCCTCAACTCCTAACTTATCGGTTGAGTGAGAGATAAATGGCGTAAGCATCTATAGAATATTAACAAAAAGAAATGTTTATGCACGATATATCTGATTATAAAACTTTGCTTTTAAATGAGAATTGTTTTAGGAGATTTGAAATGATGCTTGTTTTTGTTGAAATGGTATTATGTTCCTCCGAAGTTTTAGATGGTATTCAACGTTTTGTTTTGTAAGATAATGGCTCAATGATTTTTGAAAGTAACATGAAAATCGTTTTGCATGAGGATATTAAATAGTTGATAAAATAACTGAAACCAATTGATATGTTGGTAATAAAACAACTTGCGTTAAAACTTTATGAAACAACGTTTCTAAGATGATGATAAAATAGTTCGAACTAAAATCAAGTGAAATAATTTCATGAAATAGTAGCAGGATAAATTGGAATAAAGTTTGTTGGATGGTTTGTAGGATACATAGGAGAACCTTATCGAGTAGTAATAGTCTACTAATTGGTCGAGAATAACGTTGGCCTAACCCCTAGTAAGATAGTGATATATTGTCGTGAAATGATGGAAAATTGGGCAATTGGAGTAAGGAATGAAATAAACAAGGTGGTGATTATCGTAGAGATAATAAATGATAAAGATTACATTAGCTAGAAAGGTACTTATTATCTGTTCCTGTTGGTGGTCTAATCGTGTTTCAAGTGTAGGAGCAGTAGGCGGTCTAGCAACGATAGCCCTAGAACTCTCACAGTCCTCAAACCTATGAGATGGTGTAGTGTCTATAGTCTTAGTGGTAGGTGGTAATGGTGTGTCAAATCATGCACGCTTCCCAAGCCGCAAGTCAGGTGTATGAGTATCGGGTATGAGATGTGATGGTACGGATGGTGCTCGAAATGATAATGATGATGAAAATAATGACAATGATGATAATAGAATCCTTGTGGTGAGTTAAGAAAATAGGTTCATTAGGACTAAGCCTATAAGTTCTACCCAATGGTATGATCTGTCCCAACAGAGTGATAAAAATTGTTCGATCCTACAGATGAATCAATAGTGATCGCGATGGTGTAGGTGCAACTTCATCCTCCTAAAAGGTCTCAGTGTCATCATCTGATGTTATCGGTGTTGAGTCAATTGATGTTAAAATTGTGATAGGGAATGACAAGGCATTCTCCATGTCAAAGTGATGTGAGTATAATGGGATGGGTATTTGAAGGCATCAATGTGACAATCGATTTGAAATGAAAGTAAATAACTCGAAAAATGTGCGTATAAAACCGCATGTATAGTGAACATGCACTTATTATGAAATGATGAGATGCTATGATAATGTAGTTATAGTCTAGGGTCAATGATGCAACCTAGTTCTCTATAACTGTAGCTCATACCAATCATCACACCCCAATTTACTGTTTTGCAGCGGAATGGAATTCACGGGGATTACTGTCATAGCATCACAATCACAGTTATATTGAACGACCTAAAGTGTCGTTTAAAAACACATCGTTGGATATTTAATAAAAGCGTTCAGAGTTACAACATAGGTCCCAAAAGTTTACAAAGTTTGCGGAAATACAAATATATTACAAGTCCAAACGATGGTTTTGAAAGAAAGTGCCATAATGTACAATGATGTAAGTCGACGCCGCGACTCAAAAGGTGGTTCTTTAACCATGCCATGATGATAATGCCTTAGTTACCTGAAAATACATTGCTAAACGGTCAACAATAATGTTGGTGAGAAATCATAGGTTTATGTAAATGTTTTATACGACTACGCAAGTATAGATCGGGCATGACAATCATGTCACGTAAAAATGTTACAGGCATGACAATTATGTCACGTAAAAATGTTACAATTGCTTTAAGCCCATGACACGAAAACTAGACTTCATAATGTAATGTATGCCCCAGAGAGTGTTTGCCGACAACTCAATAATGTTATTTAATGAAATGCATCCGTATGACTAGTTGGGATTCACCAACCCGGATGGAGGCGTCACCCTCGATAGATCTATCCACTCATCCTCGCTTCAAAGATTAACGGTTCATGTTCGGTAATGGGGACTTTAATTGGCAAATGCGGTAACTTAAGCAATGTAAATGAATTTAACATACTTGGTATCGTACTAAAAATGTTGTGCAATGTATTCTCCCCCGTAGGTTTGAAATAATGTAAAACTTGTAAACGGGGCTATGAAAACTCACCTGTTGCAATGTTTATGATGATATAATGGCAATACTGAAATGAGGTGCAACCTCTGACCGTGACCTATTGTGAATGATATGATACTAAATGAGTTGCAATGTAATGTTATGCATGCATTTCGTATGTTATTTATACCATTTGCGAGTTTTGAAAATATTACTTTTCGTCGAAAAATACTCTTTTGACGTCTTAACCATTCTTAAATCACTTTATAAGTATTTACGTCAAAATGTCATCCTACAATGGTTTCGTAATGATTTATGGTGAAATTTTCACTTTTCGTCGTAAAATAAAGTCGTTGGAAATTTTATGAAAGTGACAAAAATGGCTTCGAAAAACTAGTCGTAAAATGGTGTACGTCGAACGTTAGGAAACGAAATCGACGGTTTTGGAAAGTTTGTATCGAAATCTAGAAGTTTCAGTTCAGGAGTTTTCGTCAAAAAGGTCTCGAACATAAAGATAATAAGGGTTAAAGATGGTGATTTTGTCTAATTGTTGTGTAAAAAGTGAGTTTCGGCCAATTTAAGCATCCGTAAATAATTTATTACAACTCCGCTATACAAACGGTCGATTGTTTTGAAAAATATGCTCGGTGATCTTGATTTTACTAGAAGACATTTCGTTCCAAAAAGTTCCACATCAAGGTTAAAAACAGCCTCCAACATGGTCGTTTCAGCTACCGTAACACTTGTCTCGTAAAAATAATATAGTTTTTCAGAATTTAATAGTTACGGCAATTTTATGAAAACGTGCATAACTTTGTCGTTTCAAATCCGTTTTCTACGTATAATACGTCCTTAGCTTCGTATCAAAGTATACTAATATATTTTTGACAAGTCGAAATAATTTGTGAAGCTTAAGGTTCGTTTTTGACTCGAATAAAACAAAAACATGTTGCTGAAATTTCTGAAAAATATATATTTCGTCGTCAAACTTGTAAAATCCATAACTTCTTCGTTATAACTCCGTTTTAATCCGTTCAAGCGGCCACGGATTCGTTTTAAAGTATATTTTCTAAATATCAAGGCCAAAATTTCGTGCCTACTGTCGGATTTTCCAGAAAATCAAAACAAGGACAGAACACTTTTTATACTTATCGAAAATAGTTTTTCTCGTACCAAACCTATTCTAATCCCTTCAAATCAACTCCAAAGCTAATCTAATCCTACCATACACCTTCTTAGGGTGTCATGGGTTCCTAAACATCATCAAGACCAAAGTATACCAAGGGGATAATAATAGGATGACCTTATATATATATAACTCTAAAATCATGTAAAAATGGTATAAATCAACATAAATCATGCATGCTTGCTCCAAAAATGAAGAGATACTTATGAAATGAAAAGGAGATATGAAAAAATATAAATTATATGCTTACAAGTTAATATGATGAGGTGCAAGGAACAAGGTTTTAGCCTAAACACTCTAGGTTTTTATTTCAAAACCTTATAAAGAGTGTGATTCTAGATTGATTTATCTTGAACTTGAAAAATTGATGATCCCTTGTTGAACTCTTGATGATGACCGGTTCTTGATGGAGAAACAAAGAGAGGAAAAAAAAAAGCTTTTTACTAGACTTGTTGAATGAGGTAGAATGAGTGAAATAATTGAGTAAGACTTTTAAGTAGTAAAAATTTTCTAACAATCAAGAACCATTCCCCAATTAATGCCAACCCTCCCCCTTGGTCGGCCAAGGGGGGAGGTATTTCAAGATATTATATATTTTTTTTTTATAACTTATGTACTTGTGTAAAATTGATAAAGAGTATAAGTAAAAGGTGTAGGAAAATGTATAAGTAAAGGTAAATGGTAACTTTTTGGTACAAGTAAATTTTTAATAGATCAAAGTAGAATGTAATGAGATAATAAAAATTGTAAAAATACATTCCTTGTAAAATTTGAGTGATAAAATAATTACGAGTAGTTTTAAGAAAAACGTCGTAATAATATAAATTTTACGATTTATGTACAAAATAAATTTAGAACACTAGGTAAACTCAAAATATAGTTTTTATAAACTAAATATAAGTATAAAAATATGTCGGGATCATTTTTGAAAGTAATGGATTAAATGTTCAAAATAATAACTCACGCGATAACGTTTATTTAATATAAAAATTTACGCGTTTAATGTGAAATGCAATGTCATGAATGAACTACCGGGATGCAAATGATGCTAATGAAATGTAGACTAATCTTAGTCCATATGAAATGTACGTGATGTTATGATCAGGAATTCGCCGCTAAACCTTAAAGGTTACGCGAATTTGAAACACGTAAACCTAGTTTACGATAAATGTTGAAATTGTAAGGCATGAATTGTTTCGAGAAATGACACGGAAGTACGGGTTGTCACATTCGCCCATCCAAAAAGGAATTCAGTCCCTGAATTCAGTTCGTGTTATGTCTATCGAATTTGAGTTTGTGATGAATATCGAGGAGAGAAGACATGGAGAAGTGTCGTTACGGTTATCGATGATTGAGAGCGTACAAAACATAATAGTAGAGAAAATATGGGATGAATCTTTCATAAGTAACACTTTGACTTTGAAATATGCGAAGATTTTGCTTGCACTAAGATTTATAATTAACTGCTCCCAACATAACATGATCCCTCCAGAATTAGACATAGTTAGCTAGGCTATGTATAATTAAGGAACGATGATGTGACGTTCGGTTTAGTTGTTATAACTCTCGATGCTTACAAGGATTTAAACCGTGTCGTTAAAATGATAGTTGAAGTGAAAGGAATTAAAATTCTCGTAAGTAATAACAAATCGGAAAGAAAATAAAGTACGATAGATGAGAATATTTGGGTCGAATTGGTTCGTTCAGTGTTTTTCTAAATCGTACCACGCCTTTCCAAGACGGGTCCTTGTGCATAATTTGTTGCCCACCTGAGGTTCTAATGGTTTGCGGCTTATGGGACATGTCTTCAAATTTTTGCATCGTATAACGATGTAGCTTATCTAGCTATATGTTGTTACTTGTAACGGATTCTTGATTTGTATGACTTCTTTGTTTGTTTCATGAATGAGTTATGGGCTAATGAATCGGACTTTCCTGATTTTAATCCTTGAATAAGTGATTGATACTTCAACCTTCAGGTGCCTCAAATGGTGTAGTCAATATGTTCATGAGCTAACTATTGTTGTAAGGAAACTTGTCGATGGAGAATGATTTGCCTAACCATTTCTAGAAAGTTACACTGGCTTGAGCATATTATCTAATGTGGGAATTGCTCTCTCGCTCTAACCATTGAGTGAGGATAGTAGTAATCATGTCCTAGTAGGTTTCATGGAAATCCTGAAATGACCGCCGCCAGTCTAAGGTGAATCGAATAGCTTATAATAGGTAGAACTTGAATTGACACCACGTGTCTCACGTTAGATTTCAAAATGTTAAATTTGTCGAAAAGGACCTTATTGAAAAGAATAGATTATAGGTAACAGTTGCGATTTCCTCGTGTTTCTAGTCCTATCGAAGGTCATGACCTGAGCCTTACTTGCCTCAGGTGCTTAGTCTCTATGACTAAAATGTTTATTGTTTGATTATCGAAGTGTTTCCATGCTCCATGTTGAAAAGTCACACGCCTTAAATATTTAAGTGAGGTGGTGTAGTGGTTGGTTTTCAAGATTTGTTCCGATATTGAGTGCTTCCTAAAATAGTTCATCACTAATATTGTTATCATGCTAACAAGAAAATAGATATCAGCTTATACTATGTCGAAGAATGTCTGTTCTAGTTTCACTTGTAGATGGGGAGTCATTGATTGTCCGACATGTTCAAACCTGTGGCATCTCTTGATATGGAAGTGAGGTTACTTGGAATTTCTAGAGAACACAATGCCTTAGGGGAAGTTTATATCGATAACCTTAATTTAACCATATTTTCCTTTAAGGGACACTCATTGTAGGAAAGTTCACCTATTGTTGAAGCTATGTTTAGTGAAATGTTCTGTAGTCTCAATTAGGATGATTGGTTTATTTCTATAGTGTCGCCTAGTGTGTATTCGCTTCATACTAAATCTCGTAACTCGGTCTAACTAATACTTTTGGAATGATAGAGTTTGGGTTCTAATCCAAAATAGTGGTTCAGAAGGTCTCGTGATGTCTTAAGATTTTTGTTGAGTTTTGAATCATCCTACCACCTAGTTCTAGTCCTTGTTGGTAATTCCAAAATCCTTTCATTGTTTTCCTGCATTGAGGAATCCTCCTCGTAAATGGTATAAAAAGTCGTTCCTAAAAAGGTCATTCCTCAACTCCTAACTTATCGGTTGAGTGAGAGATAAATGGCGTAAGCATCTATAGAATATTAACAAAAAGAAATGTTTATGCACGATATATCTGATTATAAAACTTTGCTTTTAAATGAGAATTGTTTTAGGAGATTTGAAATGATGCTTGTTTTTGTTGAAATGGTATTATGTTCCTCCGAAGTTTTAGATGGTATTCAACGTTTTGTTTTGTAAGATAATGGCTCAATGATTTTTCAGAGTAACATGAAAATCGTTTTGCATGAGGATATTAAATAGTTGATAAAATAACTGAAACCAATTGATATGTTGGTAATAAAACAACTTGCGTTAAAACTTTATGAAACAACGTTTCTAAGATGATGATAAAATAGTTCGAACTAAAATCAAGTGAAATAATTTCATGAAATAGTAGCAGGATAAATTGGAATAAAGTTTGTTGGATGGTTTGTAGGATACATAGGAGAACCTTATCGAGTAGTAATAGTCTACTAATTGGTCGAGAATAACGTTGGCCTAACCCCTAGTAAGATAGTGATATATTGTCGTGAAATGATGGAAAATTGGGCAATTGGAGTAAGGAATGAAATAAACAAGGTGGTGATTATCGTAGAGATAATAAATGATAAAGATTACATTAGCTAGAAAGGTACTTATTATCTGTTCTTGTTGGTGGTCTAATCGTGTTTCAAGTGTAGGAGCGTAGGCGGTCTAGCGATAGCCCTAGAACTCTCACAATCCTCAAACCTATGAGATGGTGTAGTGTCTATAGTCTTAGTGGTAGGTGGTAATGGTGTGTCAAATCATGCACGCTTCCCAGCCAAGTCGGGTGTATGAGTATCGTGTATGAGATGTGATGGTACGGATGGTGCTCGAAATGATAATGATGATGAAAATAATGACAATGATGATAATAGAATCCTTGTGGTGAGTTAAGAAAATAGGTTCATTAGGACTAAGCCTATAAGTTCTACCCAATGGTATGATCTGTCCCAACAGAGTGATAAAAATTGTTCGATCCTACATGAATCAATAGTGATCGCGATGGTGTAGGTGCAACTTCGTCCTCCTAAAAGGTCTCAGTGTCATCATCTGATGTTATCGGTGTTGAGTCAACTGATGTTAAAATTGGGATAGGGAATGACAAGGCATTCTCCATGTCAAAGTGATGTGAGTATAATGGGATGGGTATTTGAAGGCATCAATGTGACAATCGATTTGAAATGAAAGTAAATAACTCGTAAAATGTGCGTATAAAACCGCATGTATAGTGAACATGCACTTATTATGAAATGATGAGATGCTATGATAATGTAGTTATAGTCTAGGGTCAATGATGCAACCTAGTTCTCTATAACGTAGCTCGATACCAATCTGTCACACCCCAATTTACTGTTTTGCTGGAATGGAATTCACCGGGATTGACTGTCATAGCACCACAATCACAGTTATATTGAACGACCTAAAGTGTCGTTAAAAACACATCGTTGGATATTTAATAAAAACGTTCAGAGTTACAACATAGGTCCCAAAAGTTTACAAAGTTTGCGGAAATACAAATATATTACAAGTCCAAACGATGGTTTTGAAAGAAAGTGCCATAATGTACAATGATGTAAGTCGACGCCGCGACTCAAAAGGTGGTTCTTTAACCATGCCATGATGATAATGCCTTAGTTACCTGAAAATACATTGCTAAAACGGTCAACAATAATGTTGGTGAGAAATCATAGGTTTATGTAAATGTTTTATACGACTACGCAAGTATAGATCAGGCATGACAATCATGTCACGTAAAAATGTTACAGGCATGACAATTATGTCACGTAAAAATGTTACAATTGCTTTAAGCCCATGACACCGAAACTAGACTGTTCATAATGTAATGTATGCCCCTGTAGAGTGTTTGCCAGACAACTCAATAATGTTATTAAATGAAATGCATCCGTATGACTAGTTGGGATTCACCAACCGGATGGAGCGTCACCCTCGATAGATCTATCCACTCATCCTCGCTTCAAAGATTAACGGTTCATGTTCGGTAATGGGGACTTTTCAATTGGCAAATGCGGTAACTTAAGCAATGTAAATGAATTTAACATACTTGGTATCGTACTAAAAATGTTGTGCAATGTATTCTCCCCCGTAGGTTTGAAATAATGTAAAAACTTGTAAAACGGGGCTATGAAAACTCACCTGTTGCAATGTTTATGATGATATAATGGCAATACTGAAATGAGGTGCAACCTCTGACCGTGACCTATTGTGAATGATATGATATGTAATGAGTTGCAATGTAATGTTATGCATGCATTTCGTATGTTATTTATACCATTTGCGAGTTTTGAAAATAATACTTATCGTCGAAAAATACTCTTTTGACGTCTTAACCATTCTTAAATCACTTTATAAGTATTTACGTCAAAATGTCATCCTACAATGGTTTCGTAATGATTTATGGTGAAATTTTCACTTTTCGTAAAAAATAAAGTCGTTGGTAATTTTATGAAAGTGACAAATATGGCTTTGAAAAACTAGTCGTAAAATGGTGTACGTCGAACGTTAGGAAACGAAATCGACGGTTTTGGAAAGTTTGTATCAAAATATAGAAGTTTCAGTTCAGGAGTTTTTGTCATAGAGGTCTCGAACATAAAGATAATAAGGGTTAAAGATGGTGATTTTGTCTAATTGTTGTGTAAAAAGTGAGTTTCGGCCAATTTAAGCATCCGTAAATAATTTATTACAACTCCGCTATACAAACGGTCGATTGTTTTGAAAAATATGCTCGGTGATCTTGATTTTACTAGAAGACATTTCGTTCCAAAAAGTTCCACATCAAGGTTAAAAACAGCCTCCAACATGGTCGTTTCAGCTACCGTAACACTTGTCTCGTAAAAATAATATAGTTTTTGAAATTTAATAGTTACGGCAATTTTATGAAAACGTGCATAACTTTGTCGTTTCAAATCCGTTTTCTACATATAATACGTCCTTAGCTTCGTATCAAAGTATACTAATATATTTTTGACAAGTCGAAATAATTTGTGAAGCTTAAGGTTCGTTTTTGACTCGAATAAAACAAAAACATGTTGCTGAAATTTCTGAAAAAATATATTTCGTCGTCAAACTTGTAAAATCCATAACTTCTTCGTTATAACTCCGTTTTAATCCGTTCAAGCCGCCACGGATTCGTTTTAAAGTATATTTTCTAAATATCAAGGCCAAAATTTCGTGCCTACTGTCGGATTTTCCAGAAAATCAAAACAAGGACAGAACACTTTTATACTTATCGAAAATAGTTTTTCTCGTACCAAACCTATTCTAATCCCTTCAAATCAACTCCAAAGCTAATCTAATCCTACCATACACCTTCTTAGGGTGTCATGGGTTCCTAAACATCATCAAGACCAAAGTATACCAAGGGGATAATAATAGGATGACCTTATATATATATAACTCTAAAATCATGTAAAAATGGTATAAATCAACATAAATCATGCATGCTTGCTCCAAAAATGAAGAGATACTTATGAAATGAAAAGGAGATATGAAAAAATATAAATGATATGCTTACAAGTTAATATGATGAGGTGCAAGGAACAAGGTTTTAGCCTAAACACTCTAGGTTTTTATTTCAAAACCTTATAAAGAGTGTGATTCTAGATTGATTTATCTTGAACTTGAAAAATTGATGATCCCTTGTTGAACTCTTGATGATGACCGGTTCTTGATGGAGAAACAAAGAGAGGAAAAAGATTTTTACTAGACTTGTTGAATGAGGTAGAATGAATGAAAATAATTGAGTAAGACTTTTAAGTAGTAAAATTTTCTAACAATCAAGAACCATTCCCCAATTAATGCCAACCCTCCCCCTTGGTCGGCCAAGGGGGGAGGTATTTCAAGATATTATATATTTTTTTTTTATAACTTATGTACTTGTGTAAAATTGATAAAGAGTATAAGTAAAAGGTGTAGGAAAATGTATAAGTAAAGGTAAATGGTAACTTTTTGGTACAAGTAAATTTTTAATAGATCAAAGTAGAATGTAATGAGATAATAAAAATTGTAAAAATACATTCCTTGTAAAATTTGAGTGATAAAATAATTACCGAGTAGTTTTTAAGAAAAACGTCGTAATAATATAAATTTTACGATTTATGTACAAAATAAATTTAGAACACTAGGTAAACTCAAAATATAGTTTTTATAACTAAATATAAGTATAAAAATATGTCGGGATCATTTTTGAAAGTAATGGATTAAATGTTCAAAATAATAACTCACGCGATAACGTTTATTTAATATAAAAATTTACGCGTTTAATGTGAAATGCAATGTCATGAATGAACTACCGGGATGCAAATGATGCTAATGAAATGTAGACTAATCTTAGTCCATATGAAATGTACGTGATGTTATGATCAGGAATTCGCCGCTAAACCTTAAAGGTTACGCGAATTTGAAACACGTAAACCTAGTTTACGATAAATGTTGAAATTGTAAGGCATGAATTGTTTCGAGAAATGACCTGGAAGTACGGGTTGTCACACTGGGACAGATTCCTTAACAGAATGGTTGCGAGATTTTGTTCCACGCATCAAATTTTGAAACCAATTATCTCTACAGCAAGCATATATGTATATAAGTAAAACATAGTAAGTATAGCATGTAAAAGCAACATATGGGCACGCAAATAAGATAACGACCAACTTTTGATATAAGATCAAAAGTGGAAAATTCCTACTTAGTTGTTTTTTGTTTGACCATCCATGTTTTCATCAAGCTATGACATTAGTTTTAGTTCTACCAAATGACAACAATATTGTTTAAACATACATGACAAGTTCTGAGATAGAACCATACAAATCACCTCTAAATATCCATCTCATCTTCACTTCTTCTTCTTACCCATGAGAAAGTGAGCAATGCACTTGAACACATGTAGAACCAACATATGGGAACGCAAATAAGATAACGACCAACTTTTGATATAAGATCAAAAGTGGAAAATTCCTACTTAGTTGTTTTTTGTTTGACCATCCATGTTTTCATCAAGCTATGACACTAGTTTTAGTTCTACCAAATGACAACAATATTGTTTAAACATACATGACAAGTTACAGATAGAACCATACAAATCACCTCTAGATATCCATCTCATCTTCACTTCTTCTTCTTACCCATGAGAAAGTGAGCAATGCACTTGAACATTCCCTTGGTTTATTGAAATTCTTGTGAAGGACTTGGAATGTCGGGCAATTGATCAATTTATGAGATAGGGTCAAGAAGATAGTTGTGGATGGGATTGCTAGCTTCTCCTTCAGTTTCCTCGGATGAGTCGGTAGGAGGATGAGGCCTTTTCCCATCAACCATGAACCTTGTTGTTCATTCCTCGGTGAGCGGTACCATGACTCGATTACAAAAGAAGTGGTCATCCGTAAAAAAGGAGAAGGTTCTAAAGCATTCACAAAGTTTGCTAGATGGGTGAGAAGCATAGCATACGGAAGCACCATTTTCTCCGTCCTAAAGACACTTATCATTCTCTTGACCATGTAGTAGGCTAGGTTGAAGGGAGTTTCATTGATGAGACAATAGATCATGTAGATAAGACAAGCATTTGGATGATCCTTATTTCCGACCAAGCAAAGAACATTTTCTCTGAGGATTTGTTCCCATTTCTTCTAAAGTGGGAACATCTCAAAGAGTTCAATTTGGAATGGGTCTTGGTGGATGACTTTGGAATTTCGAGTGACACGAGTTTGTGAGGTTCTTTGAATGAAGACGGCATCCCATACCGTGACGGGTTCATCAAGAGGAGTGAAATAGACATGGTGATTGTCAACCATATCATTGAGTTTGGCGAGTGACCAATCATTTGAGTACATACACACACCTTGGCATGGGATGTGAAGGATTCGTGCAAGCTCGACAAGAGTTAGGGTGAAGTTTTGAGTTGATGATAAAAGAGATAGAGATGGTTCCATCATCATTTCTAATGATGCGGACACTCTTGTAGAATTCAAGGACAAACACGGGACAAATTTGTTCATTGATATAGAGTAGACAATCAAAGTTGATCCTAGAGAAGACTTTAGGGATATCGGTATCATCGATGAAAGATTGATCAACAACACGTCCTTCATGGAAGAACCGTTTTTGAAGCATTTTGATGTTTTTCGTTCCTTGGGCATAAGACCATCCTTACGGTGATGCATTGAAATGTAGTGGGCGGTGTCTTGGTAGTCTTGTTGAGTTGAGCTAGCCATGTTTGATCCTAAACAATATGACCACAATGTGGTGTTAATATTGGGAAGAGTTCTTTTGAGGTTTATCACAATTCTTCTCAAAACAACCTTCTTTTTTATTTCATTATAAGTTTTAATTTGTATTAACAATATTTGTTTATTGATTAGTTATCTTAAATAGCTAATTAAAACAATGTGATAGAAAATTGTGACAAACCCACTTGAATCAAAACTCTAAAGATGTTAAAATTGTATTTCGAAGAACTTGTGATTGGAAATCACAATTTAGTGAAGATAGAACTTACACAAGTGATTGGATCGCTTGAATTGAGGAAGAAAAAGCTCCAAGAATAGTAGTATTGAGTTTGGGTCGTGTATGAGAGAGTAAAGTGGAAGATGAGAATGTACAGTGATTTATATTCTCTTTGCTGATGTGCCGGTTCCGTCAGATCCTTTGAAAAAGGGATCTGGCATGTTATAGTCGAGGGATCCGGCTATTCAGTAAGGTTACAGATTAAGTAGGTTTAATAATTTGACGTGAGATTTTTTGATTTCAGTTTTCATCAAGGGTTTGCTCTATTCCTTAGAGTTCATCTATTATAGATGTGATACAAGGTTTGACGCGTCTTTGTGTTTACTAAACACATTTGACGAAGCACTTTTATGGGTAAACCATGAATCAAGAAAAGAACAAGAATCATATAAAATTCCATTTTAACGTGATATAAAGAATTAAATAGACGATATTTATGTAGATTACTAACGCAACAAAAATATCTCTATGCGAGGAATGATGGATCAAGACTTTTAGTTAGCAATATTTCTTTTTATGATAAAGGTGTAAATTGACTAGCTTATAAAGTCTAGGGAAATCAATGAGGAATATTATTCCCGATGATATGTTGAGATGGAAAGTAGTGAAGATAAACTTTTAAAAAAATTGTGACTTTGATGTCAGACATCTAATCTACGTATATATACACATAGTATTTAATATATGCAAGGTCTTTATAAAGTTGCTTTATCATAAGAGAGTGCTACATAACATCATTTTATCCACACGTAATTAGCATGTTTTTAGATCAACTAATTGTAATTAAGGGAACATACCTTTGCTATATTCCCTTTTTATGGTTTTTAGAAAGGGTGAATGCTGAGAATACGTAACAAACTTTCTCAAATATACCGAAGTATGTAACATACAAATTTTATTATTTTTGTACGTAATATACTTTCAAATTTGGAACAATGTACGTAATATGACCGGCAACTAACAAGTTACCAGGTCAAAAAGTTTGAAAAATGACATAAATGGTCCCTGTGGCTTGCGTTGACTTTCACAGGTCATCCATTGACTTTATTTTTGGTTAAAAAAGTTTCAGTAATAGTCCTTATGGTCATTGGCTTTTAGATTTAGTCATTTTATTCCGTTTTTGTCCCTTTTCCTTACGTTTTGTCCGTTTTTTTCGGTTTTCATCCGTTTTTCTTACATTTTTCTTAATTTTTTGTCCGTTTTTCTTACATTTTGTCTGTTTTCTTTCGTTTTTGCCAGTTTTCATCCGTTTTTGTCCGTTGTTCTTATGTTTGTCCATTTTCCTTATGTTTTTATTAGTTTTTGTCTGTTTTTCTTACGTTTTATCCGTTTTTCTTACGTTTTTGTACTATTTAAACATATTGAAAATTTATTCCAAAAAGAAAAAAAAATCCAAAAAAAAAAAGTTGGAATTTTTTCTCAAATTTGAAAAAAAAAATTCCAAAAAAATTTTGAAAAAAAAATAGGAAAAAAATATTTCCGAAAAAAAATAAAAAAATTTCAAATTTCAAAAAAAAAATTCTTTTAACATACTAAATCGTATTTTTGAAAAGCAAGTATGATCACTTCAGATCCTTCTTTGGGTGTTGACTTCATTTTTCTTTTAATATACTAAATCGTATTTTTGAAAAGCAAGTGTGATCACTTCAGATTCTTCTTTGGGTGTTGACTTCATTTTTCTTTGGATAGGACGAAGTCCTTTGGAAGAATCCTAGCATGAAGATTTCTCAAGAGAAAATGTTAGAATGATTTATCAATACCCAACATTTTGTTAAAATTAAAAAAAAAATTAAAACATTAATTTTTGTTTTAAGAAATTTCCTTCTTTGTAGTTTTCAAACATACACGGATCGTATCATGTTTTTAGAGTACAATATACTCTAAGAAACTTGGCAACGAAGCTCTGATACCAATTGTGGAAAACTAAAAGGGAGGGGGTTGAATAGTTTTGCCGATTAAAAGTTTCTTTTAAAGTATTTAGATCGACTTATGTCGATCAATTTAGATTGTGTGTTGGATATTGATAGATAGACAAATATATATATATATATATATATATATATATATATATATATATATATATATATATATATAATATATATATATATATATATATATAAGTAATGCAAAGAGATAAAGAGTAAAGGAACACAAAACTACAACAAGAGTATTTATAGTGGTTCGGATACAAGGACACCTTCCTTGCCCTACTCCACTCCCCGAGTACCCAACTCGAGAGTTTCTTAGCACTACACAACACAAGCTCCTTAATGTGGCGGAGAAGCCTTCACAACATCGCCTACACTTTATCCGATACAAGGCTAGACACCGAGTTCTTTCACGAGGTAGAACCAAACCTATCACAACATCGCCTACACTTTATCCGGTACAAGGCTAGATATCGAGTTTCATTACAAATGAGGAACTACTACCTAACACAAATACCCAACACAACTACCCAAAGGAGACAAGTTCTTTTTTACAATACTTGAAAGGATATCAATATCCTTTAACCCAAACTACACAACTTATACATCAACGAACCATATCGAATGTACGCCTTCGGCACTTTACACCAAAGCCTTCAACACGACACACTATTAGAGGGAGAGAAGAATTATCAACAAAATGAACTTCAGTGCTCTTGATGATGACGAAGCTTAGCAACTCATGACCTTGAGCTTGCACGTCTTCAAGAGGTTGTGATCTCGCCTTTAAGAGGAACCTAGAGAATCACACAAAGAGAAAACTACATAGAATGATCATTTGGATCTGTGGTTAGAGAGGTTAGAACATAAAGAGAAAGTATGTCAGAGAGAAATGACTCACAATTTATAGGCAAAACTGCCTACTGTTCCACGGTTCCGAGGAATCCTTTACCCAAGGGATTCGGCCAGTGCAATTTTGGGGATCCGGCTGCTGGGTCAGCTTAGTCCAGATTTTGGGTTGCAAACCGGGTTATGGGTTATGGGTTATGGACCATGGGTCATGGACTTTGGATCATGGATACCAAACAAGATACAATGTATCTAGTCACTGGGTTATGGTCTTGGGTCATGGGTCATGGACATTGGGTCATGAATCATGGATAATATCCAACATGATTTCATGCATGATGTCATGCAATGGGTCATGGGTTATGGATCATGCTCCATGGATATGACTTATGGACTTTCGTTTTTACCAAACAAGATTCATTGTACCTAGTCAATGGATCTTGGGTCATGGGTTATGGACTTTGGTTTTTACCCATTACAAGTTATACATAGTACATACACATTTTTATAAAATATAAGTAAACAATATTACTTGTAAATGTTTTATAAAATGGTTTTGGTTTTATATAACTTATTTAACTACACATGGTTTGATGGTTTTTATATGTTTAGTAAAAGTGTGTTAGTAAACTATTGGCTCAAAGCTTTTACGTATTTTATTTATTTCATTAAAATGATTTTACGTTTGTTATCGACAAAACATTAAAAAGATCGTAAAATATAACGTTTTTATGGTTTATTTGTGTTAACAGGATTTTTGTTTCAATATTTGTAGCATCATCACTAATTACTAATTGGTAAAACCAATTGTTTATTGATCGGTTAAACATTAGTTCAAGTGATACGTGGAGCAGCCACTCAAAGTCTTTGTTTGTTGGAATTATTATATCTTGCTTAGGTGTTGAAACATGATATGGTAGTGATCTTTGGCCGCAACAAATGATACCACTTATAAAAAGGTCAACATAATACATGTGTTAGTCAATTATCTCAAGCTATGATGGATTTGATACAAACCCTAGCCCCAATGGTGAATACTTGGCAAGTGGGTCGTTGGATAAATGCATGCACATATGGTCGGTCAAAGAATTCTCGGAAGTGGTAGGATCTTTGAAGTTTGTTGGAACAAAGAAGGTGATAAGATTGGTAGTTTTATGTAAGTTATAGTTCTTTTATTGTTTTGTTTGTTAGTCGATTTTTCGTACGAATTTCTTACTAGTCGATTAAAGTTGACCGTTGGTACTAGTCCTTAAAGTTGACCGTTTGGTGGGATCTTTGAAGTTTGTTGGAACAAAGAAGGTGATAAGATTGGTAGTTTTATGTAAGTTATAGTTCTTTTATTGTTTTGTTTGTTAGTCGATTTTTCGTACGAATTTCTTACTAGTCGATTAAAGTTGACCGTTGGTACTAGTCCCTAAAGTCGATCGTTGGTACGGTTGTGTAACCAGTCGACTTAGCCGACCGTTGGTACGGTTTTGTTACGAATCGACTAAAGTTATGTTTTTATTATGTTTTTTCTTGTCTATTTTACTACTCCAGTCCGAGCTTTCACGATTTCACCGCTCAGACTGCGAGGGAGTATTAGAGAATAAATAGGCCCAAGCCCGGTTTGTGGGTTTAGGGAATCTAGGGTTTCACCATTATAAATAATGGTCAATAATAAAGATATACCCACGGGTTCATTAAATGTATAACAGTTTGGGCTTGTCCAACCAGTTGGTGTTTTTTAAATGATGTACAATGTTTGATATTAATATATATTCTTTCACCTTTGCACCAAAAATATTTGGGTGATTAACTCCATCATGCGTATCAAGTTCGACAATCTTTCCCATGCAATACATGCATCAAGTTAGACTAATAATTTTTCTCGTACGTTTAACTACAAATATTTTCGATTCTGCCAAGGAGCATTTCTTTCAGGTATGCCCTTAGCTTACTAAAAGAGAATGATTGTTGTGCCAGTTCCTGCATTCTCTAATAAAAGAAGACTCTTAACAATAACACTAGTATATGACTCCTTTATCACACAACACCTGAGTAACTTAGCTAACATGCAAAAAGCTGTATATTTGTTCAGATACAAATTTTACTTATGTCCTATTTAAAGCTTTACATCAATCCGTAGAAGGCTGATTCAAATACTAAAATCTACATGTTAAAATATAGAAAAACCAAATAAAGTTAAATAAAATGTTGAGAACAGAAATATAAATCGAAGAATAAAACTGAAGATGAGCATCTTCTATGGAGAACACCATGTAAGTTCAGCTCAACGTAATAACACTCAACTGGGAATGGTCCATCAAGTAATTTATTGAAGAAGCTGTAAAGGGTTTCTCATTAACCATCTGCAGGATTTTTTTATTCCAACATCTATGAGTTGTGGGTTTTGGTGTTGCCAATATTCCTTTCCAATTTTCATTCTCATCATATTCCTTACAATTAGCTCTAAGAAGTTCCTGGTGACTACGGTCATCACACCGACATTTATCTTTACGTAATTGGGATAACAAATAAAAAATAATGCATCAATGAACAGTGAGTGCTCCCACAAGTCTTCACCTGAATAAGTTTCCAATTTTAGGTTTCAAACATCTGTAGCCGGAAACGGGAGCTTTCTTTTTATATAATCAGTGTTAAATCATTTTATTAACTCAAATGCAGGACATCTTGTTTTAATCTTAACCTTGCTTGATATATTGAGTACTTCTCTCATCTTAAAGAGAAAGAATGATCAATAGGATGATCCATTAATGCCAGTTTTAGGTCAATTTGCTCGGGATCAGAGGTTTTAAACAAAAGACTAGGCACTGGTTGACCCTCGTAATGGAAATATATCAATTTTGGAGCATAAACAATACTATGATCAATCTGTTGGGATTTTAGATCTAGTTAACTAACTAACGCTACGAGTGCGAGTACGCAGCGGAATTTTGGATCTAGTTTAAGCAATTAGGTTAACACATAATTAATAAACAATAAGATATAAAAGGGAACAAGAAAAGTAACCCTCGTAATCACCCGCAAGTTTTAACGAACAACGAAACCTAGTGTTTAAAACAAACACCTCTACGAGTTCACACACAAACACTTAACCATAAATACGCCTGATATAAACTAGTCGTGAACGTTTACACAAACAACCTTTGTAAACCTTGAACAATCACGAACCAAGAAAACCCTAGAAAACCCTTTTCCTTCTGTCTGAGATCTGCTATAAACCCGAGAACCAAAAGCTGGTTCTGTCCGATATGTTTCTGCACCCTTTTCTGCCCGCGAACACAGCAACAACGCACCACTTTCTGGGTTCAATTCAACTTGGAATTAACTCAGAAAACCTAACACAAAACCCTTGAACGAATTAGACCTTTGAAGATGCAATTAGGGTTTCGAATGTCAAACCCTAATCGGATAAAATTCCGATAGGTAATGAGACTTGAGTGATGATGTTTGATCGGTTTGATATCTCTGGGAATAGATAATGTATGCATGAGGTTGTGAGGCATGGTGTGAGTATATATATAACTCAAGAAACCTAGCCTTGCTTGGGCTCAAAACTTGAGCTCCAAGTCACAACCCATCCTAATCCGATTACAAGTATAACAAGCCCAAGGCTTTTCCCCAACCGACCCACTTTGGAAAGAAACCGGCCAAAGGATCTTATGGGTTAGTAATAGGATCTCACATAATACGGGTCAAGTAATACGGGTCATATATTTCAAGTAGTAACCATAACGTACTCTCGTATTTAACATGTGTGCCCCCATAGGCTCACACACTTCTAGTCATTTCTATGCATAACCAACTCACACAATTCAACAGTTCCCACTTGGGAGTTGGAGTAGCAGATAGCATAAAAACCAACGACGAAAACGTCTAGCAACGCTCTCACTCGCTATTTAACTAAAAGTGTCTGAGATATAGTTTCATAAATCTTTCTCAGTAGCATGGTCATTTATGTCTTGCTTTAATCATCCTTTGTTATAGATACCGTTAAACCATGGATATGGATCCTAACACATTCCATATAGTTTAACCATTTAGAATCTCATTATAGATTTTAATACAGGTTTACCAAATGTAATCAAGAATCATCTTGCATTACCCTTTGGGTTTGGCCAAACAATTATCTAATTAAATCTAGAGAGGCGCCATGGTATCTTTCTGCACATATCAAGTGGAGTAACAAATCCTTTATTGACTACAAGTGTTGTGGATACTGCTTCACATCACTCCGAAATATAGCTTTTATAACCACCTTATTCAGGATAGCGTTTGGCTTATACTTACAAAAGTGATATCCAGACATAACAGAACTTACTTGTATCTCAAGTCTAAGGACGACTTTAACAAACCATTTTTAATATTTTACTTATGACAAGGATCCAAAAGTAAATATTTGATAGTTGGTGTATCCAATATGCATCCTTTGTGAATACATATGAGTTTGACGAGAACAGTCCACATTCTCGTTAGAATATAACCAACACTCACATTTGCCTTACATAACAATATTCTCATATTGTTAACCGACAATGGATATATTTAGAATAATAAATTATTTCATTGATTAAACATGCTATATGGAATAACATATTATATGAATGAAATAACAAATACCTTGTATCTTTATTTATCAGAAAGTAATAATTGTCTTACAATTCCAAATTATCTAAATACTAATTAACACACAGATTTACATGAGACTACTAGTTGGTATTAAACCTATACCTCTAGTCAATTTAGAATGCTTAGGATATGCTAAAGCCTTCATAAATGGATCTGCTAGGTTGTCATCTATGTGAACCATTGATATCTTCACGTCACTCATCTCAATGGTCTCTTGAAGATAATGAACTTTCGCGCGGTAATGTCTAGCACCTTTGGTGATTCCACTTTCATTAGCTATAGTAATGGCTCAAGTATTATCACAATACATATTTATAGGCTCTTCAATTGTGGGAACAATGCCAAGCCCATAAATGAATTTGCGAACCCATACAACCTCTTTAGATGCATCACAAGCAGCTATGTTAATACAAATAAGCTGTAAAAACAATTATTTATATTTTACGATCTTCTAATATTTTGTTGATAACAAACGTAAAATTATTTTAACGAAACAAATAAAATACGTAAATGGTTTGAGCCAATAGTTTACTAACACACTTACGTTTTCACATAAAACACTAAACAAGTAGTAATGATTTTATGATTTAGTAATACATATGTACAACAACTAATGTTTACATATTGGGTAGATATATACATAATTAGTATGTATTGTAATGGGTAATACAATGGGTAGAAGTTTAAGTATTTGACCCATTGACTAAATACATTGAATGTGGTTGGGTAAAACCCAAAGTCCATGACCCATACCAATGGAGCATAACCCATTACCCATTGCATGACATCACGCATAAGTCATAAATAGGTATTATCCATGACCTATGGCTTTAACCCATGACCCATGGACTAGATGCATTGCACCTTGTAGATACATTGTATCTACTTGGATACCCATGGTCCAAAGACTAGGACCCATGACCCATAACCCATGACCCATGACCCAAAACCCATGGGCAAAGAGGAGCGTCCCACGGATCCCTATGAATACACTAGACAGATCCCTCAAATGAGGGATCCGTGGGATCCATGGAACAGTAGCTAATTTTCCTCTATAAATAATGAGCCATTTCTTCATTTTGGGGAGCCACTCCTACACATACTTTCTCCTAGTATTGTAAACCTTCTAACCTCAGATCCTAAGGATCTCTCTATGTAGTTTGTGTTTTGTTTTTGTGTGATTCTCTAGGTTCCTCTTAAAGGCGAGATCACCACCTCTTGAAGTCGAGCAAGCTCAAGTTCGTGAGTTGCCATGCTTCATCATCATCAAGACTACTGAGGTTCTCTTTTTGATAGTTCTTTCTTCCTTCATAGAAGTGTTGTGTCAAATGCATTAGTGAAGGATGCCGAAAGAGTCAAGACGAAAGCATGAGTGAAAGGTGCTTAACGTCCATGTCAAAGGCATTAGTGAAGGATGCCAAAGGAGTCAAGACGAAGGCATTAGTGAAAGGTGTCAAACGTCCGTGTCAAGGGCATTAGTGAAAATGCCAAGGGTGTATAATCGATGAGGTGCATCGATGTACAAATAGAGATAGGTTGTATCCAAGGATATTGATATCCTTGATGATGTTGTAATAAGGAGTGGGTCTCCTTGGGTTAGGTACTGTGTAGTGTTGGGTAGTAGTTCCTCCATTGTAATGGAACTCGGTATCTAGCCTAGTACCGGATAAAGGGTAGGCGACGTTGTGATAGGTATGGTTCTACCTTGTGGAAGAACCCGGTGTCTAGCCTAGTACCGGAAAAAGAGTAGGCGACATTGTGAAGGCTTCTCCGCCATAAGGAGTTGGTGTCGTGTAGTGATTACGAACTCTCGAGTAGGTGACTCGGGGAGTGGAGTAGGGCAAGGAAGGTGTCCTTGTAGCCGAACCACTATAAACACTCGTATCGTGGTTTTGTGTTTCTTACTCTTTACCTTTGCATTACACATTTGCATATCCATCTATCAACATCCAACATACACATATAAGTAGATTGACATAAGTTGATATAAACATTTTAAAACAAAGTTTTAATCAGTAAAACTATTCAACCCCCCACCCCTTCTAGTTTTCCACAAGATATATACTCAACTTCTGCAGATGAAGTATCAAAAATACTTTGCTTTGTGCTTTTCCAATCAACAACACCTCCATTTAAAACGAAAACATATCTAGTCTAAGATTTTAAGTTATCCGCATCTGTCAGATATCCAGCATCAGTGTAGCAAGAAACCCTGAGCTCTCGTTCCGTCTCCCCTCTATAAACCAGAAATATATCCTTAGTATTGCGTAAATACTTAAGAATATTTTTAACAGCAGACCAGTGAAGTTAACCTGGATTCTATTGAAATCGTCTTGTCACATTCTGAGCGAACACAACATCAGGATGAGTACATCTCACAGCATACATAATAGATCCTATAGCCGAAGCATATGGAACTCTTTGCATGTGCTCTTTAGCAGCAGGTGTCTCAGCACCTTGTGACTTACTCAACTTAGGCTCCTCTTGCATTGGGATAGCTCCACGTTTGGAATTCTCCATGTAAAATCTCTTCAAGATTTTCTCAATGTAAGCACTTTAACATAAACTAATAAATCATTTAGATCTGTCTCTATAGATCTTGATTCCAATAATATATGCAGCTTCTCCTAAATCTTTTATGGCAAAACATCTTCTAAGATAGGATTTTACATCTTGTAATATTGGAATGTTGTTTCTCATGAGCAATATGTCATCAACATATAGAATTAGAAAAGTGACATAACTCCCACTAGCTTTCTAATATACACATGGCTCATCTTGATTTTGAGAAAATCCGAATTTCTTAATCTGATCATCAAAACGCTTATTTCATTTCCTAAATGCCTTCTTAAGTCCATAAATGGAATGCTTGAGCTTGCATACTCGGTTAGGATACTTAGGATCAACAAAACCCTCAGGTTGCTCCATATAGACCTCTTCATAAAGATGTCCATTGAGGAAAGCGGTTTTGACATCCATATGCCATATCTCATAATCATGGAATGCAGATATGGCTATGAGAATCCTTATAGCTCTAATTTCTGCAATAGAAGAAAAGGTCTCTTCATAATCAATCCCGTAGGTTTGAGTGAAGCCCTTTGCTACGAGACGAGCTTTAAAGGTGTATACCTTACCATCCATGTCAGTTTTCTTCTTGAAAAGCCACTTGCTACCAACTGTTTTATAGTTAGGAGGAAGCTCAACTAAAACCCATACGTCATTGTCTTTCATGGATTGCATTTTCACATTCATCGCATCAAGCCATTTCTTGGATTCAGGATCCAGCAATGCAGCTTTATAGTTATTGGGTTCACCAAGATCCCCTAACTCATGTTCTTAAGCATCGATGTATAAGCACATTCGATCAAGAGCACGGCGTGTCCTAACGGACTTACGAATTGGAATAATATCACTTTGAGGTTCATCAAATTCTCGATCATCCTCATCATGATGTAAGCTAGTGTCTCTGAGAATGATTTGTATCTTCATCTTGAATTATTTCAAGATCTTCTAGACTCCCACTTGCTTCTTGATCCATGAGATTACTCTTAAAGAACTCAGCATTTCGAGCAAAAATAACTTTATTCTGTGATGGAAGGTAGAAAGAATATCCCATTGTTTCCTTTGGGTATCCTACAAATATACACTTAATAGATATGGGCTCAAGTTTTAGGGTTTGGTAAATGTATCATGCTTAAGAAGTGCCTCATAACCCCAGACTTTTAAGTAAGACAGCTTAGGGGCTTGCCCATGTCATACTTCGTATGATGTATTGTCAACCTTCTTAGTTGGAACCATATTGAGAATGTGTGCAGCAGACTCAAGGGAATAATCCCAAAAGGAAGTTGGAAGAGTAGTTTGACTCATCATGGAGTGAACCATGTCAAGCAGTGTTCGATTTCTCCTCTCAGACACACCATTATGTTGTGGAGTGTAAAGAGGAGTACGATGGGCAATAATCCCATGCTCCTTTAGATGATCCAAAAACTCTTGACTCATATATTCACCCCCACGATCAGAACGTAGTGACTTAATGGTCTTCAGGTTGGTTTTCCACTTCCTTTTGAAACACCTTAAATGTTTCAAACACTTCATGTTTATGTTTCAACAAGTAAACATAACCACACCGACTATAATCGTCAGTAAAAGTGACGAAGTAACTTGCTCCTTGTCTTGACACAATTCTAAATGGGCCACATACATCTATGTGTATTAGTCCAAGTAGATCTTTAGCCCTTTCTACTTGATGTGTATAGGGTTTTCTTGCCATCTTATCACACATGCATGAAACACACTTTTCAAATGACTTAATGTCAGTTGAGTTGAGAAGACCATCATGTTGCAACTTCTCCATGCGTTTCTTTCTAATGTGTCCAGGACGACCATGTCACAAGAGAGTAGAGTCCAAGTTAGATTTGGATCTTTTCTTGCTAATAGCAAACATAGAACTATCATTTGTATTTGAACAAAACATATCAATTTCATAAATACCATTCCGTGGAATAGCAGTAAAATAAACAACGTTATTTCTGGAAACTGAAATTGCATTATTCGATTCAAAAAGATTAACAAAACCATCGTCATACAAACATGAAACTAAAATAATTCCTCTAGTAATAGAGGGAGCATAATGACAGTCATTCAAAACAATTAGTAGTCCACTAGGGAGACAAAAATGAAAAACACCAATAGCCTCAACTCTTGCGCGATGACCATTGCCCACGTACAGACTTAAAGCTCTTGGCTGACTTCCTACTTCCCAGAGACCACAGTAGTATTACAGATGTGAGTACCACAACCCATGTCATATACAAATGATGTATTAGGAAAAGAGTAGAGTTCTATAGTGAAAATACCTGAAGAACTAGTTGCAAGAAACTATTTCTTCTTTTTCATCAACTCGGCGAGATATTGAGGACAATTCCTTCTCCAAAGACCTAATTCACCACATTGGTGGCAGGTCGCGTCCTGAGCAGGATTATCCTTCTTGGGTGGTGGAAGAATCTTAGGGTTGGAAGCATCAGATGGTTTATACTCAGGAGCATAAGCCAACTTGTACTTTCCATTTCCTTGATTCCCCTTTGCAGCCTCAAACGATTTATTCTTCTTATGGTTTTCTTGGACCTTTCCCACATGTATGTTATGTAGTGCAGGTGCAGCATCTTTCTTTGGCAATGTCTGCTCATGTTGCTTAAGCATAGCATGTAATTCATTTACAGTCTTTCTCATGCTGTGCATATTAAAGTTCTACACAAACGAGACATACTCTTTAGAGAGACCAATTAAGATCAAACTAACTCCATAGTTTAGAGTAACTAGGCGACCAAGACGTTCCAAATTTTCAATATAGCTCTTCATATTTAGAACATACGAGCAAACAGATTGACCTTCTTCCTGCTTGCACGCGTGAAATTCACGTGCAGTTTGTAGAAGCTCATATTCTGCATGTTGGGCAAACATGGACTTCAACTCCTGAAGCATGTCATAAGCACCAAGATGAGTTAGATTTTGTTGGATATCTAACTCCATGGTCATGAGCATGAAGGCAACTATGTCCTTTGACCCCTTAACCCAAGAAGTGTGAGCTGCAAGAGCCTCGGGAGGGACAAGGTGGCCAGGAGTTGAAACATATGCAGCAGGGATGGGATGCTCCAAATAAGTTTCCTTATCTTCAGCAAACAGTATAATGTGAAGCTGGCGATACCAGCCAATGAAGTTAGGTCTAGTGTGTTTTTGTTTCTCAAAAACTCCCACGATACCGAATTGTTTCGTTTTCATGAGGTAGTCATCTACTATTTAGAAAAGTTCAAATACTTAGTATTTTCGATAATTAACTTCTTAAACTAATTAACTACCCAATTAATTACTAATAAGACTAAAATCCATCAACAAGTAGGGCAAGAGGTAAGCGATTAGCGTTAATTGCATAATGCAACTCTTAGACTTTATGAGACTGATTGAAGCATTAGTAAACAAGTAATAATGTCAAAAGCATGTTTAGTCTCATCTTATGCCTCTGGTCCAAGGTCTGACCAAACATACTCGAAATAAGTCGACCAAGTAAGAACTTACAAATATCACCAAAAGTATGACCAATGAGTAATAGTCACCATGGGTTGGAATGGCCCTAAGGTCTGACTAAAGAGGTCAAGCCAAATGCACGTGTTCATAGTTGGTTGGCATAGACTTAAAAATTTTCACATAGGGTATTCACATAAATGTGGTAAAATTGTGTACAAAGAAGTATGCAAAAAACTTTGTAACACTTATTTTAAAAACTTTTGGTAATGACATTGTAGTGATCATCATGGTTCACGGTAGCTCCAATAGAACTCGCAGGGAGGCGGAGGACCAGGTCAGCGCGAGGCAATAACCGGAAATCCTTTAGGTGTGACTATGCACACCTCCTTAAACCCCCTTTTTAGTCTGTTCTAGTGGGTGAGCCGTACATCCCAAGTTTCCATAGCGTCTAATTTTTAAATTCATGAAAAACTTGCTTCAATAGTTTAGGTCACTTAATTTTACAAAAATAATTTTCACGAAACAAATAGCATGTCACAATGAGCATGGTATTTAGGCGTGTAAATTAAGACCATTATTAATGTTATGATTACGATATGTATTATTCCATATTGCATGCAATTAGGTGTAAAAAACAAGTAACAATTATGCACATAAGGAATCACAAACATATAAGCATACAACATTTATAAACACATATGAATCCGAGTTCTCTCGCGAGTCTTCCCCAAAAGGAGAACCATAAGACCCTCACTAGGTTTTTATCAAGTGCCTAGATCGTCCCATACATCACATAAAGTGATTGAGTAGGTCTTATAGCCGGAAAAACACATAAAATATCTTGGAAAACTTAATTAACTTTTAATTATGCTATTTTATGTATCCAATTAACAATTTAATTCTAATTAACAATTTAATTTTATTAGTTTGTGTCTAGGTATTTTTTTTATTAATAATTGACAAGTATTGCATTATAGTTGTCAAAAAAAAATAAAACGAATAACTAATTAGATTTCATGCAGCCTTTTAGCGTGTTTATTAAAACGTGTAGCCCATAATCATAAAAACGGGTTGACTAGTGATGCCACTGTTGGGATTTTAGATCTAGTTAACCAAGTAACACAACGAGGCGGAATATGGATCTAGTTTAAGCTATTAGGTTAACACATAATTAATAAACAATAAGATATAAAAGTGAAAAAGAAAATTAACCCTCGTAGTCACCTGCAAGTTTTAACGAACAAAGAAACCTATTGTTTAAAACAAACGCCTCTATGAGTTCACACACAAACACTTGACCACAAATACGCCCGATATAATCTAACGTGAACGTTTACCCAAACAACCTTTGTAAACCTTGAACAATCACGAACCAAGAAAACCCTAGAAAACCCTTTTCCCTCTATCCGAGATCTGCTATAAACCCGAGAACCAAAAGTTGGTTATGTCCGATATCGAACAAGTCTGTCCGATATGTTTCTGCACCCTTTTTTGCCTGTGAACACAGCAACAACGCACCACTTGCTGGGTTCAATTCAACTTGGAAGTAACTCATAAAACCTAACACAAAACCCTTGAACGAATTGGACCTTTGAAGATGCAATTAGGGTTTCGAATGTCAAACCCTAATCGGATAAAATTCCGATCGGTAATGAGACTTGAGTGATGATGTTTGATCGGTTTGATATATCTGGGAATAGATAATGTATGCGTGAGGTTGTGAGGCATGGTGTGAGTATATATATACCTCAAGAAACCTAGCCTTGCTTGGGCTCAAAACTTGAGCTCCAAGTCACAACCCATCCTAATCCGATTACAAGTATAAAAAGCCCAAGGCTTTTCCTCAACCGACCCACTTTGGAAAGAAACCGGCCAAAGGGACTTATGGGTTAGTAATCGGATCCCACATAATATAGTTCAAGTAATACGGGGTCATATATTTCAAGTAGTAAACATAACGTACTCTCGTGTTTAACGTGTGTGCCCCCATAAGCTCACACACTTCTAGTCGTTTCTATGCGTAACCAACTCAAACAATCCAACACAATCTCTGTAACAACGCACAGCTGAAATCCAATATTTTCAGCTTACACCGCTCAATTTTGAGGGTCAGGACTCTCAAGAAAGGGAAAATTGGATTTGATTAAATCAGAAACTGCATCATCCATGAGCATGTTATCTAAATATAATTCTCCCAAGTTTCCAAATGAATCAAGCGTCCGTATCTTTGATGATTCATAACAAGCAAAGACTAGGATCAAAAAATTCAAAATTTCCTGAAATCTAGTTATTTGCAGTTCCTGAAGATAATGGAGGTCTTATCAAGCCTATGGGGTGGAATGGTAATAAGAGGTTTACCTTTTTAAGCAAGCTACAACTCGATCATGCAACTCTAGTACTCGTAGGTTCACGCAGTTAATAACATCATGGCTAGTGATTTTATTGCTTCTCTCGCTAGAGGAATAATCGCTATAGAGATGATCTTTAATTCTAATGGTCATTGCATTTAAGTTATCACCACCTAATATCGCATTTGGCAAATTAAACGGATGAGTGTCAACTAAGATTTTGAGGTTAAGCTCCTTAAGACTACTTTTGGAAGCTACTAGCTGAATTCAATTCTCAACATGAGAAGCCGAGTCCTGATTGATATCGAAGTGAAGATCAAAACTTATGATTGGTATGTTGTCGTGGAGATACCTTTGTAGAGTGTGGTCCATCAACTCTATGTAATTTTTTTGTTTGTGATACGCGTACAACGCGCGTTCGGGGTCAAAGGAACTTCCTTTTCGTCGAGCAAGTTTTTCAACACCCTAGGCAGTGAACCTAATCGTTGTAGTGTAGTATTAGGGTAAGCCTCGGAATTGATATCGTTCTCTAGGGAATAGGAATGCTAGTGAGAAATTACTACGCTAAGGTTGGGGTTGAGGAAGATTATTTTTTATCTTTTTATATTTTTTAGAAAATTGAAAGGTACGAATCTCGAGGTATTGGATTTGGGGGTGGTATTTCTACCGATTACTCTACTTATCTAATTATCTAATCTAAGCTAAGGTGAGGGTAGTCTATGTCTATTGTTGTGTGCTCGTATGATGATTAAAAATGTGTTTACCTAGATGCTACTACTCCCTAGTTATCTCCTATTGATGGTTGAATTGTCACGTCCTTATTCTTAACGTCGTAGGGTATGCGTTTTTCCCAAACTCTTTGAGACTACCTTAAGGTTATTGCCTACGAAATCTCTAGGATTCATAAACTAACTCTAAGGTTATCTTTGGATTTTTAGCCTACAATAACTCTAGGTGATTATAAACTAATGTTCACAAAGATTACTCAAGCATTAAAAACACAACGAATGACCTATCGCAATACTAGGTCAATCACAATTAAGATAAGAGACAACCAATCAATATTCAATACCTAGGTTTCATAGATCTAAGCAAAACACACAAGTAAATTAGCCGGACATGGAAAACATGCAAGCATACACACAAACAATTGAAGACATAATTGAATTAATGAAGTAAATCACTTATCTTGTTGTAAAATAGGGTATGGAACCCTAAGATCACTGAAGACTTGACCAAAGTTCGGTTTAGATTTTTACTCCACAAAACTACCTCCCTAAAATCGAAAATTCAATTCTATATATAGAGTTACAATATGCGACGTCGTCTTTATTTATTTGTGACGCCGTCGGTCGCCGCCATTAGGTTTTCGTCTTGGCCACGTCAACTTTGTGGCGGCGTCACCTTATGGTTGTGGCGTCGGCTTTCATCTTGGCCGTCGGGATCCAAATCTAGGCCGTCGAGTTGTGGCCTTCCTCTTTTAAACGATGCTTGTCAAGTTCAAAATAGCAATTTGGCTACTGAGTCATCACAAAGTGTGTTGCGACGGCGTCGCCATTTGGCTATGACTCCGTCACCTTCTGTTCCAGCAGCTTGAGTGTCTTGATTCTTGACTTTGGGCATTTTCTTCATATATTTGCCCCTTTTCGTCTAAATAAGTGTCATTCTAGCAATTTGCCTTCGAGAGACCTAAAAAGTGAAAAGGAACGAAATTAAGCAGTAACGGATGTAAAAGTGATCGATTAAGGGCTTAAATGACCCCTCAAAAGTGTACCTTTTAAATTCTTATCAAATATCCCTACACTTGGTATTTGCTTGTCCTCAAGCAAATGTGCTTTTAGCCAATTAATTTATAAGTTAGGGGTCATGAAGCATTGGTTTAGAACAATTCACAACACGTATAAGCCCCGCAAAAGTCATAACAAGCAAGGAAATTACATACTAGCACCTCACAAGTGGTGTTTGGATACTCTCATCTCACGGGTATATATGAAATATATCAAGTTGGAAATGGAAGATAAACACTCATTAACCTGTCCTAGTACATAGATTACCATAGGCTTGAGACTAGATCAAACCTCTATCGCTTTTGGCGTAAGCACCTAGAAAAAAACTATCCAAGAGGTCTTTTAAAGGGTTGTAACGTTAGGCTTACGGTAGGGAAACAAAGGGTTTGGTGGGATAGGCGATTTAGTGGTGGCAAGTCAAAAATATTTATGTTTTAAGCATGAGAAGAATGGCGTTGCTAAGCCAAGACTCGACACTCTAAACTCTAGATAAATTGAAACAAACAAACATAAATTTAAAGATAGATGTAGGATGGTAGCCCGTATGTTTTTTTTTTCAACACTCTATTTTTTCGACTTTTTTTTCCATACACTTTTACAAACATCAAAATAATAGGGATTTATATGCACATCCATACACTTGAGTTTTTTATTACTCTAACACTAATTTGACCCGAATTGAAAAGATCAAAACACTTGGAGTACATTATTATGTAAATAAAGGGAATTTGAATTTAACGTTCCTTCCCATCACTTCATAAAATTTAACTTTTCCCATGAGTCCCAATCGTCCCAAAACTGTGTACAAAGGATATGACTCGACTTAGCAACTTATGCAAGCAACTAGATAATTGAACTAAGGGTTTAGTATGATAACAATAATGCACTAAAAGTGAGTGCATACAAGGTAGGCTAAGGCGATTTGGGTGTACATTTGAGGGTGGATTGTAAACAATGCTCTTCATTGATATTCCGGAAAACCGAAACATCACGAGAACAGCGAAAATGATAGGCTCTGAGGGGTTAACTAGGGGTATCGTGTACTAAAGATGAGTACAACGCAAGAGTGTGGGGAATTACTCAACCGATGTGGAAGAAGTAATTATAATCTGGGTATCAAACAAGGGTTATCCTAATGCCTCTTATCATTTAGTTATTCCTAACTACATAAGTGTAGTCTCACTAGCGATCTCGGAATGCATCACAAAACAAGTTCTAGAATCTATTATACTACCGGTACACTCTCGAAGCATTAAAGTGGAATGCTTTAATTCCTACAAATCTAAGGGCGATCCTCACATTTTGGGTGGAATTTAAGTGGTAAAGGGTTTTGTGCTAGTCATATAACTTCCTATCCATGAGACGCTTTATTAAGACTAATGGCCCACTCCTACATGTCATGAAAAATTTTAAATTTGGTGCCAAAATTACCCTAACCGATATTTCTCATGGTTTATTACACAAATGAAATTGGACAAGGCAAATTGTCAAGGATAAGCATAGTTTCAAAGTTCCCGTTTTATTTTCCCTCCCTACACTTAAACTGAACATTGACCCCAATGTTCCCCGAAAGTATCAAAGCTATGATAATGGAAGGTAATTAAAAATGAAAGAAACTAATACTCCCCTGATTATCTCGGTAGGATCCGTGTGAAGTAATGGTTAAATTCTTCTCCAAGAAGAATGTATGCGTGAAAAGCTCCTTCAAATCTTATGTATCTTCTTCTTGATAAATAAAACCTGCACACTTGAAGAAAACAAACGAAACCTTCATGTAAAATCGGTGGTAACACTATATATGACTCTACTAAACTAGGATATAATGCTTATGGAATGGATGTTTCTGATTTTACGGAAAATTAAGACACGAAAATTCAAAAATTTATAAGTAACACAGAAACGAGAAAAAGTTAGAAGTTGTTTCTACTCCTCTGACGCCATCGGTTGCGATCTGTGACGCCGTCAGTTATCCTGACAACGGCGGTGCGATTTTCTGGAAAATTTATGTCTTTAGAATCTAGAAAAATTTCCTGTAAAACATCCATTATGACTCGATACAAGCAATTGACTCTAACAAATACACATGTATATCTTTTTAATAATCGTAATTCTCATGTTCACGTTCTTTTTGAAAACATGTGTAATCCTCCCTACACTTATCCCTTTTGTAAAATACCTTTATATGTAATTAAGAGGAGGTTAAAGACAAAATAAAGCATTTTACAAATTCAAACATGAGAATAAACAATCAATAAAAGATATACGACATACAAACAAGCAAACAATTAAGCATGGGTTGCCTCCCACGAAGCGCTTTTCTTTATTTATGAATCTTGTAGCTAGACTCGAAGTCGTGCCCCTACGTTCCTCTAATCTTAGAGGCCCATTCGATTTCCTTAACTCTTCTCTCATCACGAATATATTCAGGGCCTAACTCTAGACAAGCGGTGTAGTAAACTATGTTCTTCCAATCTACTTCAAAGGTCGGAATGTTGTCTACATCTAAATCATCAATACCCTCATACTTCTTATTTTTGTAGGGCATTATATATTTAACACACTCGGTCCCGTTTGAAAATTTGGCTATTCCTTCCTCTTGATCATAAACCATCTTAGATTCCTCAATAAATGGTCTCCCAAGTATCACATCTCCTAAAAACCCATCAATGATACCCTTACCATCCTCCAAGATCATGAAATCACACCTATATGTGAAGCTACCTACGAAGACATGCAATCCTTTGGCCCTCCCAACATAGTTACTCACTTTCCTATGGTGAAAGGGGTCCCTCATAGGTCCTAACTTTTCGCTCATGATCCAATTGTAGTAGAGCCTAGACATTATGTTCATGGGTGCCTTATAGTCAATGTAAGTGTGATCCCTATATAAGTATCCAATCATGCGGGTATCTTAATATTTTCAGGGTCACCACTTCTAATGCAAGGCTCGAAAGGTGGGTGCGGGAAGTTAACTACGTTATAGTGATAGGCGGTTTCCTTCCCATTAGGGTATGAATCGAAATACTCCCTAAGTTCTTTCTCCTCCTTACATCCTTCCATAACTTCTAACACCTTATAATCTCCTTCTTCAAACTCATCATCTGAATTACTTGAGGTTGAATTGCCATCAAAAGTGCTAGTGGATTTCCTAAGGGCTTCCTCAAGTGTACTCTCAATTATCCTATTTAGTTTCTTAAGCTCTCCAATTTCACTAACAATACGAGCTCGGAGTTGGTTGGCAAAAGTTGGATCAAGTGGTAGGTTGTTGTTTGGTGGGTTATCACCTTCCATGATGAAAAGTGATGGGATTACTAACAAAGATCACGAAGAAGGGGGATAGACTACGAGGAAGCTAAAAATTGAGAAAAAATCTCACTTGATAGGAATCAAGCAAGGAAACCTAAACGAGGTGGAAATCTAACTAGCTATTCTATTCCCAGGAAGCGGCTCCAAAAACTTGATATACAGCATTGCATGTCGTTCGGGTCAAGGAACTTCCTTTTAAAGAGCAAGTTTTTCAAATCCCTAGGCAGTGAACCTAATCGTTGTAGTGTAGTATTAGGGTAAGCCTCGAGAATTGATATCGTTCTCTAGGGAATAGGAATGCTAGTGAGAAATTACTATGCTAAGGTTGAGGTTGAGGAAGATTTTTTTTATCTTTTTATATTTTTTAGAAAATTGAAAGGTACGAATCTCGGGGTATTGGATTTGGGGGGTGGTATTTCTACGATTACTCTACTTATCTAATTATCTAATCTAAGCTAAGGTGAGGGTAGTCTATGTCTATTGTTGTGTGCTCGTATGATGATGAAAAATGTGTTTACCTAGATGCTACTACTCCCTAGTTATCTCCTATTGATGGTTGAATTGTCCGTCCTTATTCTTATTGTGTCTTCTAAGGTGTCGTAGGGTATCGTTTTTCCCTAACTCTTTGAACTACCTTAGGAGCCTGAAATCTCTAGGATTCATAAACTAACTCTAAGGTTGGGTTCCTACAGCATTATAAACTAACCACAAAGCCTACGGTGGCGAAACCGTAGCAATCAGCCAATCAATACAATACCAACTAAGATTAATAGGACATGGAAGCGTGCAAACATACTGTGCAGGCTCAATTGAAGACATAATTGAATTAATGAAGTAAATCACTTATCTTGTTGTAAAATAGGTATGGAACCCTAAGATACTGCCAAAGGCAAAGTTCGGTTTAGATTTTTACTCCACAAAACTACCTCCCTAAAATCGAAAATTGAATTCTATATATAGAGTTACAATATGCGATGGCGTCACTCTATTTGTGGCGCCGTATACATTAGGTTTTAAGTCTTGGCCTCGTCAACTTTGTGGGCGTCACCTTATGGTTGTGGCGTCTTCGACTCATCTTCGACCGCCGGGATCCAATCTAGGTCGTCCGGGTTGTGACGCCCTACTCTTTAAAACCCGGCGTCAAGTGCAAAATAGCAATTTGGCTCTTGAGTCGTCCAAAAGTGTGTTCGCGACGTCGTCATTTAATTTGTGGCCTTACGTCACTTACATTCCAGCTGACTTGAGTGTCTTGATTCTTGACTTTGGCCATTTTTTTCATATATTCGCGCCTTTTCGTCCGAATAAGTGTCATTCCAGCAATTTGCCTTCAAGAGACCTAAAGTGAAAAGGAACGAAATTAAGCAGTAACAGATATAAAAGTGATCGATTAAGGGCTTAAATGACCCCTCAAAAGTGTACCATTTAAATCCTTATCAGTTTGCCTAAACTTGGCCGGGTTGATGATAACATCAAATAGTCCTGAGTTTCTAAGCGTTAATTTCCCCCTATATCATCACATTTTGAGTAAATTGTTAGTGAAAACATCCTTATTCTTTTTTTCTGGACACATTGAAGTAAGGTGGTTTTCAATCCCTATTGATTCAAGCTGTCTCTTAATTACGGGTAACCAAGTGATGAAGTTACGAGCTAAGTCTGAATTCTGCGGCTGCTCGACTCGATTCTTTTTGTAGTAATGATATGCACCAAATTAACAAAGACCACGACATAGCCCTCGGCTGGCCACTGATATATAGATTACAGCGGATTACGAAGCTGCAGCGTAACCAACTAAGGTTACCTGTAACCAATGGATAACCTGAAGATTGAAGGAAGTTACGGCGTAACTACCTAATAAAGTTACGCCGTAACTAGTTTGAAGCCTATAAATAGTCGATGGTTTTATCAGTATTAGATATCTCTCCTTGCCCACACCTTCTAGGGTTTGGGGAGATCAAAACACAGAAGAAGAAGCATGGTTTAGGAGCATTGAATAACGAAGTCCTCGTCTACGATTTCCTTTGTATTCGAGTTTGGATTCCTTTTATATTTTTCTAGAACTTATACTATGAATTCTTATCATTAATTAAAGTTTGCATTTATGTTATTGTTATTCTCTATAATTCTTTTTAGACATTTGCTAGTCTTTTCATAGATCGCTAGCCTTGGTAGTATTATAAGCTTGGTAGTATCTAAAGGGTGGGAGATATGACCAATGACCCAGTCGATAGATAGCGAAGTATGGGAGGAATTGGCCATAGTCTGACCACTCTTAGTGTCTTGACCGACCAAATGATCACTTATCAAGTGGAGGTATTTAAGAGGTTAGGGGGAATCTAAATTCCTAACGGTGGGTTCCCAAGTCTAGATCTAGTAGATTTGGTGCTTAATTTGCTATTAGGTTGTCGAATGATCGGGTGACCCGCTCATCTTGGTGAGGAATCTAAAACCATAGGCCATGGAATCGACCAAAGGAGTATGGTGATAATTAACCACTATATTGAATCTTGGTATCGGGAATCAATTCATATTTGTATTCTTTATTAAGCTTCGTTTATCGATCTCTTTTCCCTAAATTTCTGGTGTCTGTGTAAGCAAGTGAATAGCATAGATATGGATTATATCAACTTTGTCATACCCATATATTATCAATATCTTTTCTAATCATTTTAGTTCTTTCAAGTTCTGACTCTCTTGGGACGATACTCGGATTTACCTAAGGCTTTACTACATCTGATCGGGTACTATGCCCGTTAGTATGTGTCTATCCTAAGTTATCTAAGTTTTATAAATATTAAAAGCAGGATGAAATAGCACATCAGCTGACAACACCTAAGGGCCGGATTGTAGTCCATTTATGTAGATATGACTTAGACAAGACACAGGTGCCCGTGGCTTCTTCTAGTGGTAATAGTGATTGTATACGGTGGATCAGCTCCGGAATATCTTCTAATTGTTGTGTGCGAATCACTCTAATACTTGGCCTAGTAGAGGCCTAATTAATACCAGCTAGCGATTTGTTTTTTCTGTTTAGTGTTTCACATTTCAAAGCATCCCGCTCTTTTTGCAGCAAAAACTTTCAGATGTCACTAACTCAAATGTTATTTTTTTCAGATACTTTACTCGTTGCTACCGCATTAACACTGATCTATATTTAACCACCAATATCTTGGTGTGACTATTTTCTTCCTCTAATATATATTTTCGTCATCCCATTCTTCCATACTAAGGTTTTAAATATTCTTTTACAAATTAAGCTCTCAACTATTCTCTTACAAATTAAACAAAGTGTCTTTCTATGCCTCCATTTATTTGCTAACGTGAATCATGTTTCATATTGTTGCCTAAAATTAACATGAAAATCATATTTCATATGGGTGAATAAATTTACCAAAAAATACGTTCAAATAATTTATAATCTTGTATTGTACCAAGTGATCTCTACACGTTAATGTAGTTGTTATACCAAACGTTCTCTTTAGATTGTATAATAAGTCCATCTAAGTCATTACATAATCTTCAAAGGGAGGTAATCGAAGAGTTTTTTAGGTTACCATCGTGTTTTCAAAAAGTAATTAACAAACTACGTTTTTCTTATAATATTTAACTTAATGTGTAGTTTTCTTCTTTACATAAAATTATATAAACTCATGAAATTTTGACAGAAACCAGTCATCCTTTACATGACCATGATCCTCATTATGATATAAACTTTATATCATATTTATATAATAATAGTAATCAAACATCATCCTCATCAAATCGTCATCCAGTACGTTGTCATTGTCGACTCCATCATCGGTGACGGTGATGATGTACACGCATGATTCCGACATCTTATTAGGAGCAAAGAAAACATTGTATTCTTATGAATGATGCCATTCGATGTTGATTCGATTGGCTTCTCCGAGGTGTTTCCGATACAATTGAGCAAATACGAATTAGATACTTTTGAACTATGATTTTGCGACAATTATGGTTTCAATATTGTGTTATGGTACTGGTTTTGTTGATCGTATCTCTTGTGATTGTTACCTTGTTGCTTGTTCGGTGATGATCTTGCAGAGGCAGTGGGGGGGATTCGGCCCTGGCCTAAGCCCGTTAATGTATTTTTGCGATTTCATGTGTTAAATTTTTTCCCATCTCGGCCCTCCCATCTTAATGTTTTCCGGAAAATTTGTTTCGCCTCCCTCCATTCTTTTTTCCATTCTTGAGAGATGGTATTCACGTCAGAAATCGTAATCATTAAAAGAACCCACCGAGGTATGATAGTCAAAATCTTCTCGTACATAAGCCATGATTCCGATGAAGGAGTCGAAATATAAAACTGAAGGTGATGAGGATGTGGAAAGTAGCAAGGATGATGATTAATTAAAAAACTCATCTTTCATGAGGATTTTTTATGCATAAAGAAAAAATCTAATGAAATACTATGTTCCCTTAATTAATTTTAAGATTGCATACTTTGTTAAATATTTTTCTAAATACCATGGTTATCTTAAAAACTCGGTAATCGAAGACTCTTTTTCGCTTTAAAAAGTGTTTTAAATATCTCCTAGCGTGGGAACAACAGCTAGCCCCTTTTATGATTGACTAGGAATTTTAAGTGCTTGTGGAACTTGAGTGTTTATTCTTTCGCACCAATAACGTTTTACTCCCTCCGTCTCAAAATTATTGTCAGGAGACAAGAAGCACATAGTTTAATAAAAGTGGGACCTCTACAAATTTCAACCACTCAAATAGAATATTCCTCCACTAAATTCTTTTTTTATTACCTAAAATAGAAGGTGGACAATTATTTTAAGCGGAAATGATTATTTTGAATTATAAGTATAATGTACTCAAAGGTTTCCACTTATATATGAAAGTCAAAAGTAATACTCTTTTATTAAGGGTGATGCTATTGCAACACCCCATAAGAGGTGTTTGTACTTTTCTTGAGGTTGGGGTGCCTGCTGTGGCAGTGGGTGAAGGGTGAAGGGAAATGTTTTTTCTCGATTTTCGTGTCAAATATTTATTATAAGTCTTAAAAGGTTTATGTTTTGTGTTATAACAAATTTTTGTTATAAGTCTCAAATTTTTGTTATAAAATGTTTTTGTTATAAGTCTCAAGTTTTGTGTTAAATCAGTTATAAAATGTTTCTTTTACAAGTTTTTTTTTTTAGTTTATAACTTTTTTTTACAAGTTTTTAGTTTTATAACTTTTTTACAACTTGTTACAAGTCTTAAATCAGTTATACAAGTTTATGTTTTATAACTTTTTTTTAAAAAAAACGTAGTCGAAATTTTTTTGAGTCTCAGATTCGAAGGTTGCAAAGTGAGATTTTATCTCCTTTACATCCATCGATTCGGTTATCATCATCACTTGAAAAATTTTAAGGCTCAATTCGAAGGTTGAAAGTAAGATAAAATTCAAACTACGTCCATTCGGTTTCAGTTATCATCATCGCCTCACAAGTTCTAAATTTTATCTCAAACTGCACAAGTCTCACTACTACAAAAAAAAATGGAATAGAGCCCTCCAAATAAAGCCTTGTTATGTAGAAAAGAGGGCTCTATAAGCCTTTCCGGATTTCTGATGACTAATAAAGCCCTGTTCCTCTAGTACATAACATGTCTTTATCATGTATTTCTAATAGAGCCCTGTTTTTTTAATTAAGAACGGGCCCTATTCTTGGGCGGGATTATTTCAATTTTTTCAATACCCTACCCCAAACATAACCACACACACACTTAATTAGCCCCCTTCCTCCCTCCCTTCACCATTCTTTTTCCTTTCAGCATACCACCGCTGCCCAGCTAATGGTGAATCATCCCCCTTTCCTCCTTGTATATTTAATTAAAATTTAAGGTTAATCTTTATGTCTGTAATTGTTTTAGGCTTAATGTATGAATATATGTGTGTATCTCTGTATGTATTTATATGTGTTAAATTTTGGGGTTAGATTTCGGATTTACGTATGTATGTGTGTAGAATTACTTTAAGGCTTAATTGACACTTAGGGTTAATTTTAGGCTTAATTGTTCTGTACGTGTTCTATAACTATTAAGAATGATTTGGACCAAATTGTATTCAATAAGTGTCCTGTAACTATTAAGGATGAGCCTTAATGTACGATGTTCTTCAAATAGCTTAATTTAATAAACTGGCTGGAGAATACCTCCCAACTATGGCGCTAAGCAAGTCTGCTTCTGTTAATTGTTTGGCTATTATATAGTCTCTTTTAATAAAAATTGTAATGCTACAAAAGATTAATAATCTTGCTATCATGTATCTTGTGTTTGATTAGGAATAAGTGAATAACTTAAATTAATACAAGTGGACCTGACTAATTCCCTTGTTTTTTGCATTTATTTGGTGTTTTAATAGTTGTTACAAGTGACTCTTGACTCATACTATGAAAAATATTTCTAGAAAATTAAGATCGTATTTTTTGTTGTATCGTTCCTGGATAACGTGAGGAAGCCTCTTCTAATATCGTTATTGGAATCTTATAGTGAGAAACGATCTATCAAGGTTCTAGTGATTTTATCTTCTACTTATGTCTTTGTTGAGGTACAAAATTTGTAATGAAGTGAAACTAGTATATGGATATTTTTTGTGAAGCTAATTTTTTGTGCATGTAATATACTGATATAGTCATGTTACAGGACATGGAAATATTTGACCATCTTATATGGGAGTTGATACTAATAGACGAGTGTGAGCATCTTGTAGTCGCGACACATTTCCAGAAAATTAAGATGTTAGTGGCTGATATGAAATTGCTGATGGTTACTGGTGAAACAATGGTATGTTTCTGGAATCACTTTGTTTTTACGTCGTGCTGTTTACTTATAAATAAACCTATTGGGTTGCATTTTTATCTCTAAGGATAATGAATGTATTAAGTATTTGTCAGAAAAATGGACAAAAAGTGTTTAAGGGTTAACCCAGCCCGACTTGTTAACGATTCTGACCAGCTCAGTTAACCCAATGTTTAAGGGCAAAAAGTGTTTTAAGGGTTACATGTTGTTCTTATGCACTAGCCATCTTTTCTTTCTTTTTGTTGATAATTTCTTCGCCTAGTGAGAATTAAGTAGTTTTAATTGAGGACTTCTGTTCTGAATTCTGCTTTTCGCTTGTTTAAAAGTTCTCCACTAGTTCAATGGTTATAGCAGACCTGGTGCTTATACTAATTACTACCTATTATTCATAGGTTCGATTGGGGATGGGCAGTAAGAGTTTATGTCAACAGTGAGCAGGAATTTAGCATGGAGAAGAGGTACTTAAATGATTAATTTACAATTCCATGGTTTATGAAAGCATAAACTTATTAGGGTTGTTTGGGATTTGCTTTTGATTCAATCACTAATGTATGGATTGTTTGGCATTTTCTTATTGAACATAATATACGGATTTTTTTGGAATGCATATTGATTGTCATATATTGCGTTCAGATGTATCTTGAGGCAAAGTTGCACCAACATGAGAAGAAAAGCCGAAGAAGAGGATAGAACCATTTCCGACTAGGATTCTCCTTGCTCCTTGTGAAGAAAAGATATGTATGTCAAAAGGGTCAGATTTTAATAAGGAAATATATGTGTCCACCAGGATGCTCATTCTTAAGTTCTTGTTTCATATAAAGATGTTGAATTTTAATTATATTTTTTTTATTTCACTTGTTCTAATCCATACTTGTCATATATGCAGCCTCTATATATAAGAGTTGAGATAAATATAAATTTCATATTTATCGTAGAAACAAATGAGCCGTCATAATAGTTTTTTTATCTAAATTAATCTAAATCATTTCCACTTTTTTTTAAAACAACATATCTTGCAAACGGTAAATCTTCAAAATATAAAAAATACACCGTCGTGACGAGAATTAAATTATCTTTCTATAGATATGCACTTTTACATATTTTAGACAAACATTTTTTTCAAAATTAGTTCAAAAAATCATATATGATTTTTACGAATCATATATGATTTTAAAAATCATGTATGATTCGATTTTTACGAATCATATATGATTTTTACAATCATATATGATTCTCAAAATCATATGTGATTTATAAAAATCGAATCATATATGATTTTCACAAATCATATATGATTTTTGTTGACCGAAATTTTGAAAAAAAAAGTTATTAAAAATATATAGTAGTGCATATCTATAGAAAGATAATTTAATTCTCGTCGCGATGGTATAATTTTCAGCGTAACGATTAACGTTTTGCGAGATATTTAATTTTTTAAAAAAGGGTGAAAGTTTATCATAATAAAAATGAATGGTATTATTGGTTGATTGGATCTATGATAAATTTTGGTTCTATATTGAACTTTTGCCCTATATATAATGAGTCGGCTAGAACGAAATCTTCAAGAACAAGATGAGTGCAGTTTGAAGGCTGGACTATAGATAGAAGTAAAGATGAAGATTTGATAGCTAGGATTTATTGTTATAGATGAAAATAAGAAATAAGATGATACTGGGTTTTTATTGCTCTTCCAAAATTGATCTAATGGTAGATTCTTCAAATTTTTTTTTTTCACATAGAGCCATGTTTGATAAGAGAAAACCGGGCTCTATAACTATGAATAGACCGTTTTCAAACCGGACTCATTGTGTCAAATAGAGTCCCCTTTTGTGCGTAGGCAAAGCCAGATCTGACGAATACACTTCAACCGGCTCTATGGCCATTTTGTAGTAGTGTCTCACAAGTTCAAAGCACAAGTCATAAGATTCTCAAAGCGCACAAGTCACAAGTTAGCGATTCTCAAACTCGCACAAGCCTCACAAGTTCAAAAAAATTTCACGTTTACGTTTTCAATGTGCAAGTGCTAAGTAGGATTCCCAACCGCAAAAGTTCACAAGAAAGTAAACAAGATTCTCAAACTTCTGACTCATTTCGCGCTAGCGATTCCAACATAATGCCACAAGAAAGCAACAACACAAGTCTCAAATTCCACCAACCAGAAACAAGAAACAACACCAACTAGCAAGAAAGCAACAACACAAGTATCAAATTCCACCAACCAGCAACAAGCAACAACACCAACTAGCAAGAAAGCAACAACACAAGTCTCACATTCCACCAACTAGCAAGAAAGCAACAAGTCTCAGGTCCCACCACAGCAGCCAGAATGAACACAAAGTCTCACAGTCCACCACAACAAACAACAACACCATGTCTAGTTCACCATTTGACACACAAGAGGTAAAAACACTTATCGAATAGGCTCAGATTATTAGCTCTTTATATCATGTTGGCTGCAAATTTGAATGTTGCAAAGTGAGATAGAAACTCACTTTACCGTCCATTCAGTTTTGCCACACCAAAACTCTAAGCTTTTTTTTTTTTATAAAAATCATCATTGCCTTTTTATTTTTAAATCTGCTTATTTCATTGAAGTTGTAAAGTGAGATAAAATGCGCTTATTTTATACGGAAGAGGAGTATACGTCCGTTAGATGGTCATGGGATTTGATGGTTAAAGCTCCGACCCAAGATGTGTTCATGCACTATTATCAGCACCTACAAGATTTATTGGTCGAAAAACAAGGTACTTAACTATTAATACATTTTTTTATTATTATTTAATAAATAACTACCCGAATTATTTTCTCACTTTATTAATTCATTGTTTTCTCAGACGTTTTGCGGTATTTTAATAATCCGGTTGCAACATTAAGACTACATGTTCGTGTCGTGCATTACCGATTCATATCGCGCATGACCGGCCGGAACAACAACATGTAGAGTTGAGGGTCAACAGCGTTGTTGAAGTTATACTTGGCTCCTACGGTCCAACTTATACGTTGTTGAGTTCGGTCTAGAGCCCACGGCCTGAGCCCGAGCTACTACATCGCTTTGAAAGAGCCTCAAGAGCACGAAGATGATCTTTCTTGTCAAGGCGTAGAAAAATTCAAAATGTTTTTAGCAAAGCTTCGTCGTTTGTCAATAAAAATATGTTAAACATGATGAGAGTATATATGCTCCCAATCGTGTCAACCCGTGAACATGTTAAAGAAAGTACTCGTGGACGTCCGAGCGCAAAGGACAAAAAGTTCAAGGCTAAAAAATTCCCAGATTTGAACAAAGAACCAACCACGGAGCCATGAGAAGTTATTCAAAACCTAAAAAGTCCAGGACTTGAGCGAAGAAAGCTGAGACATAGTTCATCGTGGGAGAGCACTGCTAAAGTCCGGACTTGAGCGAAGAACCTAACGAGGGCGATTTAAGACACGAGTTGTACATTCCAGATGAAGATAGCGAATATTTTATGGCTCAATTCTAGCTCTTTTTCGACGGTGGATCCTAAGGATTGTTGATGGAAGGTGATGGAAATTTTAGGTATCGAGCCATTGGCGAGGTCTTGGTCATCCCGAAGCGGATATGGCGCAACCTTCAAACTCTTGTCGGGGAAGAGGTAAACAATCACGGAACTTTACATGGAAATGTGGGGACTTGGTTTCCCTGATTTCGCACTTCACTGGATTGGTTTGATAAGGATTTGCACCCCACGACTTGGATGATTATGCGGACGGGGCTGACTATTGCTACAATTCTTAACCGTCCCAATTGTATGCATATCCAATTCGGCATCTACTACGTGTCTTCCGCTTAGGTCCGGTCCAGACAAAGACAAGTATTGTCCCGGTTGTGATTCTTCGTGTGGGGAGAAGACGGTACACTTCCTACGTTCATGCGGTTCTAGATGGAAACTCACCACTCCCGCATACTCTCCCACAATGGAGGCGTTCGGACATGGCGTGGCCGCAGGATGGGCAACTCGTTCTTGCCGAGCGACAAAGCATGTTTAGATATACGTGAGTATAGACATATGTTGCCAAGCGATTCTTGATTTATAGAAAATGATTCTCGATTTATATTGTAAGCGACAAAACATGTATGAGCGATTCACGGATTCTTGATTTATAGTAAAGCGATTCCTCATCTTTTGTTCAGATTTACGCTCCTGCTCGGTTCTTCCTCATCTTTTGTTACAGAATCGGATGACATTGATGGAGGGAAATTCGTGTGTAACAACACACCCACTCGTGTTGAGAGTCCAGTTATGTGCCTTCTTTTCTCCATCGTATGTGCCTCCCTCTCGGCTATATCTCGGTACTTGCAGATGAGGAGAATTTTATACACCGTCCTCGGTTCTTCCTCATCTTTTGTTACGCCGTCTCGCTTTGGCGAGTCTGGTAGATTGCCGGATTGAGAAGGCGCATTTCGAGTTAGAGTTCGTGTGGGATAGATGGCAGCATCATTGGAGCAACTACGCCTCGGTCGATATTGATCTTAGTTTCTAGTTATATTGTGATTTTGTGAACCATGTATCAACTATTAATCTATAACAAGCTTGGTTATTTATGTATTCGAAGCTTGTAATTTTGTGAACCATGATATTATCCGATTTATGTTGTAAATAATTATACAAATTCTTTTGGCCAGATGCAACAAGAAAATCCTTTCTTGTGTCGTTTTGAACGGGGACTTATAATTGAAAGAACATCCCAAAAGCCCAAAAGTTATGGTCAGAAGTATTATGCATGTCCTTTATCAAAGGTAAATAATTATACGTTTGTTTATTTACGTAAAAATATCAATAACTTGTTTGTTAAGAATACATTTCTTATAATTGTTTCACCATGTAACAGACAGAGACAGAAGACTATGGGTGTCGTACTTTATGTGGAAGGATGTATTTCAACAAAAGTACTTTAGTCAAGGCTCTTCTTCAACGCAGTGCTAAAACTGCTAAAACTAAAGATAACACGATCAACATGCTTGGAACAAGAAGCCAGATGTTATTGTCTCAAAACAATATGTTGAAGGCAAGAATAAAGACGTTGGAGGCATCCTTTGGAATTGGCAAGAAGTCCCGTTGATCACGCATGTCAGTCGAGTGGAATACTCTATGACCTTATAGATGACATTAATAATCTTCATGTAGAGTAGATTTCGTTGTAGTAGTAGTAGCATTTGCTGTTGTACTTGTTTAATGTTTTAATATTTAATGTTATTATTTAATTAAATGGAAACAAATACACAATAAAAAAAACATAACGTAAAAAACTACACAAATAAATATACACACATATAAAAACACCACACAAATAAATATACTCTACATATAAAAACACTACACAAATAAATACACTATACATATAAAAATACTACACAAATTAAATATACTACACAAATTAAACACTACACAATTAAATACAAAAAAAATAATAATAATAAAAAAAAAAAAAAAAAAGTAGAAAGTACGGTACCTACTCTATGGGGTGCTTGGGAAGCATTTTATGTGGTGCCCCATTAGACTACCCCTTTATGAAAGGTCTTCTTATTTATTTATGGGTTCGGTTATCCGAGTCCCTACCCCTCTAAAATACAAGTAATGCCTCTTTTATTTTTTTTCTTTCTATTTTTATAACTTTGTTTTTTTATTATAAAACTACGATATAAAAATACAATGTAAAAAATATAAAGTTTGATAAGTCAGAAGTAGTAAAACAAAAAAAAATACGGAGAAAAAAACTATAAAATATTGTATTATCTGTTAATAAAATGAGTAAACTGCTGAAAAAAGTGCATAACAAAAACTATAAAATTTGGTTTTTTTGTGAAAATAGGTAAATTATATTAATCAAAATCATATACACTGAGAATACAATGAGCAATCCTGCATTTGACTGGACATACCTCATCAAAATACCAGGAAGCTTAAAAACAGAATGTAGAAAAACTACATACAATTGACAAACAAATCAATGCAACAATAACCATATAACCTTTTCTTCTAGTCTAGGAAAGAACACTAGCACTAGGCAACCATAGAGAAAAATCATATGTTGACTACATTTCTTTTATGCAAACACCCTACTTGTGATTAAAACCTCCCACGCCTTAATCATCGAGGCTCTTACACAAAGGCATCATTAAGAGAATGAGAAAAACTCCACTTCCATTGAGCCTTTCTGCATAGAGCTACATTTCCAGCAAGTTAGCATCACTACAAATGCAAGAGACACTCAAGGATAGTTCCCATTGTGACTACATTTCCCATTCTACTACCCGATTTTCTTCAAAAATTGCAGCTTCATCCTCACAACTAAGAAGAAAATAGAGAAAGCGGGACAAGCATCATCAAGTTGGCACTTCACCATGTAGCCTTCTAAAGGCCTACTTAATCAAATATGTCTCAAAACCAAAAGCAGGAAACTACCTTATGGATCCTACTAATTCTATACTTAACTTAGACTGCTAATTAAGCTTGCAGCCACATCCTCACAAACTAACCAGCATAAGTAAGAAAAAGTAAAAACTTCTTGACCCAAGATACTAGCCATATGCTTTCTATAATCCACCATAGCACTTTCTGCAATCCTATTGAAATTCCTTCATCCAAACACCCCTTTATCTCCCCTGCACCAGACTACCATAAGAATTTCCATACTTTAGCTAAACATTCCATTCTTCTTCAACTTTGCAAGTGTGAACAGACCTCTTTACTGTAAGGCTCATCAACTGCAACCTCACATGTTCAATAATACTTTGTAGCACAATTCCCGTAGTCTTGGAATTCTGGGTGAATAGTCTTTCATTCTTTCTTTCCAAATGTTATAAACAATTGAGGCAAGGATTATTCTATTTACAACACTCCATATAGTGTTATTGCAAGGTAAAACTGCCATCTTTTTTATGATCTAATCCCACACATTTGGAGTATTAGAATCTTTCATCTTGCTTTGCGGATGACCTTATGCTTTGCCATGAAGATAGTAGGTATGTGTTAGTTTTGAAGAAGGATATAGATGAGCTTAGGAAGGTGTCTGGTTTGCTGCCTAGTCTACCCAAGAGTATAATGTATTTTGGCAATATTAAGGATTTACTAGGGTTAGAATCTGAAGGTGATGCCACCTAATGCTAGTAAATTCTTGTTAAATACTGTTAGATGATAGGTTAAGACCCAAACTTAATTGAAGGTTTGGGTCCATTAAGATTAGGGTTTAGTATGCTTGTTCAATAAGCTATATATTCATTATAAATACATATGCACTCTTTATTATGTAGACACACAAAACATGTCAATAAATATATCTTTGCTATCTTTCATGGTATCCGAGATCTAGGTAAGATCCACCTATAAAATTTACATCCTCCGGTCATCGGCTAGTTGCCGGTGAACCTGAGGGATCACAATAATTTTCGCTTTATTGTTTATTTTTTAGGATTTTGTTTTTCGTATTTAATACATAAACCCTAAACCCTAGCCGTCAAAACACACACAATATGTTGAGTTGCCTTCAACCAACTACACATTTTTCTTCCTCATCAAATTGTTTTCATTGTTGAAGATCATTGTCGTTGACAACAAAGTTGACCACCAAATTGCCGCTCCCTCCTAAAGGCAAAGTAAGCCATGACGTAAAAAAAATAGCAAACGTCATAAAAATGGAGGAAACCACGATGCAATATACAATTATGTCGCCAAATACAAGTCCATCTCCGTACACATGAACAACAATAAAGATGAGAAAAGAAAAGAATCATAGAAGAAAAAGGTGATTTCAACAATTTATCCAGTTTGTACATCCGAGAACCTCCCGTTCAAACTGCAGGGGAGTGTTAGATGATAGGTTAAGACCCAAACTTAATTGAATGTTTGGGTCCATTAAGATTTGGGTTTGGTATGCTTGTTCATTAAGCTATATATTCATTATAAATACATATGCACTCTTTATTATGTAGACACACAAAACATATCAATAAATATATCTTTGCTATCTTTCAAATACTTAGGGGTCCCACTTATTTCAAAAAGACTTTATGTTAATGATTGCCAACCTTTAATTAATAAGGTTAGGAAAATAATTATCGATTGGAAAAATAAGTCATTATCCTTTGTTGGGAGACTCCAATTGATTCTGTCTGTTTTTGGTTCAATGCAAACCTATTGGTCATCCATGTTCATTTTTCCTGTCACTATTTCTAATGAAGTGGACAGACTTATGAGGGATTTATATGGAATTTTAGTGAATTCAGCATGGGAAAGCCTAAAATTAGGTGGATTGATGTGTGTAAACCTTAGGTTGAAGGAGGCCTTGGTATTAGACACTTGAGGCTTGAAATGTTGCACTTATCTCTAAACATATATGGAATCTCAACACTGGTAAGGATTCATTGTGGGTGAAATGGGTGCACATGTATAAGTTAAAGGGCAAGAATTTTTGGGATATTCCTGAAAAGGAGGGTTCTTCTTGGAGTTGGAAGAAAATTATTAGAATTAGAGGACTTATTATAGACCATATTGTTCACAGAATTGGTGATGGTACCAACACTTCCCTATGGTTTGATAACTGGCATTCCATTTTACCTCTTAGTGGTTTTATTTCTAAATGGAAAATCTATTATGTTGGTCTTACTCTTAATGCCAAAGTTGCAGAAATGATTTATAAGGAAACTGGATTTGGCCTAAAGTGTTGACAGATTAATTTGATGGTTTGTAGAAACTATAAAGTTTGACAAGTCCAAAATAACAAAAAGGAAAAGATACGGAACAAAAAAAACATAAAAAATTGTTTTATCCGGTTAATAAAGTGTGTATTACGTAGGTATTAGATGTCTTTAAAGAGTAGGGATACCAATAGTGCCACTCCTTTTTTCATTACCTTAAAAAAAAGAATTACTCATATTCAAGGCAGCTTATCACAAGCAACCCACCGCATGCGACTTAAGCAACCGTCCGGGATCATTCAATACAACGGTATGAACACGATACCAAGGCAAACCCATGCTACTGAATCAGCTTCTTTATTTTTAGTTCCAACAATTAAGAATTGTTTTCCCTTACTTGCTGCATCAAAAACCAAATCACAAGCTTGTGTTCGCCTACCTTCATCCTTAAGCAATTTTTCCAGCAATTCTCCCCGATGCGTGTAAAGAAGAACTTTCTCTTCGAGAGGGTTAAAGAAAGCGAGCTTTTTCAAAAAAAAGAAAAAAATAATGGTCTTAAAATTATTGCTCATTTCTATGACGCGTATTACTTTAGTTGTACCACAACAATCATCCGTGTAATATACTCTTTCTTATAAGTTTATATTACCAAAAATCGTTAAACTTAAATTAAAAACTATAACATATCTAATTCTCAATTTCAAACTAGTTGCATTCTTTTAAGTTCTACATGTAGGGGTTTTTCTTGTGAGAAATATAATTAATGTAAAAAATATAAATTTACAAAATAAGAGTAACTTCTAAGCATTAAGCAGTTTGACATATCCGAAGTATATATAACTTATACTATATGGATTAAATAATAATTATTCGTGCAACAAAAAACTATGAATTATTTAAAGACTCTTTATAAAACTAAGAGTAAATTACACCGTTCGTCCCTGTGGTTTGCGTTGACCGCAGGGTTTAGTCCTTTGACCAAAAAAATTGCACCATACGCCCTTAAGTGTGAAACGTTATGCACCGTTCGTCCCTCCGTCCATCTGGGCCCACCAACTCAAGATAACGTCAGTTAAGTCACTTAACCCCTAAGGGCATATCCGTCATTTCTTGTCTCCCCTTTTTCCTTCCAAATTATAACCCTATATACTTGTCTTCCCCTTTTCCCACCTACCCACATAAACCTAAATCCCATTCCTTCCACCACCATTTTCAAAACAAAGGGTTTTCTCAAATCAAATCAAAATCATGGTTAGATGTCCTCGTTGCCAAACACTTGCAGTTATGAAAACATCATGGACAAATAGAAACCAGTGTCGAAGGTTTTATGCTTATTCCCAAATTGTATGTGTTAATGGTTTTACTTTGTAATTGAACAATACAAAGTATTTGTTGTTTAATTTTGTTTTACTGAGTTTTGTTGTTTAATTTTGTTTTACTGAGTTGTACGATTTGTTGATTGGGTGGACCCAGAAATGTGCCATCGTTCAATGGTAGTTATACCTGGGTTATTAAGGTCTTTGAACAACCATCAAGAAATCCTACAAAATATGGAGCAAGAAAGAGCAACATTGAAGAAGTATGTTATGGTTTCATGTATTTTGTTGTTTGTGTCTGTAATGTATAACATATTGACCTAGCAGTGTAGTATTTGGGTGTTAAGAGATAGATGTATTTTGGGTGTTTAATGTTAGATGTATTTTATGTATGTTATGTAGCACCATTGTAATGAAAACAAGCTTTGTAGCATTATTGCAATGTATCTTGTTCTAGCAACATTTTGCAGTCACTTTTATGAATTTTACTATTTCATTTTGTCACTTTTATGCATATCAAAGTCACTTTTATCAATGCAACACTATTTCTAGATTGATGCAGTCAATGAATCAATGGCACTTTGCTGCATTGTTGCAATTCAATGGTATACGCTTTACTTGCATTATTGCAATTTCTACATTACCACACCTCTATATAAGGGCACATATGGATAATACAAAACCATATCAAACATCTTCCTAACCTATTCATAATTGCTGCAAAGATGAGTTCAGAAAACAAGGGTTCCAACAAAAGAAAAGGTTATATACATCTTCATGTGCCTTTTCCATCTCTTATATGTTAAACATACTTATGTTTTATTGTTTTTTTTTTGCATTATTTTGTTTTCGAAGTTATCGCATTTCAAGTGACACATCCGAAAGTCTGCGATGACAAAAGTTCAGTAACACATGGACAGTGGTATTTTCCATTGCAGATGTGGTACCACCTCGATGAGATAGAGTTTTATGGACCAAAGGTGGGCTCAAGTTCAAATGCAAAGGATGATGATAAGCCACTAACCCAAAAACAGATTCAAAAGCTTCTATTTGATGCAAGACTAAGGTTAGGATTGTCGCAAAGGCGGTCTTGAAGAATTTGGTGTGAAACCTTATGTTGCACCAGTGACTGAATTGCACAAAGGGAAGGGGAAGGTAAAGAAAAGGATGGGTTAGAAGCAGTGGTGTTTCATGGTTTTCATGTGTCTGGTTTTCATGTGTCTTGGTCTTTCATGTCTTTCAGTGGTGTTTCATGCTTTTATGGTATTTCATGTGTACTTGAACCTATTTTATGGTGTTTTAATGTTTCAGTTTACTTTATGTATGTTTTTTATGGTCTTTCATGTTCACTTTAACCTATTTTAGATAAGTTAGTGCAATGCTCTTGGTCTTTCATGTTTACAGTTACCAAATTACCAAAAGAATCTGTACATACCAAATTAAAGTCAAACAAAATTACATACCAAATTAAAGTCAAACAAATTAAAGTCTAAAGCAACCATACCATTAATCAATCAAGTTTCAAGGCATATAATGCCATAAACATCCAAAACAACTTAATTGACATTGTGCATAAGACATACGAGAAACACGTACATAACAGGACATAATCATAACATACACTATCAAACACGGACATGACGTATACTTCAACCTAACACAACCACCTTCTTCCTTGGTGCTCTATTCTTTGATGCACCATCTTCTTCTGGTGCCTTCCCCTTATCTTGACTATCTGCTCTTGTCTTTGATTGTGAACCTGCAGGAGTATCAGAATCCAAATCCACCCCTTTGCTTGCATTTTTTTCTCTTTTTTGACTTTGGCATTCTTGGTCCAGTACATGTTCTTTGATTGTGACCTCTTGACCCACATTTGTCACAAGTTACAGTCTTGTGCCCTCTTGAAAGCTTACCATCATTAACTATCTTAAAATCCCTTTCAGTCTTTGACCTTTTTCTTTCTTTCCTTGGTCTTCCAACTTGTGGATTATGTTTTGGTGGCAACAGACTAGTTGGAACAGTGCACTTGGGCCAATGGACAGGACCTCTGATTGGTTTTATATGAAAAGAATATACTTTCTTCCAAGTCTCTAACCTATAGCATGGATGTACCCACTCCTCTGGTAATGCAACCTCTTGATGATTAAGTGACATGTTCCAATTTGTTGCAACAACATGTTTGCAAGGGATGCCTGTCAATTCCCATCTTCTACAAGTGCAGGTTCTAGCAACAACATTTACCACACACTGGTCATTCCATGGACCACTTACCTGGTATAACTCACCTCCATTCCACCTAACAAGATACTTGTTAGCTTGAGTCGCATTTTCCTTCAAAATTCTTGTAGCAGTTGGTGTGAGTGGTCCATCACACCTTGCAATAACTTTACCAACATTGACAATCCTGGCAAGTTCTATTATTAGGTATTGCAATCTAAGTACTTACATGGAATGACAATTGAATAGCAGATGGAATGTATAATACCTTCTCATGAGATACTCCCTGGCAAACTCCAATGTGGAAATAATAGGCTTGTCTCTACCCCTTACTAGCTTGGCATTCAAGACTTCGCACATGTTGTTCAATAAAACATCTGACTTGGCTCTCTCTGTTTAAGGAGTTTGTTGTTTAGATAATATTAGATCAATAGATACTATGAAATCAGTTAAAGTAAGAATACTATATACCTGAGAAATGTGATCTTGACCAGTGTTGTGGAGGAATGAGATTCAACCAGTCATAAGCCTCTTTCTTGAAAGCTTTCAACTCTTCCATTGCAACTTGAAACTCTGGGACTGTTGTTGCAGTTGCTTCTTTCCATAGCATATCCTTGTATGCACATACCATTCCACTTCAACTTCATATTCTCATGAATATGTTTCACACAAAATCGTTCTATTCGCACATGGAAACAATTTTGCAATTGCTGGTATAATACCTTGCAGTTGGAAACAATTAATTAGTTAAGTAAGTTAAGGAATTAATTACAAACATTGAAATCAAATTAACTAGTTAAGTTAGTACCTTTTGCTCAATACTTATGAAAGTGAAGTTGGAATTCTACGTATTGATCTAGGTCATCTCCATGTTGATTGAGAAACCATGTCCATGACTCTGTGTTTTCTGTCTCAACAAGTCCATATGCCAATGGATAGATCCCATTGTTTGGATCAATACTCACAAATTGCCAAAGTTGTCCGGTATGGACCCTTCATGAATGCTCCATCTAATCCAAGGATTTCCTCATCCTACTCTGAATCCGACTTTCAAAGGACCCAAACATATATAGATTCTCTTAAAAACTCTTGTTGGGACTTGATGATCTGCTTCAGCTTGAACATGGATCTTGACAGTTGTGTTTGGATTAGCTTGTTGCAATTCCAACACATAATCTCTTAGCATCTTATCTCGATGTGTGTAATCACCCCTTAATTTCCTTTCAGCTTCTTGCTTAGCTCTAAATGCCTTACTTTCTGAAATAGTTAGTTCATGTTTTTTTGATAGTTGCTCTTGAAATCTAATGGTATATTAGGGTTTTTTTTCAACTGCTCAACTAATTCCTTTGAGAACCAATTGTAGGTGGCATAAAGGTTATCTCTTTCTTGTAGACATTTATGGACTGACTTGTATGTTTTTACCTCCCAAGATTCAGTCTTTTTGACCTTGGAAACTAATGAACCCATGGACATTTACTATCATCCAACAGTTTTTGTCTATTAGGTTTACCCCCATAAATGATTACCTTCTTCCTTGGGCCTTTTTCACCCTCAGTTGGGCCTTTTTCTTGACTTGGCCCAGTGGACTGAGTTGGCCCACAATCATTGACTTCACCAGCTGGTAGAGAAGGGATAACACTTTTGCATATTGCCCTCACTCTCTCATTGTCATTCTTTTCCATTCTTATTTTTCTCCTAGTCTCAATTGAATGCTCTCTAATGTACTCCTTCACCTTTTCTTTGTTTGCAAATTTTTGACCCACATAGAAATATGTCTTGTAAATTTTCTGACTAGCATGTGCTTGTTTTCTTAACTGCTTCAACTTCTTTTTCCTTAACCTACTACCTTCACTGTCACTACCTGATCCACTCTCAAAATACTCATTTTCTAATTCATTGACATCATCTCCATCTGCTTCATCTTCAATCTCAACTGCTTCCCTTTCTCTACACCCAACAAACTCCACAGTCTCATCAATTGTGTAGTTAAAGTCCCTCATGTCAACATCCACCTCATCTGCATTATTATTGTCATCTACTATGAAATCACTATCTTGGCTATCATCATCTCCTTGACTATCACCCTCTGTTTCACTCTCAGTTTCACCCTCAACTTCACTTTCAACATTCTCACTAGGATTACCCATTCCAACCTCAGGATTTGTTTCAAAATTCTCACTAGGATTTGTTTCAACCTCAGGATTTGTTTGAACATTCATTGGTGGTGATATAATGTCCAAGTCAGCAAATGGGTCAAAGTTAGGATCTTGTGACTCTACATATGGGTCATAAGAAGAATAAAAATCATTTGCAAACTGACTAGGGACTTGAGAAGACTCATCATTACCAACTGCAATACTTTGCCCTTGGTCTTTACCACTGCTTTGACCTATATCTTTACCTACACACCCTTCATTGACATCAAAAACTACTTTCTTAGCCAGCGGGTAATCCCCGCCTTTGATGTTATTGGTTCATTTAACTCTTCTATTACAAGCTTTTTATGCTTTGGTTGTATGTAAATGTCAGGATTGGTCTTTTCATGCTCAACATATACATCAACTAGCTTAAGACCTTCCATCACATACTTGCCTAATAACTGAACATCTTTGTCACATGCTAAAGGCTCTAGTCCATTGTCTAAATCATAATCAGGTTTCAAGAAATGGTAAAACATCAACCTATGACCATCATGACCTAAGTCTTCTAGCATAGAATCAATTTCATGGATTGAAAATCACTTGTCTATCAAATCCAAAAAAGTAATCTTACCATTCTTGTAAATCCTGTTGGGTGCATTCGTGAAAAAACCTCCATGATTGAGCTTGATGGAAAACAGTAGTAGGATTTTTATCTCAAATAATTAAAGGAATGAATCAGACAAGGGTTTTAGACATTAAAACACCAAACAAAGTACTGCAAACCCAAAAAATGCATACTCTAATGATTAAAACATCACGATCCACTTAACACCATTATCAAAAATAACTATAAGCACTTACGATACATGCAATATGGGTCTCGATCAACAACATCATTTGCTCTAATTTCATACAATGGGACCACCATCTGATTCTTTGTGAAGTATCGGTACAAATTTTACTGGCTTTTTCACAAATGATTTGGGAAGAAGATGAATAGTCGTGGGAACTGGTGCAAAAGATTTTAGTTTGGGGGACTACGGTAGATGGGTTTTGATAAATGAAAGTACTTGGGAAATGACCAAAATAACCCTTTAAAAACCTCCGTTAACCCACGTTATCTTGAGTTGGTGGGCCCAGATGACCGGAGGACGGAACGCATAACGTCTTGCACACTTAAGGGCGATGGTGCAATTTTTTTGGTCAAAGGACTAAACCCCTGCCAACGCAAACCACGAGGACGATGACGGTGTAATTTACTCTAAAACTAATTTGAAGATAGCGAGGTACCCGCATGCGGCGCGTGTGTGAATTCTTTGTAATAAATTATTGGCGATAAATATTTTTAATTTTATATTTTCTATTAAAATTTTTATAGATGGTGAGAATTTTATATTTGGGTAACTTAACCAAGTCTTTCGTTGTACATGTTGGTCCTTTAAGTTGCGTAGTTTTGTTTTTATCTTTGGTGTTTTAAGTGTTTGGATTATTGGATTTATACAATAAATGAGTAGTAGCTTGATTATATTGTACTATGTGGTAAAATTGTTGTATTTTTTGTGTAAAGGTGGTGATTAGAAGAGAGTATTAATTGTAGGTGCTTAATATACATGGTTGTGCATAAATTAATTGTACACAAAGCTTTAGTATGTGTATTTGCTTAAATTTTATATTAGGAAATCTTAAATATTTAATATGAGAGAGGGTCTAATATGCATTATAAGATACTACTAGCACCGCGTATTAGTACATAATGTGAATTTTCAGCAAGAATCAAAACAATTATAGTTATAATATTTTGGTAAGTGTTTCGTGTAATGTTCAAATATAAAACTTGAAAATATCAAAATGTAATTGCAAAAGTTTGTAACATGCAATAATTATACTCAAACAATAATTTTTAACATCTATCAAGAACATATAAAAATATTTAGTGAAACTGTAAATAAAATATTATATCGATTATGAGATAACTAACACTATACGTTACTCGTCACGTAAACCTTCTTAGTACACGACATCATCAACATTTTTTTGATTTTTCCTTTCCTTCTATCTATCCATCTATCTATCTACTTTCTGGACTTTATTTTATGAATTAGCACAAGTTGAAAATGAAAATGAGGATCATAGTGTTTAATATAGTCTTGAATTATATATATTTTACAAAGTATTAAATTTATAAAACATTAAATTTTTTTCACGCATTTCTGTTGGCATTGGCACTTTTCTCGAATCATTTCTAAATATAACGATTGTACATTTATCAAATCATTCTAAGTATAACGATTGACATTTCAATTTATCATATCATTACTACATATATGTTTGAAGTGAATTTTGCTACATATATTCTGAATATAACTTTTAAGTTTTCAAAATTTTCAATTTTCAAAAATGAGATAGACCAAGAAATGAGATAAACGTACTATAAAAAGAAAGAGTAAAAATTAAGATATATAATCAAGATACATATATTTACCAACTACATACCTAAAGTTTACACAATAAAAATATAAAAAAAAATACCAACAAATTCTTATAAACAAATTTAGATACTCACAAAATTCACAAACACACTTACAAAGATATTTACAAAACACAATAAACAAAAAAATTTACATAACACACAAAGAAATTTACAACTAATGTAAGTAACAATTATTTTAAGGAACCTATATGGGCTGCAAATTCCGACGGTGGCAGCACACACATTCCGGAAAAGCAGCGACTACAATATATATAAGATCTATAAAACAACCTTCAAAACTCACTAAAACCTCTAAACTTGCACAAAATTTACAATGCTAACAACTTTATAACAAAATTTACAAAATAAATATTATAACAAATTTTAACAACTTCAAAAATATAGCATACATATCCCAGAAACACAAGCGGCGGCAACAATATTTTCAACATCGACATAATCGGCTTTTCCGGCGAGTCATTGCATGACGTCTTTCCCGGAGACTGGTGGTGGTCGTAAAAAAAGTCAAAATATTTATACAAACTCAGATCTACAAATAAGTTTATAGATCTATAAAGGAAAATCTTGAAAACTTGATAAATAGACTTATATCTAATAACAATACTAAAAAAATACCTTACAATGTGAAGAAAAAAACCTTTTTGTTAGGTGTTGGTCTCGATGGTAGTGCTTATAATAATCCCTTATATGGTTGTTTGGCACTCGGTGGAGGTGTGAGTTTCAACTGAAGGAGGATTTTTGTGATGGTTTGGTTCGGTGCTTGTGATGTTCGGTGGGAGGAGGTCCAACGGTGGAGGGGTCTCGCGGTGAAGGGGTCTGGCAGTGGAGGGATTTGTGGGGTGTGTGTGTGTTTGTATAATGTGATATGAGAGAGATGGTGATCTGAGAGAGATAGTGTTTGTATAAATTGTGGCTAGCCCAAATGAAGTCCAGATTTTACAGCATTCTTGCCATCTATGCGAATGTAAGTTTCAAATTGTGGTTAAGATGGTTTAATAGTTGCTTGCAATAGCCTTTCCTAACAATGCTTTACAGCTTTTAAATAGTTTCCAGGAATGATTTAATACTTGCCTAGAATAGCCTTTCCTAGCAATGCTTTACAGCTTTTAAATAAGTTTCCAACCTTTAGTTTCCAAATGCCACAAATAGTTTCCAAACGTCACAAGTTCCAATTGTGTTCACTTTTCAAGATTTGACTAAATTCAGTTTTTCACTTTCAAGGTTGACCATTTTTCCTTTATAATTAGTTAAGATAAGCGCTATCGATATTATAATACAAAACTAATAAAAATTATGGGTATTATTTTAATTGTACCACATCGATCATCCGCTTTTTCTTATAAGTCTATCTATATTCTTAAGACTACACACAATGTAGGGTAAGTCATCACCCTCACCCTTACATGCACGAAGCAAGGAAAAAAAAGAGTATTGTGGTAAGCACTCTTATATTTTGTTTTATTTTTAGTGTGTGTAAAATAAGGTATTGTTTGAAAGTGATGAGAGTGATTACCATTATGTTTGATAAGTAAAAAAAGTTAATGATGTGATGTGAAACTGATATAACAGTAATAGGAATGGAATGACAGAAAGTGTGTTGCTTAGAGCATCTCCAATGTTGGCACTAAATGTGCTTTTTGTACTAATTTAGTGCCAAAAAGTACAAAAAAACTTTTTCAATGTTGACACTATCTTTAACACTAATTTAGTAATGTGAATAGTAAAACACTAAATATAGTGATACACTATATTTGTCACTAATACTATTCTTCTTATTTAAACTCAACATATTTGTTAAAACATTGATACTTAACTATAAAAACAAAAAATAACTTATATAACCTATATTGTTGTAAGTCTCCGATCAATACGTTTACAACAAGCCCAATATCGATATATATTATTTTAACTATTTTTTTAATTTATTGTGTCGACTTGTACTTTAGACTAATTAAAAATGTTTAGTGCTAAAATTTAGTGTTATACATTAGAAGAACTTTTATTTAGTGCAAGAATATGTTATAAAGATGCTCATTTTACATTATTTTAATGTAAATTTTTAGTGATAACATTGGAGATGCTCGTAAAAGCTAGTCTCACATGCACACTATAAATAAACTCCAAACTCCGTGTCCGGTTTGAATTCCTTTTACCAAAGCAGGTCATAACTTATGAATTTCCAAATGGGTCATATGGTATAGACACGATATAATTATTTAAAAAAAAAACACAAAGTTCCAAAAATTTACAGGTTAGTTCTTGCAATGGTCCCCCACACACATAAAAAGGTAAGAATGAATAACATGTTATTCGTATGCCACATCAGCGCCACGTCATCCCCTCCAAATAATACATCAATAACCAAAACAACCCTCCTTCATAACACACAAATAACATCACCTGTAGGTTCTACAAAATACCCCACCAAATATACTCACTCACTCACAATATAAAAAAAAGACAAAAAGATAACACACAAAAGGATGATGGCATGAGCCATTGAGGTGGCTCAAACCCCAAAGACAAAGCTGGACGCCGACCTATGGTTGACTCACGCTTAAGTACCTAAAAAAAGGGACGTAATTATTTGCAAGATAATTATATTTAGCGAATTGGTTTGTTCAGCTTACGATTGGTCCCTAAACTGTGATCCCTATGCTATTTTATTTGGTCTTGACCACATATTAAGACATCGCTGTCATTTGGATGGTGAAATGGACAAAATACCCTCGTATGTGTATCATGAATGGTCCCTATGGTTTGTAGTAATCGTTAATTAGTCCTGATTTTTTTTTTTGTTTTTATTTATATAAAAAACATTTTATCGAAAATTTTATAAAAAATTCCAAAATTATATGAAAAATCTATAAAAAATTCCAAAAATTTTATAAAACTTTATAACAAATTCCGAAAATTGTATAAAAAATTTTATTAAAAATTCAAAAATTTTATAAAAATTCCAAAAATTTAAAAAAAATCCGAAAATTTTATAAAAAGTATATTAAAAATTTTAATTTTTAAAAATTTTTATAAAAATTCGAAGTTTTATAAAAGTTCAAAAATCCAGATAAATTTTTTATAAAATCTTATAAAACATTCCGTCAAAAAATTTGTGAAAAAATTTTTGAAAAAAAATTTATTTTTTCTTTTTTGAATACCTTTTGACGGAATCTTTTATAAAATCTTGCCCAAAATTTTATAAAATTTTTGACGATTTTATTAAATTTTATAAAACCTTTTATAAAAAATTCCGAAAATTTTATCAAATTTTTTTTGTGAAAAAGTATTCCGAGATTGTTTTATAAAATTTTCGGATTTTCTTCAAAATATTCTTTTTTAAAAAAAGGAAAATAAATTGTCAAAAAATCCGTAAAAATTTTATAAAAAATTCACAAAAGTATTTAAAAAGAAAAATAAAATTTTTGTCGAAATTTTTCCCCAATATTTTTGACTAATGTTTTATAAGATTTTATAATAAATTTATTTTTTCAAAAATTTTCCCAAATTGTTTGATCTGGAATGTTTTATAAGATTTTATAAAAATTTATCGAATTTTTTATAAAATTTTCGAACTTTTATAAAACTTTCGAATTTTTAATAAAACTTTTGAATTTTTTATAAATTTTTTTAAAAAATTTTGAATTTTTAATATACTTTTTATAAAATTTTCGGATTTTTATAAAATTTTTTAATTTTATAAAATTCGAATTTTTAATAAAATTTTATAAAATTTTCGAATTTGTTATAAAGTTTTATAAAATTTTTGAAATTTTTATAGATTTTTCATATAATTTTCGGAATTTTTATAAATTTTTTGATAAAATGTTTTTATATGAATAAAAACAAAAATAAAAATTTAGGACTAATTCACATAACTTATAAACCATAGTGACCATTCATTGAAACACATACTATAAGATTTTTTGTCATTTCATTCTTCCAAACACTTATTTGACGGTCAACTAACTGAAAATGTGGTCAAGGGACCAACCGTAATCTAATCAAAACCATAGGATCAACCAAAAAAAAAAAGTTTAGGGACCAAATCCGTAATTTTCGACAAACCACAAGGACCATTCATGTAATTAACTCTATTTGCAACCATACCGTGTGCTCTTATCAACAATGCTACCCTCACCTCTTGTCAAACTGTCGCCAACTGTGGTGGTCATACCACCATATCCACCATCAGCTCCAAACAAACCACCATCGCCACCACCTCAGGGACAAACCACCACAGCCGCCACCTCCAAACAAACCACCGTCAGCGCCAGACAAACCACCACCCTCGCCACCACCTCAAGACATCTGATTGCATTGGGACTTAAATTCGGTTTAAGAAGTTAGATTGAAACTTATATTGGTTACGGTAAAAGTTGTAAGTGGCAACGTTGTGGCCAATGGCTTTGGTTGATGTTAGTGAGTGAGTATGAAATGTAAGAAGATAATCATAAAAGATTATGAAAATGATAAAATGAAGATATGTAGATGTTAGTGGTGAAAGAAAATGATGAAATGAAAATGGTGAAAAATGATAAAATGGTGAAGATATCTAGTAAATATAAAAAACAAAAAGTCACACTGACCAATGCAGAAAAAGTGTGCAGTGGTGTTGGGTTACTAGAAAGATGGAGTGGGGAACACAAGAAGCCTTTCCAAATACCCTTATGACGACGCAACAGACACAAAACGAAGTACTCAATTTACATTAAACAACTACTTTTCATATCCTACATATATGTATAAAAAATCCTAAGAGGATTGACAACGGTAACGTTATAACGTCGTTATAGGGCGAAATAACGCCGTTTTTGACGTTAAACTCTTGAGGCGTATTATACCGTTAGTCTCAAGCAGTAAGGGATAATCGGGCGTTTCATTTAGCCCAAACGGTTGTTTTTAGAATTGTTTTAATGTTATTGATGTTATTCATGTTATTGTTGTGCGGTTTTGATGTTAAAGTTAAAATGCTAGTTGACGCGACGATTGAACGGCGTTATTGATGTTACGATGTTATTGTTGGGAATGCTCTAAGATACGCTGAAAACAAACGTCAGATTAGACAGTATCCTATATAAAAAAAACCTATTTCACAACAAAAGCCAAAGTACTAAAATAAACCAAATGGCGACTAAACCAAACCAACCACAAACACTACGATCATCAACAACAATAACAACAACAACAACAGCAACGTTAATCCAAGCATATGTAAAAGCGTTATCAGGTTCCTTAGGTGGGATAGTAGAAGCATCATGTCTGCAACCCATCGATCAAGACAAACAGCTGGATCGGGGCCTAATATCCATTGTGGTAGTACCACCATTAAGAATGAAGGTGTGCGTGCTTTGTGGAAGGGTTTGACTCCATTTGCAACACATTTGACTTTGAAGTATGCTTTAAGGATGGGATCTAATGCTATGTTGCAAAGGGTGTTTAAGGATGATGAGACTGGGAAGATTAGTGATGGTGGCAGGTTTTTGTCTTGTTTTGGTGCTGGTGTTATTGAGGCTCCTGTTATTGTTACTCCTTTTGAGGTTAGTAGTCATTAGTTTCCTATTAAAACTTTATAGGGTCAGAAATAGTCACAGGATAACTCGGTTAGGCCGTGTAAGTATGAGTTAAAGGTGACAGAACATGGAAAAACTCATTTTCTTAATTACCTGTTTAAATATTTGAATTAATATATGTTAGGCTATTGGAATAAAAGATTAAAGTAAAGACATCTCAGAGGGTGTTTAGATTAGTCACTTTCAAAATGATTTTGCAAATAAAATATAATATCACTATATTAAACTCATAATAATATAGCACTATATTAAACAAATTCCCCACCCCAATAGTATAATAGTATGGGTATCATCATCAGCATGTCTTGTGGGTTCTAGTTGCTGTAAATAGTGCAGGAAAAGAATTGTGACGAAGGAACATGCATGATTCTTCTATGAATTTGGGCTTGTTTGGGTAAGCTTATTTGAGCAAATGAAATAAGCTGATTTTGAGTGTTTGGTCCAAAAGATTTTTATCAACTTCTATATAATGTTTTTGGAGGAGAAAAGTGTGTTTTCCGTATACATTTTAGCATGTGTGTTGACAAAACACATAAGCTTTTGAAATGTATAGGCTATTACCCTTACCCCGATACCCCCCATATTTTTTTGAGTAAAAATTAATACCATCACAGGGATGAAATTGGTCTAATTAAAAGATTCTATTGATTGAATGCATTACATATGAGATAGCATGTGTATTATTATTTAGGGCATTGTATAAATGTGATCATACTGTTGTTTGTTATTGATGTAGCGACTATTTTTTATCATTGTGACACTAACGCTGATCGTTGTATCAGATGTATTTTATGACTATTTTTTCATGTAAAATGACCATTTTACCTTTCAAAATTTGAAAAAATTAAGGGTAAAATAGTCACAAAATACATACATTAGCACGATTTAAAAAGGTTGGTGTCACAATGATAAAAAAATAGTCCGCTACATACAATGACAAAAAGTGCATAAAGATGCGATTTTATGCAAATTTCCTACTAGTTATACTAAATACCGAGGTTGAAAAATCGCTTCGGCTAAGATCATGGCGGTTGACTCCCAAAGCCATAGCGGGCGCCTACGGTGACCCTAAATTACAAAAGAATTTATTAAAGAAATGAATATTAGCAAGATTAATTATAAAAACTAGCTTAAATTATAACAAAATCAATAAAATTCAGTTAATTGCCGTGAATTTGAAAAAAAAACCGGATTCTAAGTTGACCACGTTGACCACCGTTGACCGGCGTTGACCGCCGTTGACCAAAACCGCCAAGGCCGATTTTGACCGCCAAGCTCTGATTTTGACCGATTTCTGACCGATTTTGACCAAAACGCCAAATTAGACCGATATGCCAAAAATCGTGGCGTTTGACCGCCGCCAACCGCCTAGGCGCCGCCATATCGGCCGCCAAGGCCGATTTTTACAACACTGCTAAATACATAGCTTTAATAATAAGCAACATAATCCAAACCTTAAACCTAATGGACTCAAATCACTATTGGGTTTTGGACCAGCTAACATATCTAACAATATCTATCTAGTCTTACAAGTTTGAATTAGGATCGACAGTAGAATTCTTTGATTTTCATACTCAACTAGAGTTACCTCTGTCCCTTGGAGATCGACTCGTGATCAATTCCTAACCTTAGTTCTAAAATTCCAAAATAGGTGTAGCTAATAGCCATTAGATTGACATTTACGTAGTAATATATTTTGTTAAGGGAAACAGCTAACATACTAAAATTTTTCGATCTAGCTAATATGACATGTCAAGTGGTTACTGGTCACCTGGCGAAAAATTATACAGCTAGTCCTTTCTAGGACTAACTCCATCAAGTAGAAGATAACGACCGTTAAAAAATAAAAATAAATAAATAAATAAAAACTTTTTGAAAAATTTTACGTTTTTTAAAAATGTAATTTTTTAAAAACGTAAAATTTTAAAAAAAAAAAAACGTAAAATTTTAAAAAACGTAAATTTTTTTTTAAAAACGAATTTTTTAAAAAGCGTAAAAAATTTTTTTTTAAAACGTAAAATTTTTAATTTTTAAATGTTTTTAAAACGTGAAATTTTAAAAACGAAAATTTTTAAATTTTTTTAAAAATGTAAAATTTTTGAAAAAAAAAAGTAAAAATTTTTAAAAGTTTTTTTTAACGTTGTTATCATCTACTAACGGTCGTTAGTCCTAAAACTAACTGCTCAAATTTTTCGCTGTGATCTGGTAACCTACTACCAACAGTCATATTACTTAGACGTAAAAATTTGAAAGATGTTAGCAAATTGAACCTTAACAAAATATATTACGTAGATGTGTAATTCTGAAAAAGTACGTTGCGTACATTTAGCTTTCACGCTTTATATATTCTTTAAATATGGATAAAAGAAAATTATTGGGTGGAAATTCAATTAAACAACTACACTAATAATGCAGGTGGTCAAAATAAGACTGCAACAACAAAAGGGATTGACTCAAGAGCTTTTAAAATACAAAGGACCCATCCATTGTGCTCGCTTGATTGTACGTGAAGAAGGCTTATTTGGGCTTTGGGCAGGAGCTCCAACTGCAGAATGGTACAAACCAAGCTGTAATATTTACAGCCAAAAACACGTTTGATGGATTATTATGGAAGAAAAACGAAGGTGATGGAAAAGTTTTGCAACCGTGGCAGACTATGAAATCTGGATTCTTAGCTGGATTAGCGGGTCCTGTATGTACGGGTCCATTTGATGTGGTGAAAACAAGGTTAATGGCACAAAGTGGTGAAGTGAAGTATAAAGGCATGTTTCATGCCATTTCAACTATATACGCTGAAGAAGGGCCGCGTGCATTGTGTAAAGGTTTGCTTCCACGATTAATGCGTATCCCACCCGGGCAGGCCATTATGTGGGGTGTGGCTGACCAGATGATTGGTCTATATGAGAGGAAATACATTCATAATATACCCATGCATATATTTGAAGGGATTTAGGCTAGTCCCAATCGTGACCGGAGATGACCGTCACCAAATACGCCGCTCTCCAAATGTAATTTAGACTTAATTCGATGCCAATACGTCGATGACCCAAGTATTTATTATTTTTTTAATTCAAACATTTTAAACAACAAATTTAAAATTAATTAAAATTAAAAAAACATTACATTACATTTAAATTGAAATAAATATTAAAAACATTACGTAACTTATTCAAATAACGTTAAAACATTACAAAAACTCGCCATCTCAATTATTGACTTGATTCACTTCATTGACATGATGTCGACGATTTCTCCAAACGTGTTCACCAAATCGACTTTAAGTTTTGATGAGTTGATGAGTCCATTAGCTCTAGTAACCACCAACGATTCTTCATGCTTCTTGGGATCATGATCTTGGTGTCCCTCATCTTCAAACCATGTAGGACATTCTACCGCCGCTAGGTCGGATGATCATATTATGTAATATGATACATGTATACATAATATCTTGGATATCATTTTTATAAAACCCTCGCAGCGGAATTTCCACTTCTTCTTCAACACACCAAAAGTTCCACATCTTTCCTTGCCGCCGCTGCCCTTCAGTACAATATTTTTTACGATCAAATTGTGGAGGATTTGAAATGGATCAAGAACGGACCATTGTGGATATATCCCATCAGAAGATAATATCCCTTTATAAGCCACATCGTTATCCTCGAATTCAAGGGCGTGCTCTCCCGATTAGATATTGAAACAGGGAACGACGTAAAACGTTACGTCGTTATTCATTCCGGAGACACCAGAACGCATGTCAAACCATAAATCTTGGGAAGCCGACCGCCCAATAAAATGAATGGATGTGGCCCGTGATCACAATGTTGAGCTCACACTATTCGGGCAATTCTTCCACTCCCAACTTGTACAATCAATGCTTCCCATCATCCCAGAAAAGCCATGCTTATGCTCGATGGCATATATTCTTTCAAGGTCAATACGTGGGCTTTCAAATACTCACCGACCATATAACCATGATAACCTCAAAACTTACGAAGACATTCACCAGATGTGGATGCACCGAGTGCCGACTCGCCAAGAGAATCAGAACGACGCGTATCCCAATTGACGAATGGCCACAAGATATCTTGACCAATGGCTAATACTAGGTACCTCAGCATCAGAGTTTGTCGAAAATAAGTAGAGTGATCGGTTATCTCTAACAATTTACGTGAATAGCTCGCGCTCATACGGAACCGAGCGGAATATTCTTGCGTCGAATCTGCGGGTTTTCGGAGAAGTATGCAGCCACTAAACGATTATGAGCACCCTCATGATCCCTACGATGTACTTTTTGCCTGTTTTGGTCTGTGATGCTTGTAAGCCTTCCAAGCAAAATCCGCAATCTCAACAAACTCACTAAAACTTCTTCATCGTCGGAAGACGAAGCAGAACCGAATAAAAGCTCGAATGACGACATATTAAAAATTATGTTTCGTGGGTATTTCGTTAGAATGGTTGATTGAAATTGTGTGTTTTAGAAATGTGTTTGAGTTAGTATTTATAGAGTGGTAAAGTTTTTTAAAATAATTTTTTTTAAATGCAACGGTCAAGTTTTAAAAAGAGTGGAAAGTATACATTTTAAAAGTCGGGTGAAAAACCACCGATGTTGCGTTTTTCCTCCTCCCAACCGATGTTGCAACCGAACTCCACAACTCACTTGGACCGAACTCCACATCGTCGTGGTCTTTTGCCCAACCGATGTTAAATGAACGATTGGGACTAGCCTTAATCGAATCCATTCCATATTATCCAACTTTAACTTTTTTTTTTTTTTTTTTTTTCTAGACTAATAAATTTCAAAATCAGTCCCTTAGTCTTAATTTTATGTTAATCTAAACCCATAACATTTATTTTGTGAGTTTGGAATGAAATAAAGAAGCTTGTAATGTTTTGAGTATCTTGAATGAAAGAATGGGTATAAAAATGATCGGTCATTTTATCATAGATGTTGTGAGAGTTAGGAAACAATTTCATTTCTGCCAAAAAAATGTTTTATTATCTTTTGTTTTTTTATGAAACGGCGATTTCATCAAAAAACTAGAAACAAGTTAGCTAGAAATTAAGGTAAACGTTACGTCAAGTTATTATAAGCAAGAGCTGGATTTAAGTTATCAAATTAGTCAAATTCGGGTTGGACTTCCTATTCATATGGAGAATCCATGAGTGTGATAGGAGCTTGATTTCCTCTACAAGTGTATCTTTACGACGGGGTTTCAAACTGAAGCACACTCTATTCCTATTTCTTCAGATAATCCAAGTGGTGGTTTGGACGACTGCATTGAAACAAACTTTTGCTTGCTATTTAGACTAACCGTGTCGGCCCCACCGAATGCCAAGAGACATTCTTCTCATTCAACAAACAACCCTTGATCGAGTAAGTAAGTAAACATATTAGCAGAAGTATATGCATACAGCATACATGTGATAATTGATTGATTTTACCTATGTCACGTTAATTTTTTTACATCAAATAATATACATATGGGAGGAATAAATAAAAGGGAAAGTACAGAAACCAAATTCATATAAATTAGAATGTTAAAAATAGAAATAGTAGATCAAAGAATCCAAGTGAAGATGAAGCGCTTAACCTAAGGTTTGAACTCAAAGTCATATCAGACATTTATTGAAACATGTCCAAGTGGGAGCTGTTAGTTTTGTGAACATATTTCAATCACGAATGTCTGTAATGTATTAAAGCCTACGAGATCGCAGGCGTTACATATTGAGATGCAATTATTATAATTTATGTATTGTAGTAATATATATTATTTCTCAATAATAAATGTTGAGATTTAAAGATTTGAAGACACAAAACAAGAAAAATGAAACATGAAGGACTTAAAGTGACAAAAAAGGAAACTACAAAAAGATGAAGCTTTTAGAAGATTCTAAAAGATATGCTTAAAGAATATTTAGTTTCCATATTGTATTATGATTCTTTTGTAAAACCCTAATCCTTTAGTATATAAAGAGGATAGGTCAAAGAGATTGGTTGTTTTTTTTAAAAAGCCTCTAACGACATCTTAATCTAACCTTCCAGACGCCGTACATTTAGATCATTAAGATTTTTTCCGTCATTCAGAGGCGGTAAAAGGCAATCTTTGTTAAGAGCGTTTGTTTTTTTCGGACCATTAAGAGGTAATAAGAGGCATAAACCTCTTATTGAACTAGATGTGAATGGGGTTTCTTAACACCTCTTAATTTCTTTTCTTTTTTTTCTTTTTTTTTATTATTATTTTTTTTTTCATTTCATTTCTTTGTTTTTTTTTGTCTTGTTTCACCTTTATTTTTCGTATTACAAGTATTAGATAGAATCACTGCAATGTTTCGTATTAAAAGTTTTAGATTCAGATTTTTCAACCACTTATTCAGATTAAGATGGGAATTAGATTCAGACTTTTCTACCGTATATTCATATTCGGACAAATGAATGGATTCAGATTGAGCCTCTTAATAAACAAACAACACCTAAGTGTGCACAAGTTAGAGATGTAGATTTATAGTGTTGGTTAGCCTTAAGGTCAAAGGTTTCTTTGATCCTTGTTACAAGGTGTGTAATGTGTTCTATCATTGATCAAGATAGAATTAGGGCTTGTATGGTGCTTTAATGATAATGATGAAAACCTTGAAACAATAACATTGTTGTTCTATTTATTCCTGCATATGATTGTCTTTGTTATTGTTATTCCTAGTGCTCAAAACGATCCATGGATTCATAACAAACTTCACAATGGTATCGAGCATGTTCAAATAACAGCATGTTGAACAACAAATCGTTTTGTTCTTCATGTTTCATTCTTCTTTTTTTGTATCTTCAAATCTTAGTTTCTGATACAACTTGTAGAAACTAAGAACGAGGTAAAGATAGTTTCTTGATCATTTATTACTCTAGACTTGTTAGGTCTAATATTATCTAGGAATGATAACGTTCACATGATAAAACATAGCGGAATAAGAACGATATCATAAACAAGGTTTTTCATTCATTATCATTAAACACCATACAAGCCCCAATACTATGTGATCAAGTGTAGTACGGTTATCTAACTATAACGGGGATCAAACAATCCTTGAGGCTACAACCAAACCCAAGACGTCTATATTGTATGTGTACACACAATCACTACGACCCTAGCATTCCTTTTAGTAACCTCAGAATGCAAAAGATAAGTAGTCTTATATCCAAATAATCAAATCCAAATTCCCATAAACTCTTTACCACAAACTGAGTTTAACACATGATGGACTTATCTAAATCCATCCCATTACTCCCAATAAATCCAACACCACTTCACGTTATTTAGCCCAACACCCCTTCATGTTATTTAGGATCTTTTTTACATCAGAAACAATCTATAAAATATAATAAAACAGAGTTTTTTAGCAAGCACATTTAATTTTTTCTTAAAATATCCTTTATTGTCATCTTGCCACGTGGACTTTTTTATACAAAGTTTTGAAACTTAATTGGTAGTTGTAAAATGCAAGTTTAAAAATCGGTTAGGCAATTTATTATTGTCTTTTACATGCATATTTAAAGTCCCATGGCTCTCATTAATATGTTTAAAAAATATTTAAAATAATTTAATTTTTTATTTTGCACTAGCTTTTACTATTTTATATAGATGGGCCATTAATATGTTTAAAAAATATCGCATGCTTTGATATGTTTTCGGTTTATTTATGTTTTGATGTGTAGAATTTTTGGTCCTTTGTTACACCAATATAAAAATCTCCATCTCATCGTGTAATCTTAAATTGTCTTATTCATATAGTATTATCTTTATCTTGATTTTTCAAAGATCATCATATAAATCAAGCATAATTTGCTTTGATTTGTTTAGATTTTTAAGGGATGCTATTAACAAGTTTTAATATTGAGCATATGGTACGTAACTTATTGGTGAACTTAAATAGTTTCGTGCTAATTACTTCAATTGCATGCATACATTTTAGATATAATGACCATTGTATGACCATAGCTGGGCAATTTTTGGTAAAATGTTAGACATAAATTTCACCAATTTGGTTATGACAACACATTTGCTTTTTATTTCAAACTATGTGTCTTTTTTTTTTTTTTTTTGAAAGTTCGATTGTTAAAGTTTATAAATTAAAACTCATAAAATTTATTTAGTCTGATTTCAAACTATGTATCCCTTTTTTTTCCTTTTTTTTAAAATTCGATTGTTAAAGTTTATAATTTTTTATTTTTGTTTTATTCACTTGATTCTTTTATATGCTCTAGACAGTAGCATCACACATTCACTCAATTGTTAAAGTGTTTTTTACTTGGTTCAAGTGTTGTCACAAAGCAAAATTTAACGCCGTTTTTATATATGAAAACTAATATAATCATGTCATGTTTGAAATATATATTTGGGATGGTTGAAATCCTATCAAAACTCTTGAAATTAGAAACTTATGTTAGATAAAATATTTTTCTGATTAACAAATTACAATCAATTCTATGAATGCATTATACTAAGGAACACCTATAAAAACCTTTATTCATGAAATGTAATATCACCATTCATATGCATATTACATCGCTATCGTTACTTTGCTTCCTTCTTATCAATAGTCAAATGGCTATTAGGTTTGATAATGGTTTCATCTCAGATCTTAGTACTATAAGATGTTATATTACATGGTCGTATCATTAGGACTAGGATGCAAACAAGGTAATGCAAAACCCAAAATAATCAACATGGAACTCATCATAATGGACGATAGGTAACACATAAATAAGTCATCATCCGTTTCCTTTTCAAAAATTATATAATTTTCTCTATATTTATCCACCTATTTGATTATTAATTGTCAATATTTTCTAAGTATGTGTAATCTTTAAATTTTGTTGTAGGCCAAGATGCAAGCTAGGATTCCGCTCATGTGCTCAAACAACAATTGAATGAAGGTGATGCGACTGTTATGGATATACAGCTTTTGTCAAATTCAATCTTCATATTGTCTAACCCAAAACTAAACTTTAATAGAAATCCCATCAGTGTGTTGATTTCCGAGGATCCATTCATAGCTTTGACTCTCAAGCTTATTGATAAGGTTTTAAAATGTACCTTTTTGAGGGGTCATTTAAGCCCTTATTTGATCACTTTTGTATCCGTTATTACTTAATATCGTTCCTTTTCACTTTTTAGGTATCTTGAAGGCAAAATGCTGGAACACTTATTCGGACGAAAAGGCGTGAATATATCTAAGAAAATTGCCAATGTCAATAATCGAGACACTCAGTGCCGCCGGAAGGGGCGGGACGCCGTGTTATCTCGGACGCCGCGATCACTTTTGTGACGGCCAGAGCCCATATTGCTTATTTACAAGTGACGGTGTCGTTTAAAAGAGTAGGCGTCGCGAACTCTCGGACGGCCTAGATTTGATCCGCATTCGCCGAGACTAAAGGGGACGGCGTCACAAGCATAGGGACGCCGCCGCAAGACTAACGTGAGCCAAGACGCAAAACCTTAATGACGCGCACCGACGGCGCCACAAATCAAAGGTGACGCCGCCGCGATATGTAATCTTATATATAGAATCGAATTTTTTAGTTTTCGGTGTAGTCTTTTTGGAGTAAAACCTAAACCAACCAAGGCTGCTTGTTACAAGATTTTAGGGTTCCATAACCTATCTTACATCAAGATAAGTGTTTTACTTCATTAATTTAATTATGTCTTCAATTACTTGTGTGTATTCTTGCATGTTCCCATGTCCCAGCTAATTTACTTATGTATTTGCTTAGGGAATATGAAACTTAATTATTGAATATTGATTGGTTGTCTCTTATCTTAATTGTTAATGATCTAGTAATACGATAGGTCATCCGTTGTGTAGTTAATGCTTGATTAATCTTTGTGAACCTTAGTCCATAATACCTAGAGTTGTTGTAGGCTAAACCATCCGAAGAGTACCTTAGAGTTAAAGTTTATAAATCCTAGAGATTTTGTAGGCTATACCCTTTGGTAGTTTCAAAGAGTTGGGATAACGCATACCCTACCTAACCTTAGACACACAAAGCGTTAAGAATAAGGACGTGACAATTCAACCATCAATAGGAGATAATTAGGAGTAATAAAACCTAAGTAAACACATCTTTAAATCATCATACGAGCACACAATAATTAGACATAGACTACCTCACCTTAGTTAATTAGATAATTAGATAGTAGAAGTAATCGGTAGAAATACCAACCCCCAAATCCAAACCCGAGATTCGTACCTTTCCATTTCCTAAAAACATAAAAAGATAAAAAATAATCTTCCTCAACCCCAACCTTAGCGTAGTAACTTCTCACTAGCATTCTTTCCCCTAGAGAAGCGATATCAATTCCAGAGGATTACCCTAATACTACACTACAACGATTAGGTTCACTGCCTAGGGTGTTGAAAAACTTGCTCGAACGAAAAGGAAGTTCCTTTGACCCGAACGACACGCAAATCAAGTTTTTGCGCCGGCCGGGAATAGAATAGCTAGTTAGGAGTCCACCTCGTTTAGGTTTCTTTTGCTTGATTCCTATCAAGTAAATTTTTCTCATTATTTTTAGCTTCCTTGTAGTCTATCCCCCTTCTTCGTGACCTTTGTTCGTAACCCCATCACTTTTCATCATGGAAGGTGATAACCAACCACCATTCATCAACCCACCACCAATTGACCCGCCAAGAGCCCGTATTCTTGGTGAATACTCGAGACCAAGCCACCTAGGCTATAGGAACACCATTGAGCTTCCCGACCAAGCCCAAACTACGTCTCGCTGATCCGACACCATCCGGTTGGTGCAAAACGGATGTGCATTCCATGGACTTCGTTCGAAGATCCTAACCAGATCTTAAGGACTTCCTTAAAATTGTCCATTCCATCGACCTCCGATGCTACTTCCGGAGACCACGCTGGCTCTCCAATTCTTCTACGAGATCAAGCTAGTAATTGGCTTGAGCGACTTCCCTACCGCTCCATCTCAAGTTGGGATGATCTCACCTCTCGCCTCTTGCTCAATTTTTCCCACCGGGAGAACCCACTTAGGAATGATATCTTGATGTTCCAACAACGCAAGGTGTCTCTACTAAGCATGGACTCGATTCAAGCACTTCATAAAGTCCTCATCACGGCATTGATCTTTGGCTCCAAGTCCAACTCTTCCATGATCACGTCAGTCCCTCCTTTCAACGAACCATTGACTATGCCGCCGGAGGAAGGTTAAGTGACCTCAATGATAAAGCATGTTGGAAGGTCATCGAGGACCTAGCTCAATATGAAGAGGAAGGTTGGGAAATTCCGTAGTCCAGAGAACGGGCCAACTTCCCAAGCACAAGAAATTGTGAGTATGGAGGCGCCAAGTGAATGCTATGGAAATAACTACCCATGCCATAAGCATGTGAACGCGTCAAGGAATTTTTACTCCCAAAAAGTCCCAAGCAAGATGAATTGAGGACATAATGTTGACATTTGTCCACAAGCAAGAACAGAAATAAAACTCGAAGCTCAAATGCGGAAGACTCCACGACACTTTCTTGTGACTAGTGACAACTTCATGCTGAACATCCAGAAGAAATCACAAAAACAATATACCTAAAAGATAGAGAAGGTATATGATCACGAACACGCTTGGGATGACTCCCAAACCTTCTCCAATTTCATTAAGCAGGACAAACCCCCTCAAGGAACCACATTCTTGTTTAAATTCCTATCTCAACGCTCCCCGCTTGTTCCCTAGGAACATATTTATTGGAATGGTGCGCGTGTCACTTCCCAATTTTCCCAATGTTAGGAAGAGTTCTTTCGGTTTTAAACCAGGGTCAAAGAACCCTCACCCCCAATACTTTGGATCACAATTGAAAGACAATCTGACATATGCATTACTTACCATCGTGGAGATTATTGGTGGATTGACAAAATTGATCTTAAAATAAAAACCAAAAATCTTTGTCAAAAATAGTAACCGATTTTTATCCGGTCGGATTAACAAAACCATTTTCTTTTGCAAAAATTTGGGTGTGACCATCTCAATAAAGAGTGACGCCGCACTAAGACAGAATCCACGACGGATAAATACACCACCCATCTCTTTCATTCTTTACCCTACACATTTTTATCCCCCACAACCACACCACCACGTTTTCCCCACCTCAAATTCATCATTTTGCCACGCCAATCTCCACAAGGTAAGTAGTATACATTGATCTTTGTCCGTCAATTGCTCGATTTCATGCTCAATTTTGATTTTCCCTTTTTCATCCGAAAACCCCAATGGTTTAATTTGTGCTAAATGTCGCCCATGAATCTTGTTAATTAGGCTTAAGATTAGGCGAATGTTAGTATTATCATGTGGGGTTAACATTGCGAGAAGCCTTGACGGCTTAGGAACTAAAACCACCTAGCCATATCCCATTGTTAATGCGAACGGGGTGTTGGGTCAAGGGTTATGGTTAAAAACTCGGATTTTTTCCTCAAACGTCGGATTTGAATTTTGGTCGGGTGACGGCGCACCGTTTATGTTGTGACGCTATCGAACCGCCTGACGTCGCCCTTAGCATCACTTAATGTTACTCATTTGTTCCCCATCTATTTGATTTTCTATCTCGCATGAGCGTAAGAACCAAGAGAACTAGGGGAGTTTCAATGCCTGTGAAAACATAGCGACACGACATCGAGTGGGGAGTATTTGTCGAGGAAGGATGCCAAACTCAGTATAATGATTTGCTTCATCAAATTATTGATTCTCAGGTCGTTGTGGACCACTTCGAGGAGCATGATCCGCTGAGAGTTCTCAAACAGCTTTTAGAG
>OU343220.1:293267017-293363863 GCA_910596185.1 Chrysanthemum makinoi
GAATGATGGTTTGATGCATTTGTCGGTTCCACCGATAGTATTCATCGAACATTAACTCAAAGAAATTCTCCCATTCTTGTTCTTTAGGATTGTCAATCGAAGTTGATTGAGCTCATTGAGGTACGAGTCCCGAATCGATGTGTCTTAAGTTCCGGTTTAGTAGCGGTTCTAGAGCGAAGTCTCGAAGCCATATGTGAAAGTTCGTTCAAACTTCACATTCATCGCTCCATGATCCTCCCTGTGTTCTCCTATACACCTCTAATGCCCTCGAGTTATCCAATATCAATGAAGATTCCAATATCACCTTTTGCTTTGGCCATTCATCTTCTCGTTTGTAGGATAGCACAAAAGCCGTCACATGAAAGTAAGAGATATCGGCTTCATTATTCACAAGCTCATATGGGTTTTATTGAATCTTGGATGGATAAGGATCTGATTACGAGAGAAACAAGCGCAGCAATGCAAAACCCATAGAAATAATCTTACACTAGAATAGATTAGCATTGTGCTGAGCAGCTTCCACAAGAGCGATTTCTTTTCAACTACCCTATTCTGTGGAGTTCTAACAAGCGATGTCCGATGTGTGATTCCAACCTTCAAAATAAGATCTTAACTCGATTAGTGAATTCAATCGTCGAATCGTCTTACAACCCTTACCGAAAAGTACTTGAATTCGTTTCGTAGAAGGTGATGATGATGCTTTGTGCTTCGCCTTTTGATCTAAACTTAACCCATGTATATCTTGAATAATCATCGACGATGACAAGAATATACTTTTTCCCATTAATGCTTTCAACTCTTATTGGGCCACATAAGTCCATGTGCAACATATGCAACTCTTGCTTCGAACTAGGTGCGGTTTGGGTTTATATGATGCTCTTTTGCTTTTTCCTTGTTCGCATGATGGACATAAGTGATCCTTGGTGTATTTGAACTTTGGAAGTCCGTTGGCGATGTTGTCTTTGGCAATTTTGTTGATGGTGTCGAAATTGAGATGGGATAACCGCTGCATGCCACAACCAGATGTGTTCGGATGTTCGTGTCATAAGACATATTGGTGATGAAGAGGCCATTTGATTGATGTTGATAGCATACAAGTTTGTATCACGATTCCCGCTAAGAGATCGGCCATCCAAGTTTCTAACTAAGCAAGCATTTCTAAAAGCAACCTCTAAATCTCGCATCACGAAGCGCCCGACCGAAAACAAATTGTGTCCCAACCCTTCAACATAGTAAACCCAGATCAAATAATTCCAAAAGGTAGATCTCCATAACCCATGATAGCTGCTACATGATCATTTCAAACGTCACGGTTCCATGAATTTCCGCACTAAATTGATCACAGGCGTCAGATCTCTGGCCATGTGCTTGGAGCAACCCGAATCGATGATCCAAAGACAAATTTGATAACTGCCCAAGAAGAAAAAGAATATTGTGGAAACCGTTTTGATTTTGGTTCCTTTGGGTTAGAGGTAAAATCCCGATCACACTCGAGGTTTTCTCAGTGGAAGTCCGGTTTATCACTCATTGTTCCATTCGGAGTGTGAAAGTTCTACCCTGGTTTCCAAATATCATCCCTAAAGTATACACGTTGGTTCCTGTCACAAGAGTGTAAAGCCTAAGTTTTGGAATTAGTCTTCCTACTCTTTTAGCGTAATTACTTTTGGGACGTTTTCTTAATGTGCTTATCATTCACATTCTTAGAAACACAATCATCTTGAACATTTAAAGATTTCTTGTAGGTTAAACAAAGAGATTCAACACATTCATTAGACTTAGCAAGTTTCATCTGTTCAAGATATCTGGATGAAATGTCTTTCTTATTCAAAAGTCAAATTCTAGGGTGTTCTTCTACTTTCTTCTCTTTATTCAAGCTACTACTCCTAGAGGCATGCGAGACTCTATTGTTCCTTGTATTGCTCTTAGGTTTTAGTCTGCTGCTCCTAGAGGTGCTTTCTAGTCCCCGTGGGTGAGGCACGCATTAGGATTCACATTTTTATGAAGGAGAGGTGGTTTCTTTTCCTATTCAGAGTGCTTTTCTAAACTTATGTCGCTTGTTCCATATGTTTTAGATGTGGAGGTGACGTTAGTGGTACTCATCTTAAAAGGCCGTGTTAAAACTTTTGGTTTCTCGATAACCGCTTTCCCTTATCAACATTTTGTTTAGGTAGGGTGTGGAGTGGCTGTTTTGATGAAACATTTTTCTCACTTTGGAGAGGCATAAAGCACATTTTGGTTTGGAAACGGTTTGGGAACATTTGCCTTCTCCGCATCAATGGTTTTTAATCACAGATCCAATCGCCTTTCCTTTTTGACTTTCAAATTGAGCCCTCAAAAGATCATTTTTTCGCTATGTCATTGTAGGCGCGCTCATACGACATTTGTCATATTTGCATTCCTCGGTTTTGATCAAGTTGTTTAAAATATGACACATTTTTCTTTTTCAAGTTTTTCAAGGCTTTTCATATTTTGAAACAATTGCGGAGGTCTCATCTTCGAGTCTTTCATGATCTTCAACGTAATATCTTTGCAAAATGATGGACATAATATCGAGAGTCGAACATCTTGAAGAGTGAATCATTTAGATTTTCCAAAACTTTGATGTGTTCAACACTTTCATTAGCTTGCTTTACCGGGGATTTATGGTCCTTGACAAAGTCAGCTGTTTCTTTCAAAAAGGCTTGTTCAAAATGAATTATCCTGGAGTTGATGTTAGTCGGTGAGGGCAATTTGAGTTTCAAAAACTTTTACATTTCAATATCAAAACTATTAAACCAGATGTTTGTTGTAATATTGTTTTTAGTTTTAACGGTCTCTTGAAGATCTGCAATTCTCATTTTCACATTTTCCAAAATACATCCGCATCACTTGTGTTAAAAGGATTGTTTGAAGACATTTGTTCAATGTTCGAAAGAGATTTGGAGACAACAAGTGGTTTTGAAACTGATTTTTGAAACAGTGTTGGTTTTGTTTGAAACACTTGGTTTGGTGGAAAATGTTGATTGAGAAAAAACGAAATACCATTAATTTTGTTCCATGTGTTATAATCAATTGGTTTGATTTCTGGATGTTTTGTTTCATTTTTGATCTACTCTCCTCAGATAGTTCCAACGTTTCAAGAGAATCATGCATAAATGTGGTTCATGCAAGGTTTTCCATTGTGCAACACATTCGAGATTTCGAGCTTTCTTGAGAAACCGGAGGTGAGTTACCAAGAGCCATTTTATTTGTAGTATGAAAATCTACTTTTTTGAGAAAGCATCTTGATTGTCTTAGCGGAATGACCTAAGAAGCAAATTATCCAATTTCTTGATTTTTTCCGTTTTGTCAAGAATTTCATCAAGAAGAGAATACAGAATCTTCGCAAAATCAAATCAACTGCTTTCTCTTTTTCAAGATCGAAAAAGCTGCTTTTGTTTAGAAAGTTGGTCATTTAAATCAGAAATTTCCTTGTTTAAAGACTTGATTTTCAAATTCAGATTCACATCAAGTGTGTCATACTTGAGTTGCAAATCTTTTCTCTAAAAACAGAATCTCGATAACCAATTTCTAACTCTGAAATTTTGTTTGTATGAAATTCATAGGCTCCATCGTTCGTAACTCTCAAGCTCAGCGGTCAATTTAGCATTGTGCCTTAACTTCAGCATTGGACCGTTTCTAACTTTCTCAACTTCAATGCCACATTGATTGATTAATGATTCAACATAAGCGCGTGTTTCCTCATGGTCGATCGTGATTGTGCCACCTGCGGCCTCGCTTGGATCCACATATGGAGTTTCAGAGTTCAGTATTGCTACAACTCTGATTGTCGGTATGTATCATAAGGCTGGTGTCAAGCCACGTAATTCATGTTTATCATGAGTAAACACATCGATATGACATTGTTATAACATGGCTCAATGATTGGTACCTCGAGATACTATATTGGCGTCATATGACAGAGGCGGAATGCCTTCATGTCATACTTAGCTTCCCGAAGATTTGCCATGAAGATGCAATTCGCATTGAGTTCCTCGAGGTCTTCCAATTCATCCACAATAGCGAAAAGTCAATTTCACACTCAACTAACCGCTTCTTGCTTATCGCAATGCAGCGAGCTTTCCAAGAAAATCACCATTTTTTGTGCGGCTTAGTGGAACAGTTTCTTGCCATGTGACCCACTCCTTGACAGTTGTAACACTTAATCGATTACTCCGATGCACATTTCCATAATTCCCAACGACTGAGTCGCGAACATACCCATTCGACACCATCGCTCTATTCCAAACATTCGTCAATCTGATTTACGACCCAATCGATACCCCGAGGATTATCGCTGGACATCTATATACGAAATCGGAAGCATATCCTGTGATTCCCAATAACTCCAACCATTTGACCTTGATTACCCATATTCACACCGGTGTGTAATTTGCCTGTCATGAGCATGTTTGATGATATCCTTTGGTTGTTGTTAGTAGGTGTGGAATAGCGACTTTGATTTTTTCCCCAGAGAAAGTATTTGGGACATAGGGTCTTCTTGATCGATCGAGATCTGTGATTCCTTGTTCTGGTATTGTGGATCTTGCTTGTTGAAAGACTTGTTGTTTCATGATAATTGTGGTTGTGAATGTATTGCCGCAAGTTGTTGTTGTTGGAAGATGATGAAGCTTGTTGTAGTGTATTCATTGAAGGTTGAGTCTTTGCAATGAGTGCCAATGGATCATGATTCTTTGCCAATCTTTCTTCCTCGACTTACCACTTGGTTTTGTTTGAAAATTGTTTAGTTGATCAAAGTTCACCTGATGTAGGTCTTTTGTTTGGTTGACAATAGTGACATATCGTCCCCATTCTTTTGGAAGATTGTTCAGAGAACTTGATGTTTTGAGCGATAGTTCTCGGTGTCGACTTGTTTCGATTAGCTCATTCATCAAAGTGCAAACCTTCCATAGTAGGATTCAATGGATTCTCTGGTGTAGATGTGAACTTTTCCCATTCAGGTTAGCAACTTTTCTCCATGTCTGATGACCAATTTACTTTCCATGACAAAGTCGTCTAACACGTTCCTACATATCTAAAGCGGCCACAATGTCTACCGAAGAAAGATGTCTATAGGTAAACCAGTTGGATAATATGAATTGCCATGTCATCTGCCGACTTGTTTCGACCCTCCTGCGGTGTATTGGTCGTATTGAAGACGAGAAGATGGTTGGGCCGGAGGTGTTGCATCTGATTTCCGCGTACATGAACCGTCGAGGCTTGAAGGGTCCATCCTGAATGGATTTAATCATGAGTTTTCCATTATTTTTGGTCTTGATGTAAGCTAAGCATCGACTTGTCCATTGAAGATAACCACCTTTGCCAACATAGGAGGCCGATTTTCGCTGACCGTTGCATGAATGTCTTGTTGAGTAGCCATTGATGAAGGTATGATCTGATAAAGTTGATGTAGGATCGATTCAGCGATAAAGGAGTTGTGGTTGATGAAGATTAAGCCTGTTGAGGTGTTCGAAAGTACTTTAATCGTAACCTTGTTCTAAAAAATTTTCTACCAAAATTTGAAATTCACTATAAAAATCAATTCTATGACGAGAAAAATTTGAGTTATGACAATTTTGATTGTAAATTTGACGAAAATTTGAATTTAGGCCCAAAAATTTGAATTTTTGACCAAAATTTTCACAGTAATACCAAAATTTGAATTTGAAGCAGAAAATTGAACTTTTAGTCTCCCCTTTTTTTTTTAACTTTATATAGAAAGAGCTTAGTAGAGGTTTAAAGCCTGGAGTAGGAAATGGTTCGCAGTAGGATGGCTTAAGCGAGGATATTATCGGAGGAATCCTTAAAGGAGATTCAGCGAGGATTCCTTAGGCGATCTTATCGCGTAAGTTTAAAGTTACTATAGAAAAAGTTATGCAAAGATTTAGCTTATCGCGCAGGAAAACAAGCGAAGAAAATGCTTATCGTTAAAGTATTCTCACGGCGTAGTTAAACTATGTAAGATTAGGGTTTTGCCAAAATCCTTTACACCATCAGAGATATTCAAAAGTCGGTTCCACAAACTTATCCGTGAGGAAGCTTCAGTCACCGTTAAGCTCGAAGATTCTTCACCAAAAAGTTATGAGTAGAAAACTAGGGTTTTGACTTTTGGACTTCTACTCGTAAGAAATTTCCAATGATTCAACGCATTTCTCTTGCGATGATAGCCTTAAAACACTCAATAACACAAATCTTTTGACCTTTTTCACCCAAAGTGCTTATAAAAGTTACGAGTAGAAATGACCACCTTCAAAAACACGAGTTTAAAACTTAACCAAAACAGCGTAAAGCTTGAACTTTTGCAAAAGCTGAAACTTTAGCACCAAATAAATCTTAAACCACAAGAATCTTGAATTTTAGAGTGCAAAAATTAAAGCTTTAAGCGTGATAACGTTTATAAAAAAAACTACGTATAGTACCAACCTTCAAAACAAACACAAACACTCCTAAACCATTGTTAGGTGATTGATACCAATTGTAGGACCTTATATCTATCAACCTTATCACAAACCCAACACTTATACAAGTATACGCCAAACCAAACACAAACGTAGAAAGATAAAGATGAGATGGTGACTTGAATGAAATGTAAACCGTGTATGTGGATAAGATGAACACAATGATATGTATCTTGAGAGAAAACACACACACACACTTTCATGCACACCCCTCAATGACCATTTGAGGGGTATTTATAGTCCAAGGGACTTGATGCCCTAAAGGCTTTCATATGGGCTTTTCGTGGGCTTGGACATGGGTTGGATTTGAAAAAGTGCCTTACATAACTAGTACCCATTTAGCTTAGTCCAATCCATCGATTCGTTGACTATTCTATCACGATATCTAACACACGTTATAAAGTTCCTAAATGTGAATGACCATCACTTCTAATAAAGACTATTAAGGCTACAACAGTATAAAGATTCCTTTTGCATGGCATTTAGCATTAGCAAAAGTGCCATTCTCACTTGTACTTCGAACATGAAGATCTCACATCCCATTGATTATTCAAACATCTTTAATCACGTTGTAGCATTCATTATCATTGTTGTCCACAACATCATACAATTTAAGCACTTCTAAAATCTTGAATCGAAAGTGTAAGACATGATGTTCTCTTGTGGTACAAGATTTTACAAGTCTGTGATTTAAACCGAGAAATTGAATCTTTTACGGGATTTTACTAAAATCAAGACCAAACCGTTAAGCAATGACGAATAGAACGTATTAAGATGACTGATGGATTGTTAGGAATTAGAAAATTCAGTCATTAAAGTGTCGCCACCAAGTATATATTCATTGCTTCGAAGGTAGTGAGGTCATGTTATGGTGAAGTTTGTTAAGTTACAATGTGGAGGACTGACTCACCTTTACCCATCTTTTATCCACCGTAGGAGGCGCTTATTTGTAAGACTATAAATACCCTCTACCTCCCAAGGTAGGGAAGCTCAATACTATTTTTCTTTGTTTCACATAGTTTCCCAACTCTTCTTTCTCTCTCTAGAACTTTCTCTCTCTAAACAACTTATAAGCCTCATATGATTATGGTTTAGTGTGTTTGTGAAATCCTATATCTTACAATTGGTATCAAGAGCCATGGTTTGATCACTCATCTTTCATGCTCTTTGTTTGGTGGATTTCATAAGGTTTTTGGGGGTTTAAGTGTTTAGGAGAGTTTGAATCATTTGGACAAATTCTAGTGTTAAAGTTTGAATTTTGCTTGTACTTTTGTGTTTAAGATCATCATATGTGTTTATGTTTTGAATTGGAAGGCTTAAGTCATTGTGGTTTGGTTGTTTTTGATTGATAAAGTGGTTATTTGTGAAAGTTGTACGAAGTGAGTGAGTCCTGGAGTTTTGTTTCTTCGCGAGTTGCTTTGTTATTGAAGCGAGTTGGTATATGCGACTTGCTATTTAGCATGAATGACTTTATGTGACTTGGGTTCTAAGCGAGTTGTTTATTTACGACGAGTTCTAAAAGCGACTTATTATTGTTTAGTTGTACGAATTAGCATCATGAAGTTATTTTAGCGACTTGGTGGTTAAGTGAGTTGTCTCGTTTGCGACTCATATTAGTGAGTTGTCTCTATATGCTAATTTGCCATATTGCTTTAGTTGGTTCTTTAAGCGACTTGTTTCTTTAGCTTGAGTTGTTTGTTTAGCCAGTTGATAACTGTTTAGCTTATTTGTTTAGCTACTTTCATTGAGACTTGTTACTTCTTCTGCTACATTTTTTACGGTTGTTTTTTGGTTTAGTAAAATCCCTGAAAGAATCAATTTCCGCTTAATCAAGGAATAGAAAACTCCAGAGAACTTGTAATCATGTCAAACATCGTGACCTACTATCGCTTCTTCTATAGTGAAAGACGCTCAAGTAGGCGGATCGATAATCAGCCCACCTATGCTTGCATTTAGCCGATTATGACTCATGGGCTCAACGAATCCGACATTGTCTTGGAAAGGAAAATGGGGTCAACATTCTCAGATCTATTGATGAAGGACCTTATCGTTGAGACTACAAGAGACTTAATTGATATAATGCAGATGGAACAATGATCTATGGATTAGACATACCAAAAATGTATGATGAACTCAATGATAAGGAGAGAAAGAGATTCGATATCAGTATTTTAACATTATACTTCGGGTCTTCCAAAAGATATCTACAAGTTTATCAATCACAACATCAAGGCTGGATAATGTCGATGCTCTCAAAGCTCAATTAACCAAGGAAGACAGAATCACAATCATCTGATGATGAGTTTGAGCATTTCAAGATGAAACCGATGAGAGTGTCTATGAAACTACGTGAGATTCAATAAGCCAATGATATGAGGAACATCAAAATGACCATGCCAAATATTCAAATTGAATTCAAAGTTTGTAAACAACATGAATCTCGAGTGGCACAAATTTGTCATCACGTGAAGCTAACCAAAGGACTAAAGAATACAAACTATGAGCAATTGTATGCCTTCTTAGGAATGAGGTATGCTATGTTTGAAAAAGGATTCGGATCAGTTCAAAACCAATGTGGGAGAATCAAGCTCACCAAATGATTCTCTGACTTTCTACACCAATGTTGGTATTACCACCAAAGCATCTCAAGTCATACCCATGGGTAATGGTCATTACAAGCTCATCCCCGATCCAAAGATATAAGCCTCAGACTCAAACACACTCATGGAAAACTTCATCAATCAACTGCTCTCATGGTTATCAAAGCATGAACTCTCTCCCACACACCAACAATAACTCAAACAAAGATCCCAATCCACAATCAAGTTACCGCCGTCAGAGATGGGAAGGTGGTGCAACCAGCCAAAAAGGTAGTATAAACGAAAAAGAGGTGAGTTGGTAGATAAGCGAATCGCAAACGCGGAAGAAGAAAAGGACAACAAAAGCCACCAAATGCTACAACCCGGGTGGTGAGGCACACATTAGGAACCGCACATCTCCAAAAACGTCCGAACGTAATATCAGAGATAAGATGTTGCCGCGCAAGCTCGATAATGGTGCAGTTTTGATGAAGAGGAGTTGTTGTTTTCTTCTGAGGGCAATGCCAAGACATATGATGCAGTGGATGAGCGACCAATTCAGAGATAGGTCATAATCATCGAATGCTTTTCAAGTCGCCGATCAGGATGCATATGACTTTGACGTCGATGATGAACCTACCGCACAAACAATTTTCATGGCTAGCATTTCTCCAATGGTCTCTCCTAAGGTCTCATCATCACGCAGTTTGGTCCATCCAAAGAATCAATCATCTCGAGGTATTAAAACTATATGATGATGTTGATGAGCAAAAGATGCATAATAAAGTACAATCTCTTGAAACTTATGAATCCGATATTGATGATGAGGGTAATAGCAATATTGTCCCATATGATCAATATGTGAACCAAAGTGGAAGTGAGGTTGTACCAAGTAATGCATCTTCTGCAATCAATGATGACTATGCTTTTGATGAATACACGCATGCTCGATGATTCTCGTTATCTCTGAATCAATGCCTATAAAGAACAAGTTGCCATTTATGAACAACATGCTAAGTTTGAGTTAACCACCCATGAGCGAGAAATGGATGACCAAATGCATAATTAATCAAAAAGTAATTTTAGAGAAGAAGTATTAAAACAAGAGTTAAAACTCCTTACAAGAAAAGCTTTCTAAAACTGCTAAGCAAAAACAAGGACTTCAAGAAAATGTTAAAATGCTTAAGCAAGAATTCAATGCTAAGGAATCAAAACTTTTGAATAATTTTTCCAATCTAAATTTTTTGAAAAACAAGCTTGAAAATAAGTTGACGCATAAGGGAATACCATCTGCACGTCACTTGATCACTAAACATAGAGTCTTAAGCGATAAGCATAGCATTCCCTTGTTGAGGAACCAAATCATGAGGTCATTAAAAAGGCTAAACCGCTCATAAGGTAATTTATGATGGTAATGAAATCCTTAAGCCTAGCGAAAACCTAGTCTACGAGTGCAATCGGAAGAGATAAGAAATCGATGAAGTCACTAGGAGAAAATGGATAAGAAACTAACAATCCCATGTAAAGAGAAAACATAACGATCAAACCCATGATTACACAGGAAAAATTGATCTCCCTAATATGTTTAAGCCTCAAACTCAATTAACCCTACATGTATTTTTTGGAAGAAAGATATGGATATGCAAAAATAAAATCTTGTTGAAAAGAACCCTTGTAGGAAATTCCCTCAACAGGTATCCTCCTAATACACCAATGCATCTAGTTCCTAGATCTATTGCCACTAATAGCAAAACCTTAATCAGCCTCTATGTTGTTTATCACCGTTGTTGATTTTGAGAAAACGTGTAGAAGAAAATCACACTCTGAGGATTCTTGAGGGAAAGGGGTTTTGAGCAAACTAAAGAATGTTATTTAACTGAGGTCATGCCTTTCTTTAGACAATTAAAAGGTCAATTTGAGAGCCTTCAAAAGGGAATAAATTCATATATTAAAGAAATGGAAAAGGAATTTCATGCAATGATTGTTGAGGTCAATGATGAATGGGAACTCAAATATAATGAAGTTGAAAGGAAGAATGCATATCTTAAATGAATTTGATTTCTAGTTGTGTTGCTCAAGATTTGTTTTATACTGTTACTAAGCACTCTATTACTACTGCTCGATTTCATGAATTATCTATTGCATTGAAAGTTTCCCATGATCGTGTCATTGAGCTTGAAAACAAAAACTCCGAACTAAATGAGAAAATTGATCGATGATCACGCATAATTTGGTAAAACATCTTTCTAAACTAGAAGTTGAACATTTTGATTTGCAACTAAAATATCAACATCTTAAGGAAAATGTCAAAACCTCAAATATCAAGACATCCTCGATGTCCGAGTTTGATGCTTTGCGATAAACAAGCATGACTGAACAAATTCAAGCTCATTGTAACACGCATCGGAAAGTTGAAAGCCCAAATTCTCAATTAAAGGGTGAAAAGAACAATGCGATCTGGCTCCCTGCCTTCCTTTAGATTCTCGAAGACTCTCAAACTTGGTTAATGTTTTGCAAAAAGAAAACGAGTTTTTTGAAGAAAATGAAAAAGTTAAACGACACTTTAAAGAGTTATATGATTCAATGAAAGTCACTCGTGAAAAAAACAACGAAAAATAACTTCTTTACAAAAAGAAATTGAGAATCTCGGAGGTCAAGAAAAGGAAATCGCCACTTGTCTTCAATGAGAATGTTGCATCAAAGTCATCCTCGTGACCAAAATATCAGTGACTATTAAATACATTCCTCCTCATCTTAGGAACAATGAACTTGTGTTTCATAACTATTGTGCTCACCTTAAGGATAGTCTAGAATGTCTTTGTGAGATTGTGGAAGAGGACTTCATAAATAAGCCTCTTGAGAGAAATTGTTTGCTTGCATTCGTGCCAAATGATCTCGTGAGTCGCTAGAATGTTTTTAACATGTCCTAAATCCTTAGGTGAAAAGGTAAAGTCAGTAATGCCTTGTTCTATGCCTAGTGCCAAGCATACAAACCACTATATGCCAAGTAATATGAAAGTGAATTCTAAGGTGCCTTCTAGTAGTCTGTGATCCTTGCACATCTAGTTCGTGAATGCAAAAGTAGCTCAACCAACTAATGTTCCCATAATTCCTCTACGAGTAATCGGTGACATTAAAGCAAAGGGTCAAAGCCTCCGGCAATACCAAGAATGATAGGACCTTGCAAGCTAGGAATGTTTAGTGGAAGAAAGTAGAAGATCACCTTAGGGAATTTGAAAAATCGAATCGTGTTGATTCTAGTAATAGCTCTAAGCGCATCGTAATTAATGCTAATTGCTACTTTGGCAAAACATGTAATTGATGATTGTTGTTTTTGCTACTAATTATGAATGTGGTGTGAATGATTTGTCTAATGTTAAAACACCGTTAAAACTATTAATGTTAAAAATCAAGCTAAGAAGGCTAAAAGGCAAAGGCGAAAGAAAGTTAGAAAACAAATGAAACCCACAGAAGAACATTTAGTAAGATAGGTTATCAATGGATACCTTTTGGCCATAAGTTAATACGCTCAACTAGCTAAGACAATGCCCACTAGAAAATAGATGCCTACCTGGTAGAACTATTCCAGAAGTGAAACACACTTTGAATAGGTTGAATCTGACACATTAGCACTACATCTATTTACGATGATTCCATTGTTTCTACTTCCGATGTGGGTGTTCCAATCACTGTTACTAACCAAGTGGAACCCATTATTGCATGTGGTTCCCAATTATCCGCTTATCCATTTTCATGTTCAACTGCAGATCGCTCAAATCGATTCGTGGTACCTGACTTCCAAGTAGATTCTGGAACGATCATTTCTATTGCAATTATAGGTTATGGAGATTATGTTTTCGTGATAGTGTTATCTCCGTGGTATATTAAGTAGAAGGTCTTGGTCATAACTTTCTCGCTTCACATTCTGATTTCGATCTAGAAGTGGCCTTGAAACATATACTTGTTTCGTTAGAGAACTTGATGGTAAAGAACTCTAAGAGGAACACACGTGGTTCAAATCTATACACCATCTCTATCGAAGATATGATGAAGTCTTCTCCAATTTGCTTGTTGTCAAAGGCTTCAAAACAAAGTCATGGTTATGGCATCGTCGTCTCAATCACTTGAACTTCGGTACCATCAATGATCTCTCCGTAAAGGACTTAGTTGTAGGTTTACCTAGACTAAAGTATGAAAAGGATCATCTTTGACCAAGATGCCAATTGGAAAAAGCAAGAAATATGCCCACAAACCCAAACTACAAACTCCTCTTCACACAATTCACATGGATTTATGTGGACCCATGAGGAGTCGAGAATATCTTTGGGAAGAAATATGTGTTAGTGGTTGATGATTACTCCATTCATTCAGGTTAAGTTCTTAAGGACAAAGGATGAAACTCCGGATATCATCATCAAACTTATCAAACAACAGTAGTGTTTGACTTAACAAAAGCGTGTCGAATCATCCGAACATACAATGGGCTGCTTTTTTAATAAAAACTTAGTGAGTTTTATGAAAGTGTTGGAATCAGTCATCAAAGAAGTGTTTCACGAACTCCTCAACAGAACGGTAGTTGAAGATCTAAATCGAACTCTTGTGGAAGCCGCAAAGAACAATCTTTGATTTACTCAAAGGTTCCAATGTTTTCCTGGTGAAGCCATTGCCACTGCATGCTACCAAAATCGATCCTAATTCACACACACCTCATGGAAAAAATGAACTGTCCACAATAGAAAACCTAATCTCTCATTCCTTCGTGTGTTCGGTGCATTGTGTTATCCAACTAATGAGGGCCAAGATTTAGGAAAACTTAAAGCTGCGGACATTGGAGTATTTGTAGGATATGCACCAAACAAAAAAGGATACCGAATCTACAACAAAAGAACCCAAAATATCATGGAAACAATTCACGCTATGCTCGATGAGGCGACCGGTCCAATGGCTCCGGAAACCCGTTCACTCGAGTATCTTCAAGTAGTCCCATCGGTTCTACTCTTGTATCACGATTCTTCACCGGCAACTCCTTATGTACCTCATCGAAGATGACTTGAAGAAACATTTGATCCAATGTTTGATGAACACTATGAGCCAATGCTAATGATTCTGTCAATTCCATCATCGAGGCCGCTACTATCCTCGCTGTCAATAGTTAACCTTCCGCTTATGATGCTAAGTCAAGAAGCCGTTGATCACTGTCTCATCAACAAATCATCAATCATCGAGTGTACATCATGGAAATGTTTCTGGAACCTTTGATGAAGAGAATCCTTTGCTACCTCGAAGATGCTCCATTTGAACACATTTGCCTCATCATCAACCATCTTCATCGGGAGATATCGACTCGCTACTTCAGTTCCTCAACAACAACCACACGAACACCTTAGAAAATGGACACATGATCATCCATTGGACAACATCATTTGAAACCCCTCTCGTCTAGTATCCACACGGAAACAACTTGCAACCGATGCCTTATGGTGCTTCTTCAACTCCATACTCTCTAAGGTCGAACCAAAAGATATTAAAACTGCCATGAATGAAGACAGCTGGTTCAATGCCATGCAAGAAGAAATTCATGAGTTTGATCGACTTGATGTATGGGAATTAGTACATGCTCCAGATTGTGCTATGATGATTGCTCTAAAGTGGATCTTCAAAGTGAAACTTGATGAGCATGGTGATGTTTTAAAGAACAAGGCTCGATTGGTTGCAAAAGGATACCGCCAAGAGGAGGGTATTGACTTTGAAGAGTCATTTGCTCGCTGTTCGTATCGAGACAATCGAATCTTCTTGGCTAATGCCGCAAGTAAGAACATGGTGGTTTATCGATGGATGTAAAGACGGCGCTTAAGGAGATCTTAAAGAAGTCGATACGCCGCCAACCTAAAGGCTTTGTGAATCCGTAACATCCTACTCACGTCTATCGCTTGAAGAAGGCTCTTTATGGTTTAAAACAAGCTCCAAGGGCATGGTATGATATGCTATCTATGTTTCTTCTCATCATGGATTCAAGAAAGGAAGCCGATCCACATTGTTCACCGAGAAAGTCGCAAACATTTAATTCACGCTCAAATATATGTTGATGATATTATCTTTGCCCGATCGACCCCAATGAATGTGATCATTTTTCAAATGAAATGGGTTCCAAATTTCAAATGTCAATGATGGGACAAATGTCATTTTTCTTGGGATTACAAATTTCACAAAGTCCCGGAGGCATTTTATAAATCAATCTAAATATGCAAATGAGATTTTAAAGAAATTTGGATTTGATTCTAGTGACCTCGTTGACACTCCCATGATTGAAGCATTAAAAGCGGATGAGGACCACTCGGGATCATGGTAGACCAAACAAAATATCGTAGTATGATGGATCCCCGATGTACCTCTCGTACGGCCGTTAGACCGCATATTTTGTTATGCATGTGTGTGCTATATATCGCTAAGCTTCCAACAAAAAGCACTTGAAGCGGTTAAACGTCTTCGGTATCCAAGGAACCATCAATATGGGACTTTGGTACCCGGGACACCGGTATGTCACTCTCATGCGATGTTGATCATGCAGATGTCAAGATACTCGCCGAGCACGTCCTGAGGTGCTTTCGGGCTGGGTGATAAGCTTGTGAGCTGGTCTTCAGAGAAGCAAATGAGTACTTCTATTTCCTCTACAGAGGTGAATACATAGCCATGTCATCTTGTTGTGCTCAAATCTTATGGAGAGATCTGATTATCGACTATGGCTTTGAATTCAACAAAATCCTCCTGATTGTGATAATAAAAGTGCCATTGCTCTCTCCTGCAACAACGTTCAACATTCAAGAGCCAAGCACATCGACATTCGACATCATTTCATTCGTGAAAAAGGTGTGGTGGAACTCTATTTTGTGAGGTGCTGACCATACCAAGCGACATCTTCACCAAAGCTTTCTAGAGAAGCGTTTTGAGTTTATCCTTCCACGACTTGGTCTAAAGAGTCTTCAACCGAAACACTAAACTTCAAGAGGAAGAAGAGGAGTAAAAGGTCTTTCTTCATCTATCTCTTGTATATATTTATTCAAAAAAAAAATACAAAATTTCAAAACCCTCAAAAGAAAATATAAAATTATAAAATTCTCAAAAACCCATAAAATTAGAAAATCTTGAAAAATTCCAAAAATATTGTTATTTTGTCATGTTTTCCTTGTTAGATATCATCTACGGACTTTGTGTTGACATCAAAAGAATGCTACGGGTCTTTAGATTCTTGAATGTGCATAAGTCTGTTTAAAAATGATAGGAGAAAAATGGTGGTTTATCATCATTTGCAATAACCCTTAAAAAGTAAAGAACATAGCCATGCTTTATCTTATTTTTCTCATCATGCTCTTATTCTTAAAACAAATGTTTGTCATCAAAAGACAAATGTTTCTCTTTCCAAATATTTTTCCGTCTAATGATTTTTTCAAAAATATTTGCCATCTAATGAAAACTAAATTCCTTTGAAAATACCTGCGTGACTCTATTATTCGTAAATCATTTGTGCTTATCATCTGTCAAAATATCTATCTCTCAATCAACAACTTGTGTCATTGATTGAGGGGAGAATGATTTTATTGAATTAAAAGGTTATTTTGAAGGTCATTTTCAAACAATTGACACTTAAATGAGCAAGGTTTATTGTGAAAAATAAAAAGAATAATGTTTTATCTGGTTAACTCTAAACCTTTGCTAATGTTATGTTTTCAAAAGATACTCTTGCATGATTAAACAATGGAGTTTAAAGTCTGAAAATCTGATCCTTATCAGTTAAAATTGTTTTCTTTTCAAAAGCAAATCACTATTCTCCTCAAAAGCTCTCAAAATTTAATTTAAATCAATAGAGATCACATCTATCAAAGGATTTGGAAAAGTGTGATCGGGGGAGAATTTGTGATTTAAATTGGATTTAAATTGATAACTTGATAATTGGTTTTATAAGTGTTTAAGCCTCCCCATGCCAAAGCGATTTCAAATTTTCCATGCACATGTTGAGGGAGCATCTTTTAAAACCACAATGAATTGAAACGATTGATTTGTCTCTAAGTGCGGGTTCCTCTCTAGTATGTACAAAACTCTTTCATACCTTGAGGCACATATTGAGGAGCAACTGTTGAAAACCTCATCCTTCCCCAATATGCTTTATCTACTTGATTTAATCAGGGAAGTGATGATGATATTTTTTAGAAAATGGTAATCAAAGAAGTTAATTCTTCCTCTTACCTATGTGTGCTAAAATGATATCTTTTAGAAAATGGTAATCAAAGATGATATCTTTTGATTTAAAAATATCAAAAACTATTCAGGTACAAAATGCTTTGATAATATATCACAAGTATCTGGATTGATTTTCAAATGGTTTTCGATTGGTTCCAATGGTAGATGAACAATACCAAATAGACCGACCAAATTTACTTTATGCATGGTGATATAAGGATGATAAGGTTAGGTATTTGTTCCCATGATCCGCCAGAACCGGAGGAATCTACCCAGGGATAATCCACTAGTTAGAGTAGAAGTCCTTAGGTATGATGAAAAAAAGGAGAAAAGTGAGATATGGGAAGAGTGCAGGAGAGCTAAGCTTGTGGAATAAACCCAACAAGGTTCTAGTTATGAAGTCTCTAAGCAAGGGGTTGAAGAATGAAAAGAATTGAATGTGTAAAGGGTGAAAATAAATAGCCCTCAGATAATTCAACCTTAGAGCGATACAGGGTTCAATTCATGCTACCGGTGGTTACTAAGGTAACACGGGTATTGAAGACAAGGCGTCATGGACCTAGTCCGCACTACAACTTCCCAAACCACTCAAGTTCCTCTTAAAGGACTTGTTTCATTCTCAGGGCCGACATTATCTATCGACTCTTCTCTTAGAGTCTATTGATATTGAAGAAGGAGACTCTCCTAGTCTCGGCATAGGAACCAAATATGCATAATTGAGTCTAGAGCCAGGAGATCATCAAATACATCTCTTTAGGACACTGTCAATGAAGACTCTCTGTTTCACACAATGTGGAAAGAGAGATTATATCCTTTGAGTCCCTCGCATTATCCTTGTGGTATTGCCAGAACATCCGAGTGATATGCAATCATATTCACAATGAAGATGGAAAGCCTTCTAGAGCCAACATCAAACAAGCTCATGGTGGGTGGCATGTGAGATCTATCCAATAGATCAACCATGTGACAACCGAACAAAACAATGGGCGATTCAATCTTTTGAATCAATCACGGTTGAGTTATGAATTGGCGGATACCTTTGAAAAACCGTCATTGTGCTTAAAACTCTTTTAGTTAGCACATCGAATGCAATTCAATATTTCAAAATAAAAGGTGTTTATGATTGATAATTGATTTTCATAAAAAACTTCGTTGTATTGCAAAACAATTTCTATTGGCGATGACCACGATTGTTTTCAAATCTCTTTTCATCAATCGGTGAATCTCACCGCTGGTTCACTCACCGTGTTGTCTTCGAGGCGTTCGGTTTGAGAAACGCTAGAAGCAACATGAAACCGTCAAGAAATTCTTGAATTATACTTGATCACGATAATTTAGACGATCAACGAGGAACCGTGCGTGTACCTCAATTCAACGAAAGTGATCAAAGACACTTTCGCACTTCTATTGCTAATTTGTATGCGTGCGCCACGCTGCGTATGATCGTAATGAAGCGGTCAATCCATAGCCACGCGCACACTACACATTCATCTCAAAAGAAATCATGATAAGTGCTTCAGCGACCGATATTTCACTCCATGCTTCTCGCTATGCCGCAAATATCATGAACGATAAAGCTTCCGCTACTCTGATGAAAATATATCATGATCCAGAATGTGAGCATGTAGGTCCAAAAGTCACAACATCACATAATACCAACACCACAATGGATGAATCAGAGATTTATGTTATCTCGATGATCTCAATTTGGCTCAAAACTCATCATCACAAGGATTAGTTAAAGACCTCCACTTGAAATTATCCAAACATGCAGACACATGAAGAATCAAGACTACGAGCTCTTGAGCAAAGAACTTAAACAAGAATCCTAGAACAATCTAATGTTATACCTGTTTGTATTCATTGTAAATTGAGGTGACCTCCCTTAGGGAAGATTGTTAGGAATTAGAAAATTCATCATTAAAGTGTCGGTCACTCAAGTATATGTATTAGTTAGAAGCTTCGAGTCATAGTCATGTTATGTTAGAAAGTAGTTTGTTAAGTTAACACCGATGACTGGTGGGTCTTTACCCTTGTATGCCGATCCACAACTCGTAGGAGGCTTTTATTTGTAAGACACTATAAATACCCTCTACCTCCCAAGGTAGAGGGTTGGAGCTTCAATACCATTTTTCTTTATTTCACATAGTTCCCAACTCTCTTCCCTTTCTCTCTCTAGAAATTTCTCTCTCTAAACAACTTATATGCCTCATATGATTATGGTTTAGTGTGTTTTTGAAATCCTATATCTTACATGAATCGACACAATGATGTAACAATTGTGTGTTAGGACTTATGATTGTTTGTAGGATTAGTTGAGAGGTTGTTTAGTTGAGATTTGGATTGGTTGTTGCACGATTTTCCCGAGAAATTTAGGTCTAAAAACTTAAAACCTCAATAACTTTTGTTCGGAGCGGATTTAGGCCTTGAAGGTTGATCCGAATAAACTTTATTCGGTGTGCCATTCTACTCGTTCTCATGGTCGTTTTGATGGGTAGAAGCGAAAGCAGAAAGGCTGTTCAAAAGTTATGGCGTTTGAAGTTTTGGCGTAAAAAGTCAACTTTGGTCAAACTACAAGTTGCTAGGACCGACAGTTACTGGATCGAGATGCTTGCCAGACAAGCCGCGACCGACAAGTTGCTAGACAGAAAAGTTGCTAGACTAACAAGTTGCTAGACGGACAAGTTGCTAGACTGACAAGTTGCTAGACTGACAAGTTGCAAGACTGACAAGTTGCTAGACAGATACATCGAATATGGACAAACCTCTTCCAACAATAAGTGACAAACCTCTTCCAAGAAACTCTTCAAAAACTAAGCTTTTCTAATCCAAAAACACTATAACCAAGATGAATTAAGCCTTCCAAACCAAAACCTAAGCACTTATAATGAATCTAAACACAAAAGTACTATCAAAATCCAAACTTTAACACAAGAGATGATCCGAATGATTCTAACCACTCTAAACTCATTCAAACCCAAAAACCTTATGAAATCCACTAGAAATCCAAGAACATGAAAGATGAGTGATCAAACCATGGCTCTTGATACCATTTGTAACATATTGGATTTCAAAAACACATCACATAACAATATATGGGTCGAATATGAGTAGGGAGTTTAGAGAGAGAAAGTAGAATGGGAGACTTTCTAGAGAGAAATAAACAAAGAAAGAAGGTTAGATTAAGTGAAAGGTCCAACCCTCACCTTAGAGGGTATTTATAGTTACATGCTACCGTCCTCCGATGGATCATGATATCTGATGGGTAAAGACCTGCCTTCTCCACGGTGTTGCACTAAACTAAATACTTCGCTAATAACTAACTAATAAACAAAACAATAAACGATGTCTCAAAGCTAACTTATGCTAGATTATATTTGAGGTGACCGATACTTCACTATGGAATTTCCAATTCCTAACAGTTAGAGACATTTCTCGCATTTTTTTTAAGGACATTTCTTGCAAAACTCGAAAAATTTAAGAACATTTTTTGCTGTTTACTCTGTATTTTTAGAACAAATAAGTGTATTATAGCCGGTCTAAATGTAACTAAGAATTTATTGCAAGAAACCATTTGGTGGGTGACAGGTCAACGAGATGTAAGGTTAAAACCATTGTTGCGAATCAATAAGGGTATAATTAATATATGGTAGAGGATTAAATAAAAATCTATCATTTTTAAAAAAGTGTAGAAAGTCACTCCTAAGGTGACATGTGTCCACCACCTCAAATAATAATAATAAAAAATCCTGTCCAGGGTATATTGGTCATTTTTCACATTTTTTACTCTTTACGCTCAAAATTCCAACGCACATAACTTTTAAACGAAAATTTTTTGAAAAAAACTGATTTCACCAAAATTTCTAAAATTTAATCATCTTTAATTTGGTATAAATCATGTTAAATATTTCGAAACTTTTTTTACGTATTGATTTGGTCTTGATTTTCTTGATGTTTTTCCCATTTTCGACCTTATTTTTTACCTTCAAAATTGTCGAATCATGCAATACTTAAAACACGAAAGTTGTAGACTTTGGTTTACTCTTAACCCAGAACTTTAAATCACTCAAATCCGATAAGTGAGATATCACACGTTAAAGATGGCATTTTAGTCATATTTCTTGCACACAAAGTGTTTGATGAAGTGTCTAGCTTTAATTTCTTAGTGTTAAAATTGCGTTAAGTGCTCTAATTTTTGTACCACAACGCATCATATCATTTTATTAATTTTAGATTCAAAAAGTTATTTTTTAATCGCTAATTTTTAAAAAAAAAATACGTTTTGTTTATCAGTAGTTTTTGTTCGTCCGTTAATATTGTTCATCATTTAGTATTGTTCATCAGTTAGTGTTGTTCATCAGTTAATCTTGTTCAAGACTGATAAACAGATGAACAAGACATATAAATTGATTAATTATTGTTCATCAGTTAATCTTGTTTATCAAAATATAATTTTATTTATTAACTTTGTCTCCCATATTACTTTTGTTTATGAGCTTCACCCGTTTTATTTATATTCATTAAAAGGAGAGATTTGCTTTTTTTTATTAAGACTCATGACATTAACAAGATTCTTACCATCGCAAAAGATTTGCTTTTTTTATTAATAAAAAGTGTTTGTTTATCAATATAAAAGTGATATTCATTAATAGAAAGAGTAGTTCATTTATTCTTCAATAAAAGTATTGTTTATTAGTTCATCACTAAAAAAAGTTGTTCATCAGATTATCACAATGTTCATCAGTTATCTTTATTTTCATTCATCAGTTATATCATAATGTTTATTAGTTATGGTCACATTGTTCATTATTTTATTAGTTGGTTGTTGTTCATCAGTTAGTCTGTTAATCACAATGTTCATCAATTCATCAGTTTCCTAAAAAATTATTATATTCATCAGTTTATCAGTTTTATAAAAAAAATTATAATGTTCACCAGTTGTTTAAAAAAATCACAATGTTTGTAAAAGTTTATCGTTTAAAAGTTATTTACGTTTGAAGTTTAGGGTATAATTACAAAAAAGGGGTCAAATGACCAAAACACCCTCTAACCGAAAGTACTAAGAAAAATGGAGGAAGTGAGTGGGGAACACGTAACACTAGATGATTTGCTTTGCTAACGTTTTAATTTCTTTTTCTTTTGAGTGGATCGCAACTCATAAATACATAGTGGTATAGAAAATTACATATGTCGGGAAAACTAAAACCATTGTTGCGAATCGATTTTGGTCATGAAATACTACTCTAAGAATTGTAAAATACAGTAAGTTCGTGGAAGCTAGCATGCCCATGGAACAGGTCTTGGAAGCTAGCTCTTACAATAATGCTTAAACTAATTTTTTTTTTTTATATTTATAACTATTTCAAAGCTAATGCTTATAATTAAAATATTTTATTAAAACAAGAAAAGGAAAGCAAACAAGCAGCCTACTAAGTAAGTAGACACTTTATCGCTATTTGAAATTGTGAAATTGCAGACGGAACTTTTATTTTTAGCTTCGCCTTGTAAAAAATACTTTATTTATTAATAACTTTTAGACGTAACTTTTATTTTTAGTCTCTATAACCAAAAGATCTCATTTAAGGTATTAGAACACAATATTAAAAATGCTAGCGACTATTTTAAAACTAGTTCTTATACCTAATCTCAAAACTAATGCTTATATTTAAACTATTTTGTTAAAGAAACAAAAGAAGAAGAAGAAGAAGGCAGCAAGCTGCTTGCAAAGCCTCCAGACACTATTCATCACAACTTGTATTTTTTATTGTAGGTTATACGAACATGCATGCAAAGATCAAAACCTAACCTTTCCTTTATGTAGTTGAAATATTGATGATTGTTTAGACATTCATTGTTATGAACCAGTATTGAAATAACTACTTAGAAAATTAGGAGTGGTTTAGTGGTAAAAAGCTTGTTACTAATATCACTAAAATAGTAAAATGTGCGAGATATAGATTCAATTCACCTCGCTAAACAAACAACTGCGAACTAACTAATTTCTTGAAAATGTAAGGTTTTACCTTATTTGAATATTTGTAGTGATGAATTCAAATCATGTATATTAGTCGGCCAAAAGATAGAAAATCATGATTAAAAAAAACTATTGAAATTCTAAAGCATCAATACTATTTAGTGTCCAAATTAAAAAGTTAAGTTATAGCCCTTACGTCAGCTCGGTTAGAGCACCCGTTTAGTCTTGTTCGACTCAACTCTGCATTTTCTTGACATTGATTTTTTTGTTTGGGCTCTAAATGGGCTTCTACTCATAACTAGAACTATTTTTTAACGAAATTGTAGTAGTTTTTACATTTACTCTTTGAGCTAGTTTAATCACGAAAACAAACCAACAAAACCCTAACTTATTTCTATTGAGGTATCAATAATCAAATTACAGTAAATGATATTATATTCTGTTGTTGTCTTAGTTATTGTGTATATTTTAACAATGTTGTTACTGGCAAAGACACTAGTACTATTCAGAAAAGCTTTTGAGATTAATTAGAGGATGTTTTATGTTTAAACCAGATTGAATAAATATGTACTTATGTGGGTGATTATAGGATTATGGATTACAACTTTTGAAAACTCAACGAATCAAATAAGTAACTAGTAGTCTAGTAGTGTATGTATGTTGAAGTCAACGAATTTAAAAGTCACTACTAGTCTAGTAGTGTATGTATGTTGAAGTTATCAAACATTGAATACTTTAATTTGCCAAACACTATTCCGGTATCAAGATAATCAAATCCAAACATTCTATTTTAAAATTACATTTTGTAACGGCTGATATCTGATGGTCCATTTTCAAAACGCATAATCTATTTTAAATAAACGATCACAAACACCCCCTTAGTAGGGTGATATACAGTTGTGGGGCAATTGTTTAACAAGGAGGAAAGACGTATTTGCTAGCTAGTTGATCTGAGAACAAAAGTGCTTTATACCCAAAAACATATAGATCATGTAAATGTGTTTTTTAAATGTTTTACTTGTTTTAATGAAAGTAATATGCATATGTACATGTGAATATGCTATGATATTATCTTAATTGGATATATTTAATTAATTTCATCATTCGTCAATAAGGTGATGTCTTCTTATGTATGCAGATTATATATGTAAGATTATAACACTTATACATTTGTTGAAATATTGTTTACAAAAACACTTCATCTATAGTAACTTTGTGAGTGGTGGTACAGTAAATTCATCTATAGTGTTTTTATGAGTGGGAGAACAGTAACCAACCAAACAAAAAACTAGTGTTCTCCCACAATTTCTATAACCCCCATTCATCTTCTCTTATCCCACATCTTTAATATACCGTTCATGTTTGTTCTTTATTACTAATATACTAAAAGTTCAGTTGATAATTTTGATGGTAAATTGAATGGGTTTATCATACGGCGGCGGCACTCTCTCTATAAACACACATAAATTTCATCTATGTTTGAATATGTTCATTACGAAGATATGTTCTATGAAATTTTTTGAAAGTTGAGGGTGTAATGGGAATACATGTTTTTGGTGAGAGGACCCATGTTTGTTAAAAGGTACCATAGTTTTAAAAAGCGCGCCTTGAGGCGCGCCTCGCTCAAGGCTCAAGCTCTAGGGATTTATTCGGATCGAGGCTCATGCGGCTTTTGCTTCTTTCTTGGGGCTTTTTCGGCCGAGATGTATAATGTTTTGGGGACATTTTCTAAATATTAAGATAAGATACATGGGCCTTATAAGTTATATACATGAGCTTTTTAAGTTATATCTAATAACCTAATTTGGAAAGAACTAAAACACACAATCAAGTGGGTAGCTATAGATTCTGATCATTTTACAAATATGTAATCTCTCTCACGTCATAAGTTTATATCTTGAACTGATTTATTGATTGTTTATTTTATTGATTTGTAAATAACATCATAAGTTTATTTTATCTTCAAGCATCACATCATGGGGGTAGTATTTGTATGATTTGCATTATGCCTTGAATATTAATATGTTGCTTGCTTGATATTTGGGTTAAATTGTGAACTTTGTTAGATGTAAGTCTACAAGTGTAGGACACAAGCATATTTAGTCTGATATGGATTGTATTCTATATGTAGTTCATCGAGCCAAAGAGTTGATCCATTGAGAAGTGACAAGCGATCCATTTTAATCTTTATAATGGCTATATGTGTCATGTATTAAGTATTTAATGTTATTTTGTGTTATTTAAGCTACATAAATGGTCACATATATTATAAAAAATTAATGTATTAAGCCTCAGTATTCATGAATCAGCGCCTTGGTATACGGCCTCATACTGAGGCTCTTTGTTCTTCAGGCCTTTAGTGCGCCTTGAGCCTTTCAAAACATTGAAAGGTACAGAAACCCCTTTTTTTACATCCAAAAATTGTTGATTTCTTATCTCTTAAAGTATTCTACATTATTGTGTTAGGTCAGTTACTTTCATCATCTGGATCTAATTTCTTTCATCAAATAAGCACATCATGAAAACTCAATCTTCATGGTTAAATTTGTATGTATTTATATTCGATTTAATGGGATTGAGTTTAATTGTGGTTAATTTTGTTGTTTTTATAATTTTAGGATTTTTTTATGTGCTGAACTGGGTTGTGGTTCTAGGACGGTTGGGTTTAATTGTGGTTAGTTTTGTTGTTTTTTAATATTACGGTTTTTTTTATGTGATGAACTAGGTTTTTTTATGGTGGGTTTTGGTGTTTTTTTAGGGGGTGTTTGGATTAGCTTATTGCCCTGCCTCATGAGCGTATTTGCTTCTATAGTGTTACTGATATCATTTTCCATGCTAATTTGGAAAAGAATCGTTTGTTTGTAGTCTACTGTTGGCGTATTATTACATGTGCAGTCATGGCGGGGCAAATGATTACATTATGTGGTATGTATGCTTCATTATGTGTGCCATGTTTGGTCAAACGTAAGGTAAGTTTAACGTTGTGGTAACACGATTCTTGGCTGGGCAAACAACTGTATTTGCAGCCATGCCGTGCTACTCTTATTTTTACCTTTGGTTGCCTTCATGTGTGTCATAAGCCAATGGTGGTTAATTATTAAATGCTGCTACCAGCCATGTTGGGTTGCCGAGGTTAGTTTGTTGCAGAAAAACCTGTGTTCGGTATTTGATTGCTAAAAAGGATAACTGGTACAAGTGGCACTAATGAGCTTGGGATGCTTTTTAGCCGTCGAATACTAATCACTACTCATGATGTGATATCCAAGATTATAAGCCTGGCTTTTCGGCTCTATCCAAACACTCGGGAGTGCTTGTCTGTTGTGTATCGAAACTCAAACTGCTGATAAGTTGTTTAAATAGCTTACACAAACTGCACTTTGAATGGTCTATATTGTGTTTTGTAAAACCAAAATACCGTTTGTGCCCTTTTGAGTGTTTGAGTGTACTGAAGTGTGAGTTAGCATTTTTGAGTGTTTGAGTGTACTGAAGTGCTTACTGTTTGTGCAGCTTTGGAGTTGTTGACAACGGCATATGGTATATACAGGAATTTCTTAAATTATGAGGAAGGCCTTATCTTGGCAAGGTGTTCAATGTGACACAACCATGGAGGTTTTCTCGGCTATAGGCACGAGCAGCTGTATCTTGGTTTTGTGTTTACACTAACGCAGCCATAACATAACCGTTTATGTGCCACAGTTTGCTTATGCTTCTATGGTTATTTAATAGTTCATCTTCCTTGTCATTATCATTGTTTTCGTGATTTTCAACAAGTTGACTTTCAACTAAGTCATCATCTACCAAGGTGATGTCTTAGAGGGAGGTGGACTTTCGTCAAATGTTACGTTTAATGATTCCTCGACTCTCATTGTTTCTTTGTTTAAAACAATATATGCTTTGCTAGTTTGTGAATAACCAAGAAACACACCTTTATAAGACTTTGGGTTGAATTTGGTGAGATAATCTTTAGTATTTAAAATAAAGCATTTACACCCAAACACTCTAAAGTATCCTAAAGTAGGCTTCTTGCCTTTATAAAGTTCATAAGGTGTTTTGTTCTAGAATGGACGTATTAAGACTCTATTTAAAATGTAAGTAGATGTGTCAACGGCGTTACACCAAAACTTTTGAGGTATGTTTTGTTCATTAAGCATTGGTATACTCATTTCTTGAAGAGTCCGATTTTTACGTTCTACTACACCATTAGATTGGGGAGTTCGAGGAGCCAAAAAATTAAGTGTTATACCATTAGTATTATAAAAAGTTCCAAATTGTTTTTCATTGTCGAATTCACGACCATGATCCGTTCGGATCGACACAATGTTACTACCTAGTTGTTTTTGGATTTTCTTACTAAGTATTTCAAATTGATCAAAAGCTTCATTTTTGGTTTTCTAAAACTTTGTCCAAGTGTATCTTGAATAGTCATCTACTATCGAAAGTGTAGAAGTTGCCTCCATAACTTTATATAGCGGATGGACCAAACAAATCCATATGCAAAAGTTCTAGACACCTATATGCAGACACCATGTTTTTAGCTTTATGGCTACTATGAACTTGTTTCCCAATTTTGCAAGCATCACAAAAGTGTGGGTCATATTTCAACTTGGATAAGTTTCTAACTAGTTCTTTTGATGACAAGGATTGGATTAGTCTCATATTAGCATGACCTAGGTGTTATGCCAAAGTATGGAGTTGTCATCTATGGTTGTAAGGAAAAGTTTATCCCTAGATGTAGTATCTATTTTCATGACATATATGTTGTTTTTCCTAATTCTTTTTGCTATGGTGATTTCGTCTTTTAGGATTTTACTACCATTTTCCTCAAAGATGACTTTATACTTTTTATTGTATAGTTGGCTAATGCTAAGTAAGTTAAATCCTAATCTATCAACATGAGCAACATTTTCAATAGTGAGAGAGTCATGAGCAATCGTACCTTTTCCAATGATTTTGCTTTTAAGATTGCCACCGAAAGTGACATTACCTCCGTCATACTCTTGATATGTTGAAAAGAGACTTTTGTTTCCCGTTATATGTCTTGAGCATCCGCTATCCTTTATCCATTCATCTGGTTCCAAGCCGACTTTCAAGCATACCTATGAAACATATAACTCAAGCGTTTGGTCCCCAATATCTCATGGTTTCGTTTGGGTTAAACATACCGTTTACTTGGTTTATGTATGGAAATGATGGATATGGGTTCCATGGCATGTAATTTGGATTTTGATATGGTGTAGGGAAGTTTTGATTCCAGTCGTTATGTTGATAGTTAGGTTGTGTGTTGTAGTTGCTTTTAGGAAAGGAGCGTTTGGAAATAGGTGTTTTAGGCCTTTGTTGGGTGGTTTTGGATCTAAACTCGCTTTTAGCAAGTCCTACTCATGTTGTAACAACAGGTTTTTGTCTAATAGTATCTATATGTTTCTTTGTAACTTTAACAAATTCATTACGGGCCGTTTTGCAAACATTTTGTTTTTCTGCAGATCCCACGAAACCAATGGGTTCAACGGACGAAACCAAATTTTTGGTTTTGTCTGATCCGTGGTTGTCTGAGTTGGTTGAAACAGTTTGTTTGTTTTTTTTGGCCTTTTTAGTTTGACTACTTGGAATTAATACGTCATTAAATCCTAATCCATTTTTATTCCCTGGTACTTTTGAATTCTCATTATTTCATCCGCACATGAAATGCTTCTATCAAACTTTTTGAACTTAGAGTTATGTTTGATAAGCGTTTCTTGTGTGAGTTTTAACTTTTCAATTTCGAGTCCAATCTCTTGACATGATTTACAAACATTTTCATTAGCTTTGCTCTTTTCTAAGCGTTTGCCTTTTCTTTTAACTCATAAACTTCATTTTCTAAAACTTTTTAGTTTTTAAAAACTTGTTTTTGGTTATAATTTTTAAACTTAGTTCGCATAAATGATTATATTGATTTTGTAATGTATCATCATCAATGGAAGAGTAAGATGAGTCAGAATGTACCTCGTTTAATTCTTGAGCCATGAGAGCGATTTCCTCATTTCTTGGCTCCTCATCATCGTCTTCACTTCTACTCCAAGCATCACTTACAAAAGCTCGTTGATTTTTGCTTTTTGGTGGCTTGGGACAATCTCCTATTAGATGGCTCAAGATCTCCACATCTAAAGCACTTTCTTTTCTTGTCATCACGATCTTTCCCGAACGACTTCTTGTCATCTCGGGCTTGCCTCACGAACTTTCTTTTTCTTCTAAAGAATTTCTTGAAATCTCTTACGGCCATGGCATATTCCTTATCTTCACTATCCGAGCAAGATTCTTCATCATCACTTGATTCCACCTTTGCTTTTAAAGGAACATATTTGAATTTTTCTCTTTTGCCTTTGATGATTTCTGAATCTTTCTCCATCACCATTTCATGAAATTTGAGATTTCCGATTAGCTCGTCAAGTGACATTATTGAGAGATCTTTTGATTCTTCAATGGCCGTCACTTTTGCTCTCCATTTTGGATGGAGTGCTCTAAGAAATTTTCCGACAAAATTCTTACTACGAAAAGATTCATCAAGTGCTTCAAGAGAAGTAATAATAGTGTTAAATCGAGCAAATCTACAATCAATGGTTTCATCTTCAAGAATAACAAATTTTTCATATTGTTGAACAAGAAGGTCAATTTTGTTATCCTTAACTTGTGAATTCCCTTGATGTGTGATTATTAAAGATTCCCAAATATCTTTAGCGGTTTCACACATAAATATTCTTCCATACTCTTTTTTTGATAAAGTATTATAAAGCATCATTTTTGCTTCATTGTTTTTACCAATTAGTTTCTTTTGTTCATCGTTAGAAATATCTTTTGTTGTAGGATTATAGTCACCTTTATTGATTATATACCAAAGATCTATATCTTTTGATTTCACGTATGTTTCAAAGCGATTTTTCTAATAGATAAATCCATTGGGTTCAAAAAGTGGTGGTATTTGCATAGATTTCCCTTCTTTAAAGTTTTCAGAATCCATGGATCGTTTCAAGTTTATAAAATACAATATATTTTAGAAAAATCTTGAGCAACGAAGCTCTGATACCAATTGTGGAAAACTAGAAGGGGGATTGAATAGTTTTACCGTTTTAAAATTTGATTTGCTTTGAATAACTTTGCTTGAATTCAATCAATATAGATAACGAAGAATAAATAATATGCAAGTAAAGAAAGAAACGATCAAACCACAACACGGTTGTTTATAGTGGATCGGTCTACAAGGACTCTTTTTCCTTGCCATACTCCACTCCCTGAGTCTCCAACTCGAGAGTTATATTCACTAATCAACAAGCTCCTTTAACCGGTGGAGAAAACCTTTACACGCCGCTTACACAATATTTTCGACATAAAGCTAGATGTCGAGTTCTTTTACAAGGGCACAACCACTCCCAACACTCTATGTATTTTAAGGACTAAAATACTAACCGATCACTATCAGAGGTTTATGATGGTTTGGTATAGACAATGATGTATGAATAACAACAATTCACAGAACTATAAACAAACAAGACTTGCAACAATTTGTTGAAGCTTGAAATGCCTTTATCTTCTTTGCTAAAAAAAAGAGGATCACTAAAATAAAATGAGAATGAGTTAGATGAAAGATAATGAGAGAATGTATGTGTTTGTGAGGGATGAGAAAATATCTTGGTGTGGCTTGCTATTTATAGGCAAAGAGCTCAGCAAACCACGGATAGGACGGAACCAAAAAGTGGGTTCCGTCCGTGTATCATTTGATTTTAACAAATCTTACCAAGATCTTAACATATCTTACCAAGATTACATTTGATATGTTGAGTGATAATCTAAACAAAATAACCAATAAATCTTCAAAGGATTTCTATGATGATCCAAGACATGATGTATTATGCATTTTCATTTTTAGTTTTATATGTTTATGTAAATAACCATTTTAATATACATGTTAGCAAACTAAATGAATTTAATTAGATGAGTGAAAAACAATGTTGTATCACATATGTTATTATAAGATACATTTTTGTTTATTGTAAAAACTAATTTACTTGTGAAACTAAAAATGTAATGTGTCTTTTTATTTAATATCTTATTGTGGCATTTTTCTTAAAATGACAAATTACCATCTTGTTAACAAATGTTGGAAAAACATTTGTGTTTAAGAAAAACTTGTAGCTATATGTAAAAGTCTTGACAAGATTTATACTTTTGTTAACATGAAATTTATTATTGTTAACAACAAAATATAGCAAAGATCGTAAAATATAAATAACGATTTTTGAACGATATTTGTATTAACAATAACACATCAATCAAAGTTGCAGGCCTAAACATCCTAACAGCATATGCAATCTCATCTTTCAAGCCACCAATGAACAAACTAATAATGCAAGATTCAAGAAAATCAACTTTATTTAATAGTGTTTTAAAAGATTCTTGGTATACCTGAACACTTGCAGTCTGATTGAGATTCTTTAACTTAATCAATGGATCTTAAAATATTGATTCAAACCTTTTTTTGACATGTGTTTCATACACATTCCAAGTAACAACCTCTCTAAATCTGTTAGGTCACCATATTGTAACACAAGCATCAATATGTAAGAAATATAGAAGAGATAGAGCGGATGAACACACAATACACACACACACACGTATGAGAGAAAGGTTTAGGCATAGGGAAATGTATTATGTGAACAACCAACCTTCAAATGAAGGTTTACAAGTCTATTTATAGGGGAAGGGACTAGGGCAACACTACAAGTCCCTTTCCTTCCTTATTGGATTTGAGCCAAGGCTTATGGGCTTTCTACATAAGCCTTGCCATTAATACTAACATAAAAGCCTAATTAAGAAACCTATTACATATTGATTACTAACACTTGAAATATAGTTTAGGAGTGATTCCAACAATCTCCCCCTAAGTGTTGGTAATTAATGACTTAAGTAATCTTGAGACGTTGTTGGTGCTGATGTAATAGTTGCTTTGACATCTTCTGACATTGTTCTTTCTTGTGAGAAGAAGTGTCTTGATTCCAACAATCTCCCCAGTGTGAGGATCTTGTTTTTCTTTGAAGTTTTCAGCTTTGACGTCTTCATTTATCTTTGTTCTTTGTTCTGGTGTGGATATGGTGATGTTATGTTGTTGTAATCTACATCAGGTCCGCTTCGTGGCTCAAGTGTCTCTACGTCCTTCTCCAACATGCTCACACGCTCTTTGACGTTGGATTTCAGGATTGATGTAGTTCTCTTTATTCTTTAAACTTTGTAGATTCTTTGGCTTTGACTAATAATCATTCTGACTTTTGTATTGCCTTTCGAGAGAACTTCAATTTTTGTTGGTGTTGGTATGAGCATGTGGAGAATCTGCACGATCATCTCCCAGGAGCATCCATAAGAAGAAAACATAAGAATGGGTTAGTGATAAACACCAATTGATCACTGTGGTCGTTTCTTAGAGAATTGACCACTATGATTGTTCTTTTGATGAATGTCTTGATTCCATTCACCTTGGTCGGGCGAATCAGCCGTCCGAATCCCAAAGGGGCGATTGGCATTACATTGAACAAGTTCAAGTAATGACCCACATCTTGACTTCGATTCTTGAAAGGAATCTCCTTAGCGGGATTTCCGGCACTTACAAGTTCGAACTTTGAGCTGTTAGCGGATAGTGTGAAAACACATCTCTAATTCTAGCAAAGGTCGTTCTGGCGAACCTGAGTCCCTCAAGTAGGATAACACGATGTACGAAGTACATCTAATTCGTGAGTCGGTGAGGTACACGAAGCATCACATGATTTGAGACCGTTTGAGACAACACTAAGCGTAACCCACTAGGAGTTACCGAAGTGACCTGCTGTCAGGGCTGTTAGATGTTGACCTGGCAGGAGTTTCTATTCAATGCGAGGATCACAAATGTGAACCCCTCATAAATTTTCTCGGCAGATTGCTAAGATCTGTGTATGACTCTAGAATAGTATCACTTGCGTCCTTAATGTTGAACGACAATTGATGAAATATCAAGTGTTCCTAAGAGATCTTTTGATGAATCTCGTGGCTCTAGACTCAATAGTGCTATAATATATATGAGATATATATATTATACTTTAGCGTGAGTTGAAGAAATACAAGAATCACAACTAACACGACTTGCATCAAGAATTGTAACACAGTAGTATCACAAGGTAGTGGCGTATAATGATACAAGAGTACCGACACAACTGTACGTCATTGGCACAACCTGATAGTATATGGTTTATCTTAGAATGCGTCTCGTAAAGTAAATAAGTCTTCAAAAGATAAGTGTTTTAGTTTTCGTGGAATACTCGTGTTAATAATTATAAGAGTTTATTGTCATAATTCGTAAGAAAAGTTTAGTATCATCATTCGTGTGGTGTTTTGAAGTGCGCTTTGGTTTTCCTGAGTGGAGACTAGGGAGAGGGTCTCCTTCTTCAATACCAGCAATCTCTAAGAGAAAGCCGATAGTTTACGTAGGGTTCCCTGTGAGAATGAAACAAGCTTCTGTTGAGAGAAACTTGAGTGGCTAAGAAGGTTTAGTGCATGCGTCACTGGGTCCATGACGACTTTGATCTTCAATACCGGTGTCATCTAGAGACAACCAGTAGCATATGAGTTGAACCCGGTGTCTGCCCTAAGTTGAATAATCTGGAGGGCTATTTCTTTTCACCCTTTTCATTACATTTCTTTTTAATTCTTCAACTCCTTCTTTCTGCGATTCTCATTTTCTCCTTTTTATAATCATACCTAAGGACTTCTAAACTTTAACTATTGGTGGTGTCCTTGGGTAGATCCCTCCGGCTCTGGCGGATCATAGGACGGTTATTCCTAACCTTAGTCACCTTATAACTCCATGACTATCCTAAGTTTCCATAAAACCATTTTCTCAAAAATCTCTCAAAGTGTTTATGAGTAAAAATATTTTGTACCACTGTGAGAGTTTTATCTTAAGCAGAAATACTCCCCCTTAATACGTGCTTGAGTGTTTTGATAGAAATCTGCACGGTGAGGGAAGAGCTCGCACTTTTGAATTGATCGACTCAAGATAGACAATTCCCCGCGAGACACGGTTAGATTGCATAGTTAAAGAGTTACATTGTTAGCTTTTAGGTGACAACTAGCTCTAATAACTACCTTGAAGGTGTGGACAAACCTCGAAAGGTTGTCAAACCCGTCAAAGTTCATGTCTATCAAGAGTTTCTCGAATAGGTACAATCTACTCGGATAAGTCTGACATTTCAGATCTCGTGAATTCATGGGTTAAGTCTTAGCACACGATGATTCAATCATGTTTTCAACATATTTGTATCACACATTTTTTCTCCACCTAAAAAATGGCATATAAATGTTATTTTTGACGAAATTTTGATATCGAATATGACCGTTTTGAGTTTTGTGGGAAGTTTCCACTAAGAACAATTTGTGAACAAAGATTTTAAGCAAATACTCCCCCTCAATAAGTAATATTAACTGTTGAGGTTTTGAAAACAGAAAGGGAAGTACTTGTTCTTTTGAGCAAAACTTTGAAAAATGAAAGTTTGGATAAGTTTTACTCGAAAGTAAGAAGCTTTCTCTCCTTTTATAGGATTGTGGCACTGAAGCTTACCACAGGGTCCTTTCATTACAAGAACGGGTTGTACACTGTTATGTGTACATAAGCCATTGGCAAATAAATACAGATCAAAATATCCAAATATCAATCAAGAAAGGAATAAAGGAGTACCAGGCAGTCCGTCAATAACACCGGGAGTTCTCTCTGGACATTGGTAGCCTGTAAGAGAGATACTCGGTCGTCCACCCACGAAGTTCTCCAAAGTCCTTATCTGATCGCGATGAAACAAACTTTCATCAGTCCTTGTGATGATTTTCTTCACATCCATCTTTTCCCTAGAATTCCACCGTTTCTTTGACCCAATGCCTTCATGAATTTCCTTTAACCGATATGCTAACCCCGTCACGAACCTTCTTCAAAGTGTGATCACCAAACTTGTGAAGCTCATTGCACGCCATGAAGCAATTATGGTGAAGTTCACTGTGGTAAACTACTCGAAACTTTGGTTTCTTGAGGATGGTGTCTTGGCGAGTTGGTTGATGTGGAAGTTTAGCAGTGGTTTGGTGAGATTAACACATTTTTGGTATGATTCCACGGCAAGTTGAAGATCTTCAACACGTTCTCGATACGATGCTTCGATGAATATCGCAATGACTTGATGTCTGAGCTGGATGTTGGTGGAGAACTATCGTATTCGACCTTGTACCTTAGCAAGATACATGTCTTCAATGTCATTGAGTGACAATCTCAGAAAATACGCTTCAGTAAAGTCATATTCCTGTTCATCTTGGTGTTTGACTATGATTTTCTTTTGGAATGAGTAGTCCCACTTAGTAGACAGGCTGACATGCATTATAGCAATGATCCATTGGTCACTGTACACCTCTTTGTTAGATTTGAGTTCCTGGCAGCTTCTGTAGTAAAGTCTTCTTCGTTCAGGCCAGTGATGAATTCCATACAGTGCATCAAGGTCATAATTAACCACATTTTCAACGAACATTCGTGTGGCTTCTTCCTCGATGGCAACATTATTTGAGAAGACTACCGCGGGATGGGGAAGGTGGTGGTAGCGTATTTCTTGCTAACATCGCTACCGTTTTGAAGAAATTCCAGGTCATTGTTGAAGAAGTATCGGTAGGGAATCCGTTGTTGATCAGGTCGACCAATGGTGGGTAGTGGCTTGGTCCAGTCTGTGTAGTAAGGAGCCTTGTCAGTCCTGTAGTCGATGTTTGATTCCGGTTGAGCCAATCAATATTGTTGGACATGGCTCGTGCTATGTTGTCGAGATGATATTCGACTTTAATGGCACTATCAGAGCTGTCCTTAAGCAGTTGAAAAACATCGTTCTTGATTTGTTTTAACTCTGCTTTCGTCATCTTCTTCACCTTAAACTTTTCTTGAATAATCTTGACGTGCTCCATGGTTCGACCATCTACCGGTTCTTGGCCTTCCGGTAATTGAGGGGTTGCATCAACAAGCTTGGAGAACCATTCGTATTCTTCAGTGTCATCTTCATCCAACCAAGGTACAACTGTAGTAGACTTTTTCTTCTGTGGTTTGTAGGACAATACTTGTTGGTGCTTAGTTAATGTTGTTGACGAGGGCGGTTGTTGGGGCTCAGGAGGCTCTTCGTCATCACCACCGGTGTATTCGAAATGGTCACCAGTTTTCTCCGTTGGTGGTGGAGACTTCGAGTCTGAGGTTTGTCGCTAGCGGGGAGGACTTTGTGAAGATCTTGTGGTGGTGGTCCTTGGGGTGGTGGAGGCATAGATGTGGATTCGTGATTTCTTTTTGCGTTTCGGCTCAGAATCCTTGTCTGCGTCATCGTCATTTCTTGGTCGCTTAGCACTTTCAGCTGACTCTTTAAACGATGTTTTGAGTTGATATTCCAGTAATGCCTCAAAAAGTTTAGCTTCGTCAAAAGTAAATGTTTCAGATCGTTGAGACATTTGCATAACTAGCTTAGAGATCAACATTTCGAACAACATTTTGAAACTCTTTGATTTTGTTTTGTAAGTCGACAATTTCCTCAAGATAGTCATCTATTTGATTCCTCGAATGCTTTTTGTATTCACAAAACTGTTTTTGACAAGTTAACAACTTGAGACTTGGCTTTTGAGTTTCGAAGTGAGAGCGTTAAGTTGTTGTTTATGATCATATTTCAGTTGTTCTATTTGAGACAACAAAGCATTCTTGGATGCAACTAGATCACATATCTGTTTCTCCAAAGATTTTTTATTTTTTTACGATTTAGCAAATGCGACTTCAAAACCTTTTTCACGATTTTCTTTAGTTTGAAAAATGTTGAGTTGGAACTTATAGCATTCATTATCCTTATTCAACATTGCAATTTTATCTTGTAATTTCTTATTGATGTCTTGGCACTTTTCCATTTGAGATTTGTGGGTGGGTCATTAAGTTGGTCATGAGCTCAAGATCTGGATTAGACAAAGGTTCAGCTTGTTCAACGCGAGTCTCAACATGATCATTATTTAGATCCTCAAATATAACCACAGAGTCAACTTTATTATCAATATTAACCATAAGGTCATCTTGATCGTCAAATATAACTACGGGATCCATTTGATTATCATCGGAATGAGATGTCGAAGATTCATGTTGAACACTCTGAGCCTCGTCGGATGCAGATGTTGGCGGAGATATCATATCGGTAATAAGAATATTTTGATCCGGTACCTGAGACAAGCCGTCTGTGTCATACACTGGGCCTGTGTCACTCATGTGGAGTTCTTGCATGTTTGCCATTAACATCACAGTTGCATTAGCCTGCAAGTCCTCCATGTCATCATCAGAATCTGCATTAGCCATGAAGCTCTGTTCCTTGTTGGTAAGAGTTCCACCGGCTTCATCCTTGAGAGCCAAGAGTAAAGCCTCTTTGATAAGCGCTACCTCTTGTCATTCCTTTGGGCATGCATTAGCCGATGACCTTCTCATTACAGCTTATAGCATCGAGACCATTAACCCCGATACCGAGCATTTCCTGATCAAACACTTGAACCCTTTGTTGTTGTGGAGAACCCATGTTATTCCTTCCATTAGAATTAAATCCTTGACCACTACCCATCGGCCCGAACATTACCACGATTTCGAACTTCAACTCTTCCTCGTTGTTAACAAGCTTGATTCCTTATGTTTGATGAGGTACGAATGCGATTGTTGGATTCGTTGGAATATCGGCCGAAGGCTCTTGCAATCATGACAAACCCTTGTTGCAATGCATCGAAAGCTTCTGCATCCTCATTAGATTCACAGTAAAGTGCTTGATCATTGTTCTTTGTTGTATGGAACCGGTGATTTTATTGTGAGATCATATGGTGTGATCTCGGCGGTTGGTTGTGGAGGATTTGTGAAGGTTGTTGGCAAGGTAAAATTGAGGATAACATGCTTGAGCCCACAAAGCTAGAGTTTAATTATCCGGGAGTGAAAGCGGCGGGGACTCCACGGATGATCCTTTCTTAGTCAACTTCCTTTTGGTGGGGCTTCAAATAGTCATACAACAATCCGTATGTAGCATGATGAAGATTCTTCGCTTGACGGATGAAAATAACATACTTTTCCCAATTAGGCTCAAGACTGCTCAGGAATTTTGTGTTGACTACAATTCTTGGCATAATGATATTATATTTTTCCAAGTCATTGATGTTGTCAGAGAATCGATGATGATATGACTCTAATGTCTCCCCTGGTTCAATCATGAAGTGTTCATATGCTACGTAGATTTTGGATTCCATGTCTTCTTGATTGAGTTCTGTGCCTTCCATTAGAAGATGAATGTGCTCCCACATTGCTTTAGCAGTTTTCTGAGCATCAACACTACGAAGTATCGGATTGGGTAATCCCAAAAGGATATATTGCATTGCAAGTTCATTGGCTTCTAAGTGTAGAAGTTGGTCAGTAGTAAGTTGATCAAGACCGACAACGTTGGTAACATCATCTCTTGGTGGAACATCATTCGGATCTCCGGGTACAGTGAGGTAGGCATCGAAAAGGACCTTCAAGGATGACCTTCTTCAAAAAATTTCCATGTGGCTTCTTTAGATCACAAAACCTAAAGAACCTTCTCACCCATTGATCGTAGTTTTCGGGAGTGAGCATTGGAGGTCTATCAAGGGATCCAGCTTCATGAATGGATTGTTGGCTACTTAAAGCTTCACACATCTTTGCTAACAAAGACGGTTCCTTTGGTATTGTAACATTCATAGCATACTTGGCGGGATACTGATTTTGAAAGTATGTGTAATGTTGTACTTGTTGACGAGGGTTTGGTGGAACCATTTGTGGTGGAAGAGGATGAGCTCCTTGAGGAAAGTGTTGAAATTGTTGTTGAAATTGTTGCACTTGTTGTGGAGATGGTGGAGGATATTGTTGATAGAACTGTTGTTGTTGTTGTTGAGGATACTCATGAGGAAAGTAGCTAGAGTATGGTGGTTGAGACATCTTGAAACTTGTGTTGATGATGGATCTTTATAGTCGAATGAAACAATGTTGATGAAGTAACCTTATGCGTAGAAACCAGCTTAAGCGTAGAAAGTACCTTATGCGTAAAAACCAACTTATGCGTAGAAGATAGCTTACGCGTAGGAATAGCTTACGCGTAGACTTGAGGAAAACTTAGCTTAGAAGTAAACAAAGGCTTAGTAGTAGAATCCTATGCGTAATATTTGCTTATCGTAAGACAAGCTTAGTAAGAAATGCTTAGGCAAAGAGAATTCTACGCGTAAGAGTTTAGCAGAAGTAAAACTAGGGTTTTGCAAAATCCTTTACACTTATACCGTGTAAAAATATCCAAAGTCGAAGTGTTTTCAGGCTTATCAAGCAAGAAAACCCGAGTAAACCAACAACTATGAAGATCAAGTGAAGAAATCCTTACGCGTAAAGTGCTTTGCTTAAGGCGTAGACTTTGTGCTTAACTTTGAGTAAAACTAGGGTTTTGTTACGAGTAGAAAGTACAAATAATCACCAAAATTGATTTTTATGCTTAAAAGTGTTTAGAAACCTGATTTTAATGATGAAAGAGCTTCAATATCACCAAAATAACAAGAAAGTATGAACCTTGATGAATCAAAATAACTTCCACCCTTACGCGTAGACAGAACCATACGAACAAAATCAAGCTCAAAAACTATTCTACACACGTGAAGTTTCAAACTTGATGTTAAAAACTTAAACTTTAACACTAAATGAACCTTGAACCACAAAACTCTTGAGTTTTTAAGTGTAAAAAATTTGAGCTTTTATGCGTATGAAAGTTTAATACACAAAAATAAACCCACGCGTATAGATAAAAAAACTTCAAAAACAAAAGTGTTTCACCCAACTAGATGGCGAATGATACCACTGTTAGGTCACCATATTGTAACACAAGCATCAATATGTAAGAAATATAGAAGAGATAGAGTGGATGAACACACAATATACACACACACGTATGAGAGAAAGGTTTAGGCGTAGGGAAATGTATTATGTGAACAACCAACCTTCAAATGAAGGTTTACAAGTCTATTTATAAGGGAAGGGACTAGGGCAACACTACAAGTCCCTTTCCTTCCTTATTGGATTTGGGCCAGGCTTATGGGCTTTCTACATAAGCCTTGCCATTAATACTAACATAAAAGCCTAATTAAGCAACCTATTATATATTGATTACTAACACTTGGAATATAGTTTATGAGTGATTCCAACAAAATCTCTTCATGAACTGTGTATGCCAATTGAGGGCCTTCCCAAAAACATGCATTCAAACCAATATTATCCTCTGATCATCATTAACAATGTGATCCATTTCAAAGAATCTTCGAATCCTATAAAGCCATCATTTCAAATCTTCCCCATCAAACTTAGGAAACTTTATCTTGGACAATCTTCCATACTGACCACCATTCTAACCATTGTTCAGACCAGTTTGAGTACCAAGAACTTCCTATCTTTGACTAGTACCTTCTCCCTGCTCAAACCTTTGTTGCATTACCCTCATCTCATTAGTTAGTGTAGTCACAACCCCATCAATGTTGCTAATTAACTTTCTAAACTTTCCTCATTATTCACATTAGTATTGGTGCTTTCTTGATGACTACACCATTAGCAATGGATCTTGTACCCACCATTTTCTTTATGTTCTTAACTACCCTCATTCAGTCATACTAGGACAAAATACCACCACACAGTACCTAACTAACGTGTTTGTGAAATGAAAACGTACGAATTATAATCAAGAACGTATTTGTGATTAGACAAATGGTCTAGTTTGACCTGAATTGATGTTTGTGTGGTGGGTGATCAACAAATCAAGATCTTCAATTGGTGTAACTGAATTTTAACGGATAACTGAATCTGTAACATAATTCAGTCAAGAATGGTAGCCAAGGATCGCTCTGATACCAATTGAAACAAGCCAAATCCAGAAATCATATAGAAATGAGGATAAGTGTTCAATGGCAATAAATTATTCAGGAAACTATAACAAAGAATCAAGTTTCGAAATGACTTGTTATTGATTGATGAAAGTTTACAATGGAATGTTTAGAGATATTACAAAGAGAATGATTACAAAATTCATAATGAGAAAACAAAAGTGAAAGTGAAATGGGTATAAAAGGTTGGGTTGGGAAAGCTAACAAACTTTCCCGCCAATATGAGTTTGACTTTAAGTTTGACGTATTGATTTCAGCTTATGACATAACTTAACCTGGTTCAAACTTATTACTTGCACTATCTTATGAACTTTTCTGAATTTAAAGAAGTTAATTAGGTTACAAGGTCTTACATGTAACAACATTTTTAAAATATACACAATAACAAAAGTTCAAAACAGCTGAAATATCATTTACTGTAATTTCACACTTTGATTATATATTACCTCAATGGAATTACTTCAGCTTCTCTAGATTAACCTCTAGGGTTTTTTCCCTCGTGATTAATTAAGGGGATGCGCATCCTATCGTATATTATACTTTTTTTCATTCACGTGTCCATATATTAATTGTCTTCTTCTCGTTTTCATCTTAAGAGATTTTTGTATATCTAAAATACATATTATTATGTGTGTAGTACTTACGTTGCACGTGACTTAGGAAGGGAGGTTCACAACAATATGTGTCTCCGTGAAGGTATTTTGTTATTACTATGGATGGCGCTATCAAGTGATCTAGATGGCCGAAAAGTAAGAATTTGGGGATCAGGCAGTGGCGGATACAGAAATTGGCTTAGTGGGTATGCACTATTTTGGTAAATTTATTAATAAATTCGATTTTTCGGGTCGGGTTTTCAGGGTTCGGGTTGGGAGTGATTGTTTCTCATTTTGAATTCTATATCAGACTCGGTTTGGTTTAACAAAAGTTCAAAACAGCTGAAATATCATTTACTGTATATCAGACTGGGTTTATTTTCGGATTCAAGCGTTTTAATTAAGGTTTGTCGTTATGGTGTTGATCCAATAACATACAAGTAAATCTCAATTAATATTTTGGAGTAACATATAACGTTATACAAGTCCGCATCTAAATTTCCAATTAATATTTTGGAGTAACATAACATGAAAAAACAAAGAGTTAACTACATTTTGGTTCTTGTGGTTTGCTGGGTATTTTACTTTTGGTCCAGTTTTTCAAAAAGTTTAGATTCAGTTCAAAAGTGATACTTTTATTCCACTTTCAGTCCATTTTGATAATGAAGTTAGTTTTGTTAGTTAAGTCCAGTCGTCAAATGGCAACATTAGTCCTTTATAATAACAGTTGTTTGCAACGTTAGTCCTTTATACCAATGATCGTTTGCAATGTTTGCCACGTTAGTCCTTTATACTAACGATCGTTTACAACGTTTATAAACGTATATAAAACCATTTAAAAAATATGCATAAAAATGTGCATGTAAAAACGTGTCTAAAAACATGTATAAAAGCTTATATAAAAACATAAATAAAGACGTATATAAAAGGACTAACGTTGCAAACGTTGAAAACGATCATTGGTATAAAGTACTAATGTTGCAAATCGTTGGTATAAAGAACTAACATGACAAACGTTGCAAACGATCATTGGTATAAAGGACTAACGTTGCCATTTGACGACTGGACTTAACTAAATGAACTAATGTCATTATGAAAATAGACTGAAAGTGAAACGAAAGTATCACTTTTGGAATGAATTCAAAACTTTTTGAAAAATTAGAGTAAAAGTGAAATAACAAGCAAACCACAAAGATCAAAATTGTAGTTAACTCAAAACAAAATCAATGCTAACACGGTACTTTTTTTTTAACTTTAACACAATTTTACATCTAAAAATTCTATAAATTACAGACTTCATAAATCTTTTAAGATATCCTAGTTCTTCAATAGTAAAGGAAATGTTAAAACACTCGGTAACAACAATAAAATGGTAATAATTAGTATGCATAAGTTGTAGTTAATTGGGTTGGGCCTAGATAAGGGAAATAGACAAAAATCTCATCATCATAAGTAATTACCTTTACATGTTAAGTGGGCTAGGAAGATTGGGCCGTGTAAAAGTATATTATACATCAATATCTTGACTAGGGGTGTTAGTTATTCAAGCCGAGTCGAGTTTTGGTCTAAACGAGCTAGGCTCGTTTATTAAGTACTCGGCTCGAGCACGAATAAACTTTTATAAAAGGCTCGAGCTCGAGCTCAAATATTTTGTTGCTGTTCGAGCTCGAGCTCGAAGCTCTTTAAATATATTTTTTTATAATCTTACAATAAACTAACTTTCAAGCTTAATATGCTCGTATAGAAGATCGAACTTGATAAGCTCATTTATTAATTAAGTTTGAGCTCGAAAGCTCGTTTACAATGATAAAAATTGTTCTAATGCACAATCTATAGTTTATTTAACTTATAATAAACACTAACTTGCATTTAAAGTACAAGAGTGTATTATACTCATACTTCTATTTCATACAATTTCAAGTATATGTAGTTTCCTTATATAAATACAAGGTTCTTGCTTCTATTTGCTCTAAGTTGGAATCAATGCGAAACAACTTCTTTATTGGTGGTGACATAGGTGTGAAAAAAATGACATGGGTGAGATGGAATAAATGCCTCGCTAGCAAGAACTTCGGTGGCCTTGGTATCGGTAGTATTTTTGCCCTTAATGCAGGTCTTTTATTCAAATGGATTTGGCGGTTCATGCAAAATTCGACTGATCTTTGGGCTAGCGTGATTAAGGCGATATATGGTCATAATGGTGGTATATATGCGGATTCCAGGCTCTCATCTAATAAAGGTACTTGGTGTGGTATCTTGTCCATGGTTAATTCTCTTAAATCAAAAGGAATCGATCTTCTTTCTTTATGCTCTCAAAAATTAGGGAATGGTTTCTCTATTCATTTTTGGGATGATGTATGGTGTGGGAATCTTCCTCTAAAAGTTTTATTCCCGCGTGTTCATTTGCTCGATATTGATAAAGGCTGTAAGGTTGCCAATCGGGTTTCTTCTAATGACTGGAGTTCTTTTCTTAGAAGGCCTGTGAGAGGAGGTATTGAAGCTTCCCAATTATCAAGTTTGCAGGACCTCATAAGAGATGTTGTGTTATCTGATCGTTGTGATTCGTGGACATGGATGCCTGATATGTCAAAAGGCTTTTCTGTTGCTTCTGTTCGTTACCTGATTGACTCTCGCTTCTTGGATGTTAGTTCTTCTGCTACTCGTTGGATCCGAGATATTCCCATTAAGGCTAACGTTTTCTTATGGAGATTATCTCTTAATAAGCTTCCTTCTAGGATGAATTTGGACAAGAAAGGTATTGACGTTGATTCTCTCCTTTGTCCCATTTGCAATGAAGATGTTGAAACGGTTAATCACCTTTTCTTCTCGTGTGATATGGCTAAAGATTTGTGGTCTCTATTGGCAAGATGGTGGGAGCTTGATATCCCTTTTTGTTTGAATATCTCATATTGGTATAGTTGGCTTGATTTCTTGTCCATTCCTCTTAAAGCGCGAGTGTTCCTTGAAGGTGTGGGAGGGATTCTAATGTGGTGCATTTGGAATTTTCAATGTCGTTGATTTTTCTAACCCTCCTCCTAAAAAGGCGTTAATTTAGGATAGTATTGTTTCTCAATCGTTCCTATGGATTTCCTCTAGAAATCCTAAACTTAATATTAGTTGTGTAGGTTGGTTGCAAAACCATGTAGTTACTATTTCTTCCTTGTAATTTCTTCTAGCTTTTGCTAGTTTTAATATAATGTCGCCGTTCTAAAAAAATAATAATAAATAAAGTGGGTCTCTGCTTTATAGTGCTAATCTTTTTTCTTTTTTTTCAAAGTGGGATATTCTTCATCTTTTCTCTTTGATTATGCAAAATACAACTACTACACAAAATTTTCAAAACATAAATTATATATTGTTACATTTACATTTCTTAATTTTATATGCATTTGGATTTTGGATGGCTAAGTGGGTAGGCACACCATTAACTTAGTATCTACACACCATTTATTTTAACTGTTAGGTCACTAGTTTTACAACACAAGCTTACTAGAAAGAGACAAAGAGAAGAGGCGGATGAACAAGACACAAACCAAACACTATGCGTAGATATATTAGACCGGTTATGAATATGCAAGTGAAAAAGAGAATGAATTGAACAACCAACCCTCAAATGAGGGTTTACAAGATTATTTATAGGAGGAAAGCTAGGGCAACACTCCTAGTTCCCATCCTTTCTTATTGGGCTTGGGCCTAAGCTTATGGGCCTTCTACATAAGCTTGACCTTAAACAAACATAAAGGCCATAATAAAGCTACCTATTACATATGAAATATAAATACTTGAAATCCTGTTTAGGAGTGATTCCAACAATCTCCCCCTCAAGTATATATGAATGTAGCGGTGAAGGCGTTGATGTAATAGTAGCGATGGCGTCTTCGACATTCTTCTTTCTAGTGAGAGGAATTGCCTTGATTGAACAATCTCCCGGTGTAGAGATAGTTATCTTTGAACAGTTATGCTTTGGCGTCATCTTTAACTTTGTTCTTTGATCATTGTTCTTTGTGGTGAAAGTGATAGTATGTTGTTATGCGCATCGATGCCTCAGTGCGCTTCGTTGCTCCGGTGTCTCCACGTCATTCTTCAACATGCTCCACGCTCTTTGGCGTTGGAAATCAATCTTGATGAAGTTTTGTAAGTCTTTGACTTTGTAGATTCTTTGATTGATGAAGAATCATTAAATGTTGTGTTGCATTGAGATAGAACTTCCATTAGTGATGATGTTGGCGTGAGCATGAGAAGAATCCGCACGATCATCCCGCTCCAGAGCTTCCATAAGAAGAAAACATTTCAAACGGTTAGTAGTAAGCGGTTTCCGGAACTTACAAGTTTGAACCGAGGCGTCAACAACATAGTGTGAGGACACAACTCTAATTCTTACAAAGGCGTTCTGAACTGGAGTCCCACAAGTGAGATAACGCGATGTACGAAGTACATCTACGATTCGAGATGAGTCGTTGAGGTACACGAAGCATCACCTCACTGTGACCGTTTGAGACACACTCAGCGTAATCCACGGGGAGTTACCGAATGACCTGCGGCGGACGTTTGATGTTGACCACGGCGGGAGTTTCCATTCAATCGCGAGGATCACAGATGTGAACCTCTCATAAATGTTCTCGACAGATTGCTAAGATCTGTGAAGGACTCGATATGAACCACCGATGATCTTATTAGTTGATCATCAAGTGATTAAATGTCAAGTGTTCCTAAGAGATCTTTTGATGAATCTCGTGGCTCTAGACTCAATAGTGCGTTTTGGTTTTCTGGAGCGGAGACTAGGGAGAGGGTCTCCTTCTTCAATACCGGCAATCTCTAGGAGAAAGCCGATAGTTTACGTAGGGTTCCCTGTGAGAATGAAACAAGCTTCTGTTGAGAGAAACTTGAGTGGATAAGAATGTTTAGTGCATGCGTCCTTTGGGTCCATGGCGACTTTTAATCTTCAATACCGGCGTCACTAAGTGACAACCAGTAGCATATGAATTGAACCCGATTATGCGCCTAAGTTGAATAATCGGAGGGCATTTCTTTTCACCCTTTACTTTACATTTTCTTTTGATTCTTCAACTCCTTCTTTCTCCGATTCTCATTTTCTCCTTTTTATAATCATTCCTAAGGACTTCTAACACTAACTAATGGTAGTGTCCTTGGGTAGATCCCTCCGACTCTGGCGGATCATAGGACGGTTATTCCTAACCTTAGTCACCTTATAACTCCATGACTAACCTATGTTTGCCATTAAAACCAATGTATGATAAAATATCTCTCAAAGGGTTTGTTAATGAAAAACATGTTTGAACCATTGTGAGAGATGATGTTTTGCATAAATACTCCCCTCCACATGTGCTTAATAGTTTTAATGGTTAAATGCACAGTGAGGAAAAGCGCGCACTTTTTGAATTGATCCACTGAAGATAGACAATCCCCATGAGACATGGTTCGTTGCATAGTTAAAGAGTTACATTGTCCGCTTTTAGGTGACAACTAGCTCTAATAACTACCTTGAAGGTGTAGACAAACCTTGGAAGGTTGTCAAACCCGTCAGAGTTCATGTCTATCAAAAGTTTCTCGAATGGTACATTCTACTCGGACAAGTCCTTTGCGAGACACGTTTACATCACTAGCGAACTAGCTTGAAATTATTACCCGTCGGACAAGTCTTTTCGAGTTACTAACGGTTTAGTACCGTCAATTAGTTGGTTAAGTCGAGGTACACAGATTCATTTGCATTTTGTACAACATATTTCTTATCACACAATTTTCTCCCCTCAAAAATGGCATATAAAATGTTATTTTTGAACGTTTGAGAATAAATATGACCATTTCGAGTGTTTCGGGAAGACGACCACTGTGAACAATTGGTGAACAAAGTTTTAATTTCAAATACTCCCCCTCAACTAGTGATATTAACGGTTGAGGTTTTGGAAAACATCATTTGGGGAAGTACTTGTTCTTTTGAGCAAAACCTTGAAAATTGAAAGGTTTGATAGGTTTTACTCAAAAATAAGAAGCTTTAGCTCCTTTTATAAGGATTGTGGCGAGGTACCACAGGGTCCTTTATTGACAATTACGGGTTGTACAGCATTATGTGTGCACAAGCCATAGACATATTTAATCACACATCCAAAATTATATGAAGGAAACAATTCAAGGGGTACCGGGAAGTGCGATGATATTCCCGGGAGTGCGCCGAGGCGTTGAAAGCGGTGATGTTTCTCTGGGTCGACCACCAACATAGCTCTCCAATCGTCGAACTAATCCCTTGAACAACCGTTCATCAATCATGGTGATGATCCTTCTCACATCCGCCTTTCACGAGAATTCCGTAGCTTAGGAGACCCAACTTTGCGTATATCCTTCAACACATACGCCAATCCATCCCTAACCGGCTTCAAGGTATGATCCCCGAATTTGTGGAGCTCACTACACGCCATTAAGCGGTTTCTTTGAAGTTCACTATGGTAAACAACGCCGAAAGGTTTGTTGATGAGTGTATATTGAGAGAGCTGGTTGAGATCGGGAAGAGTAAGCGATGGAGGAGTGAGGTTGACCGCAGCGTCGATAAGATTCAACGACCATCGGATATCTTCAACCGTTCTTTGATCACGATGCGTCTAATGAAGATGAGAACTGACTTGATAAATTCATGTTGAACTTCAGTCGAGAATTGTCTCATCGACCACGTACTTTGGCAAGGTACATGTCTTTGATGTCGTTGAGGGACAAGTTCTCAAAGTCAGCCTCGGAGAATCCATAGTTCTGTTCATCTTGTCGTTTGACTATGATATTCTTTAAGAATGTGTAGTCCCACTTAGACTTGAGATCAATGTGTTTGATGGCCACGATGTCCTTAGAACTATACATTGCATGTTGAGACTTACGAACAGGCAGCTTACGTAGTAGATTCTTCCGTTCGGGCCAATGATGAATCCCATACAATGCATCTTGGTCGTATGCTTGCGTTGTCGAGAAAACAAGTGATTTGCACGTTCCTCGATAGCTATGCAGTTTGAGTAAATAGCCGCCGGGAATGGAAGAGTCAATGATGTAGCGTATTTTCGCGAACCATCGCTACCGTGTAAAAGAAAATCCAGGTCTCTGTTAAAGAAGTATCGGAAGGGAATCCGTGGTTCGTCTGTTTGGCCAATGGTCGGTAGGGTTTGGTCCAATCGGTGTAGTATGGAGGGTTGTCCCTTTGTGTGAAGTCAATGTTTGCTTCCGGATTGAGCCAATCCATGTTGTTAGACATAGCTCGGGCGATATTCTCAAGATGATATTCGACCTCGAGGGCGCTTTCAGAGCTGTCTTTTAGAAGTTGAAGCGCTTCATTCTTGATTCGCTTCAACTCAGATTTCGTCATTTTCTTCACATGGAACTTTTCTTGCAAAAGTTTTGCGTGCTCAATGTAGAACCGTCTACCAATTCTTGACCTTCATCAGGGTAGGGAGTTTGATTGACAAGTGTGGAGAACCATTCAAACTCTTAGGTTTTATCGTCATCTAGCCATGAGACGACTCGGTGAGTCGTCTTCTTCTTCTTTTGGAAGGCCTTGATGATGATCTGGTTTACGCACTTGTTTGGGTGAGGTGGGTTGTTGTCGGGGCTCAAGGACCTCTTCATCGTCACCACCCGTATACTCAAAGTAATACCTGTTTTATGAGTCGGGGTGGTAACTTCGGAATCGTCGAGGTTTATCGTTAGAAGACCGAGGTGGAGGAGACCTTTGTTGAGAAGAAGTCCGTGGTGGAGGAGGTGGCATCGAAGTAGATTTACAGTTGCCGGCGTTTAGGTGCAGAGTCCTTGTCCTTATCATCGTCATCTCTTGGTCGTTTGGGTTGATCGGCTGACTCCTTGCATGATGATCTGAGTTGAAAATCAAGTAGATTTTGAAAAATTTAGCTTCATCGAAGTAAGCGTTCGGATCGCTTTGACATTTGTATCACAAGTTTAGCGATTAACTTCAGATTCGAGAGATCGGCTTCTTTGGCCATTGTATGTTTAACCAATGCTACGATGTTAGGGGTGAGTTGTCCGGAAAATACTTCTCTAGTCACACGGGGGCGATGTCGAAGAAACTTGTGAGTATGATCTCTTCTTTGTCTTCTCAGTTCCTTTTGAACTTTAGGAGCGATATCACGAAGGTACTTGTTAGTGTAACCTTCGATCATTTCGTTCAGTTCCTTTTACGATGTTTCTTCATGAACTTCTGAACAAATTCCCTTTCTTTCTCCATCTTGTATTTCTCATCATTTAAGTCTTGAATGTCAGACAAACCAATTCAGTTTTTGTAAAGTATGTCCTTCTTTCGACTTGTTGGAGCTTTCACAATCTTTTATGGGACTGAGAAATCCAAGATTTAGGTTGTTTCTTCACGGATTTGGATGATGATTTGGTTGACTTTGTAGATGGTGGTGGTGATGAGTGAGATGAAGAGTCTGATGATGAGGAGACATGAGGAGACTTCAGGTCCTTAGGAGTTTCCGAGGTTTTCTCCTTTGAGTGTGTTGGACTGTCTAGAAGAAACTTTGTATAGTGATCCTCGTCATCTCTAGACTTTTCTTTCTCGGCTTCCAGTTTCTCAAAATCATACTCAATAGTGTCCTCAATAGGCTTTTGTTGTTGTACAAGAGTGGTGGCACGGATCCTTATCGGGTTCGATTAACGCATCGGGATGCGGAGTGGAGTGGCGAGCACCACTTGATCCTCTGGGCCACCCATTTGATCTTTAGCAAATTCTTGACCTTATGAAGATGTCTGCGATGTGAAACTTCTTCTGTATGATTGATCGGTTGCTCTTCATCTTCTTCAGAGCTTTCATCTTGTGGCACAAGTGCAAGAGTCTTCCCTTTTCCTTTATTAGTTTGAGGACTTGGAGGTTTTGGATGCTGAGGATTTTCATCCTGCGGTTTGAGTATGTGATCTCTTCATCGTGTCGGTAGCATCGAGTCCTCGTCCACAAGCTTTCTTTGCGGTTCGGTGAAAGGATTGGGTGGCTTCCGAGAAGGAACTTTTCTTAGTGGTAGGCTTTCGCTTTGGAATAGGTTTCTTCTTTGGAACATTCCTCGACTATCGAACTTGTGACACTTCCAGCACTTCCTTTTCGGTTCTCCTTACAGGGGTTCGAGAAGATTTTTCGTCGAGATGACCAACTTTGCCTTGTCGGCTGCTTCCGGATACCTTTTATGCGATTGAGCTTTTCGACATCTTGGTTAGAAGGAAATCGGCAGCACAACACCTTGTTTCTTTGTAGGCGTTTCCTTGATTCGGCGGATAGAATGGGTTCCGTCAACATGTCGTGATTGTCGGGGTCATTGAGCCTCTTGGGAATGTCGGGATGAAGTCCAAGTGCTCTCTGGATCAACAATTTAGTATATCCGATGTAGGGAATCTTTGAGCCAAGTTTGTTGAGAAATGACATCATGTCATCCCAAATCCGAGCTTCGATAGCGATGTGTTTCTTGTTGACCAATGCCCAGAATATTTGCAGTTCCATGAGCTTAGGGTGCTCATAGCGGCTGTCACGACCGAAGCAGACTTGGTGATAATCATGTAGAGAGTTCTCCGGGGTTGAGGAATACTCTTAAGCTCTACGTGAGAATGCTTGGTGATTATTCACGTAGCCCGTCATAACCGATATTGATTAAGAATTGGAGAGTGAGCTCTTGGCGAGGTGTGGCATATAGTTTGGTTGGATCGACATCGGGAATTAGGAGAACAGCCCTTAAGTCTGCAGGTGTAATGGTGACTTGTTTGTGATTGAGTCACCGTCCACAGCGGTATGTCCTTTGACCCTTTCCATAGTGTTCGAAGCTGTTGGATGTAGATCTCGGAAGCGTTGCGAGTGTGAAAGCATGTTACGTACGGATGAGTCCTCGAGAATGTCAATAGCAATTAAACAAGAAGATTACGAGCAAGTGAGGGTGTCAAAGTCAACACGGAGATTATTCTTTCCTATCTTCATTGGATAGCCATGAGGATAGATATCGGCAATGGAGAGAACTTCAGGTGCATCCATATTCATTTGTTCGACCATGTCGTGATGCGAAATAACATTAGCCAAGAGAACCAACATATCGAAAGACATAATGTTAGTCAACAGATGGTCTTATTGTCTAGTTATTGAATGTACAGTGTCAATGAATATTACGAGTCCTAAGTCACTTGTATATTCAATAGTCCAATGACGTCGTGAAATGTTTAGTGAGTTAGTTAACTTTAAGTTTTAAAGTTTATTTTATCACTTATTGTTCACAACATATCAAACGATTTCAGTTTATTAGTGACATTTTAGGATTAGTGATGATATGATTAGTTTATTTACAAGTTTGTACACGTAACAATTCATAGCGAAGGTATGATCTCGGCTTATGCGTAGGATTGGTAAAGTTATGCGTGAAGCGGGAATGATATATGCGTGAGGCGTAAACTTCGCGTAGGGTCTTAACTACGCGTAAAGTGTTGCGTAAGAAAAAGGGACCTTATGCGTAGAGCTTATGCGTAGGCATATATTAACCTTACGGGTAAGGCTACTCGTAAGAGTTGACCTTATCGCGTAGAGGTCCTTGTTTCGCATATCCTTCACAGGATCTGGCGTAGTCCCATATGTAGAACCTTATGCGTAGGCGCTACGCGTAAGACTAATCTTACGCATAACAAGCTACGCGTAAGGTGATCCTTATACGTAGATTAACAACAACCTTGATTCTGAATATTAAGTGTTGCAAGCACGAAATAAAGCATCACATCATCAATGATTAACACGTAGCATTTAGTTTATGACAGAACAAAACACAATTGGACATTTTTCTAGTTATGCGTAGAACCTCTTACGCGTAGTCTAAACCCTAATTCTACGCGTATGAAATCTAGCCATGGATTATGCACCAAAGTTTTTATGGTATATCATAGATGTTGTGAGAGCATGTAGACCAAGTTTTAACACTTTTTATGCTGTGAATCAAAAATACCCAATTTTAGAACATTAAACCCTAATTCCTAATTCTGAATCAATTAAGGTTTATGGGTGGTTATAAGGCATGGATATCATCAATTCATCATCACATAAGCATAACACAACAATCTTTTTGACAAAAGCACTTCACATTGAAAATACCCAATTCGACTCATAAACCCTAATTTTCAAAAATCATCAATTCGTGTTTCGGGTGGTTTTGATGATTAAAATGATATCTTTAATGTATTTGAAACGTTTTGACATAATCCATTTAACCACAAACACACACATATTGATTGTGTGTTCTTACGCATAAGTGTAGAACACCTAATCACAGCGTATAAAAGCGTTTTAGCCGTGGGATTTACATGAAATTCAAAACCTTCTCTTAAAAACATGTTGTAATCACGAAAACACTTACAAGATGAAGATCAAAAGCACGGTTTTCTTGAATCAATTCTAAGCGTAGGATGGTTTTAGGGTTTTGCAATAAATGAGAAGTGTAAGTAGGTGGAGGATATTTTTATTCAAAATATCTTTAAGATTTAGACAGTTTTGGTCCCTCCACCTTTTCCTTTTTCAAACAAAGCCTTTTAACTTCCATTTTGGTTACCAGAAGATTTTAGGAAAGAAACTTGACGACACTCCCCTCGACTTGAGAAAATAATGAAAGGTTATTAATTAAAGTTCGAGGAGTGTCTTTGAACCAGGAAATGTACCACCATTTGTAAAAGATTCAATCGAGATAAGATAACATGCAAGTACACAGATGTTTTGAAGCAGTTAATAGATTATTTTCTCCCCCTCAACACTTGATCGGAAAAATATTGAATTTTGAAAGAATAAAGTGTTGACGGAAGAAAATGTACTTGCAATGTTGAAAGAAATATAGATTAGGAGAATATTTTTGTTGTTTTATCGGATTTTATATTTTTGTATTTTGTTTTTGAAAAGATATTTACATAAGATGTTTTGGTGTTTGTGAGGTTTTAAGACTGTTTTAAGAGGTCATTCAATTCCTCTTGAGTCAAACACCTCATACCAATTCGGTGGACCAACTCATTAAACCTAGCGGGAGGCAAGGCTTTGGTGAGCAGATCTGCCAATTGGTATTCAGTACCCACAAAGTATAGTTCAACGGTACCCTGTTCCCCGTGGTCCTTGATGAAATGATAGCGTAGATCGATGTGCTTTGATTTCGAGTCTTTGAACTGAGTTGCGAGATGGCAATGGCACTCCGATTGTCGCAGTACATCGGGATTCTATCAAATAAGTAACCATAGTCTTTGAGTTGTGTTCTCATCCAGATGACTTGAGCACAACATGCGGACATGGCTACATATTCCGCTTCGGTTGATGACAGCGATGTACAATCCTGCTTCTTTGATTGCCAAGACACGGTTTATCACCAGAAATTGTAGTGCTCTGAAGTACTTTTCCTTGAGTCTAGGCATCTGCGTGATCGGCGTCTGAAAAGCGATTAGTTCAAAACCGAATCCTTCGGATACGGATCCCCAAGTTAATGGTTCCCTTGATGTATCGGAGGATTCTTTTAGCCTCGAAGAGGTGAGTTTCAGTTGGTCGCGTGATAGCGGGAGCATAGATAAGCGGCAAAGACAATATCAGTGCTAGCTGTACATTAGATACATGAGGACCCAATGATACTTCGGTATTTGGTAGGGTCAACCAATTTCCCATGGCATCTAATTTCTTGGTATGAGCCATTGGTGTGGCATAAGTGTCACAGGTTGTCATTCCAAATTTGTTTAACAATTCAAGGGCATATTTGGAGTGACTCAAGAAAATACCACGGGGTGATTGATGAACTTGTAGTCCTAGAAAGAACGTAAGTTCACCCATCATGGACATTTCAAAATTTTTCTTCATTAGTTTTGCAAAAGCGATTGAAAACTTTTTATGTGTAGACCCAAAATGATGTCATCCACGTAAATTTGAACAATTAAGATGTGTGTCCCGTGATATTGTATAAAAGAGTTGGGTCAACCGAGCCTTTGGTGAAATTATTGGCAATGAGGAAAGATGATAGCTTATCGTACCATGCCCGAGGGCTTGTTTGAGACCATAAAGAGCTTTGTTCAGTTTGTAAACATGGTTCGGGAACTCTGGATCAACGAATCCATCCGGTTGGTGACATAGACCGTTTCTTTAAGTTGTCCATTGAGAAGCGCCGTTTGACATCCATCGATAGACCGTCATATTCATATGAGCGTGAGCGAGAAATATCGAACGACCTCAAGGCGAGCAAGCGGAGCAAAAGATTCTTCAAAGTCTATTCCCTCTTCCGGCGATAACCCTTAGCCACTAGGCGTGACTTGTTTCGGATGGCGTTCCCCTTGAGCATCCAATTTGTTTTCCAAATCCATTTTAAACCAATGACGTAGACCCTGTTGGTCTTTCAACCAGTTCCCATACTTCAAGACGTTTGAATTGGTTGAGTTCTTTCTGCATGGATTCAATCCAGTTGTCTTTTGTCATTGCGTCTTTAATGTTTTAGGTTCGATTGGCGGACGGTGAGTGCATAAATGCAATGTTCACCGTCAGTGAAGGCGTTGTCGTAACGATTGGTTGATTTGGGTTGCCAATAATGTTAGCCCGAGGATGGTCTTTTGTCCATCTATGTGTAGAGGGTTGATGTTGGTATACATTGTGCGGTCGAGGGTTCAAATGGTTTGTTGAAGATTCGCGACATCACGGTGCGCGGTCTCATTAAAGCGGATTGAAGAACGCATTTGGATCAAAATCTGCGGTGGGGTATTTCATTGAGAATATCATCATTGGTTCATCATTGTTGGAAGCGGTGTGTTCAACTGTTGTGTTGGAGTCAACTGGTGTAGGTGCATCTTCAATAGTAGTTGTTGTAGCAGTGTATCGGGTATAGGAATATTATCGGGTTGTCGTGAGCGGCGGATACACCGAAGCACGTTCATCAATATCGTCCGAACGAGGAGCAAATAACCTTTCCATTTGTTGACGAGTTAGTTGAGGGCTTTCTTGGTGATGATGTGGGTTGAGGAAGTTTAAGCGGTTGTGACCGGGTTCTAAGTTGTTATACTCGAAGCCATATCCGTGAGTTCATCGAAATGAGCATGAATCGTTTCCATTACCTCCTTAGTTCGACGATTCCAGATTCGGAAACCTTTAGAATTATCACGATATCCAATAAAGACTCCAATATCAACTTTGGCTTTGAGCTTTCCAAAATCATCACGATCATTATTCGGATAGCAAAGGGATCCAAATACATGAAAGTGTTTGAGGTTCGGTTTATAGTTGTGGACAAGCTCGAAAGGTGTTTTGTTGTGGCGTTTGGTGATCATAGAACGGTTTTGAGTATAGCATGCACGATAGATACGACTTACGCCCATAAGTAATCTGGAAGTTTAGCATTGATTAACATTGTTCTTGCAGCTTCCACTAAGGTTCGGTTTCGTCTTTCAACAACTCCGTTTTGTTCTGGTATGCGTGCAATAGATGTTTGATCTTTGAATTCCCACTTTCTCATAGAATTCACGAAGGGTTTTGTTAACAAATTCAGTTCCTTTATGCATTACGATGATTACGGCGGTGTTGCGGAGCTGAACTTGTATTTTTGTGAAAGGTGATGATCATTTGTGGAGCTTGGTCTTTGCTACGAAGAAAGTAGACCCAAGTCCATCGTGAGTAGTCATCAACAATTACTAAGATGTAGCGTTTGCCATTGATCGTTTGCACCGCATCGGGCCACAGAAATCCATGTGAAGAAGATGAAGCACATCTTTGAGAGCGTGTTCCACCTTTGAAGGAAAATGAGCACGAGTGCTTTTCCTTGTTCACAAGCTGAGCAAAGGTGATCTTTTGAATACCGGAATCGTGGGAGTCCTTCAACTAGTTTGTGTCGAGCAAGGTTGGTGATGGTTTGAAAGTTTAGATGTGAGAGACGACGATGCCATAGCCAGGATTTTGTTGATGTTGCCTTAGAAAGTAAGCAAATGGGAGAGGAAGCAACCATGTCTTGCATAGAGATAGTGTAGAGACTAGAATTACGCGAGTCGGACATAAGGTCATTTCCTTGTAGATCACGAATGAAACAAGTTTTCTCCCGAAAAGCAACCTCCAAATCTCCATCACAAAATTGACCTCTGAAAAGCAGTTGTGACCGAGGCCTTCCACATAGTAAACCCTGCGAATTTCGATGTTCCCATTGACATAATCTCCGTAGCCCATGATAGCTGCGAAGTGATCATTCCGAACACGCGGTGCCAATGAACTTTGCAATAAAGTTTGATAACAGTTTAAGATTGCACGTCATGTGTGGGGAACATCCGCTATCAACAATCAGAGAATGATCGTATCACGCATTACACCAGAGGCGACACGGATGGAATAGAAGTAGATTTGGAACCCGAAATGTTAGAGGGTTCCATAGCAGTTATAGTGGATATACACACATCAATAGCTTTAGGTATCCACTTAAATCCTAGTGTGTTATATAACCATTTCCGCCATCTATAACTACTCTTTGCTTTAGTCTTAGTGAATTCACTAGGTGGTACTACATTCCTAGGAGGTGAAGCTGGAGCTACAGGGACAGCAATGCGTTTCTTAGAATCTAAAGATGGCGGTCTACCAAGCCCAGACTTAGAAAGATTAGTGGGCCTAGAGGTATTCCGGTTCTTAAGATTCCTTAAGCGAGAGATGATAGCTTTAGCAACACATTTATCATGACAATCAGAATTCATACTTTTACGACAAATATCACAAGATGCATTAGACTGAATATCAAAAGTACTTAACGGTTTAGCATTCGTTACATCACTATTTCTATTACATTTGCTAGACGCAATATCTATAGTGGAGCAGCGTGTGTCTTATTGAGTCCTAGGGTGTTCTTCTACTTTAGTATTCTTGATTGATCTTTTCTTAGGTCGCAACTTCCTATTCTTCGATTGAGTGCTCTAGGCGTGAAGTGCGGACGTTTGGAAAAGGCTCAACTATTCTGTTTCAGTAGAAGGAAGCACGTTAGCTACTTGTGATTTGGCGGTAGAGATTCTAGGTGCATGAGTACTAAGTGTTACGGGGCTAATCTCTTAATGATTGTTGGCGGAAGTTGTTCATACTTTCCTAACATTCCTCTTAACTTAATGATAGTGTGAATCGATTTTGATTTTCGAGACCGAACATTTCCACAAAATGCATAACTTCTTTAGTGTGTGCAAGATAATGATCAAGTTCATTTGATGCTTCATCACGAGTCTTTTGAGTAAATCAAATATGACACCATATTCCTTTTTAACTTTTACAAGTTCTTGTTCATATTTTGAGATTTGACACTTGAAAGACACGTTTTGATCATCCAGTTGCTCAATTTTAGAATCGAAGGTTTTGCATAGGCGGTTGATTTTGTGTTGAAAAGCAAGTTGTTGATCGTGAATATCTTTTTGACACCAATTAAGGCGACGTATTGCATTTGAAAGTTCGTTTGACAATCGTTTGTTTTCAACATTTAAGGACTCGATCTGAAGCACATTATCAGTGTTCTCAACATTTACCACGAAACAACGATATCGGCAGAGATATTATCAAATGCATATGACAACGAATTCAATAACACAACATTTTGAACATCGGCACGAGATAACATCTTCCAAGAGTCGATCAACATCTTTTCTCAAGAGTTTCTTTTTACGTTTAGTAATAGAAATAGATGTTTCGTTTTCTCAGCGTTTTCATGACCCCAAGTTCCTTGTGAAAATCCTTTTCCCGGGCAATTGCACAACTTTTCAAGTTTTTAACATTAGGTAAAAGATTTTTTCGAAAAATGTCTCTTTGTTCTCGCGCCAGCGGCGATTGAAAATGTTCAACTTTGATTTCAGATCGATATTCTATCTCATGTTGTAAAATTTTGAGGCCATGAAAATGTCAAAATATCGAAGAATTTTTCGATTTTCCGGTTGTGAGTTTACTTCACTAATGGAAGGTAAAGGACCATAAGTTTGTGCAAAGTCTGTTTTGGGATTAACATTAGAAGACTCAGGTGTTTTGATGATAACTCTTGGTGTGTTAGAAGAATCCGTTGGTGTGACGAAAGTGACGGTTTTGAATAATTAAAAGGTTTGTTGTAAACAACAGTTTTTAATTTTGATCGACTCTCGTCTTATGCATCTAATTCCTCTTGACGATGATATTCAACAACATTCATAACAAAATTATCAATTTTATATTGTGCCTTTGGAAACTTCGAGTTTGGTTTGAATGCTTTGGTTGAAAGCTTAGGTTTGTAATCGGCAAGATTCGGTCCATATCCATTTGGATTTGGTTTTAAAGTAAACTTTTCTATGGCTGTGACCGACTTCGCCATGTTTGTAAACAACAGTTTTAAACTCTTTAAGTTTGTTTTGCAAGCCGATGATTTCTTCAAGATGATCATCTATTCGTTTAGTTGAATGCTTTTTGTATGCAGAGAACTGTTTTTGACAATTTAACAACTCGGCCTTAGCTTTTTGATTTTCCAAGGTGAGGGCGTTAATTTGCTTTTTATGTTCATGTTTCAGTTGTTCTATTTTAGACAACAAAGCATTCTTGAGCGGCTAGATCCGCATCTGTCGTTCTAAATATTTTTCGTTTTGATAAGATTTGGCAAAGGCCGCTTCAAAACCGTTTTCACGTTTTTCTTGAGTTTTGAAAAAGTTGAGTTGCTTTTGTAAACATTCAAAATCCTTTGTTAACAGTGCATTTTACTTTTCAAGTCGATTAATTGCAACGACATTCTTCCACTATGGTTTGTTGGTCTTGTATTAAACGAGCAAAATCTGGATGAGGCAAAAGTTTGGCGTGTTCAATGTGAGTCACAACATGATCATTACTGAGATCCTCAAGTATAACCACGTAGTCAATTTGATTATCAAGGGAAACCATTTGGTCATCTTGATGCGTCAAATTATAACTACGGGGTCTAGTTGAAAATCGTCGGAATGAGATGTGGACAACTCATTTTGAACATTGAGCCTGCGGATTCAGATGTTGGCGGAGATATGAGATCGAGAGATAAATATGGTTTGTTGGTGCACGAGACAAGCCATCGATGTCATACTGCGGGCTGTGTCACTCATGTGTAACGCTGCATATTAGCCATCAACATAACAGTGCATTGGCACGCAAGTCCTCCATATCATCATCTGAGTCGGCATTTGCCATAAAGCTCTGTTCTTTGTCGTGAGAGTTCCACCGCTTCATCCTTAAGGGCCAAAAGAAGAGCCTCTTTGAAATAAGCACTGCCCTTAGTCCTTGGCTTTGGGCATGCATTAGCCAGTGTCCCTTCTCATTGCAGTTGTAGCATCGAAGACCATTCAACCCATTTTGAGCATTTCCTTGTTCCACCACTTGAGCTCTATTGTTATTCCTACCCACGACATTAAACCCTTGACCACCGCCCATCGGCGACCATAATCACGATTACGAACTTCAACCGTCCATTGTTCACAACAGCTTGAGTCCGTGTGTTAGATGAGGCGAATCGATTGTTGGATTTGTTGGTATAACGGCTAAAAGCATTAGCAATCATAACAAATCCTTGTTGCAATGCTTGAGCGGATCGGTTCCTCAATCGCTTCAGCGACATATGCTTGAGCATTGTTGCTGTATGGAACCAATTGATTTTGTTGAGGTTGTAACTGTGAAGGTGTGTTTGAAGCATTTGGTTGAGTTCTTTGGTTGAGGAGAATAACTGTTTTGAGCATATAAGGCAAGTTGTTGTTGATTTTTCGGATGTGTTGGTGGAGCAATTTGAGCACGGAGAATCCTTTCTCGATCAACTTCCTTTTCATGAGGTTTCAAGTAATCGTACAACAATCCGTAGGTAGAATGATGCATGTTCTACGCTTGACGGAGAAAAATGACATACTTCTCCCATTCAGGACCAAGACTACTCAGGAACTTAGTATTCAACGCAATTCTTGGCATGATGATGTTGTGTTTATCCAAATCATTGATGATGTCTGAAAATCGGTGATGATAAGACTCTAGTGTCTCTCGAGGTTCAATCATGAAGTATTCATAAGCCAAGTAAATTTTGGATTCCAAATCTTCTTGATTGAGTACAGATCCTTCCATAAGAAGACGAATATGATCCCACATTTTTGTGCGATTTTTGAGCATCAACACTACGAAGAATTGGGTTTGGTAATCCTAAAAGGATGTATTCCATTGCAAGCTCATCAGCTTCATAGTGTAGAAGTTCTTGAGGATTCAAGTCTGCAACTGTAGCAATGTTTGTTTGTTCATCTCTTGGTGGAATGGCATTTGGATCTCAGGGTACAATGATAGTAGGCATCTCAAATGGACCTTTCAAGATAACCTTCTTTAAGAACTTTCCATGTGGCTTCTTTAGATCACAAAACCTAAAGAACCTTATCACCCATTGATCGTAGTTTCCTGGAGTGAGCATTGGAGGTCTATCAAGTGATCCGACCTCATGAATTGATTGTTGGCTGCTTAAAGCTTCACACATCTTTGCAAACCAAGTGGGTTCCTTCATAGTGTTCCTTGATGGATGTTGATTGAATTCATTTGTGTGCGGTTGAACTTGAAGACTTGGTGGTGGTTGAACCATTTGAGGTTGTGGATTTGCAGCAAGTTGTGGAGTATGTTGTTGATTAAATTGTTGTTGATAAATTGCTTGTTGTTGATTCCATTCTTGATGTTGTGGACTTAGTTGTTGTTGTCGTTGAGGATAAGTGTAAGGGAAATAGTTAGAGTATGGTGGTTGTGACATGTTGATAAACTTGTGTTGGTAAAAATGGATCTTTGTAGTCGAATGAACCTTTGTTGATGAAGTGTCCTTAGGCGTAGAAATCACAATAACCAAGTAGCACTTAAGCGTAAAAACACCAAAGTTACGCGTAACAATTAAGAGTTACTCGTAGGTTTTAGCTTGGCGTAGCGAGGAAAAAATCTAAAGTTATGCGTAGACAACAAAGTTAGGCGTAGAAACTTAGGCGTAGGATTTAGCTTATACGTAAGACAAGGCTTAGGTAAGAAATCTTAGGCGTAGGATTTCTACGCGTAAAGTTGAACTTACTGCGCGTAATTTTAGGGTTTTATCCCAAATGATCTTTTACACTATCACAGTGCAAAAGATATCCAAAGTCGACGTATTTTCAGACTTATCCAAGTAAGAAAACACGGAATAATCCACGAAAATGAATATCAAACCAAGGAAACACTTACGCGTAGAAATAGGGTTTTAATACGCGTAGGTTTACTCATAAAAGTGATTTTGCCCAAATATGTTTCTAAACCAGTTTTTGTGTGATGAAATAGCTTCAATAACACCAAAAGACACAAAAGTGTGGAACTTGATGGACCAAAGCCTCTAAAACAGTTATGCGTAGGATGATACACACGTTCAAAAACAAGCTTAAAAACTGATATTCACGCATAAAGTTTCAAACTTTTTGCCAAAAACTTAAACTTTAACACTTAATAACCTTGAAAGTACAAGAATCTTGGATTGTAACATGTAAAAATGAAAGCTTTAAGCGTATGAAAGATTGAGTACCGAAACCTTCGGCGTATACCATAAAACTTCAAAAACAAAACGAGTTCACCCAACTATTTGGCGATTGATACCACTGTTAGGTCACTAGTTTTACAACACAAGCTTACTAGAAAGAGACAAAGAAGAGGGATGAACAAGACACAAACCAAACACTATCGTAGATATATTAGACGGTTATGAATATGCAAGTGAAAGAGAAAATGAATTGAACAACCAACCCTCAAATGAGGGTTTACAAGATTATTTATAGGAGGGAAGCTAGGGCAACACTCCTAGTTCCCATCCTTTCTTATGTGGGCTTGGGCCTAAGCTTATGGGCCTTCTACATAAGCTTGATCTTAAACAAACATAAAGGCCATAATAAAGCTACCTATTACATATGATATATAAATACTTGAAATACTGTTTAGGAGTGATTCCAACATTAACTTCACATGCTTTTACTCTTCCAACTCCCACTTTGACTTCACGTGCTTTCTCTTTTCCTATTCCCAAAATAAATTTACAGCAAAACACTCTCTCACCCATTAAACCCTCAATCATCATCTTCCTTCTCAATGATTTTCAAAATAAATTTACATAAACACATTAAACCCGAGTTTTTTTTTCATAAATCCGAGTTTTTTTTCTTGCCTTTTTTTAATCATAAATCTGACGTTTTTTTCTTTGTTACAAATCTGAGTTTTTTTTTTTTTTCTTTTTTTAAAATTTTTGTAAATGTAATTTGTTTTCTTGATCTGTTGTAGTTCTCAAAACGCTAGGAATCCGCTTTTGCTTTCCGGAACATCCTTCGAATCTTTGAAGCGGCGTGGGGTGGTTGTTAAGGTTGCTTTCGGCAGTGGGAGTTGGCTTAGCCACCGCGTGGTGTTTTCTTTGGTGGTGCGGCGGTTGTGATGGTGTTGGTCGGATTTTGGTTATGGTGGTTGTTTTGTATGGTAATGAATGAGTAAACGATGTAGAGATTGATAAGGATAGAGAGATTTACGATGAAAGAGAATATGAGAGTGTAAAATAATACTATCTAAATATGATGTCTAACATGCACAGCTTTTGCAGTTTTTTTAGAATTAGAAAACAAAAAAAAATGTTACATGGAAAAATGTGACATAACAAAATGTATGCTGGTGTGTAAACCAGAGAACCCTTTTGGATAGGAGATTTTGGTTGGCAGGAAAGGTAGCACGTACTTGGGGGTGAAATTGGTGGTCCCAAAGCCCAAGACTCAAAGTAGGCCCAAGCCCATGTCATCATCCGTGGTGGCTCAACTTACACCGAAACTTACTGGATCTGTGTGGCCACGTAGCTTTTGAAAATTTGATGATTATGTCAGTCGACAAACTATGAGTTTCCATAGTAACTTTCAAATGCTATAAACTTTATAAAACTCAACACCTATAAACCTAACCAATTACGCTTCTTTTATCAGATTTTCTTGGGCGTTAATCATAATGTATATGATTTGGACCTTTAAATACCCTCGCCATAAGTTATGGGGATAAATTTGTGTTTCTTTCACTTCATAAAACCCTGTAAACTAACCATTCCAATGAAAAGTTTACTGAGTTAAGCGTCACACAACTATAAACTTTAAATATAAAAAGGGTCATCCCGATTGAGGTTGCGGTTTGAAGCTTTTTGGGCGATGAGCGGTGAGCAATAAGAATTTTAATTTTTATTAGTCGTTTGGCAAAAGAGCGGTGAGCTTTCCTATTTTTCAGGAATGCTCAATTTTTCAATGCTTTTAGAAGTGTGCGGTGGCATGGTACGCATACTGCTTCACTCCAGCTCTGCTCACTACTACAGCTACTTTTGCCAAACACACCTGAAACGAACGTCCTGAATCAGTAGACCATATTTTGTTGCATTGTGAATGGTCCTTCAAATATGGGCGTATATATTTATTTAGATTGTGGTATTTGGAGTGGGAAATGGCATCTTCTCTCGAGGGTTTGCTCGAAAATTGGAACGAAGGTATGAGGTTGAAGGCGAGTAAGTTCCGAAATCTCATTGGACTGTATACAATTTGGGCTATATGTTTAGCTAGAAATGAAACCGGGTGTTCAATGGTAAATACTCGTGTGAGGAATCCACAATGCATAAATTAAGTTTAAGGTCTTTTTTATGGGTTTCGAGTTTCGACTAGTAAGCTATGTTCTATCAAACGTCAATTTAACCGGTAAAAATTTAAATTTGCACAAAGCTTCTGCAAACCTAAAGACTGTCACGAAAGCAAAGTTCAAAATCCATGTCAAATTTGTGAATTTTAGCTGTGCATTTAGATGTTTCATATACCGTGATGTCAACTTAAAGATGAAGAACATGCAACGTAATACAGAAGTCATGTGTTAACCGTGATTTATTTTTTCCGTGTTAACCGTGTCACCTGTCAAATATCATCTAAAATATTATTGCTTGTTCAAATACATTATAATTTATAAATATAATTGAAACATAACGTATTTTTTCTAAATCTCAGCGATGAATTGGCACTATCGTATTCAAAGATGTGCAGATTCTCGTATATCCATTGCCGTGACTTACTTTTTACTTTATTTTTATTTTATTTCTGCAATTACTTTACTTTTAACTTTATGAAAAGTTGTTGGAAGTTGAAGCAAAATGATAAAATAATGTATTAGATTATATACAAGGGATGCTTTTAAGGTAAATAGCCAGAGAATGAAAGAATTTTGTTTAACTCCATACAAAAAATAACATGCCTATAATATTTAATTATTTTACATGAAAAAGTTTTTTAGATCATTCGATTTTTTCTTATCTTCATGTAAAATTCTCTACATACTTTTTTATGACAAATGGTCAATAGGTGGCAGTAAAAGTTTTTTTTTAAGAATACATGACTTGACCAAAAATCAATTTTGTCCTCAAATTTTGTCCACAAACCTTTGCAAATATCATCCCTATGAGGTCAAACGTTTAGCATATTACATCCCTACCTGAGATGAAATGACCATTTTACCCTTATTTTAACTTAAATACACTTTATTAACCCAAACACCCTCATCTTCTTCTTCACGTTAAAACACACCTCCATCTCCACCACCACCAATCGAAGGGGAGGGGTTTCACCCGAAACAATTCGAAAAATCAAAACCAAAAAAGGGTTAGAGCACTTTTTCCGTTCGAAAATGAAACCCACATCGATTCGAAGTCACTTGTTTGAAGAACACACATTTGGAAGAACAAGAACCGCACTAAAATCGATTCATTAAGTCGATTCATTAGCAAGATTTTATCTAGTTTTATCAAGGTAATCGAAGCAAGAAGAACACAAGAATAAGGTTAATGTTTACGGTTTGTGTAATTTCGTTTGTGTGTGGAGATGTATGATATTCGGAGGAATGAATGGGTGGCGTTGGATGGGTTGCCGAGGTTTACATGATGAGGAGAAAGAGTTTTGGGTTAGTATGGTGAGTGACGATTTTGGGTGTGTTTTCATGGCGCGGGGTTGGGAAGAACACACCTGTTTGGGGATATGTGGGAAGAAGGGGAGAGAAGTCACTATAAGAATAAAAGAGTAAATGACCTTTTTCCATGTGAGGATGATTATTGCTAAAGGTTGTGGACTTGGGGATGTTTAATGCTGAAGGTTTGAGATAGGGATGATTCTTGCAAAAATACACAAACCACAAGGATGATTTTTGCAGTTTACTCTAAAAAGAAAGACACCAATTTTTTAAGAAACATTTATCACTTGTAAAATTCAGTTACTTAGCTACATACCAACTATTATAAATTGACTATAAGTGGACCGGAAATGATTATTTGTTTAATTTGAGAGTGATGATCATTAATAATGAAATATTAGGATCGTGATCAAACATAGCAAATTCACGATGACATTAATGATAAAATAGTATATTAAAACTAGAGTAAAATGCACCGTTCGTCCCTAAACTTGTACACACGCATCACGATTAACAAAACCTAGGCGTTTTCATCGCTGGAGGTCCAAAACATGGGTTTTTAATGCCAAAGAAGTCCTTTGACCACTAATGTCAAAGTCAATGTCTGATTTTTGTTTTGTAGTCGAGGGTATTTTAATCCATACACATTTATACTTTTGTTTCTTTACATTTGATTTTGTCAAGGAATCTGATACAAGGAATCTGTCAAGGAATCGATGTTGATATTTACCCTTATGTACCCGAACATAAACGTTTAGACTTTGTTTCTGCTACAAGAAACTACGTTTGAGTCAACAAATATAACTATGAACTTTGAAAAGATGCAAGTAATAGCGATGGTTTTTCTAATAGAAGACTAACAAAATCATAACATTGTACACAATCTTCTAATTACCTCTTTTGAAGTATTAATCATAACATTGTACACAATCTTCTAATTACCTCTTTTGAAGTGTATTCTTAATACATCGCAGTATCGCACCATCAAAATCATGGCAAGTTGATACCCTAATTGGACGACCCTATGATCTTCATTACATGTTTGTAGTTCAATTATGGTAGTTTTGTATAGTGTTTTCTCAGTTTGCTGTTATTGTATGTCAAATGATCTTGGTAATTGTTGCCTATTAACTGCTCAGGTGTTATTTGCTTGTTCTTGTTAGAAATGGAGAATGCAATACACGAAGCGGAACAAACATCTATTGGGAACAATTCAAGCATTTCTCATGTAAAGAAATTGTTGTTTAGGCGAATGCTAGTGGGCGTAAATGATGGGCGGTTTTTCATGGGTGCATTTTACTGCATGGACAAGCAAGGAAACATTATTCTTCAAGATACCGTGGAGTATCGTAGTACCAGAAGATCTTCTCCTTCCCCAATGGAACAAAGAGGTCTTGGTCTCATATTAATCTCGTTTACTTGTAGAACATCTTGTCATATAGATTGCTCGATTGATGAACAACTCTCATTAATGTCCATCCAGGCACAAAGTTAAGATTAGTAACAACAGGCTGAGAAGTTTTCATTGTTGTTCATGAAGTTTTTTTCTATAAGAATTGTAGTAATATAATGCTAAATTCCTATTTGTGAACCATGTTTGTGTACCAATTTGTCTTCATTTAACTGAATTTACGATGAAAAGTTCATTTTGACTCAACATTTCTAAACAGAGGATACCATACAAATATCAATATTGAGTTATTGACAGAAGAATATTATAAAAAGTTTCCAGTTACAGTAATGATTGGGTAAGTGATTTATCTTTTGAGTAGGCTAAGGGTCAAAATGTGTCTCGGTAAGCAGTTCCATAAACAATTAAATAAGGTATGGTCTGCACCACTGTATCGATTGGTATTGCAAAGTTAACTCCAGATGACATCCCATTTCATGCAACAAATTGCGCAAAGAATACACAATTAAATGTCTATTCTGGCTTTCTGAGGTCAAACTGATCAATTGTCGAATCCAAAATTGAAACGCAGTCAATAAATTTTGTATAAACGGGGATTGTTTCTTACAACGTAAGAACTATTTGACTCTACAATGTAATTTCGTTCAAGGGTTTTGACAAATAACCTTCAAGAACGATAAAAAACAGAGATAGTTTGGACCAATATAAGTCAACCCTATACCTTTTCGAGTGAAAGTTGCAGTATTAACACCAATAACATTGCCATGGGAATCAAGCAAGGGTCCACCCGAATTTCCTGCACAATACAGTCGCACCAAAAAATTCATTTAATAGTATTTCACGGGTTTGAACCCAATTCAGTTCGGTATATTGTGGTTTCCTCTTGTCAGATTCCTTGTATCAGATTCCTTGACAAAATCAAATGTAAACAAACAAAAGTATAAATGTGTATGGACTAAAATACCCTCGACTACAAAACAAAAATCAGACATTGACTTTGGCATTAGTGGTCTAGGGACTTCTTTGGCATTAAAAACCCATTTTTTGGACCTCCAGCGATGAAAACGCCTAGGTTTGGTTAATCGTGATGCGTGTGTACAAGTTTAGGGACGAACGATGTATTTTACTCTTAAAACTATTAAGGTCATTCATTATGGTAAAAATCTTTTAAATAGTTTATATTTATATTATGACATTAAATTATAAATTTTTTATTTTATAAACTATCCCACTATGTTATAAATATTTTCAAGTGATATAAACTTTACATATAATCAAAGGCATTAAATTATGAAAAGGTTCAATATCCTATACCTCTTCATGATACATAAACTTGAAATGGATGCTCACTATGATTTATAAGTTTATAAACCTCTTTATCATTTTATAAATCTTTTCATAAACCACCATAATGGATGCCCTAATAAGTTGACAATCAAGCTAATATATTATAAAATGAAACTTAGGATATAAAGAAACCAATAACTTAATGTAGTTTAAGCTAAGTAATTTACACATACATCCTTTCATGTAGAATTTCATGTCATGAAAGGATGGAATCATGCTCTCTGTTTTTGTGGAGCTTATCCAGAATCTTAAAATTAGACAAAAATATACTGTTAGTCTCTAAACTTGTCAAAAATCATTGTCGAGGCCAGAAAGTTAGGATTTTAGTCGCCGTGAGTCCAAAACTTGGAAATTTAAGGCCAATTGTGTCCTTTGACCCGTTTTCTGTCGGTCAAAACCGTTATTTGCTCTTCTTTTTTTAATTAAGGGCATAACGGTCATTTCATATATTTAGATTATTAACCTTCTCCTCTACATTTTCTTCCACCAAACCATTCCCTTAAAACCTCTCCATTGAAAAGCTAATTATCAACCAAACTATTCCTTTAAAACCTTAAATTTATCTCCATTGGAAGCCAAAATTGATCTTCATTTTGTGTTTCTTTTTTGAACAAACCTGAAACTTTATTTTTTCACTTTCAGATTTGTTTTTTTTTACAAATTTTCAAAAGTTTATGGTGTTACACTTTTTGTAAAGTGTTTAATGGTTTCTCTGTTTTCTACTTATGCCTATTGTAGTTGCTTATTAGTTAGACATAAGGGCATGTTTAAAAATTATAGGATATCAAGCGGGTTGTAGCTTTGCCTTGTATCCGGTTGTCGATAACTATGAAAGAAAACACTTGCTTTCTTATTTTACTTTTCAATCCCAAAGGTTCACTGTATTGTTTTCATGTATCGATATTTTTTTTCCAGATCTTTGTTATTGTGCAACAATGTTAAATGAGGGGTTAATAAATGATGAGACAAGATTGGGACGTATTAAACAAGAATATATCAAGAGTATAATTCTTATCCTAGAGCTTGAAGTGAGATTGTGAGAATGAGGGTTAGTGTGTCTATATCTTGTTCTACAAACAGTTACTGCAAGGATCTCAATTCTGCAGAAAACTATGTTCAGTTCAGCAGAAAACTATGTTCTACAAATGGAACAAATTGCTATTTCCCTTGATATGTAGAAAGGTACTGCAATCAAAATTACCCGAGTTGTTTGCATAGGCAAGTTATCTTTCTTAAAAAAATTATGTGTCACAACTAGAAGATGCAGGCTGGTCTAATCTGGCTATGCAGCAGTGGTCTAGTTAAATTATTCAAATATGCAAAGGGTTGTCCGATTTGAGGACCTAACAATCCAGACACGTAAGGTACTCTGCACACATTCTTTAGACTAAGAAGGGCTACAAACGCTCATCTTTTGTATTGGTTATGTTGCCACATTATGTGTGTCACTTTAGTGACACATTAATTCACTTCGAAACTCAGATGTCACTTTAACGAAGCATTACTAATTCACTACTTATAATCAACAAAGTAAACTCCAGTTTATAGTTGGCAACGTCTAGTTCAATATCCAATATTGCAATATTGATGCGTAGTTACTATATTCAAGTAAAATACTTTTCTGAGCTTCTTTTTTTTGTGTGGCTATATTATGCTTGATATAGGCTTTTTAGGCATTTTCTAAAGCTATGGAAATTCAATTATAGAAGACACTAAAAACCAATTAACATTTTGAAGGCATTTTGTTGTTTACTACTGTAGCAATTATTTGGTAACATTAATTTTTGCTTACGGCTTACGATTTACAAATAGATTTGTAAGCAAAGTTACCATGTTTAACAATGAAACCGCTTTTGCTTACTACTTCGCTAAAGAACTGTAAACAGAGTGATCATGTTTAACAACAGAATCAAAATGAGCCTAAGATTATATTTCCATACCGGATTTACGGATTAACCTCATGAAAGTTAACTATCAATTACTTTGAAAAGTAAGGTTAGTATATATATTTCTATTTACAAAATTTTAAACTTGTTTCTTGACAATTAGGTTGGTTGATAACTAGATTTTCAATGGAGAGGTTTTAAGGGAATGGTTTGGTGGAAGAACATGTAGAGGAGAAGATTAATAATCTAAATGTATGAAATAACCGTTATGTCTTTAATTAAAAACAAAAAGAAAACAACAAATAACGGTGTTGATCAATGGAAAACGGGTCAAAGGACGCAATTGGCCTCAAAATCCCAAGTTTTAGACTCACGGCGACTAAAATTCTAACTTTCAGACTCTAGCGATGATTTTTGGCAATTTTAAAGACCAATAATGTATTTTTGTCTTAAAATTATAAATATGAAGTATTAGCTATTGCCGCCTATTATCTCAGTCTCACATTCTTACATGGTACATGTACCATGCATCCCATACATTATACATGCATACACACAATACACATATCATAAATTTTGGTATGTCTATTTAGGACAGAGGTTAAATACTATTTAATATGTTATAAATTTCATTTATAAATATAATTTTATTTAATTGCATGAGAGTTTTGCTGTCTCACCGAATTTACTTTTATCAATATTTACGTAATAGAAGTTTTAATAAATCAAAGGAAAAGAACAAAGAATGTTATTCATCTAATGTAGTAATATTAAGTTGTGTAGGAACTCGATAAATTAATACTTAATTAATTAAAAAACTTTTTGAAATAGCATTTCTACAAGTCTGGTTTCATTAATTTATAAATAAATTAATATCGATTAAACAACTATTTTAGTTAATAAATTAAAGTGGTCTCATAAGTACTAATTTAGATAATTTTTTTACCGTATATAAAAAACTTAATAAAATTTAACCAATGTCTTTACAATCCAAGTTAGATAGACAAACTCGAAAAATTATGTCGGCTATATTATATTATAAGTAACTAATAAAACGTGTGTTAAGCTATATTTTTTTAGAGGAAATTAATAAGACATGATCGCTAAACGTCTTCTAAATGGTATACTTCGATTATATCCTCATTAACGACCTTATGTAATTTTTCCAAAAACGTTATATAATAGAAAAGTTTCATATTATTTATATCTGCGTCTAATAAAAACTCTTTTAACTTACTGAAAGTAAAAATAAAAAAAATAATAAAAAGAAAGAAAAAAAACTGCACTCATCTGTGCGTATTAAAACATACACATATAAACAAATATAAAATAGAATATACACGGAAAAAAAATATCTTTTAGTTTTTTAAACATGTACAAAAATCACAAATACCTTGGACAAGAAAATCCTAACAAAGCTAAAACGTAGATTGTAAATTTTGTCCAAAATTTTGTACTATATTACTCTTTAAACAAATCTGATACTGATTGCTGTATACATCCTAACAACAGTTCTAAGCAACACATGACATATAATATAAATGTTTTATGTAAAAAATTGTTTTAAACATAGTTGCATAAAACGTATATATCTTTATAATGTGTACATCTTTTATGTCAATTGATCGTTATAGTATACACCAAGTATTAACCAAAGTACCAACTATGCATTGAAGAATTTAATATGGCTTATTCAAATTAAACATAAAAAGGGCTTATATAGAAAAAAGTTATGTATTATGTACGATTATTAATATTTAGTTATTTACTTTAACACGTTCCTTGTTTCAGCTAAAAGAATAACTTGACTTGAGAAAACACATTCATAAAATATTTTGGACCTCAAAAAGTCAAATTTATTCCAATCAATGAATTTACCGTAACATAATATTAGTAAAGTTCATGGTTGTCATGATTCCGACTGATATTACAAGCTTACGATACTATAAAACAAAAACGATCCGGATCTCATGTAGGATTTTAGCAAATTTAAGATCTTATAAATTCCGATCTCGATAACATGATTTTAAAATCTAATCCAATTCAATCTTATTTTTTTTGAAAGGCAAACTACAAAAAACTACAAAATTATGAATTAAGGTTTTATAGATTTTGAAAAACAACGTAATATTCTTAAACATTTCATATTCATAATTTAATTTAATATTTTTTAAAACTATTTATATAACTTTGTGTACCGTATATGATAGATATATAATACTTTGTAAATTTGAATAATATTTTAAAAATTAATATAAAAAAATATTATAATAAAATTTTAGGATACTGATCTGATTTTACGATATCGATTTTGCAAAATAAAAAACAAACTGAAACCTTGGCAAAAATGACTACGTAACTACATAACCGATGCTATTTTTTTAAAGTATTTTCTTTTCACATTTCCCATAAAAAACATTCTAATCGACAAAATAAAACAAAAACCAAAACACGAAATAGGTAACACAGCTTTTATAACCAAAAAGAGAAGCGACATAAACTCAAAAAATCAAACATAAATACACACCATTTAAACCACAATACCATTACACATAATTAATACTCAAATTATATGCAAAATTAAACTCATGTCCTGTTTCAAATTTTTTTTATCTGGGCATGCTTAATTTTGTATAAATTGAAGTGGGTCTGTTTCAGAATTTTATAAAAGTTCATGGTTTTTTCTGGGTGTGATTGATATTTTTTTATAAAAACTTTTAAAAATTTATGATGCCTGGTTCTAGTTCTGTTGTGCCTGAAAAGTTTCCAGCAGGACTCAGGGTGCTTGTTGTTGATGACGATCCCATTTGGTTAATGATCCTGGAAAAGATGTTGAAGAAATGCAACTATGAAGGTAACTTATAAACACACACATTTTCACACTTACTGTGTGTAAATTATGTGTGTTGTGTTAAAAATGTTTTTGTTTTTGGTTTGATGAAAATGAAAACAAAAAGTTGGTTAGATTTGTGGATTAGAATCTTGTTAAGTGATATATAAAATCTTTTTGTGAATTAGAAAAAAATGTTGTAAAAATTGCTAAAGATTTGCATGGATTTGTTGTGAGTTTATGGGGTGTTTGGGATTTGATATTAAATTTGTTTATGTGCTAATTGTGTTTTGATATAACAATAAGGCTGTTTTTTTTATTGCTAATTCAGTTTTCGATTGCTTTTTTAAACTGGCTATCTTATTATTGTGTTGGAAATGGATATTTTATACAACAAATAAATAGTTTTGTGGGTGTTTGAGATTGTTTATGTAAAGTACTTATGTTAGAAAATGTTTATACCAAATTTTTTGGGTAAAGGGTTTATACCCGGTGAAAATGTTTATTCCAACTTATTTTCTGCTTATTGTGTTTTATGCAATAGATAAATAGTTTTGTGTGTGCTTGATGTGATTATTTGCTAGTGAAATAAGATGTTTTGAATATTAAAACTGCTTAATAAGCAACCCAAAACACCCCCATTGTCCCTTGATGCAATGGAACTTTGTTTTATTGGCCAATTAGGCTTTTATTTTGCTTGTTTTCATGAATTTAATCTTTGATTTGTTATATAATATGCATGTGGTATTGAATAGTGTTCTGATGGAATATAATTGTTTATTGATTGCAGCAACTGTATGCAATCGAGCTGAGACTGGATTATCATTGTTGAGGGAAAACAAAAGTGGGTATGATATAGTTCTAAGTGATGTTCATATGCCCGATATGGATGGATTTAAATTACTCGAACATATCGGTCTTGAAATGGACCTCCCTGTTATCAGTAAGTTTACTAATTCATTTGAAATTTCTTTGTATTTATTGAGTTTTAACTTTCTGCTTCGTTAATGATATGGTTGCTCTCTTGACATTGATGTTATTTATTCGTTTAGTATCTTCCATAATCGGCCAAATTTACATGGTTTTCTCCTTGTGGTTGACTTTCAATTTTACTATAGTAATACCAATGACGTATCAATAGTACATATTTCATGTTTGTTTGTGAATTTAGTATCTTGAACGTTAGCTCATAAAATGTGTAAGTTTGAGCTCCAATATTTGGGTGATTTTGTATAATTAAACACCTTTCGTTTGACTGTTTGTTTTGCTGACTTTTATTTTGTAATATGGTTACGCACATGATTTCATAGTTTGTTATTGTGATCATATTTACAGTGATGTCAGCTGATGATGGAAGTGAGATAGTTATGAAGGGTATTACGCACGGTGCATGTGATTATCTAATAAAACCTATTCGTATTGAGCCGTTACGTAACATATTTCAACATGTGGTTCGCAAAAGGAAATATGAATGGAAAGATATTGAGCGAATAGCAAATGCTAAAGACGTTGAACAAAATCAGAAAGTTCCAGATAATGGCGACTATTCGTCTTCTGCAAACGAAGGACATAACTGGAAAAATGTAAAAAAGAGGAAAGACGAGGACGAGGATGAGAGTGAAGAAAGAGAAGAGTCTTCTTCAAAGAAGCCTCGTGTTGTTTGGTCTGTTGAGTTACATCAACAGTTTGTGTCAGCAGTTAATCAGCTCGGGATTGATAGTAAGAAGCCTTCTACTCACTTTTATATAGTTACTTTTATTAATGTTATGAAATCATTAAAATTTCAACTAAATAACACTATAATCTTAATTATTTGTTTCTTAACATGTGACTAAGAATCTGAGACAAACTGTTGCGTTAAAAGTTTGTCTAACTTGTGCCCTAAGGGTACAAGTGAAGCCGCAATTATTAACATACATTACCATTTATACACGTTTGTTGAAATTAGAATTTTTCTAAAAAAAACTCCTTTCCAACAATATTAGTGGCAAATTCGATAGAATACAAACAAATTACAAAATCATAATATAAACTAAACTTGTAAACGAAATATCTTCGAATATAAGTAGTTGATGTTAATTATTTTCTGAGTTTGTAGCAACCAGATCCACTGTTAAGTATAACGTTATTTTTTAAAGTAATCCGTACTATTGTTTTAATCATATTTAGGGCTAGCGGCATAAATAGGAAACCAACACTTAACCAGTTTCTTTTCTTTTTGCTAGAAAAAAACCATCAATGTTTTGTAAATCAACTAAGCTTTATGCTAATGCGGTGCCAAGGTGCCACCAGAAAGCTATCTTAGATAATTACCTTAAGTTATATTTTTTGATAGTTTTTTTCTGGCCTACAAAAAGTTGGCTACAATTAAATAAGAACAAATTTCGTTCCCTTTATACACAATTAGCCCTACGTTTAAAACAATTACAATACAGTATGTGGGTCAACCCCAATCAAACCATTTTGACTTGGCCCTGTTTAGATTCAATCGCTGACCCTCACAGTTGACACCTCGATGCTGCATTACTGCCATTCTTGGATTAAATGAGTTTTAGAATGAGGGATTAAGTTTATATACATACGTATGTGTTTATGACTTTTTGAGTCATTAGATAAAAAAAATAAGCGATTTAAAATTTTTAACTTACTGCAGAAGCTGTTCCAAAGAAAATCTTGGAGTTGATGAACGTTCCAGGTCTAAGCAGAGAAAACGTCGCGAGCCATCTTCAGGTATTACTAATAAGAATATTATCCGAACTTTTCTATATTTGATTTTATTGCATTCTTAAGTTTAAGTATTTGGGTGCAGAAATACCGTCTTTATCTTAGGAGGCTCAGTGGGTCACCACATATGGGCTCAATGAATGGTTCATTTATGGATAGCCCTGAGGCTGGCTACAGGTCAGTGTCGTCTGTCAACGGGTTTAATCTACAAACAATGGCTGGTGCTGGTCAACTCCCTGGTCAAAGCTTTGCGACACTCCAAGCAGCGATGCTTGGTCGTTCAAATAATATATTTAGCTTTGAAAATCTGAAAACGCAGTATGGACAAGTCAACAAAAGTCAACCACTTCATGGCATTCCAACTAACATGGGACCAAATCAATTTGTGGGGTTGCATCAATCTCGCCAGAATTCATTGAATGGCGTTAATAATCAAGTACTTTTACCAATGGCTAGTCAAGGTCAAAGTGAAAGTCAAAGTCAACCAAACATCAATCATCATGTGTTGTCACATGGCCTAGGAATGAAGCTGCCGCCGGGTGGTGGGAATGTTCCAAGTTACAGTATGTTAAATGATTCGGGCTTACAAGACTCCTATACTTCTCACAAGAATATGGGACCTACCGTACCTTTCTCTGCAGGTGATGGAAGTGTGACACACCTTAACGGTGCCAGGAACAATAAAATGAGATACGAGGAATACAACCAAGATGGCCTCCTGGCTGCAATTCTTAAGGTCCATGTTCTTCAATCATATATCTTTCGTGATGCATCTTTATGGTTGTGTATTTTGTGTCATGTTTCATCCTTCTTCCACTAATTAAAGTCATCCATATATTTTCTCAATCACATATACCACTCTGTATTAGCGTTACAATATTTTGAATTTAAAAAAAAAACGGTTAGATTTTACTACTGAAATGGAACAGTTACTAAATTTGATTACATATTTTTTAATGAACTCTATATTCCAAGTTTTACCAGAAATGATAAGTAACATAGAAAAAGAATCAGTTATAGTAACCACATCTCATAAGTGTAAAAGCTAGCCAATATAATGTCAGAACAATGGAACTATATTAAATTTTGAGTGGTTTTTGAGGTTGATAAAACTTTGACCGGCATTAACTTGGTTACTCTTTAATGATTTTCACCTGATAATCTACTTACATTGACTTGAAAAATAGAACTGAAACCATTTTGGCATTTTGAATCTTGCAATTTGGTGATGCAGCCGCAGCAAGATGGGTTTGGACAGGTGGAAAGAGAGTTTGGCTTTGATGGGTACCCTTTGGATGATCTTCCTGGTGTAACTTAAGGCTCGTAAGCGCCCTTTTTTGAAGTGTTTTGGAATCAAGTTAGTATTAATCTTTGGTGGTGTTAACATTGTTTTTAGTTTGTGGCTGAGATCGTATGCATGCATTAGAATTTTTGACTGTTTTTATTTTCAACATACTGTTGGTAAAAACATCCAAAAATTCAGTTTTCTTTATCATACTTAGATTTGTTTTCTCAAAGTTGGTAATGGTTGTGGATGTTTTAAGTTCTTTTTTATATCTTTTTTGTGGTTTGATTCGGAGGCGAGTCTAGACAAGAGGTTTTCAGCCTCATTGTCTTGTTTGAGTAAATCATGTACACGATACCCTTAGAACAAGTTGGTTTTAAGGAGTTAACGTTTTCAGCCTCATTGTCTTGTTTGAGTACATCATGCACACGATGCCCGTAGAACCAGTTGGTTTTAAGGAGTTATTGTGTTTATATAAATTATATCAAAGCCAAAATTCTAAATGGTTACATGGTAAAGGCCTACAGGATCCATGCAATTCACCATTTTTACATGATCCGAAGGGCTTTTAGACTTGAAAAGTCACTGAGCTTTTGAAAATTATTCTATGAAGGCTATCGAAAACAGATTTCTAACTTCTACGCCAATGCAAATATTACATAGGACTTAGGATCAACTCACTTAAGCAAATCATCAACATTATATAGTAACTCCATTTGGAAGATAAAATTACCCTGTGTAGTTTGAACACCATGTTCAACACAACATTTTATAGATAAAAATACTAACGTTGCGATTTCTTTGAGAAATAAACTGGTATGCCTATATTATAAAAGTATTGACACTAGCTAAAATGAATACATGGTATGCATAATCAATTACGAGTTAAACACAGCAACAAGTTAAGACATTTTTAAAACCCTCCAACAGAAGTTTACTCAAAACCGTCAAATACTATCAGAATATGGAACAACTTGAAGATGGAACACTATCAGAAAATGGACTTTCTCTTTAATCTGTTTGTAGCATGAGGAGAGACAAGGCTTTGCACAAATATAGGGGTGGCAAGATAATTTCGAACACCCAAATTATCATGTATATCATGATGGAAAGATCTCTCATGCGGAATGTCATACCTGAATTCACAAACTAAGCCATGTAGCAGTTCATCCTTAATCTCGCAATAATGTCCAACCATCCCCCAAGACTCCTTTACGTCGTAATTCTTAATTATCCATACGTTATAAGGAATCCAGCATTTATGATTAAATATGCATAGGCATTCGTCCATAACTCCCAAACTCATAGGCAAATGATCAATACTATATTGATATAGCGCATCACGAGGTTGCGGGATTTCTTTGAACTCTTCTTTAGATAAATGAAAAGAAAGAATAACTTTGTTATTATCTTGATCACACATAATCCAGTGAACCGCCTCATTGCATAAGACTCCATCACGACTAATATAGATATAGCTTACTTCTCTAATAACTTTCCAAACATTTGATTTCAAAGTTAACACTTGAAAACTTATTTGATCTTCTTCATCTTTCTCGAACCCTAATATAACTTTGTAATCATCTATGGATGAATCGTAACCAAATCCCCAACAAAATGACCTATTATAACCAATTAGACTACTACCTACCGGACTAGGGACTGACAATGTTCAGCGTTTTTTTGCAGTTTTCTAAGCTCTCGAGTAGAAGGATTGGTTACTAAAATTTCGCCATCCAAAGTATACACACATACAAGGCCATTGGAAGAACCAATAATATAAAAATCATCATCAAATAAAGGCTCAAGGCGTTCGGGGTCCCAATCCCTAACAAGCCTCCTATGTCCAGTCTTATTGTTGCTGAGATCGTTGTTGTAACTATGGTTAAGTTGAGCTTTAAGGAAAGGCGGACTTGAGATCAAAGAATTCCATGACTTACACACGCTTTTGTATCGGAGGAGATCCTTCACATCCAATCTTACGAGGATCTGCTCAAGCACATCAGGGACAACCTGTGCCATAGAAGCCAAACAATTATTATTATCAAGCAAACAATTAGTCGAGTAGACGATATATGACTCGCCGTACTTTTGTATGGATATATATACTACATTGTTTTTATCAGCCAAACAATTAGCTGATTTCTTTAAAGGTCATCCTTATTGGAGATGCTTTTAAAACAAATCAATCGAATTTGAATATAAGGGCTAACTTGTTACCTCCTTACATCCCATTTAAGATAACACGAGTTTACTTTCGGTGTTGAGAGAATATAGGGCTTATATTCTTATCCTCATAATGTTGATCCAAGCATACATTTTAGCGGATCCAATCGAGTTTTTTTACAAACTAGTGGTTTTCTTAAAAAGTAATTACCATTTCATGACATGTTCAACAATATTACCTATTGTATTGCATGACTTACCAAATGCATGACTTACCAAATTCTTGTATGGTGATACATTATTTCCCTTTTCATTTTCATTTTTAGCTTTAATCTACTTCTTTTAACTGATATGATCGAGCAGTTGATAAACGAGTAGATTTTAATCGTTTTATTGTTATAACAACATCATATGTCCCTTTTCCAAACCATATGTAACATATGTATACACTAATAAAAGGTGGTTGGGCAAAACATTTAGTATGTTCAAAACATTTTATGTTAACACACTACATTATTATATGCTAAATATTTTGGTTAATAAATACTACTTCTAAGAAAAGATGTATTGGTTAAAATGAAAAAAGTTAATCAGAAAAACAATAAATATGCATGATTATAAGACAAAAAACAGATACATCAATTACATAACAGGGTTTGTTTAAATAACTAGTTTCTTAACTAAAAAAGTAGAAATTCGGGTTGATCTGATCGGGTCCAGGTCAATTCGGGTTAAAGCTTAAAAATATACTTGAATCCGAACTTGTTTAGAATTCGGGTAACTCGGTTCGAGTTAATTCGAGTCGGGTTAGCTCGGGTTCGGGTCTAGATCGTTTGAAAAATATAGAATTTTGGTGTTTACATACAAATTAGAAAGAAAAAAAATGAAACTCGAGTTGTCTCGAACTCGTGTAAGAGACATATATTATACCCGAACTCGACCTTGTTTAGAATTCGGTTTAATTCGGGTTGACCCGATTTGCCCAAATATAATTTTAGACCCAACTAACCGACCCGAAAAACCATATTCAAGTTCGGGTTTAGGTTTGGGTTCGAGTCTGGTCAGGTTTTATGACAACCTAATAACAAGCATATACGAACTCAAATTCTAGAGAATTAGCTACGTACTTAAAAATAAATAATGATGAGTGTACAATTGACATGCATAGAATATGAAATTGTAATTTGAAGAAGATAAATTTTGTTTTTTAAGAAACTCACGAGTATATGAGGAACAAGCGCATATTAATGGTTTAATTTTTTGTAACTTGTCTTTAATATACCATTAAATAAAAAGGTAATTAAAAAATTAAATGTATTAATGAATTTGGTAAGTCATGCCATACAATAGTTAAGGATTGAGATCTTTTCGTGTTCAATCTGAACATGAGAGGTCATGTTGAAAGTTATGTGAGTGGAGAAAAATAATAAATAAAGGTTCTGCTAAATACACCGAGATTTACTTTTGTCAATGCATTGATAACTGGGCTGATCATTTTACTAGTATTATTTGGTCAAGACATTAAAAGGTGAAACTTATTTATTTACTATTCACGTTATTAAATTAAGAACTTTATTGAAAACCAAAATAGCTTTGAAAGACTCATATACTTTCACCTTTACTCTCCCTTCTCTCTCACACAAAGTTTTTCTCTCATCTTCATATTCAGCCACCCCTATCACTTACATAGTTAACAATCATGTCGCCGGAAAGCACCATCGGGAACGATGGTCGTTTTTCTACCTTCCATGCAACGTCGTACGCCGCCGTCCATTTCTATCGAAATCTACAAATATAACCCATTTGCATCTTCACTTAATAAATACTCAGAACACTAACTCCAAAACTCAAAAAGACCTATACCGTCGCCACCTACCACCGACAGTTACCCACAAACACCACTGGAGATTCATCCTCACCTACCGTCGGTCACATACACCACCAAGGGCACCAACACACACACCAAACATAATCACACTATCTTATTTCAGATGGTGATGTTGGTAGGTGCAAAACAATGTCGTGGTGACATGGTCATATGGGTGATGGTTTTGTGGTGAATGTGCAATTTATCAGAGAAAGAATATGAGAGGAGTAATAGTTGTGTAAGAATGAGAGAGAAGTGTAATTATTGTGTATAAAAATTTTGATTTTTAATATTAGTTAATTACTCTTGATTTTAGAAAAGAAGAAAAAGGAAGTCAAAAAAGTAACGAAGCAAATTAATTGTGCAATAATTATTGTTTATTGAATAGAAAGCCGGTTGTATTTACAACTCAATGATTATAATCATTTTGATGTATTTAGACTCATCCATAAATAATCCATTATGAGACCTCAATTTTATCAAAACTTAAATTTTCCTTTACAAGATAACTAACATCATATTCAACTTGAACATGAGAGGATCCCAATCCAATAGATAATATTTCCAATCTCTTAAGAAAACCATTAGTTTGTAAAAAACTCTCCAATCTCTTATGTTTTAATAGTCGGATCCTCGAAATATACCGTTTCAACAGTTTCTATAACATTTTTAGCAACAACTTAATTTTAAGCTTGAATTCGCAGCATACATGGAAATGAAGTGTAACATTGCATATCTAACATGCAGTACTTCCTTTATTTTTTTTAAATAGTAGGGTTCTCGCACTAGTTAGCGGCTGTTCCGGTAAGAGATAGTGATCGGGGTGGGGGTGGGTGCCATTTGCGATTAAGGAGGATTAAAGAGGTAGCGTTTTTATATATATGTTATTATATCTCCGATTCAATAGACTTTTTTCTGTTGGAGCAAGACAAAGATTGTTTGGTCGTAGACCGTATTTCAAATGGTCAATGATGTTGGAATTGGTCTAGATTAGATTTGGGTGTCCGTAACGAGGCATATTTTAGAGACATGCTGAACGAAATTAGCCAAGTTGATATCTTCTCTGATTCGGAAACTTGTGTTTGGTCAATTGCACAGGATGGCGTTTTCTTAGTAGGAGTGATTTGTAGGGATATTGACGCTCACTTGCCCTCTTTGGATCCTCCTACTACATGGGACTAGTCTCTTCCTCGCAAAGTGAATATCTTCATGTGGCATTTATTGCTTGATAGGCTTCTGCATCGTCTTAATCTCTCATCTCGAGGTATCAAAATCCCAAAGATCTCTCTTCTTGTAATGGTAATGTCTAGTCTAACCTCCATATCTTTTTCGAGTGTGACATTACTAAAGATATTTGGAGGCTCGTTCGTACTTGGTATGAAGCCTCCATGCCTTCATTTATGTCTCACATCCATTGGAGAGATTGATTGAGCTTTTGGCACGTTCTTAAAGAGAAGATTCATCATATGTATGTCATCATCGCGACCTCTTTATGGTGGATTTGACGGTTTTGTAATAATGTCATTTTTAACTCTCACTCTATGAAGAAAAGTGAAAATTTTGAAAATATTCGTTTATACTCTTTTTCTTGGCTTAAATCTAGAGGTCGTAAGCTTCATAATTGAACTAATTGATTAAAATCTCACATGTAATTGCTAGCTTCTTTTTTTTTATAAAATATCGTCGTCAAAAAAAAATAAATAAATAAAAAAATAAAAAATAAAAATAAAATAGATTAGCAGAAGGATTTAGTAGAAAATTTTAGTGATGCTCGTATATTCTGATGATCAATGGTTATTCTACTAGAAAGTATGTTACATAGGTTTGCACATTGGCCTTCTGGATTATACTACCGATTAGGGGTGAGTATATCGGATCGTGGACCGAACCGAATCGAGAAACTGGACCGGACTGGACCGAACCTATTTTAGTTCGGTCCTCGGTCCACACTTTATCTCATGTTCGGTCAAGTCCTCGGTCCGTGATTTTGGGCTAAATCAGTCTCGATTCAGTCCGAATTTTTTCGGTTCAATCCGGTTTTGATCTAATGCTCACCCCTACTACCGATTCAGTTATGAAACGTCTTGCAAAAGTTTTTGAAAAAAAATCTAAATGTGTAGTATATAGTATAAACATGTGATCATTGTACAGGGCTGTGGTTTTTAGAAAAGGTCATTTGGCACCAAAATATAGGTGCACTAATGTCTAAGTTTCGCTGCCAGTTTAATCGTTTTGAAGATTATGGTGTGTTTTGGCTAAATTAACGGTAGTTGTGATCAATAGCTAATTTTTTTATAAAAACATTTGATAATATAGTTGTAGTTGTAATCATAATATGTAAAATGATGTATAAAGACATATACATACTTAAATAGAAAACTCTTTAAATAGATAATAAAGCTACTTGTACATGCTTGACATCGGATTAAATACCATGATACAATAGTAATAAATTATCAATAACATGCTTTCTATATTAAAGTGGCAATAACATTGCGAATTTGTTTCATCTAATTGAGTCAAATTAAATTTTGCAAAAATCATATAACTCAGAAGATAATTTTGTAATCATATAGAGGATTGAACTTAATTTTTTTTTTGAAAGGCAGAGGATTGAACTTAATTTATTTTGAATTAGTAACACATAACCTAAAAGCAACCAAAGTTTTGCATTCAACATACACTAAATTAATGATAATACACATAGGAGCTTACTTGTGATCACATTTTGTAGTAGTCCAACAAACATTATGAATTTTCACAAATAATTTGGGATGATCTGGTTGTTGTGTTGAGGCACAAGAATACTATGATATACATACCATATATTTGTTTCATCAAGTTGCTCATAAATGAGTTTATGAAGGCGCAAATCTACAAACAGAGGCGGAGTTAGTAAGGTGACTAGTGAACGCTAAGTTACCCCTAATCAACCGCTTCATTTATTAGTTATTTAGATTACAAGCCATTTTTCTACTAATTTTTTTACATGCAACCCCTCTTATTCTATAGACATGTCTACAAATTTCGTAAATGAATAGATTAAACAATAAAAGACAAGAATATATATTAACTTTTGAAGCGATATTTATCACTATGACTTTTTGTGTTAAGCTGGCCGGCCCTCCTTAACTAAAAAATTTCGATTCACCTCTATCTACAAACGATCAGTTGCTTCATGTCCATTTAATAAGCCGTTTTAGAGGATTTCTTGCACTTGTGGACATCAATATCTGAGAGCGACAAGGATACCAGACGAGCTGTTAGCATATGCTGATCAGGGAGTTGAGTCAGTGATTGAGTATATGTTAGATAATCCCTCTATGGTGCTGGCAGAGCTGTTGGAACCTAACCCACAAGGCATGATAGATAGTGGGGATAAAAAAGAGTCTGAGGGTGCGGATGAGTAATAACTCGAGTTAGTAAGACGAACGACCAATAATGAACGTTCTATTGTTGACAATGACGCTAATGATGATAGCATATCCGAAGAAGGTGACAACAAGAATGTTGGTATGGTTGAAAAAATGTTGTTGAAAGATTCGAGTGAAAAACAATCAAAGTATAAAAGTGATAAGGTTATTAAAATGCAAATAAAAAGAAAATTAAATTGCTCCCACAACGTGTCAGTCAGCGGGGCCACCACATTATCTGTTAATCCACCGAGTGAAAACATAGTGGACAACATTAAAAAACACATAGCCGCCCACTAGTGCATGCGCACACCCCTCTTACCCATTTAGATATTTCTAAGAAAGAATCTATCTCATCACACATTTCCGGAAAAACCGCATCATTTATCTCCTACTTATCCAAGTATCGAAGATTACGGATAAGAGGATTTCCAACCCTCCGACTCATCACAACCAGAAAATAGATTGGCAGATTACTGAGACACATATATCACGTATCTTCATGACAAACCTATGGATTTTGCAGGTGTTACATGCCTTGCCAAAACAGCTGTAAAAGCATCTTTACAAGATGATCTCCGAGGATCACCAGGAAGACTTGGCGATATGAACGCTAATAAAGCATCGATTTCAGGTCACTTGGTTGATTCATCAACTGCTGTGCAAACAAAAGTTCCTATTTTCAGGGTTTCAATGGTCAAAATTGCAGTAACACTAGTCATTCAACCATTTATAACAAAATCAACTCCATCAACAACTGATAACACACGTGTAACTATGTCAGTTTTCAAGAGCACGATTGATAAACTGAAGGAGTATATGGATCAACATTATCGTGATATCAGGATTATCAAAATGGTACCCCATGTTGTTTGAGAAGTTCCCTAACCAAATGGTTGTAGGTTCAAGTCCTGCTTAGGACATGTGAGATAGATTTATGGTGTAAACGTTGTGAAGATTATATACGTACAGGGTCTAAAGTGATAATTCTAGAACCTGAAAGACTAGTGTTGTAAATAAAGTAGTTAGTTTGTTCCTGTAGCTTCCCTCTTGTTTTTATATTTCATTTTTCATAACATGATATGATAATCACTTCATAATTCTACCAAATTACTTTCCATTCATATGGTATCAGAGCACGCATTTTAGGTCATTTTTTGCCCTAAATTGAATCTAATACGTGTTCTATCACATCAATTGATTGTTCTACCGGTTTGAATTATTTCAATTCTTATTTTATAAGGTTCGAATTGGTTCGGTTCTTGATTTTGATTGAGCGATTAGGTGTTTTGGTGATTAAGACACGGTGAATTAAGGTTTTAGGTTTTGCGCTTGTTAATAATTGGGGATTTAAGTGATTAATTGAGGAATTAGGGTTTCTGCTTGAAATTTGGGGATTTTTGCATAAGATTCATAAGTGGTGGCTCTTAATAATAATTCAAATGGAAACGGTTCAAATATTTCTAATTCAGTCAATGATCCTTTGTATATTGGTAATTCTGATCACCCATGCATGGTACTTACAAACACACCTTTTAATGGAAGCAATTTCTTAAATTGGAGTCATACTATTAAGATGGCACTAGAAGCCAAGCTTAAACTAGGGTTATTGATGGTACATGTGTGAGGCCAATTGTTGATGGTGAGAATTTACAGAAATGGATCATATGTGACTATATGGTCACTTGTTGGATTCTGAACTCAATGACTGGTGAGTTATCTTAGGCATTTCTTTATGCAAAATCTCCTGCTGAATTATGGAAAGAAATTGCTGAAAGATATGGCCAAAGTAATGGTCCTCTCATCTATCAACTTCAAAGGGAATTATCCAATGTAAGTCAAGGAAATCTATCCATTGAAACTTACTTTAATAAACTGAAAAGGTGTTGGGATGAATTGCACAACTTAAATGGTGTTCCTATTTGCTCTTGTGGGAAAATGCAAGAATGCTCATGTCACTTGGTTGAAAATTTTCTAGATATAGAAGAAGATCACAGTTAGTACAGTTTTTGATGAAACTCAATGATGAATATGAGTGTGCGAGGATTCAGATTTTGGCTATGGATCCATTGCCTACTGTTATCAAGGCATATTACATAGTTCAATAGATTGAGAAGCAAAAATAGGTGACTAATCATGTGGGTGAACCAATGACATTCTTTGCTAATATGATTCAAAACAAGAGTTACCGGAAAGATGTGAAAGGAAGAAGTGAATGCAGGCAAGATATGAAGGGATTTAAGCACTGCACAAATTATGATAAGGATGGACACAATGTTGAGAAATGTATTGAGAAGATAGGGTATCCAGGCTGGTACAAAGGAAAGAAAAATAAGAAGAATGAGAAGTTTGTTGATAATGTCATGGATTTTGGTCAAAACTCCTTTTGACATGAGGATTGAGAATGAGTTGCAGGGAAATCAAGGCTATCCAGGTGTGGATCAGAAGTTAGTTGTTGCAGTATGTTAAGAAATGTTCAAAATTTTCCAGGGCAAGAGTAGTGGACAATATATTGGAGGTGCATCTACTTCAATGCATCATGTTGGTATGTCCGTTCATGTCAGAACCTTTGCTTTGTCATCACAGAGTAATGGTATTAGAATAAATGATTGGATTATTGATACTGGTGCATTTGATAATATGAGTCCTCATATCACACTATTAATACAACTTTCATTCTTACAAAGCCTATAAATGTGCATTTACCTTATGGCACTTTTAAACTGGTTACTACAGCTGGACACATTCAATTAACACCATCTGTCATGTTGTTAGATGTGTTATATGTTCCTGAATTCAAGTTCAGTTTTCTCTCAGTTGGAAAACTTCTCAATACTCAAAAATTATTTGCTCAATTCTTTCTATCTTATTGTGTCTTCCAGGACCTTTTAACTAAAGATGGTGTGGCTATTCACAAGGGTTCAAGATGCCTATACACTTGCACTTCTTTGGATCCAACTTCTTCATCCTCTGATAAACATATTGTCAATTCTATCAATGTTTTTTATTTTCAAAATTCCCATGTTCTTAGTAATTATGTTTTACCTAAGACTGATGTAGATTTACAAACTAGTCATGCTAGATTAAGACATTTGTCCATGTCTAAGATGATTCATTTGCAAGATTGTAAGTCTTTCAATAAAACTGATTTTACTTGTGATAGTTGTTTGCTTGCTAAATTTCATAGATTGTCTTTTCCCAAACACAAAAGTTCTTCTTCCACAATTTTAGAATTAATTCATGTGGATCTGTGGGGACCATAATAGGCACCTGCACTTAATGGGGCACATTACTTTTATACCATTGTTGATGATAAAAGCAAGGCTACTTGTACATACCTAGTCCATACAAAAGATCAAATTCTAGGAATTTTGTCTACCTTTGTTAAGTATGCAGAAGTGAATTTTAATGCAAAGATTAAGTTTCTCAAATATGATAATGGGACTCAAATAGTAAACCAAAGGATGTTGGAGTTTTTGAATATTAAGGGTATTTTCCATCAGATGTCTATGGCTTATACACCACAACAAAATGAGGTAGTGGAGAGCAACATAGGCATTTATTAGAGACAACCAGAGCACTTAGAATCCATGCTGGGTTGCCTAAGAAGTTTTGGGGAGATTGTATACTTGCAGCTACTTACCTCATTAACAAAATGCCCATGAAACAATTATCTTGGAAGTATCCTTATGAGATTCTACATGGAAAACCCCCTGCTTATGATGCTCTTAAGACAATTGGGTGCTTGTGTTATGAAACTTCTTTAAAACCTCACAAAGATAAATTTGATCCAAGAGGAATCAAATGTGTGTTTCAAGGATATCCACCAGGCCAAAAAGGGTACAAACTATATAACTTGATCACTCATGAAGTTTTTTACAGTAAGGATGTATTGTTTATGGAAGATACTTTTCCTTTTAAGGATCAAACTACCCAACCAATTTCCCATAATACACCTACTTTTCAAAATCCCATGGTTTTACCTGAAAGTGATGATTCAGCTGATGATGTTTACCCTACACATGTACTACCTGATCATGTTAGTTTTCCTGATCTTATGCCTGTTCAAGAAGAACATATGGAGAATCCTGCAACACAGCACACTACTCCTTCTATTCTTGCAACACAACAACACACTGCTCCTACTCAGTCTACATCATCTGTTCCTCTAAGAAGGTCTACTAGAAATGCTTCTGCACCAAAATGGCTTAAGGACTTTGTTGCTCCTAAGTAATCTTCTAATTCAGTACAACATCAACTTACTTATCATTTATTTTCTAGTAGAGACTTTTCAAAACCCCTAAGACCACATAGCCTTTTTGGCTAATGTTTTTGATAATACTGAACCACATACCTATTCTCAAGCTTGTACAAATCCCAAATGGGTGACAGCAATGAACAAGGAACTTGATGCTTTAAATCAGAACAACACTTGGAAGGTCACTAGTTTGCCCATGGGTCATAAATCTATTACTTTTAAGTGGGTCTCTAAATCAAGTACAAAGTAGATGGTACAGTTGATAGGTTCAAAGCTAGGCTTGTAGTAAGGGAGTATAATCAACAAGAGGGACATGATTACAAGAATACCTTTTCACCAGTTGCTAAATTGGCAACAGTAAGGGTGCTCATTGCTATAGCCATAGTAAAGGATTGGCCTCTATACCAACTAGATTCCAATAATGCATTTTTTCATGGATACTTAGACGAGGAAATTTACATGGTACCACCAGAAGGATACAACAAAGCTAAGTATGGATAAGTATGCAAGTTATTGAGATCCTTATATGGCTTGAAACAAGCATCAAGACAGTGGAACCAAGAGTTTTCAAAATTTCTTTGTAGTTTGGGTTTTGAACAATCCAAACATGATCATTCACTTTTTGTCAAAAACAAAGGTTCTGTGTTTACAACAACCTTGGTGCATGTGGATGACATATTGCTGATAAGCAATTGTGTTGAAGACATTAATGCCACCAAATTGGCATTGGATCAGAAATTCACAATTAAAGACCTTGGGTTGGCTCAATATTTCTTAGGGATTGAAATTTGCTGAACAAAACGTGGTACTCATCTCAATCAAAGGAACTATATTATTGATTTACTGCAAGATGCAGGTCTTACTGCTTGTAAACCTGCACCATTTCCTATGCCAACTGATGTGACATTTAGTATAGGTAATTAGTGTTATCAAGTTTTAATATTTATATTTAGCCAACTTAACCTATAACAAACACTATAGAGCAGTATACCCTATCAATGTAGCCTAATTGGTAAGTAGAGTGTCGCTCACTAAGAGTGGAACGTTAACACTTAAATATCTATCAGTATTTTAATCCTAAAGTTAGTCTAATTAAACCTAATCTAACGCAGGGGGTTTAGCCTTAGAGACTGGCATAATGTGTAGATTAATTAAAACTAATAAAATAAAAGTACAGAGGTGAATGACACACACACACACAGATAGAAAATATATAGCAGATAAGAGGTTAAGCCGATAGTAAGGAAGATGTGCTCGTTAATCATTTAGTTATATATGATGAGTAGTAACTACTCTCTTTTATCTATGGTTGCTAGTGTAAGCGTATTCGTTCCTACGTTTAGCTTAACTAAATTCCCTAGATTTCTTTAAGTAAATAATACAAAAAAGTCCTGTCACGACTAATCAGAAATCCGATCTGAGTGCCACTTAATGATTACTTAGTTAAATTATTTATTCCATTAGGGCTTACATTAACTATGCAATAACGAAGTAATTGTGCAAGCCGAGTCGATAAGGCATGATAATCAAGAGGTAATCAAAACATACACATAGCAAACCAATAAAACATCATATACACATTAATGAGTGAAAGCAAATGTTGTATTTAATGCAAGTCTAAGACATGGCAAATAACCAAATGATTAAAGCTTACTACAACGATTAAACGAATCATCTTATGTAATTATCTACTAGCAGGACCTTCTTATGCTTCTAAATTCTTCCTTCAGATCATGTCTTCGTGTGGTCACACCTTTTTTTTGGTTTTAGGGTTCTGGTGGTGGTATATTGTGTGTGTTGAATGAAACAGTTGACCACTATCTATAGATTCTGGAAACAACATGGATAAGGCATATCAATTTACTCAATACGCCGTATCTAGGTAACTTCGCGTGGGGTCCAAGATTATTATATTATGGAATATTCATATACCATCATAGAATACGGTGGATCTTCAATGAACATATGGTGTATCTCTTCTTCATAATCTTGGAATGTCTTGGTGAAGTCTTCAAGTTGATACGCATTTCTTGGATGTCATGCGGCGTATCTTCAAGTTGATACGCATTTCTTCTATGTTGACCAAGGTTTCGTATACAGAGTATGGGAGAAACCCATATGGCGCATTCTTCAAAGTCAGGTAATGGTCTTCATATTCGTCTAAGTCTTGATATATGGCGTATCTGTCTAGAATGATACGATGTATGTACCTTCAGTTTAATATACTTTTCCAACTTGATCCATTTAGCTCCAATTTGAGTCCTAAATAACTAACTTTTACCAAATTCTTGTTTTCAACTGAAAAATATAAAAGTAAATGATTAAGTACCAATTCTCACACAAAGTAATATAAAACAAGCAATATACATAGGATAAATGATGCTAATAATATGTTGTTATTTGATATCATCAAATATCCCCCCACTTGAGCTTTACTTGTCCTCAAGGAAACCTTTAGATTAAACTTATGAAAATGTATCCTAAATAGTTGTCAAGGATTTTTCTAGTTAAGCAGTTATTCATTCAATCTCAATTGCACAACCAAACACCTCACGAAATAGGAAAATAAAATCACTCAAATCACTCAACTAATTTATGTGGTAACATTTAGGTAATTCGCTCAATTGCTTGGTCGTGACGAATATTCTATCATAAACTTGGACGGGATACACATCTCTACCACTAAAGCCAAGGAGTAACAAGTTTAAAGTGGTAAATTGGGTTAGTTATGATAAGGTTGTGCATAACTTTTGTTCAAACAACTCCTACACAAACTCAATAGATCGCTGCCACAAATCCTTGATTTATCGAACAACGGATGGTCAGTAGTGTATCTTGGATCGCTGGCGCGTTATTTGCATAACAGATGGTCACCAAAATACACACCAGATTGCTGACGCGTCATTCAATTCCTCAAAAACTCGGATTGTCACTACCTTATTTATGCATTTGACATTCTCACTAAGCTATAAAAGGATAGGGATAAGGTAAATGTTGTTAAAGTAAAATCATAAAACAAATAAATTAAGTCCAAAAATGAAACAATGTGGTTAATTACTTCCCGACCTTCTCTTGAAAAAGACACAAATCATAGACTAACTCGCGCTTTAATATGTAGAATCATGCTTTAATAGTTAGACACGAATTAGAATCAATCATGACTCAATTAAAGAATAAACCTTAATTGGTGTTCCCATAAAGACCAAATCCCTTGCAATCCATAAATATAGTACAAAAAATAGTGGTGATATCTCCACTAATACATAACTTACATCATTGGTTTATAACACGTACCAACGAATAATCGATTAGCGCATAATATAACTTCGGTTAAGCTTTTAGAAACTGATTATCTCACGATCTCACCTTTTTTTTCTTCTCTTTAAAAAAAAAAAAAACTAATGGCGTAAAATTTCGCCACTTCACCATAACAATAAATCTGGATAATTTTTTCATACTTTCAATACTTCAGATATAAAAATAATTGTGATACTAGTAAACACAAGAAAAATAAAAATACAATATCTACTTTCATTTCCCATTGCATTGTGCAATTCCCGACCAAAACGTAGACAAGAAACTCATTTGCAATGTGCAATTCCCGACCTAACCATGATAAGAAACATACACAAAAACAAAGAAAATACACACTTTACAAAAAGTAACCAACCACGGAATTAATCTACAAGGTAGGCTAAGGTATATAGGTGTAACAAAACATATAATTGGATGTAAGAAATGAAAGGAATGGCTCTGAGTGTTTTTCTAGGGGTATCTTACTCTAAAAATGAGAGTAACAAAAGGGTTTATATTGGGGTTAACTAACCAGTGTAGTTAGTTAATAAAACATAACATATAAAGGCTTTTTGGGTGTAATCCTAGAAATTTACCAAGTTAGACAAGTCACTCCAATTATATCAATAATACTCATTATGGTGGTCTCGAATAGTATACAAGCCAAGTTCTAAAGTTTACTAGAAGTCACCGGCACACTCATATTTTTGTGGAATTTGGGTAAAATATTGGAAACGGATAAGGTTTAATTCTCACGGTATGGAAATAAGGGTTATGTGCGCGGGTCGTGCAACTTTGATTTCACCAAAACATGCTAGAAATGTTTCAAATTTGTCATATATTAAGCACATGTTAGCATATTTTTGAAAAATAAGGACAAGTTACGTTCTAATTCTCCAAACCTACCCCCACTTAAGATAAAAAAACGTCCTCGTTGTGTAATAAAATTGAAAACAGGAAATAGAAAGAATTAGAACGGAGAAATCCCATGAGATTTGCTCGGTATGATCCTCTATGATGCGTTTGTGAGCAACTTTTTATTTTCTGTGTGTGAAGGGCGTCGGATCTCAGATGACTAAAACACACGAAAATACATGGTATATGTATACTACCTTTTCCTTTGCATTCATACCACTCAACCTTTGTAATTAAGCATGAAAATCACAGCTAGTGCATCTACGTTAATCGATGGTTAGTAAAAAATAAAATAAAAATTAAAAATAAAACTGTAAATTAGCATCAGGTCAGTTGATACGCCGCATCCATAAGAAGGGATGCGCCATATCGAGCTTGGAATAAAACTAAAATAAAGTACGAGTAAGATGTGATACGTCGCATCGCAAAACCAAGATGCGCCGTATCAAAAACCATATGACAGAAACTTTTATGTGCATATATAAAATTAAAATGCAGAAAATTAAAAGGATAGAAATGACCAGTACAGTCGATACGCCACACCCTTTTTATGTGATGTGCCATAGTCGATGTGCAGGTCTGATAGAATCAAAAACAAAAAAAGTAAAAATTTCGGGTTGTCTCCCGGTAAGCACTTCTCTTTATTCCAGAGTCTTTAAGTTAGTCTCATCTTCAGCTCTACTTCTATCTAGCCACGAGCCATCTTTCGTCTTTCTTGCGAAAAATGTCATGGTAAGCAGTTGAAACATTATCTTCAGTTCTTAACAAAGTGTCGTAGATGTTTAACTTAATTGCAACATATTCTTCTAATAGTTCAAATGAATACTTGACAGCTTTGAATTTCTCAGTTGTGAATGTTGGTGGTTCTTTGTATGGTATGCCAAGTAATTTACATCTTATTTCTTTAAATGCTTCTTCATCTAGATCCACAAAATAGGTTTCATTATTTGCTTCCAAATAATCTTGTAATTATTCCAAAGCATCCTCATCATCTTCATAAGACTCCAACCTATCCTTTTCAAACAAAGCTTTGCGTTTCCTTACACTATTCTCAAGAAAGTCATAACATTCGTGAGTTTGAAAATAGATGTTATTCCCAATCCATTTCATTCTGGGAAGATCACCTCCATTACATGATTTTTCCTTTTCTTAATTACATGTTGGCCATGTCTCGTATCCATTCTTAAAGCAAAGGGGCTCACATGTATGTTCAATCACGTCTCCTTCCAAGGTTTTTCGAAAACCCATGGTGTATTGCTATATGTCTCGTAATACCAGGTATTGTCATCAAAAGTTTTTAACCATGGCAGATCTTCATCAATTTTCAATAGATAGTTGAATTCTCTGAACTCCTTGCATACCGGAGTCTCGTAATCAAATAGGTTTGTATAAATTCTAAATAGCTCAGAAACTTCATCAATTAGTTCCTCCTCATCGTTCCCTCTCTTCCAATAGAACCATAGTTCGCTTTTGAGAGTTGCACTCATCTTTTTGTAGTTGCGGAATTTGGAGTTTAACCAAATAACGAACTCAAGATCTTTAGCATAAGGCTCTTCAAGCCCAAATTGTATCAAAAATTTCTTTTTAAGATCCTCCTAGAGTGAGATGGAACCAGAAGGTTCGCTATTTAACCATTCCTTTGCACCCCCAGTAAGAATATTTGGAAAAACTAGAAGCATAAGTTGATCCATGTCATCGGGAATAAGAGTGTACAATTCAACAATGTTATAGATTTTCTCAAGATGTGTCACCGGGTCTTCATTCTCAGATCCACCAAAAGTGTTTCCACGTAATTCCCTGAGAAATTGCTCCTTTAATGCAAACTTGTCTTCCTCACTAATCCAACGCTTAGCAACACTTGATCTATAGTCTTTACCGGTTTCAGTCATGCACTCCTTCATGTCATTACCCATAATGATTCCTGAGAACAACAATAAATACGTCAGTAGGACCGGTTCTATCGTAAGATAGTACAAAAAACTAGGAACCAGAACAAAATATGGAAAATAAAAGCTACTGATATCTGCACATGATACGCCGTAACCATGTACCTTGGTACGCCGTATGCTAGAAATAAAAATTTAGATCATCTTTTTAATCAGATCAAAATATACGCCGTACTGACCAAAATCAACGCGACATATTTTTGATTCTCTAATTTGCTTTTATAGAAGAAAATAAATACGTCGTATACGCAAAAGCTAATACGCCGTACTCCCGTTATATTTAAAATCTATGCTTTTTATTTTATAAAATAAATACGTAGTATCGAGATAAATCGATACGTCTTAGATTTAAAAATTCGGACACGTTTTGAAAAATATATTAATACGCCGTATGAGCAAAAGCTTATGCGTCGTATGACTTTTAAGGGTTTTAATTAATTCTGATTAAAATCAGAATACGCCGTATCTATGAGATTAGATGCGTCATACCCGAATAATTAAATAAGATACGTTGTACGGAAAATAAAAACTCAATACGCCGTATCTATGAGATTAGATGCGCCGTATCGTTTAGTTCAGCAAAATACAAAAGACAGTAATAATGCAGAAAAACAAAAACGAAAACAAACAAAAAAAATGCAGAAATCAAACAAGCACAAAAACAAGAAAAATGCAGAGAAACACATATAGACAAGAAATGCAAATATATAATGTTAGGAATTAGAAAATTCCATGTTAAAGTGTTAGTCACCCCAATTATGGTCTAGCATATGTTAGCTCGTAGACGTGTCGTTATTTACGTTATTTAGTAGTTAATTAGTTAGTTTGTAGCATAGTTTAGTTTAGTGCAACACCGTGGAGGAAGGACGGGTCTTTACCCACTGTATGCCTGATCCACAGTCCGATAGGAGGATGTATTGTTTGTAAGTATAAATACCCCTTCCATCCATGGAAGGGGTGTGGCTTCTTGGAATCTAACCTTTCATTTGTGTAAAGCAACTCTCTTTCAAGAACCTCCTCTCAACTCTCTTCATCTCTCTAATGGCTTTCTTATTTAATCATTGTCCTAGACCACCCGAATCATCTAAACAACATAATATTCACGATCCTACAATTGGTACCTGAGCCATGGTTGTGTTGTTTCGTTGATTCGTATGGTTCTTAATGTGGTTTGTTCGATTTTTTAATGCGAGTTGGTTATGTTTGATGTGGGTTGATGATGTTTGGATGAGTTGTTTATGATGGTCGAGTATGATTATAGTAAAAACTGATTTTACAAGTTGTTTGAATCTGTTTTTAAATGACTTTTTAAATGCTTGGTTGTGTTATGTCTTTTGGTCAAAACTGATTCGTTTATATTATGCTACCTTTTGTAACTTGACTCATATTGGTAAATGTTTTGGGTTGTCATTTTCTGGTTTCGTGATGCTTTCAAAATGTTTGCATCAGTTTTGGTCTTTCAAGGTTGTCTAAACTGTTTTCCTCGTGGTCTAACATTGGTCTAATGAAATATCTTGCATTCAGCTTTCTGGTTTTTGTGATAAAATGATCAAATCTTGCCTTTTTCTATGAAGCGAGTTGCCTAATTTATCTATGCGAGTTGACAGTTTTGACTACAACTATGTCCAGATTCAAAGAAAAGTAAGCGAGTTGTGTACTAGCATTCTTTAATGCGAGTTGTTATAACGTTTTTGAAGTGCAAGCGAGTTGTTACCACAATG
>OU343220.1:293363963-293458061 GCA_910596185.1 Chrysanthemum makinoi
TGAGCTAAGTAGATGCAAACGTATTAATTATTATCTTTAATATAGAAGGGTCAGAAGCTAGCTAACATACTTTCAAAAATTTTTCGATCTAGCTAATGATGACATGTTGGTAGTTACCAGTCACTCATGGTTTCAGTGCTAGTTAGTCCTCTACTAATCTATCTAGCTAGAAGATAACCACCGTTAAAAAATAAAAATAAATAAATAAATAAAACTTTTGAAAAAATTTTACGCTTTTTTAAAAATGTAATTTTTTTTAAAATCAGAAATTTTAAAACGTAAAAAATTTTAAAAAAAAAACGAAATTTTTTTTTAAAAACGAATTTTTTTTAAAAGTCCGTAAAAATTTTTTTTTTTTTAAAACGTAAAATTTTTTAAATTTTTTAAATGTTTTTTAAAAACGTAAATTTTTTGAAAAACTAAAAATTTTTAAATTTTTTAAAAAATGTAATTTTTTGAAAAAAAGTAAAATTTTTTAAAGTTTTTTTAACGGTCGTTATCATCTAGTTAACGGTCGCTAGTCCTAAAGGACTAATCTGCTCAAATTTTTCAGCCAAGGTGACCCTGCAACCTACTACCAACAAGTATTATATTACCAGATCTAAAAAATTTGAAAGATGTTAGCTAGTTTTGACCCTTAACAAAATATACGTAGATGCTGTAATTCAAAAAAGACAAATAAGTACATTTAAATTTTCACGCTTTATATATTCTTTAAATATGGATAAAAGAAAATTATTGGGTGGAAATTCAATTAAACAACTACACTAATAATGCAGGTGGTCAAAATAAGACTGCAACAACAAAAGGGATTGACTCAAGAGCTTTTAAAATACAAAGGACCCATCCATTGTGCTCGCTTGATTGTACGTGAAGAAGGCTTATTTGGGCTTTGGGCAGGAGCTGCCCCAACTGTTATGCGCAATGGTACAAACCAAGCTGTAATATTTACAGCCAAAAACACGTTTGATGGATTATTATGGAAGAAAAACGAAGGCGATGGAAAAGTTTTGCAACCGTGGCAGTCTATGACATCTGGATTCTTAGCTGGATTAGCGGGTCCTGTATGTACGGGTCCATTTGATGTGGTGAAAACAAGGTTAATGGCACAAAGTGGTGAAGTGAAGTATAAAGGCATGTTTCATGCCATTTCAACTATATACGCTGAAGAAGGGCCGCGTGCATTGTGTAAAGGTTTGCTTCCACGATTAATGCGTATCCCACCCGGGCAGGCCATTATGTGGGGTGTGGCTGACCAGATGATTGGTCTATATGAGAGGAAATACATTCATAATATACCCATGCATATATTTGAAGGGATTTAGGCTAGTCCCAATCGTGACCGGAGATGACTCCTCGTCACCAAATACACGCCGTCTCTCCAAATGAGACATACGACTTCGGATGCCATACCGATGACCAGGTATTTTTATTATTTTTTTAATTCAAACATTTTAAACAACAAATTTAAAATTCATTAAAATTAAAAAAAAAAAAAACATTACATTACGAAATTGAAATAAATATTAAAAACATTACGTAACTTATTCAAATAACGTTAAAAACATTACAAAAACTCTTCATCGTCTTCGTCATCGTCACTATTGACTTGATTCACTTCATTGACATGATGTCATCGATTTTCCAAACGTGTTCGACCAAATCGACTTTAAGTTTTGATGAGTTGATGAGTCCATTAGCTCCTCGAAGTAACCACCAACGATTCTTCACTGCTCTTAAGGATCATGATCTTGGTGTCCCTCATCTTCAAACCATGTAGGACATCTCGCCCGCTGCTGTGTCGGATGATCATATTATGTAATATGATACATGTATACATAATATCTTGTATATCATTTTTATAAAACCCTCGGGTGAATTTCCACTTCTTCTTCAACACACCAAAGCCCGCTCCACATCTTTCCTGCCGCTCGCGGCCTCCTCTTGTACAATATTCTTTTACGATCACCCGTGGGAGGATTTGAAATGGACTTCATAAGAACGGACCATTGTGGATATATCCCATCAGTAAGATAATATCCCCTTTTATAAGCCACATCGTTATCCTCGAATTCAGGTCCGGTGCTCTCCCGCATTAGATATCATTGAACAAGGGAACGACGTAAAACGTTTACGTCGTTATTCATTCCGGAGACACCAAAGAACGCATGTCAAATCCATAAATCTTGGGAAGCGACCGCTTCCAATAAAATGAATGGATGTGGCCCGTGATCACCCCTACAATGTTGAGCTCTCACACTATTCGGGCAATTCTCCCACTCCCAACTTGGACAATCAATGCTTCCCATCATCCTAGGAAAACCATGCTTATGCTCGTGATGAGCATATATTCTTTCAAGGTCGAATACGGGCTTTCGCAAATACTCACGACCATATAACTCCATGATAACCTCGCAAAACTTACGAAGACATTCACAGGATGTGGATGCACCGAGTGCCGACTCTCGCAAGAGAATCGAACGCCGCGTATCCCAATCGACGAATGGCCACGATACTTGACCAATGGGCTAATACTAGGTACGCTTCTAGCATCAAGAGTTTGTCGAAAATAAGTAGAGTGATCGGTTATCTCGAACAATTTTCGTGAATAGCTCGGCTCATACTGAACCAGCCGACGGAATATTCTTGGCCGAACCTGCTGGTTTTCGGAGAAGTATGCCGCCACTAAACGATTATGAGCACCCTCATGATCCCTACGTATGTACTTTTGTCGGGTTTTTGGCTGTGATGCTTTGTAAGCCTTCCAAGCAAAATCCGCAATCTCAACAAACTCACTAAAAACTTCTTCATCGTCGGAAGACGAAGAAGAACCGAATAAAAGCTCGAATGACGACATATTAAAAATTGTGTTTCGTGGGTATTTCGTTAGAATGGTTGATTGAAATTGTGTGTTTTAGAAATGTGTTTGAGTTAGTATTTATAGAGTGGTAAAGTTTTTTAAAATAAAAGTTTTTTTTTAAATGCAACGGTCAAGTTTTAAAAAGAGTGGAAAGTAACGTTTTAAAAGTCGGTTGAAAAACCACTCGATGTTGCGTTTTTTCCTCCTCCGACCGATGTTGCAACCGAACTCCACAACCCACTTGACCGAACTCCACATCGGTCGTGGGACTTTTTTTTGGTTGCCCAACCGATGTTAAATGAACGATTGGGACTAGCCTTAATCGAATCCATTCCATATTATCCAACTTTAACTTCAGACTCTTTTTTTTTTCTAGACTAATAAATTTCAAAATCAGTCCCTTAGTCTTAATTTTATGTTAATCTAAACCCATAACATTTATTTTGTGAGTTTGGAATGAAATAAAGAAGCTTGTAATGTTTTGAGTATCTTGAATGAAAGAATGGGTATAAAAATGATCGGTCATTTTATCATAGATGTTGTGAGAGTTAGGAAACAATTTCATTTCTGCCAAAAAAATGTTTTATTATCTTTTGTTTTTTTATGAAACGGCGATTTCATCAAAAAACTAGAAACAAGTTAGCTAGAAATTAAGGTAAACGTATACCAAGTTATTATAAGCAAGAGCTGGATTTAAGTTATCAAATTAGTCAAATTCGGGTTGGACTTCCTATTCATATGGAGAATCCATGAGTGTGATAGGAGCTTGATTTCCTCTACAAGTGTATCTTTACGACGGGGTTTCAAACTGAAGCACACTCTATTCCTATTTCTTCAGATAATCCAAGTGGTGGTTTGGACGACTGCATTGAAACAAACTTTTGCTTGCTATTTAGACTAACCGTGTCGGCCCCACCGAATGCCAAGAGACATTCTTATCATTTAACAACCAACCCTTGATCGAGTAAGTAAGTAAACATATTAGCAGAAGTATATGCATACAAAGATACATGTGATAATTGATTGATTTTACCTATGTCAATGCTAATTTTTTACATCAAATAATATACATATGGGAGGAATAAATAAAAGGGAAAGTACAGAAACCAAATTCATATAAATTAGAATGTTAAAAATAGAAATAGTAGATCAAAGAATCCAAGTGAAGATGAGCAGTTTCTACGGAGAACACCGGTTAAGTTTGAACTCAAAGTCATATCAGACATTTATTGAAACATGTCCAAGTAGGAGCTGTTAGTTTTGTGAACATATTTCAATCAAGAATGTCTGTAATGTATTAAAGCCTACGAGATCGCAGGCGTTACATATTGAGATGCAATTATTATAATTTATGTATTGTAGTAATATATATTATTTCTCAATAATAAATGTTGAGATTTAAAGATTTGAAGACACAAAACAAGAAAAATGAAACATGAAGGACTTAAGTGACAAGAAGGGAAACTACAAAAAGATGAAGCTTTTAGAAGATTATAGAAGATATGCTTAAAGAATATTTAGTTTCCTTATTATATTATGATTCCTTTGTAAAACCCTAATCCTCTATTATATAAAGAGGATAGGGTCAAAGAGATTAAGGTGGTGTTTGTTTTTTTTAAAAAGCCTCTTAACGACATCTTAATCTAACTCATTCAGACGCGGTCAGACATTTAGATCATTAAGACTGTTTTTTTTTCCGGTCATTCAGAGGCGGTAAAAGGCAATCTTTGTTAAGAGCGTTTGTTTTTTTCGGACCATTAAGAGGTAATAAGAGGCATAAACCTCTTATTGAACTAGATGTGAATGGGGTTTCTTAACACCTCTTAATTTCTTTTCTTTTTTTTTCTTTTTTTTTATTATTATTTTTTTTTCATTTCATTTCTTTGTTTTTTTTGTCTTGTTTCACCTTTATTTTTCGTATTACAAGTATTAGATAGAATCACTGCAATGTTTCGTATTAAAAGTTTTAGATTCAGATTTTTCAACCACTTATTCAGATTAAGATGGGAATTAGATTCAGACTTTTCTACCGTATATTCATATTCAGATGTGCGAATCGGATTCAGATTCAGAGCCTCTTAATAAACAAACAACACCTAAGTGTGCACAAGTTAGAGATGTAGATTTATAGTGTTGGTTAGCCTTAAGGTCAAAGGTTTCTTTGATCCTTGTTACAAGGTGTGTAATGTGTTCTATCATTGATCAAGATAGAATTAGGGCTTGTATGGTGCTTTAATGATAATGATGAAAACCTTGAAACAATAACATTGTTGTTCTATTTATTCCGTTGCGTATTGTCTTTGTTATTGTTATTCCTAGTGCTCAAAACGATCCATGGATTCATAACAAACTTCACAATTGGTATCAGAGCATGTTCAAATAACAGAGCATGTTCGAACAACAAATCGTTTTGTTCTTCATGTTTCATTCTTTTTTTTTGTATCTTCAAATCTTAGTTTCTGATACAACTTGTAGAAACTAAGAACGAGGTAAAGATAGTTTCTTGATCATTTATTACTCTAGACTTGTTAGGTCTAATATTATCTAGGAATGATAACGTTCACATGATAAAACATAGCGGAATAAGAACGATATCATAAACAAGGTTTTTCATTCATTATCATTAAACACCATACAAGCCCCAATACTATGTGATCAAGTGTAGTACGGTTATCTAACTATAACGGGGATCAAACAATCCTTGAGGCTACAACCAAACCCAAGACGTCTATATTGTATGTGTACACACAATCACTACGACCCTAGCATTCCTTTTAGTAACCTCAGAATGCAAAAGATAAGTAGTCTTATATCCAAATAATCAAATCCAAATTCCCATAAACTCTTTACCACAAACTGAGTTTAACACATGATGGACTTATCTAAATCCATCCCATTACTCCCAATAAATCCAACACCACTTCACGTTATTTAGCCCAACACCCCTTCATGTTATTTAGGATCTTTTTTACATCAGAAACAATCTATAAAATATAATAAAATAGAGTTTTTTAGCAAGCACATTTAATTTTTTCTTAAAATATCCTTTATTGTCATCTTGCCACGTGGACTTCTCTATGCAAAGTTTTGAAACTTAATTGGTAGTTGTAAAACGCAAGTTTAAAAAAATCGGTTAGGCAATTTATTATTGTCTTTTACATGCGTACATTTAAAGTCCCATGGCTCTCATTAATATGTTTAAAAAATATTTAAAATAATTTAATTTTTTATTTTGCACTAGCTTTTACTATTTTATATAGATGGGCCATTAATATGTTTAAAAAATATCGCATGCTTTGATATGTTTTCGGTTTATTTATGTTTTGATGTGTAGAATTTTTGGTCCTTTGTTACACCAATATAAAAATCTCCATCTCATCGTGTAATCTTAAATTGTCTTATTCATATAGTATTATCTTTATCTTGATTTTTCAAAGATCATCATATAAATCAAGCATAATTTGCTTTGATTTGTTTAGATTTTTAAGGGATGCTATTAACAAGTTTTAATATTGAGCATATGGTACGTAACTTATTGGTGAACTTAAATAGTTTCGTGCTAATTACTTCAATTGCATGCATACATTTTAGATATAATGACCATTGTATGACCATAGCTGGGCAATTTTTGGTAAAATGTTAGACATAAATTTCACCAATTTGGTTATGACAACACATTTGCTTTTTATTTCAAACTATGTGTCTTTTTTTTTTTTTTTTTGAAAGTTCGATTGTTAAAGTTTATAAATTAAAACTCATAAAATTTATTTAGTCTGATTTCAAACTATGTATCCCTTTTTTTTCCTTTTTTTTAAAATTCGATTGTTAAAGTTTATAATTTTTTATTTTTGTTTTGTTCACTTGATTCTTTTATATGCTCTAGACAGTAGCATCACACATTCACTCAATTGTTAAAGTGTTTTTTACTTGGTTCAAGTGTTGTCACAAAGCAAAATTTAACGCCGTTTTTATATATGAAAACTAATATAATCATGTCATGTTTGAAATATATATTTGGGATGGTTGAAATCCTATCAAAACTCTTGAAATTAGAAACTTATGTTAGATAAAATATTTTTCTGATTAACAAATTACAATCAATTCTATGAATGCATTATACTAAGGAACACCTATAAAAACCTTTATTCATGAAATGTAATATCACCATTCATATGCATATTACATCGCTATCGTTACTTTGCTTCCTTCTTATCAATATCAAATGGCTATTAGGTTTGATAATGGTTTCATCTCAGATCTTAGTACTATAAGATACAATGTTATATTACATGGTCGTATCATTAGGACTAGGATGCAACCGTTGCACAGTAAACCCAAAATAATCAACATGGAACTCATCATAATGGACGATAGGTAACACATAAATAAGTCATCATCCGTTTCCTTTTCAAAAATTATATAATTTTCTCTATATTTATCCACCTATTTGATTATTAATTGTCAATATTTTCTAAGTATGTGTAATCTTTAAATTTTGTTAGGGCGCCAAGATGCAAGCTACGGTTAGGATGGGTCTGCTCATGTGCTCAAACAACAATTGAATGAAGGTGATGCGATTGTGTTGCGGATATACAGTTTTTGTCAAATTCAATCTTCATATTGTCTAACCCGATAAAACTAAACTTTAATAGAAATCCCACATCAGTAAGTGTGTTGATTTCCGAGGATCCATTCATAGCTTTGACTCTCAAGCTTATTGATAAGGTTTTAAAATGTACCTTTTTGAGGGGTCATTTAAGCCCTTATTTGATCACTTTTGTATCCGTTATTACTTAATATCGTTCCTTTTCACTTTTTAGGTATCTTGAAGGCAAAATGCTGGAATAACACTTATTCGGACGAAAAGGCGTGAATATACGAAGAAAATTGCCAATGTCAATAATCGAGACACTCGAGCCGCCGGAACGGCGGGGACTCGCCGGCCAGTGTTATTCCGCGACGCCGTCGCATCACTTTTGTGACGGCCAAGAGCCATATTGCTTATTTACAAGACGACGGTGTCGGTTTTAAAAGAGTAGGTCGCCGCAACTCAGACGCCTAGATTTGATCCGCACGACGCCGAGACTAAAGGGACGGCGTCACAAGCATAAGGTGACGCCGCGCGCAAGACTAACGTAGCCAAGACGAAACCTTAATGACGGGCCACCGACGGCGCCACAAATCAAAGGTGACGCCGTCGCATATGTAATCTTATATATAGAATCCGAATTTTTAGTTTTCAGTGTGTAGTCTTTTGGAGTAAAACCTAAACCTAACCAAGGCTGTCTTGTAAAGTATTTTAGGGTTCCAAACCCTATCTTACATCAAGATAAGTGTTTTACTTCATTAATTTAATTATGTCTTCAATTACTTGTGTGTATTCTTGCATGTTCCCCATGTCCGGCTAATTTACTTGTGTGTTTGCTTAGGGAATATGAAACTTAATTATTGAATATTGATTGGTTGTCTCTTATCTTAATTGTTAATGATCTAGTAATACGATAGGTCATCCGTTGTGTAGTTAATGCTTGATTAATCTTTGTGAACCTTAGTCCATAATACCTAGAGTTGTTGTAGGCTAAACCATCCGAAGAGTACCTTAGAGTTAAAGTTTATAAATCCTAGAGATTTTGTAGGCGATACCCTTTGGTAGTTTCAAAGAGTTAGGGATAAACGCATACCCTACGACCTTAGACACACAACGCGATTAAGAATAAGGACGTGACAATTCAACCATCAATAGGAGATAATTAAGGAGTAATAAAACCTAAGTAAACACATCTTTAAATCATCATATGAGCACACAATAATTAGACATAGACTACCCTCACCTTAGTTAATTAGATAATTAGATAGTAGAAGTAATCGGTAGAAATACCAACCCCCAAATCCAAACCCCGAGATTCGTACCTTTCCATTTCCTAAAAAACATAAAAAGAAAAAAAAAATAATCTTCCTCAACCCCAACCTTAGCGTAGTAACTTCTCACTAGCATTCTTATTCCCCTAGAGAACGATATCAATTCCCGTGGCTTACCCTAATACTACACTACAACGATTAGGTTCACTGCCTAGGGTGTTGAAAAACTTGCTCGACGAAAAGGAAGTTTCCTTTGACCCGAACGACCGCGTAAGCAAGCTATATCAAGTTTTTTTGCGCCATGCCGGGAATAGAATAGCTAGTTAGGAGTCCACCTCGTTTAGGTTTCTTTTGCTTGATTCCTATCAAGTAAGATTTTTTTTCTCATTTTTAGCTTCCTTGTAGTCTATCCCCTTCTTCGTGACCTTTGTTCGTAACCCCATCACTTTTCATCATGGAAGGTGATAACCAACCACCATTCATCAACCCACCACCAAATGACCCGCCAAGAGGCCGTACTCTTGGTGAATACTCGTGACCAAGCCACCTAGGCTATAGGAACACCATTGAGCTTCCCAACCAAGCCCAAACTACGCCTACCTGCGATCCACACCATCCGGTTGGTGCAAACGGATGTGCATTCCATGGACTTCGTTCAAGATCCTAACCAAAGCATCTTAAGGACTTCTTAAAATTGTCGATTCCATCGACCTCGATGCTACTACGGGAGACCACGCTGCGTGCTGCCTCTTCCATTCTCTACGAGATCAAGCTAGTAATTGGCTTGAGCGACTTCCCCGCCGGCTCCATCTCAAGTTGGGATGATCTCACCTCTCGCTTCCTTGCTCAATTTTTCCCACCGGGGAGAACCACTAAGCTTAGGAATGATATCTTGATGTTCCAACAAAATCAAGGTGAATCTCTACTGAAGCATGGACTCGATTCAAGCACTTACTTCATAAAGTCCCTCATCACGGCATTGATCTTTGGCTCCAAGTCCAACTCTTCCATGATCACGTCAGTCCCTCCTTTCAACGAACCATTGACTATGCCGCCGGAGGAAGGTTAAGTGACCTCAATGATAAAGCATGTTGGAAGGTCATCGAGGACCTAGCTCAATATGAAGAGGAAGGTTGGGAAATTCCAGTAGTCCAGGAGAACGGGCCAACTTCCCAAGCACAAGAAATTGTGAGTATGGAGGCGCAAGTGAATGCGTTAATGGAAATAACTACCCATGCTGATAAGCATGTGAACGCGGTCAAGGAATTTTTACTCCCAAAAAAGTCCCGGCAAGATGAATTCGAGGACATAATGTTGACATTTGTCCACAAGCAAGAACAGGAATAAAACGCCAAGCTCAAATGCGGAAGACTCACGACACTTTCTTGTGACTAGTCGACAACTTCATGTCGAACATCCGTGAAAGAAATCACAAAAACAATATACCTAAAAAGATAGAGAAGGTATATGCGATATCGAACACGCTGGGATGACTCCCAAACCTTCTCCAATTTCATTAAGCAGGACAAACCCCCTCAAGGAACCACATTCTTGTTTAAATTCCTATCTCAACGCTCCCCGCTTGTTCCCTAGGAACATATTTATTGGAATGGTGCGCGTGTCACTTCCCAATTTTCCCAATGTTAGGAAGAGTTCTTTCGGTTTTAAACCAGGGTCAAAGAACCCTCACCCCCAATACTTTGGATCACAATTGAAAGACAATCTGACATATGCATTACTTACCATCGTGGAGATTATTGGTGGATTGACAAAATTGATCTTAAAATAAAAACCAAAATCTTTGTCAAAAATAGTAACCAGATTTTTTATCCGGTCGGATTAACAAAACCATTTTCTTTTGCAAAAATTTGGGTGTGACGCCATCTCAAATAAAGAGTGACGCCGTCACTAAGACAGATCCGACGGATAAATACACCACCCATCTCTTTCATTCTTTACCCTACACATTTTTTATCCGCCCCACACCACACCACCACGTTTTCCCCACCTCAAATTCATCATTTTGCCACGCCAATCTCCACAAGGTAAGTAGTATACATTGATCTTTGTCAAGTCAATTGCTCGATTTCATGCTCAATTTTGATTTTCCCTTTTTCATCCGAAAACCCCCAATTGGTTTAATTTAGGCAAATGTCCCATGAATCTTGTTAATTAGGCTTAAGATTAGGCTGAATGTTAGTATTATCATGTGGGTTAACATTCGAGAAGCCTTGACGGCTTAGGAACTAAAACCACCTAGCCATATCCCATTGTTACTGCAACGAGGGTGTTTGGGTCGGGTTATGGTTAAAAACTCGGATTTTTCCTCGCAAACGCCGGATTTGAATTTTGGTCGGGTGACGGCGGCCGAGTTTATGTTGTGACGCCATCGAACCGTTCGACGTCGTCCTTAGCATCACGAATGTTACTCATTTGTTCCCCATCTATTTGATTTTCTATCTCGATGAGCGTAAGAACGAAGAGAACTAGGGGACAGTCTTCTAATGCCTGTGAAAACATAGCGACACGACATCGAGTGGGGAGTATTTGTCGAGGAAGGATGCCAAACTCGGTACAATGATTTGCTTCATCAAATTATTGATTCTCAACTTGTGGACCTGGGTTTTCGGAGGAGCATGATCCGCTAGAGAGTTCTCAAACAGCTTTTAGGAGGGACAAGTTCACCGATCCCGTGGGAAAGGCTGCTTAGGATGCGTGAGCCCGTATGGTGAGTTGGTGCGTGAATTTCACGATCTTATCCGATGGATATCAATTCATGTCGAGATAACATTGAGTTTCTGGGGTCCGATTTAGGTTAGGTGGAGAATGGAGGGCTATGTTGGTACTTGAGTTTGGATGGAGATTGGGGTTGTATGCTGCTAAGAAAGCTGAGAGCGATGTTTTTAGGGCTAGCTTGGCAGCTGGGATTACCCATAGGGACGACATGCTAGGTATTCAGTTCTGGAACACAATAGCTAACGAGGAGTACATTACTGGGAGTACTCGCGATCTCAAACCGGATCCACGGATTAGGCTCGCACCGTTGCCTCACTTTCTATCACAGGCCGAGCACGCAGTCATCGTGTCACTTTACCGCATCTATTCTATCTCTCCTGCATGTTGGCGAGGGTGTGCACCTGTAACATCCCATTCTGGTTGGCCGATTACTTGAGGACTGCTAGTGGGATGAGGTTTGAGGATAAGGTGTATGGAGGCATGTTTATCACCCGGTTGGCCCAATCCTTTGGCATTTTGGCAGGGGAGGCACCCGCATACCTTAATGTGGTGGCCAAGGGTCGCCAAAGCTAAATCCCTAAAAGCTATGGAGGTCATCATGGACTATGGTAGGGGCTACGCGTGGTTTCGTGTTCTGCCCAACATTCAGGATAGTGATGATGACGAGCCACGATGCCAAAGACAACACAGGGAGATGGAGCAGGAGCTCGCCGACGCCACCGACACATGTCCTGGAGATTGGCGGTGCCTACCGTGGAGCGTGGATGGGCCGCATGGACACGCGTGGATGGCACAACAGATCGAGTGCTAGCTAGACCTACGATCATACCGCCGACATTTGCAAGATCCGGGTCCATGCGCGGATCACGACCCACACCGCAGACGATCCATTCCCTGTATGGAGGAGGATTACCCACCTTATGGGTATTTGGGCCCTCTCCCCCCAGGTTATGACTACCGTCATAGACCTCCTCCCTAGTGACTTATGTATTTTTTTATGGATTTTTTATGGATTCGTATGCTTGGTTGTTGAGACGATTTAATTTGGGCATGTAATAGTTTAGGTTATCTTGACTATGTGGTGAACTTTAATTTGTGACGTATGTATATTCGCATTTGGGTGGTTTATTTATAACCTGTGTGGTTGGATTATCTTGTTTGTGTCATATATCTTTTGTTGATTGCTTATTCTCATGTTTAAATTTGTAAAAATGTTTTATTTTGTTTTTTTTACCTCGTCTTAATTACATATAAAAGTATTTTACATAAAGGATAAGTGTAGGGAGGATTACACACGTTTTTAAAAGAAACGTAAACATGAGAATTTCAATTAATTAAAAGATATACATGTGTGTTTGTTCGAGTCAAATGCTTGTATCGAGTCATAATGGATATTTTGCAGGAAAATTTTCCACATTCTAAAGATGTAAATTTTCCAGAATTTTTCCGTAAAATCGCACCGCTTTTGTCGATAACCTCGATGGCGCCAGATCGTAACTGACGGCAGCCGAAGGAGCAAAACAACTGATTGTTTTTCTCGCTTTTCGAGCTACTTATAATTTTTGGAATTTTCGGTCTTAATTTTCCGTAAATTCAGTAAAACATCCATTCCACAAGCATTATATCCTAGTTTAGTAGAGTCCTATATTTATATTATTACCGCCATTTTACGGAAGGTTTCGTTTGTTTTCTTCAAGTGTGCAGGTTTAATTTATCAAGAATAAGATACATAAGATGAGAATGAGCTTTTCACGCAAACGTTCTTCTTGAAGAAAGATGTAACCACCACTTTACACGGATCCTACCGAGCTAATCAGGGGAGTACTAGTTTCTTTCATCTTTTATTACCTTCCATTATCATAACTTTGATACTTTCGGGGAACATTGGGGACAATGTTCAGTTTAAGTGTAGGGAGTGAAAATAAAACGGGAACTTTGTAACTATGCTTATCCTTGAACATTTGCTTTGTCCAATTGCATTTGTGTAATAAACCATGAGAAAATGTCGGTTAGGATAATTTTGGCACCAAATTTAAAATTTTTCATGACATATAGGAGTGGGCCATTAGTCTTAATAAAGTGTCTCATGGATAGGAAGTTATATGACTAGCACAAAAACCCTTTACCACTTAAATTCCACCCAAAATATGAGGATCGCCCTTAGATTAGTAGGAATTAAAGCATTCATCTTAAATGCTTAGTGTGTGAACCGGTAGTATAATAGATTCTAGAACTTGTTTTGTGATGCATTCCGAGATCGCTAGTAAGACTACACTTGTGTAGTTAGGAATAACTAAATGATAAGAGGCATTAGGATAACCCTTGTTTGATACCCGTAATATAGTTACTTCTTCCATATCGGTTGAGTAATTCCCCCACACCTTTGCGTTGTACTCATTTTTAGTACACGATACCCCTAGTTAACCCTCGAGCCTATCCCTTTCCGGTTCTCGTGATGTTTCGGTTTTCCGAAATATCAATGAAGAGCATTGTTTACACCCCACCCCAAATGTACACCCAAATCGCCTTAGCCTACCTTGTATGCACTCACTTTTAGTGCATTATTGTTATCACCCTAAAACCCTTAGTTCAATTATCTAGTTGCTTGCATAAGTTGCTAAGTCGAGTCATATCCTTTGTATACAGTTTTGGGACTCATGGGAAAAGTTAAAGTTTATGAAATGACGGGAAGGGAACATTAAATTCAAATTCCCTTTATTTGCGTAATAATGTACTCCAAGTGTTTTGATCTTTTCAATTCGGGTCAAATTAGTGTTAGAGTAATAAAAACTCAAGTGTAGGGATGTGCCTATAAATCCCTATCATTTTGATGTTATCGTAGAGGATGGTAGAGTAAAAGTGTATTAAAATAAATGAAAAGAAGAAAAAATATACGGGCTACCATCCTACATCTATCTTTAATTTATGTTTATTTGTTTCAGTTATCTAGAGTCTAGAGTGTCGAGTCTTGGCTTAGCAACGCCATTCTTCGCATGCTTGTAACATAAAGATTTTTGACTTGCCACCACTAAATAGCCTATCCTACCAAACCCTTTGTTTCCCTACCGTAAGCCTAACATTACAACCCTTTAAAAGACCTCTTTGATAGTCTTTCCTAGGTGCTTACGCCAAAGCGATAGAGGTTTGATCTAGTCTCAAGCCTATGGTAATCTATGTACTAGGACCGGTTAATGAGTGTTTATATTCCATTTCCAACTTGTTATATTTTATATACACCCGAGAGATGTGAGTATTCAAACACCCCATGTGAGGTGCTAGTATGTAATTTCCGTGCTTGTTATGACTTTTGAGGTGCTAGAGAAAAGGAGAACTCTCAAGCTTATTGATAAGGTTTTAAAATGTACCTTTTTGAGGGGTCATTTAAGCCCTTATTTGATCACTTTTATATCCGTTATTACTTAATATCGTTCCTTTTCACTTTTTAGGTATCTTGAATGCAAAATGCTGGAATAACACTTATTCGGACAAAAGGCTTGAATATACGAAGAAACGGCCAAAGTCAAGAATCGAGACACTCAGTCCGCCTGGAACTGGGGGGACGGCGCAGTGTTATCCGCGACGCCGTCGCATCACTTTTGTGACGGCTCAAGAGCCATATTGCTTATTTACAAGTGACGGTGTCGTTTTAAAAGAGTAGGTCGTCGCAACTCGACGGCCTAGATTTGATCCGCACGACGCCGAGATCGAAGGGACGGCATCACAAGCATAAGGTGACGCCGTCGCAAGACTAACGTGGCCAAGACGAAACCCTAATGACGGCGACCCGACGACGTCACAAATCAAAGGGTGACGCCATCTCATATGTAATCTTATATATAGAATCCTAATTTTTAGTTTTCAGCTGTGTAGTCTTTGGAGTAAAACCTAAACCGAACCAAGGCTGTCTTGTACAGTATTTTAGGGTTCCAAACCCTATCTTACATCAAGATAAGTGTTTTACTTCATTAATTTAATTATGTCTTCAATTACTTGTGTGTATGCTTGCATGTTCCCCATGTCCGGCCAATTTACTTGTGTGTTTGCTTAGGGAATATGAAACTTAATTATTGAATATTGATTGGTTGTCTCTTATCTTAATTGTTAATGATCTAGTAATGCGATAGGTCATCCGTTGTGTAGTTAATGTTTGATTAATCTTTGTGAACCTTAGTCCATAATACCTAGAGTTGTTGTAGGCTAAACCATCCGAAGAGTACCTTAGAGTTAAAGTTTATAAATCCTAGAGATTTTGTAGGCAATACCCTTTGGTAGTTTCAAAGAGTTAGGGATAAACGCATACCCTACGACCTTAGACACACAACGCGATTAAGAATAAGGACGTGACAATTCAACCATCAATAGGAGATAATTAAGGAGTAATAAAACCTAAGTAAACACATCTTTAAATCATCATACGAGCACACAATAATTAGACATAGACTACCCTCACCTTAGTTAATTAGATAATTAGATAGTAGAAGTAATCGGTAGAAATACCAACCCCCAAATCCAAACCTCGAGATTCGTACCTTTCCATTTCCTAAAAAACATAAAAAGAAAAAAAATAATCTTCCTCAACCCCAACCTTAGCGTAGTAACTTCTCACTAGCATTCCTATTCCCCTAGAGAACGATATCAATTCCCGTGGCTTACCCTAATACTACACTACAACGATTAGGTTCACTGCCTAGGGTGTTGAAAAACTTGCTCGACGAAAAGGAAGTTCCTTTGACCTCGAACGACGCGTGTAGCGTTATCACTTATCGACCTTGAGTAAGTCCTTGAATATATTTTAAAAAATATGTAGCTTATGTTAAACCAAGTGGTAGTTTCATGAACATTCAAAGGAACATTTAATGAACCGTTTGGTAAAAATTTCATTTATGTTCATTTATTTATTAAATGAACGAACATGAATAATATTTTCCCTTTTTTTAGTTAAATGAACGAACATGAACAAAGGTCAAGGTCTGTTCATGAACGTCCAAATATGTGTTCGTTAACGTTCGTTTATGTTAATTTATTTATTTATGTTCCTATATCATATCTTTTAATTGTATAATATTAAAATTGGTTTGTTTAAACAAAACAACACTTATAAAACAATATATTATGCATAATTTAATAAGGTTTATGTTTGTTTGTATTTGTTCATTTATGTTCGGTCGTTATGTTTGTTTAGCGTTCATTTAATATCTTAATGAATGAAAATAAACGAACATGAACAACTCATTTTCTTAATAAACGAACATGAACAAGAAATTTTTTCTGTTTAAGCGTTCATGTCCGTTTATTTGTCTGGTTAAAATTAAATGAACGAACATGAACAAAGATCCATTCGTGTTCATCCGATTCGTTTACAACCCTAATGGTGTAGGTTAAGCTATTAAAATCTTTGGTTTCCAAACCATAAACTTAAACTAAAAGTGGTTGTTTTGATCATGTTGATATAGAACATTGATCAATCCAATGGTATGTGCAACGGAATAAGACTTTGTGGGGATCGCTTGATGTAAAAGTTGCATTGACGGGTGTTTATCGCAAGGATGAAAATATCACCTTCTGATAAACATTTTCGTTAAAGATTGTAAGGAAACAGTCCCCGTGTTCCCTCTTTCGCGATGACAATCAACAAAAGTCCGCCATCCAGGGACAATCTCTCGCAAGTCGGTTTGTATTTTCCACGACCTGTTCTTACATATTGCCAGCTGTATGTTTTCGTCCCTCGCATTAGGAGAAAAAAAAGGTTGGAGATGGTTAATTGTGACGAAGACGGAAATCTCACTAATTTCACCACCAACGTGGTCTACAAAGAAGTGCTACTCAATTTGTGATCACATCAACATGTACAAGTATCTCGGGTTAATAGAAATAAAGGATTGAAAATGTTTATTTTATTTTTTAGGTTATTTAACTATTGTGTTTCATATAACGTGTGTTTCATTATTACCCAATTACATACTTTACGTTTGTTTACCCCTATGTGGTTCTTTCTAAATTATAACTTCATAATACGCAATGCCATTCGCTACTTTTTGATGTTTCTTAAAAATACCCGTGAATTTCACGGGTCTTTTAGCTAGTAAACATAATATGGAGCAGCTTGAACGAGCAACTAGAAGTAGTAACTAGAAAAAGCAGCAGAAACCATAAGTGCAACAACATAAACTTACAAGTAGCAGTAGTAACTAGCGAGTGAGCAGTAGTAAGTTCAAGTGGGCAGCAGAAACTAGTAACTGCGAGCAAAGATAAACGATAGACGGAGCGGCAGTAATAAAAACTCGCAGCTTTAACCATGATTGAATAACATTAAAATGAGATGAGTAATATGTTCGTGTAGTATACCCCTTGGCAGCAGTAATAACGAGAACCGGAGCAGCTTCTCAATAAGTAGCAAAAACATTAAAATCTAGCAACAGTTAGAAAGCACGAGCAGCAGAAAATTCATGACGAGCAGTAGTAACTATATGTAGCAGCAGTAACTCGCCACGATAGCAGTAGAAACGTTCGAGATCAAAATACACGAGTAGCTGAAATGTACAACGGGCAGCAGTAACGCGCGAGTGGCAGTAGTATAAACACACGATCAGGCTACCTTGGTAGCATTAAGTAGTATTGAAAACCAATCAACATTCGATCAATAAGCCATCTCTCTTGTCCCTCTCTCTAGTTACTCCCATCAGGTAGCAAAAATCAATCAAAGTCGATCACCTAATCGTTAACAAAAGAAGCTCAATAACCGAAACCCTAAAACGAGAATAACCAATCTGCATATTCGTTTATGAACTCATCTAACCGGTAATCGACTTTTATGGAGCAAAGATAAACTTTCAAAGCCAATCAACATGCTAACTATAACAATCATCACTACTCACGTTCAATAGCAGCATGCAACTTAAACGGTTAATAATAATAATCAATGAATATCATGCAAAATCACCGCCCAAAGCACCGACCAATTGATATATTGATATTGCCCAGTATGCAGCAATTTGATAAATAATGACATGCATGATTACTATAAATAGGACAATAAAAACAAAAGCAACGAATGGTTAATTAAATAACCTATGACGACCCACGATCTGAAGTATCAATTAATAAGAAAAGGGTACCCTATAACCAACCTACCATTGCTTACAAAATAAATCTTGGTATACACCACCGACCTATGATAATTGTTGCATAGATTGGGAACAGAAGCAATAAAAATTGACCAATAAAGGTTGGATAATAGGAACGAATATTGAGGATAGATAAATAGCACCATGCAAAACACGACTATAAAACCATTTGAATCCTAGAAACCAATCATACCTTCATCAGACCTTCTCCAATAGACTTTAAAACCTTGTAAATCCCTAGATCACGAGCCCCAGGCTCTGATACCACTTGTAGAAACTAAGAACGAGGTAAATATAGTTTCTTTATAGTTTATGACTCTAGAATTGTTAGGTCCAATATTATCTAGGAATGATAATGTTCACATGATAAAACATAGCGGAATAAGAACAATATCATAAACAAGGTTTTTCATTCATTATGATTGTACACCATACAAACCCCGATACTACGTGATCAAGTGTAGTACGGTTATCTAACTATAACAGGGATCAAACGATCCTTGAGGCTGTAACCAAACCCTAGACGTCTACATTGTATGTGCATACACAATCTCTACGACCCTATCCTCTTTATATACTAGATGATTAGGGTTATACAAAGGAATCATAATACAATAAAGAAACTAAATATTCTTTTAAATATATCTTCTAGAATCTTATAAAAGCTCCATCCTTTTGTAGTTTCCATTCTTGTCATATTAAGTCCTTCATGCTTCATTCTTCTTTTTTTGTATCTTCAAATTTTTAAATAATCTTTCCCTATTTGATGATGACAAAACAAACACATTCTTGAACGAACTTCCCTAGACGAAGTAGAGAAATTGAGATCAAGGATCTCACCATGAATGAAACAATCTTCCAAGCTTCCCCTTAAGTCTTGATTTCCTTTGTAACATCTTCTGTCATGACACCATAAGTAAGTTGCAAATCATATCATCTCTGTAGCTTATTCCCCTTTTTGTTATCATCCAATAGGGAACTTTAACTTTGAATTTTACAACTTCCCCTCAAATGGTGCATGTCAAATGATTAAACACTAAAATATACTTCCCTTGAAATGCAAGTGTTAACCATTTTCATGATTATTCAAATCTGTAGGCTCCTTGTAATGATCACTAATGAAGAAAACTAAGTATAACAAACTTGATGTAGAAGTAGAATAACCCAAACTTGTGTCTTATGTCTTGTACAATCCACATGACTCTGAACGTATACCCAAACCGATGTATAAGGAGACCGTAATCTCTTGACAAAATCCTCATCTTCAATGAGACACTAAGCATTACAATGTAACTCCTTTAAGTGATATCACATCCCTTTTGCTAGATTTGTCAAATCTTCGTCACAACATTAAGCACGAACAAGTTATCTTTAAAGTGTAACACCCACTTTAAGATATGATAAGAACACGCATTCAAGAAATTCCACTTCGAGTTCAAATAAGTTATAAATAACTTTCCTCGTAACCAATTAATCAAAGAAATCCAAAAACCAAGCCTTTATAATCGTTGAAGAACATTTATACCAAAACTCACCATCAGTCCGAGATCCAATCCAAATACCTAAAACCATGTATGTGTTATCTCCATACAATAAAAATTCTTCTAGCAAAAATTCTTTCAGTCGACCCTTTATACTGCAAACAAGTTTGTGCACCACTATACAATAAAAATTCTTTTAGCAGTTGATGAAACTTGAATACCATTCAATATTAATAACAATGTCGACTTATAGAAGCACAACTTACTGCCTTCAAAAGAGATAACCCTACCATTCCTTTTAGTAACCTCGGAATGCAAAACATAAGTAGACTTATTTCCAAATAATCAAATCCAAATTCCCATAAACTCTTTACCACAAACTGAGTTTAACACATGATGGAATTATCTAAATCCAGCCTATAACTCACAAGAAATCCAACACCACTTCACATTATTTAGCCCTGTTAATACAAATAAGCTCTAAAAACGTTTATTTATATTTTACGATCTTCTAATGTTTTGTCGATAACAAACGTAAAATCATGTTAACGAAACAAATAAAATACGTAAATGGTTTGAACTAATAGTTTCTAACATATTCACATTTTCACATAAAACACTAAAACAAGTATAAGTGATTTTATGATTTAGTAATACATATGTACAACAACTAGTGTTTACATATTTGGGTATAATATACACATAACTAGTATGTAGTATATTGGGTAATATAAATGGGTAGAAACTTAAGTATCACAACCCATTGGGCAAATACGTTGAATGTAGTTGGGTACAACCCAAAGCCCATGACCCATGGAGCTTGACCCATAACCTATTGCATGACATCATGCTTATATCATACATGGATAATATCCATAACCTATGGATCAACCCATACCCAAGTGACCAAGTGCATTGCACTTAAAGATACATTGTATCTAGCTAAAGATCCATGGTTTAACCCATGACCTATGAACCATAACCAAAATACCCATGGGTAAAAGGGAGCGTCCCACGGATCCCTAGCTTAATGCTAGACGGATCCCTTGTGGAAGGGATATGTGGGATCCGGGGAACAGTAAGATTTTTCCTCTATAAATAGTGAGCCATTTCTTCATTCTTTCCAACCCCTTTCTAACACACTTTCTCTCTAAGTGTAAAACTCACTAACCTCAGATCCAAGAGATCTATGTTTGTAGTATTGTTTTTGTGTGATCTTTTAGGTTCCTCTTAAAGGCAAGATCATCACCTTTGAAGTCGAGCAAGCTCAAGTCCATGAGTTGCCATGCTTCCTCATCATCAAGGCTACTGAAGTCTTCTTGTTGATGATTCCTTTCTTTCTTCAAAGAAGTGTAGTGTTGAAGACATTAGTGAAAGATGTCTCAAGAGTCAAGACGAAGATATTAGTGAAGGGTATCTATCGTCTATACCATAAGCACTTTTGGTAGGTGCTTAGAAGCCAAGATTAGAAGCATTAGTGAAAGGTGCTTAGAAGTCAAGACTAGAAGCATTGGTGAAAGATGCTTAGAAGTCAAGACACAAGACATTAGTGAAAGGTGTCTTGTAGATCTAGTCAAAGGCATTAGTGAAAGGTGCCTTAGATGTACATTCGATATGGTGTGTTTCGATGTACAAGATAGACTAGTTTTAGATCCAAGGATATTGATATCCTTGATGATGTTGTAAAGGAGTAGATCTCCTTTGGGATTAGTCGTTGGTGTAGTGTGGTAGTAGTTCCTCCATTGCAATGGAACTAGGTGCTTAGCCTAGTACCTAATAAAGGGTAGGCGACGTTGTGAAGGTGTAGTTCGCCTTGGAGTGAAAGAACTAGGTACTTAGCCTAGTACCTTATAAAGGGTAGGCGACGTTGTGTAGGTGTGGTTCACCTTGGAGTGAAAGAAGGTTAGCCTAGCACCGAAAAAGGGTAGGCGACGTTGTGAAGGCCATAAGGAGATTGGTGTAGTGATTACTTAACTCGAGTAGGTGACTCGGGAGTGGAGTAGGGCAAGGAAGGTGACCTTGTAGCCGAACCACTATAAATACTTGCGTTGTGGTTTTGTGCCTTTTACTCTTATCTTTTCATTACTTACCTTTATATGCTTGTTTATCAACATCCAACACACACATCCAAATAGATTGACATAAGTCGATCTAAATAGATTAAAAGGAAGTTTTAATTGGTAAAACTATTCAACCCCCTTCTAGTTTCCACAATTGGCATCAGAGCTTCGTTACCAAGTTTCTTGAAGTATATTGTACTTTAAAAGCTTGATACGATCCATAGTTAATTGAAAACTACAAAGAATGCTTTTCATAAAAACAAAACACAATGTTTTTTAAAACTATATGTTTGGATGTTGATTTGATAACAACATTTTTTTATTATTTACTTTTTCATTTAATTGCACTAATCTTCTTTGTCATATTGATTAGTCATAGCTCATACCCGCCAAGCTATAGGAATCGCTATAACAATAATACCTTCCTTAAGGTATCTTAAATGCAAAGGAGCCGGAATCGCCTAAGAAACATTTGTTGTGTCATTTGTAAAGACATTCCTAAGTGCTCTAGAGGTATGATTTTCTTTCTTATTTTGCTTGATAATTAAGTATGCCTATTTAGGTATTTATATGATTATCTTTTGTGCTTATACATGTATTAACATGAAGCTTCATTAGGAAGTCTTTTTCTCACGTACGTGTTAGTCTTATCGTCTAAAGTCGTGGTATATAAAACTTATGTTTTATTTCTTTTAATCCAATAATAAAACAAAACACGAATTTCAAAAATTCCTCCTTCCTCATAAATACTCCCACCGTCAATCACTCTATCCTCACTTTTTCAAATCTTCCAATTTCAAAATTTTCTCTCATTCAAAACTTTATCTTCCTCTCCATTTTCGTCTCAACCGAAACCAAGAAGGATCATCTTCAACATGGTTTACATCGCCCTCGTGCTCATTGCCTTAACACTCATCGCACTTGTGTTCCCTATGATGAAGTTCACATACGGAGACATTTACTTTGTGTTGTTAATCTACATTGGGGTTATATACCCAATCCTTTGTATCATTCTTAGTATTGAAATGAAATATTACTAATAGTCTAGTTATCTAGGTTATTATGTGTTTATCATTTTAGTGTTATGTCTTTCTTCGTGATACATTAAAAGTCATGTATGCATGTTAAAAGAAAATGTAGGTTAAAACACATATCTTGGTATAAAACTATGAGATCTAAAAACCTATGTTTTTCATAAAATCTGTTTCTGTGATTACAGATCTATGGATCCCGGAAGTTATACTAGCCGGATCCCTTTGGTAAAGGAACCGTGGGATCCGTCCTACTAGAAAACAGTTTTTTATGCAAATTAAAAATCACTTTTCTTCTAAAAAGGTAATACTCCACTAGAAATATCAAAACCATAAGTGAGTTAAATGTCATTGTTGTTAAAAACCATTGTTAATAAAAATCTAGTAAAAACATTAGATAATCATAGGTTGATCACAAACATAACTTTCTATTAACTCATGTTTTCTATAGGTTCAACTATGACGCATTAATATGAGTTTGATTTTTCACTCACTAGCGTCTACACTCCAAACATCTCCTTTGAACCCAACACACCCGCAACCATGTCCGTGGTTCAATAATCTCAAAACCGCCACTTCCACGAAGGACGATTGTAGACACCTTCTACAATTCAAGAAGGTATCAATACCTCCTTCCGAGCCATCGGACTAGAATGTCTTTTTGAAATCAACGAGAAGATATGTCCAAGGTTCATAATGGAATTCTTCCGTCAAGTCAAACTCGTTTGTAACGGATCGCTTCTATCTCTTTGGTTTTATATCAAAACCAAAAGTTTACTTTAACCCTTGTCATTTTGCTCACATCCCGTGATTCCAAATCATGGACAATGTGCCTTCACCAAGATTGGTCTCTTGATTTCTCTTCAACTTTCGTGAAGAAAATAGTCCATATTGTTCACACATACCCCTTAAGATTTAAATCGCATAATATGCAAACCTCGACCATATTACTCCGATCCAAACATTATCTTCACATGGGACATCTGAGAAGAGTACAAGCCTCTGCACTCATCCTAATGCGGAGAATGTTTGGAGTCTTAGGGAAATCGAGAAATCCTTCCCGCTTGTTGTGCTCACATGTTGTATTGTTTGCTAACACAACAACCATACAATCTCACCTACTTCTTTGCAAGGCTTAATTGCAAATCTTCAAGGCTCCAAGAATAAACTCATCCCTTATGGAATGTTCTTGACGCGCCTCTATCACAATGTTATGCACTTCCATCCTCAATTTCAAAGTCCGTTGTGTGGAGTTTGATAAACTCCTTGGACCGTTTAGAGCGCTAGGGTTTAACAATAACAATGATAATAAACATGTACATGCAGCGGAATTAAAACAAACATCATTATTATCAACACAAGGTTTTTCCACATCTTCCCCAATTATATTTTATCAGAATATAACGTGTTACCTAACTGTAATGTGGATCTTAGCCATTTCAGATCTTATGGATAACTAGTTCTAGGCATTTACAATGAACGACGCCCTAGAACACACACACACACCTTTATTAGACTACATTATGGAAGACTTATATTAAAAACCTACATCCCATGTCCTCTTTATATACTAGAGGATTAGGGTTTACAAAATACTACGAAGGACTAAATAATAAATCTTCTTTTGCAAGCAAGTCCTTCCATCTTTTTGTTGATATCATCTCTTTCTCTTTAAGCCCTTGATGTTTCATTCTTTTATTGTTTTGTATCATCAAATCAATAAACCCAACAATTTTACCCTATTTGATGATGACAAAACAAACACGGTTCTTGTACCTAACTTCCCTAGACCTAAGTAGCGTAAGTTGAGATAATTAAATCTCACCATGAATGAAACAAATCTTGTCTTCCTTGTCTTCCCCTTAATCCATGCTATCTCTTCTCATATCTTCCCCTTTTTGTTATCAACAAATAGAGAATATAAACAGTAGAAACACTCTAGCATAGCAGTGGATTTCAAACAAAGTAGCAGTGGTAACGAGTGAACACTAGCAGTAGTTTCGAGAAAACACTAGCAGTGGTTTCGAGAAAACACTAGCAGTGGTTTCGAGAAAACACTATCAAAGGTACTTTCTTCCATAAATTAAAGACACCACACAACGTATAAACAACCTCCATCAAGAATTAGAACAAGTAAAACAAATTCAAGAAGTTGAATATGTATGAAAACCCTAAAAATCCCAAAAATTCGAATTATTAAACCAGCCGCAGCCCAACTTCGACATTGAATAACTTTTGATAGAGAGCTCTGATCGACAATCCCTTCGGTGAAAATTATAGAACGCCCACCAAAATTTCATCATGATCCAACGGTAAACTAAAAATTTATAGCGCTTTTAAAAACAATCGCTAGAAAAATACTCGAACTTTGTACCCAATTTTTCCATCTTCTTCATCAAAAACCTATGCATCCTAGGTAACGAGCTCCCAAGCTCGATACCAATTTTGGAGTTTGATAAACTCCTTGGACCGCTAGAGCTAGGTTTAACAATAACAATGATAATAAACATGTACATGCATGAATTAAAACAAACATCATTATTATCGACACAAGGTTTTTCCACATCTTCCCCAATTATATATTGATCAGAACATAACGTGTTACCTAATCAAATGGGATCTAAGCCATCTCGATCTTAGATAACTAGTTCTGTATGCTACAATGAATCCACTCTAGAACACACACACACACACCTTTACTAGACTACATTATGGAAGACTTATATTAAAAACCTACATCCCATGTCCTCTTTATATACTAGAGAATTAGGGTTTACAAAATACTACGAAGGACTAAATAATAAATCTTCTTTTGCAATCAAGTCCTTCCATCTTTTTGTAGGTTTCATCTCTTTCTCTTTAAGCCCTTGATGTTTCATTCTTTTATTGTTTTGTATCATCAAATCAATAAACCTAACACGTTGTACGTACTTGTGAACAAGATGATGGAACCACTAAACATATCTCTCATGAAGACTTTCTTCATTCTTGATTCCACCAACACTCATCAATCACGTAATGATCCTCCTAGCGAAAACACTCAAGGAACATAGTAGTATTTCAAATAGGATCAATCCTCTTGTACTCGTGCTTTATCAATGTAATCCTATTTCCTTCATGAAATAAAACATCTTACATTTGATATCTTAGTGTTAGAACCCCTTTAAACTAACCTTGGAATATAATGCATTGTCAAGATCATTGCATACATTTAGTAAAGGTTCTGAAAGTGATGGACGGATCCCAATGATTGTGCTAGACGGATCCCTACACTTAGGGAACCGTGGGATCCGGGAAACAGAAAATGCAATTGCAAGCATTGTATTTCAATCATGTCCTTAGAACACCTCACACTAAGCTAAACATAGTGTTTTGAAGGCAAATTAAGTCCTTATTAAAGATAGGTAGACTCTTCCTACTCACACACAACTCACCAAGATCACACTCTAAGACGCTTGTAGATCTATCATTTTATTTTTTATCCATTACTCTTCCGCTCTTAAACTCACACTTCATTTTTCACTTGATCCCTCACATCTAGTCTTATAAATCTTTTCGATTATGGCAAAATTAATCATAAATCATCCTCACCTCAAAATTGATCAAAGTTGATCAAATTCTAGTTTTCCCATCTCAAAGCTCCTAGAATATTTTCCAAAACACTATCCTAAGTCACAAACCTGATCTCTAGGATCATTTAGCTTCAATTAACACTCTCATCTTTAGTGTCATCCTTGCTCATCCATTGGTACTCATGAAAGTTCCAAATCCTTCCATAAAAGACAATCATTAGCTACATCACTCATTACCTTCAAGTATTTAAGCACCCCTTCATTTAAGACACTTAGGAGGACTGAAACACTCAAGATGATATAGATCTTAGATCTTAGAAACATCATTTCCACTCTTTCATAGCTGCTGAGAGCCGGATCCCTAGGATTAGCCTAGACGGATCCCTCTGAGGTGGGAATCGTGGGATCCGGATGACAGTTTATGTCAAATCTTGCTAAAACAATCATTTCAACTCATCTTTCTAACTCAAGCACTCCATCTCATCTTAAATGAGTTCCTAGATCAAGACAAACTCTCAAGTTGACTCTTGTGCATGTTAATCATCACATTCCAAAGAATCCTAGTGGCTTAAGGCTTAAATGCACTTGCCAAATCTTTTGGTTTATAAACCACTTTGTTAGGACCTCCATAGTCATCACCTTCATCCTAACTTTCAGGATTTTAGAAATCTTTACAAACCTCTTGAAATCATCTCATCATGAGGAAAACCCCAAGTAGTAACCTATCCACCAAAGAACCACCCAAGAAAAAGGCTCGTGTTATACACGAAATTTCCTCAACCAATCAAACCAATTCCTAAAAGGATAGTACCCACAAAACTACCTATGCCAAACACCACCATACCTCCTAGGCCAAACAATATCATCTCCACTAAACCATCACCATTGGTTCCTAGAGCTATCTCTTTTACATCTCCACTATCATCACCACACCTCTACAATTTAGAGGATTTTCCTCCTAGGCCGTCTCATCCACCTCCGCCGACAACATTCTCCTCATTAGGAGGAATAATGGTACAAAATCAAGGTGTTGAGTCAACACTTGCTCCGGCTTCCTTTTCGCCGTTTCCATCATATAATCCCATTTAGATTATGAGAAATCATCATAGTCAACCACCCGACCATATGGAAGTTGACACTTCTCTACCACCACCATCATTCTTGGTCGAGCCATTCTCAAATGCGCCACCACCAATCCCTCCATCATTTGAAGCTCCACAAGCCGCTTCACTTGATCCTTCTCATCAAGCCATTTCATTTCTTCCACCACCACTACCTAGCCATGACAAAGATTGCTATCATTGTCAACATGTTGAAAGTTTGATACATGAAGTACGAGAAGACCAACGTTTCATGTTCTATCATCTCCTCGAATGTTTCGACGAGATTAAACCTAAACAAAACTTGAGCTAGAAGATTTTAGTGGTGTCCTAGCATCAAGCGATAGTTGGTTTAGAAATTCCTAGTCATGTATTTTCTTAGTTTTTAGAGTCATGTATATCATAACTCTAGTTTTATTAAATGAAATTACATGCTACTTGTTATATTTATGAGCATATGATTACATTTGTATTCATATCTCAATTTTGTGATAACATTACGTGTTATATCACCTTTGCTGAAATTAATCAGCTAATACAGATCCCTCAGATTTGCCTAGCCGGATCCCTACTAGGAGGGAACCGTGGGATCCGTGAGACAGAAAACTATTTTCTACTAACTTGGACCACATTTGCAGGAAATTGTGAATTATACTTGTTGTCTAACCTTTGTTTTGTAGTTATTCAATTTACACATGAAGACTTTGACATCCTAAAGCTAGGGGGAGCTTTATGTCAAAGCAATACACTGCAAATTACTTGCAATATTAGGTTTACATTTCGTGACATTCCCTTGCAATATTGCAATCATCAAGGGGGAGCACATTCGTCACTTAGACGAAATCTTTTGCAAACTTATTTGCTAACAAACTAGATTAGTATTACTTACTTGACGCCCTTACATAAGGATGGACTCGTCAAGGGGGAGTAAAGACGAGATCCTTTCCCGTTATTTGCTCTTTATTTTCTTTATTTCTTTCACACGTTTTTCTTAAAAAAAATAAAAAATAATAATAATAATAATGTGTTACTTTCTTTCAAAGCTCTTTTTGTTTCGACAAAAAGGGGGAGAAGAAAGTAAAACTACAAATTCAAACTTTTACGAATTTTAGATTTTCCTTAAAATAATTTTATGTTTTGTCATCAACAAAAAGGGAGATTGTTAATACAAATAAGCCGTAAAAACGTTTATTTATATTTTACGATCTTCTAATGTTTTGTCGATAACAAACGTAAAATCATGTTAACGAAACAAATAAAATAAGTAAATGGTTTGAACTAATAGTTTCTAACATATTCACATTTTCACATAAAACACTAAAACAAGTATAAGTGATTTTATGATTTAGTAATACATATGTACAACAACTAGTGTTTACATATTTGGGTATAATATACACATAACTAGTATGTAGTATATTGGGTAATATAAATTGGTAGAAACTTAAGTATCACAACCCATAGAGCAAATACATTGAATGTAGTTGGGTACAACCCAAAGCCCATGACCCATGGAGCTTGACCCATAACCCATTGCATGACATCATGCTTATATCATACATGGATAATATCCATAACCCATGGATCAACCCATACCCAAGTGACCAAATGCATTGCACTTAAAGATACATTGTATCTAGCTAAAGATCCATGGTTCAACCCATGACCCATAACCAAAATACCCATGGGTAAAAGAGAGCGTCCCACGGATCCCTAGCTTTACGCTAGACGGATCCTTGTGGAAGGGATCCGTGGGATCCGGGGAACAGTAGGATTTTTCCTCTATAAATAGTGAGCCATTTCTTCATTATTTCCAACCCCTTTCTAACACACTTTCTCTCTAAGTGTAAAACTCACTAACCTCAGATCCAAGAGATCTATGTTTGTAGTTTTGTTTTTGTGTGATCTTTTAGGTTCCTCTTAAAGGCAAGATCATCACCTTTGAAGTCGAGCAAGCTCAAGTCCATGAGTTACCATGCTTCCTCATCATCAAGGCTACTAAAGTCTTCTTGTTGATGATTCCTTTCTTTCTTCAAAGAAGTGTAGTGTTGAAGACATTAGTGAAAGATGTCTCAAGAGTCAAGACGAAGATATTAGTGAAGGGTATCTATCGTCTATACCATAAGCACTTTTGGTAGGTGCTTAGAAGCCAAGATTAGAAGCATTAGTGAAAGGTGCTTAGAAGTCAAGACTAGAAGCATTGGTGAAAGATGCTTAGAAGTCAAGACACAAGACATTAGTGAAAGGTGTCTTGTAGATCTAGTCAAAGGCATTAGTGAAAGGTGCCTTAGATGTACATTCGATATGGTGTGTTTCGATGTACAAGATAGACTAGTTTTAGATCCAAGGATATTGATATCCTTGATGATGTTGTAAAGGAGTAGATCTCATTTGGGATTAGTCGTTGGTGTAGTGTGGTAGTAGTTCCTCCATTGCAATGGAACTAGGTGCTTAGCCTAGTCCCTAATAAAGGGTAGGCGACGTTGTGAAGGTGTAGTTCGCCTTGGAGTGAAAGAACTAGGTACTTAGCCTAGTACCTTATAAAGGATAGGCGACGTTGTGTAGGTGTGGTTCACCTTGGAGTGAAAGAACCCGATGGTTAGCCTAGCACCGGAAAAAGGGTAGGCGACGTTGTGAAGGCTTCTCCGCCATAAGGAGATTGGTGTAGTGATTACGAACTCTTGAGTAGGTGACTCGGGGAGTGGAGTAGGGCAAGGAAGGTGTCCTTGTAGCCGAACCACTATAAATACTTGCGTTGTGGTTTTGTGCTTCTTACTCTTATCTTTTCATTACTTACCTTTATATGCTTGTTTATCAACATCCAACACACACATCCAAATAGATTGACATAAGTCGATCTAAATAGATTAAAAGGAAGTTTTAATTGGTAAAACTATTCAACCCCCCCCCCCTTCTAGTTTTCCACAAGCCCAACACCACTTCATGTTATTTAGGATCTCCTTGACATCAGAAACAATAAACATAATATGCAGCAGCTTGAACGAGCAAGTAGAAGTAGTAACTAGAACAAGCAGCAGAAACCATAAGCGCAACAACATAAACTTACAAGTAACAAAGAGTAACTAGCGAGTGAGCAGTAGTAAGTTCAAGTGGTCGCAAGAAACTAGTAATCGGCAAAGCATAAATGATAGACGGAGCAGCAATAATAAAAACTCGCAGCTTTAACCATGATTGAACATCATTAAAACGAGATGAGTAATCTGTTCGTACAGTATATCCCTTGGCAGCAGTAATAACGAGACCGGAGCAGCATCTCAATAAGCAGCAAAAACATTCAAAGCTAGCAGCAGTTAAAAAGCACGAGCAGCAGAAAGTTCATGACGAGCAGCAGTAACTATATGTAGCAGCAGTAACTCGCCACGATAGCAGTAGAAACTTTCGAGATCAGTTGTGAAATACACGAGTAGCTCAAATGTACAATGGGCAGTAGTAACGCGCGAGTGGCAGTAGCATAAACACACGATCAGACTACCTTAGTAGCATTAAGTACTATTGAAAACCAATCAACATTCGATCGATAAACCATCTCTCTTGTCCCTCTCTCTAGTTATTCCCATCAGGTAGCAAAAATCAATCAAATTCGATCATCTAATCGTTAACAAAAGAAGCTCAATAACCGAAACCCTAAAACGAGAATAACAAATATGCATATTCGTTTATGAACTCATCTAACCGGTAATCGAATTTTATGGATCAAAGATAAACTTTCAAAGCCAATCAACATGCTAACTATAACAATCTTCACTACTCACGTTCAATACCAGAGATGCTACTTAAACGGTTAATAATAATAATCAATGAATATCATGCAAGATCACTGACCCAAAGCACCGACCAATTGATATATTGATATTGCCGAGTACGCAACAATTTGATAAATAATAACATGCATGATTACTATGAATAGGACAATAAAAACAAAAGCAACGATTGGTTAATTAAATAACCTATGCCGACCCACGATCTGAAGTATCAATTAATAAGAAAAAGCTACCTTATAACCAACCTACCATTGCTTACAAAATAAATCTTGGTAAACACCACCGACCTATGATACTTGTTGCATAGATTGGGAACAGAAGCAATAAAGATCGACCAATAAATGTTGGATAAAAGGAATGAATATTGAGGATATATAGATAGTACCATGCAAAACATGATTATAAAACCATTTGAATCCTAGAAAACCAATCATACCTTTATCAGACCTTCTCCAATCGATTTTAAAACCTTGTAAGTCCCTAGATCACGAGCCCCAGGTTCTGATACCACTTGTTGATCCCAGTTTACACTTGTAAATATAGATCTTATATATAGTTTTTGTTAAGAAACTGTTTGATTCACAAAGTATTACGCAGAATTTAACCTTTTATGATTAAGAAGAACACAAAGAATAACAAACCAAACGCTTCAATATTATTAGAATAATGTGAATACTCTTAATAGTATTAGGGTTTATAACCTTGAAGCCTCTAAAAACAATCATCATCTAAAGAATGACCTAGGTCCTCCTTTTTATAGATTAAGGAGTCCTAGTCGGTTTACAATATCTTTCTATACAATGTATATCTCTATATAATCTTTTCTATGTTTATCTATTACTAATATTTCATTACAAGACATTCTATAAATACAAACCGACACTAATACTCCAACAGTAGTTTAAAATATACCAGCAGTAGAAAAAATAACTCTGGCAGTAGTTAGTCTTCAGCAGCAGAAACTTTGCACTAGAAGTAGAAAATCTTAGTCTAGCAGTAGTTACCACTTGGTGTATTTTCTTGATCATCTTCAGGAATACCAGTAGTAGTTCAAATACACTAGCAGTAGTTCATATCATACCAGCAGCAGTCATGACTTAGAGCATTCTTCAATGAAATCCCCTAAGCAGTTGATCTTACAAAAGCAGCAGTATCAGCAGTAGCATCTCAAAACCCAACAACAATAACTAACGGTCGTTATATTAAAGGTTATGTTAATACAAATAAGCCGTAAAAACGTTTATTTATATTTTAACGATCTTCTAATGTTTTGTCGATAACAAACGTAAAATCATTTTAACGAAACAAATAAAATATCGTAAATAGTTTGAGCCAATAGTTTACTAACAAACTTACATTTTCATACAAAACACTAAACAAGTAATATTGTTTACAACTTATAGAAATGCATATGCATAACAACAAGTGTTTACATAATATGGATATGTACTTATATATATATACTTAGTATATATTGCAATGGGTAATGTAATGGGTAAAAATCTAAGTACTTGACCTATTGACTAGATACATTGAATGTAGTTGGGTAAAACCCAAAATCCATGACTCATACCCATGGACCTTGATCCATAACCCATGACAAATTGCAAGACATCATGCATGAAGTCATGTATTATCCATGACCCATGGACATAAACCATGACCCACGATCCAATGTCTAGACACATTGTATCTATTTGGGTACCGATGACCCAAATTCCATAAACCATGACCCATGATCCATGACCGATAACCCAAATATGGAGGAGCGTCCACGGATCCATGGGATTACACTGGACGGATCCCTCAAGTAAGGGATTCGTGGGATCCGGGGAACAGTAGAAGTTTTTGCCTATAAATAGTGAGCCATTTCTTCATTGTAACTCACCCTTTTTACACATACTCTCTCTTAGTATTATAAACTCTCTAACCTCATATCCAAAGGATCTCTCTATGAGTTTTGTATTTGTGTGCTTCTCTAGGTTCCTCTTAAAGGCGAGATCACCACCTCTTGAAGTCGAGCAAGCTCAAGTCCATGGGTTCCCAAGCTTCGTCATCATCAAGACTACTGAAGTTATCTTGTTGATAGTTCTTTCCTCCCTCCCAGAAGTGTTGTGTCAAAGGCATTAGTGAAAGGTGCCAAATTTCCGTATTGAAGGCAATAGTGAAAGGTGCCAAAGGTCCGTGTCGAAGGCATTAGTGAAAGGTGCCAAAGGTCCATGTCGAAGGCATTAGTGAAAGGTGCCAAAGGTCCGTGTCGAAGGCATTAGTGAAAGGTGTTGAAGGTTCATTTCAAAGTCATTAGTGAAGGGTGCCGAATGGTTGTGTCAAAGGCATTAGTGAAAGGTGCCAAAGGGTCATGTTGAAGGCATTAGTGAAAGGTGCCAAGGGTGTACAATCGATATGGTGCATTGATGTACAAGATAGTTAGTTTGGGTCAAAGGATATTGATATCCTTGATGATGTTGTAATAAGGAGTGTATCTTCTTTGGGATAGGTGTTGTGTAGTGTTGGGTAATTGTTCCTCCTTTGTAATGGAACTCGATATCTAGCCTTGTATCGGATAAAGTGTAGGCGACTTTGTGATAGGTTTGGTTCTACCTCGTGGAAGAACCCGGTGTCTAGCCTTGTACCGGATAAAGAGTAGGCGACGTTATGAAGGCTTCTCCGCCACAAGGAGCTTGTGTTGTGTAGTGATTACTAAATCTCGAGTAGGTGACTCGGGGAGTGGAGTAGGGCAAGGAAGGTGTCCTTGTAGCCGAACCACTATAAATACTCGCGTCGTGGTTTTGTGCTTCTTACTCTTTATCTTTGCATTGCTTATTTATATGCTTATCTATCAACATCCAACACACACATTTAATAGATTGACATAAGTCGATCTAAATTTTTTAAAACAAAGTTTTAATCGGTAAAACTATTCAACCCCCCTTCTAGTTTTCCATAATTGGTAACAGAGCTTCGTTACCAAGTTTCTTAGAGTATATTGTACTTTAAAAACTTGATACGATCCGTGTATGATTGAAAATTACAAAGAAGGCTTTTACAAAACAAACACTATGTCTTAAAAACACTTTTGTAGGATGTTGATCGGATGACAACATTAATTATTTTTTTTTTACACTAACCTTTCTTGTCATTTTGTTTAGTTAATCTCATTTTAATCAAGCCATAAGAATCCCTTGGTAACAAGATTACCTTTTCTAAGAAGGTATTTTAAACTACCAACTAGATCTCAAAGGAACCGGAGTTGTCTATTGATACTTTTTGTCAAAAGTAAGGGACACTCAAATGTGCATTAAAGGTATGATTCTCTTATAACTTATCTCTAAACAACATTAGCTTAGAATAAGTATGCTTACATAGGAACCTATATACTTATATTAAATTTTATTTTCTTAGTTATAATATATGCTTTAGTGATATACGTGGCTTCATTAGGAAACCTTCTTGCATACGTGTTTTTCTTCCGTCTAAAATCTAGGTATATAAATATGTGTTATCTTAACCTAAAAATCAAACATTTCTAATAATAAAACAAAACACAAATCTTAAAAATTCCTCATTCCCCATAAAACCTCTTCCGATCGTTCCAACACCACCAAACCCCATTTTTCAAATCTTCCACTTTCAAAATACCTCTCATTCAAACTTCATCTTCCTCCTCATCTCATTTTGAAAAATCAAAATCAAGAAAGAATTTCATCATCATGGTTTACATCACCTTCGTGATCATCGTCTTGACACTCATCGCTCTCGTGTATCCCATGATCAAGTTTTCTGATGGAGACATGTACTTTGTGTTGTTAATCTATATTTGTATCATATATCCAATCCTTTGTATTGCTCTTAGCATTGAAATGAAATATTACTAATGTCTTAATTTATCTCGTTTATTTCTCATAATGTGTTTGTCATATTTTTCGTTCGTATCTTTAAAAACCTTGACATACTTTCGAAATCTACAATGCATGCTTAAGTAGTAAATATTGGCTAAAACACACTTCTTTTTATAAACCTAAAAGTTGCAAAAATCAATTTTACCTCAAAATCATTTTTCTGTCACACTGCAGATCCACGGATCCCTAACGTTTAACTAGCCGGATCCCATTTAAAAGGGAACCGGGAGAACCGTGGAACTGGGAAACAGAAACTCATGCAACATAAAAGCCACTTCATAAAAACTAACCATAAAAGGAAAAACCCTACTAGAATGTTAATAAAAATAAGGATAATCAATAAAAACATTAGGAGATTATTTTCACCTATCAAATGTCCTATCTTTTGATGCATCACTTTATCTTAACTTGCTCATGTAAATTATTCATTTCACTTCCATAGGTCTCATCATGACTCATGAGTATGAATTCGACTTTCAACTCACTTGTGTCTACATTCCTAATATCTCCTTTGAGCCTAACACACCTGGCAATCATGTATGTGGATTCAATAATCTCAAAACTCGTTGCTTTCATGAAGGACGTGTTGTTGACTCACCTCTACTATACCAAGAAGGTATCAATACCTCATTCCAAACCATAGGACTATAAGGCCTTCTCGGAACTAACGAGAAAATATGTCCACGGTTTGTTTTGGAATTCTTCCATCAAGTTGAACTCGTTCGTAACGAGGATCGATCTCTATCACTATGGTTTTGGATCAAAAACCAAAAGTTTGTCTTAACTCTTGGGCAATATGCTCACATTCTCCGAATTTCAAATCATGGACAATGTGCCTTCACTGAAGGATTGGTCTCTTCATTCTCTTTTCAACTACCGTGAAGAAAACAATCCATATTGTTCACACATACCTTCCCCTCAAGAATTAACTCACATGTTATGCACTCCTCGATCCAATTACTCAAATCAAAACATAATCTATACAGGTATTATCCGAGATGATCTTAAACCTCTCGCTGTCATTCTACGTGAAAATGTTTGGAGTCTTAGGGGAAATCGAGAGATTCTTCCCGCTTGTTGTGCTCACATAATGTATTGTCTCCTAACCCAACAACCATACAATCTCGCCTATTTCTTCGCAAGAAGAATTGTAAACCTTCAAGGCAACAAGAACAAACTAATTCCTTATGAAATGTTCTTAACACGCCTTTATCATCATATCATGTACTTTCATACTCAATTTCAAAGTCCTTTATATGTACTTGTGAACAAAATGATGGAACCTTTGAACACATCTCACATCACGTCATTCTTCGTCCTTGAATCCGCAAATACTCACCATTCATTTGACGATCCGTCAAACGAAAACGCACAAGAAACCTAGTCTCTTCTCTAAATAGATTCAATCCTTAGGATTCATCTTTTATCGTTGTAATATGATCATTCCCATGAAATAAAAAGTTTATTGATCATTTGATATCTCGCTTATATAGATGTTTGATTTCTTTAGAAAACACTGGTTTTAATGTATGACACCTAGTGCAACACCTACACACTTTCTGTGAAGCTACTGGTCTGCAGTAGCCGGATCTCTAGGCTATAACTAGCCGGATCCCTTATATGAAGGATCCGTAGGATCCGGGCAAATAGAAGTAGACTAGCAAAATTTCACACATAATCCATTCTTCCAGACCTTATCATACCAGCTAAACATGAAACTTTAGGATCACTTAAGTTTTCCTCAAGCTCAGTAGATCTCACACTCACTCATAGATAAATTAGGATCACGTTCAAGGTGTTTTTGATTTATCAATTCACCAAAACTCATCATATTTCCACTCCAATGCTCACAAATTGTTCCTCACATCTCAAAACACGTAGTTGGATATTTCTCTTAATTTTAGCAAATTGATTCTGGTCATTTTTACCTTAAAATAAGCCAAAAACTATTTTTTTCATTTCTTATGATTTTTTAGGAATTTTCCAAATTTCTCTCAAGATACCATATGATCTCTAGGATCATTTAACACCACTTGACACTCTCAAATTTCTTAGTGTCATCTTTGATCACCCAATGGTACTCATGGAAACCCCATTTTCTTTCATAAAAGACAATCATTAGCTACCATCACTCATTTCTCTTTATCATTTAAGTCCCTCTTCATTTAAGACACCTGAGAAACACTCAAGATGTATAGGTACTAGACCTTACAAAACATCATTTCGTTTTTCTTGGCTGCTGAGAGCCAGATCCCTAGGTTTAGCCTAGACGGATCCCTCATTTGAGGGAACAGTGGGAACCGGCTGCACAGATTCAGCTAATCCTAGCTAAAACAATCATTTCAAGCTTTTCTTGCTAACTTGAACACTGCATCTTGTCTTAATTGACTTCCTTGATCAGTGCAACTCTGAAGTTGACTCTTGTGCATGCAAATCATTGCATTTTGAAGAATTTTAGTGGTTTAAGCTTTGAATTCACTTACCAATTCCTTTCCTTTATAAACTCTTTTTGTTAGTACCTCTAAGTCACCATTCATAACATCATTCTCAGCAACTAAAAGCCTCTATTTCACTATCCATTTATCATTTAATCTTGAGGAAAGCTCCTAGTGCTAACTCATCCACCAAAGGACCACCAAAGAAACTTGCTCGGGTTGTTCACGAAATCTCTTCAACCGAATCATCACCTATTAAAACCAATAATGCTAGGATTCCCTCTCAACCAATCAAACCAATCTCCATAAGGATTGTTCCCACAAAACTACCCTTGCCAAACACTACTATACCTCCTAAAACAAACACCCCTATTTCCACTAAACCATTACCCTTAGTGCCTAGAACCATATCATTCACCACTCCACTTTCATCTCTACACCTCTACAATTTAGAGGACTTGCCTCGTAGGCCATCTCATCCTCCACCATTGCCAACATTCTCCTCAATAGAGAGAATAGCGCAACAACAAAACCATGGTGTTGAAACAACACTAGCACCGGTATCTTTCTCTCCATCACCCTCGAATAGTCCCTTTTGGATTATGAGGAATCATCAAAGTCAACCACCCGATCACATGGAAGTAGATACCTCTCTACCACCATCCTCGACACACATTCCACCACCATCACCCTTAGTTGAGCCACCTCCATATGTGCCTCCATAAATCCCTCCATCTTGCGTGGATCCCCCACCTTCTTTCTCCAACTTCCCTCCTCAAGCCACTCCATTTCTACCATCACCATTTCCAAGCCATGACAAAGATTGTTATCATTGTCAACATGTTGAAGGTTTAGTACATAAACTACGTGACGAGCTACATTTCATGTGTTATCACCTCCTCGAATGTTTCGATGAGGTCAACAAACCTAAACATCCCTAAGCTTTAGGATTCAAGTGGTGTTCTAGTCTTAAGCTTAACTTAGATTGATTAGGAATCATACTTCATGTCTAGATCATTCTCTTAGTTTTAGAGTTATGTACATCATTTTTCTCGTTTTCATTGAATGATATTACATGTTGTATAATATGTGATCTTGATAATATGTTTGGTACCTTAATACATAACTCTTGTTGATGTTGACACCACATTTTACATCTACATTGCTGTCATAAGTATGCAGGGAGACGGATCCCTGACTTTTGCCTAGACGGATCCCTCACAAGGAGGAACTGTGGGATCCGTGAAACAGAAGACCTTTTTATTACTAATTTGAGTCTCATTTGCAAGAAATTATGCATCATATACTTGTTTTCTAACCTTTGTTTTGTAGATTTTCAATATACACATGAAGACTTTGACACCCTAAACTAGGGGGAGCTTCTTGTCAAAGCAACACATTGCAAAAACGCTTCCAATACTTTCACATAGGATTACATTACTACTTGACGTCCTCCTCACAAAGGAGCACTCGTCAAGAGGGAGCATGTTCGTCAAAAAAGCAAAACCATTTGCAAACAAAATTGCAAAAAACTCGCTTAGTCTTCCTAATTACTTAACGCCCTCAACAAAGGGAAGCACCCGTCAAGGGGGAGCTAAGACGAGAATCCTTCTCTTCTCTTACTTCTCTATTTTTTGATTATTTTTTTTTTATTTTTCACATGTTCTTCTTAAAACAATGTATTAGTTTCTTTTTGACGCTCTTTTTGTTTCTACAAAAAGGGGGAGAAGAGAGTAAAAAACTCCTATTCAAACTTTTACGAATTTTAGTTTTTCCTTAAAATAATTTTGTGTTTTGTCATCAACAAAAAAGGGGAGATTGTTAATACAAATAAGCCGTAAAAAAGTTTATTTATATTTAAACGATCTTTTAATGTTTTGTCGATAACAAACGTAAAATCATTTTAACGAAACAAATTGTGGAAAACTAGAAGGGAGGTTGAATATTTTTACCAATTAAAACTTCGTTTTAAAATGTTTAGATCGACTTATGTCAATCCATTTGGATGTGTATGTTGAACATTGATAGATAGATATAATAAATGTGTAATGTAAGATAAAGAGTTAGAAGCACATAACCACGACACGAGTATTTATAGTGGTTCGGCTATAAGGACACCTTCCTTGCCCTACTCCACTCCTCGAGTCACCTACTCGAGAGTTCGTAATCACTACACGACACCAACTCCTTATGGCGGAGAAGCCTTCACAACGTCGCCTACTCTTTTTCTGGTACTAGGCTAACCACCGGGTTCTTTCACAAGGGAGAACCACACCTACCACAACGTCGCCTACCTTTTATCCGGTACTAGGCTAAGTACCGAGTTCCATTACAATGGAGGAACTACTATCCAACACTACACAACACCTAACCCCAAAGGAGACCCACTCCTTATTACAACACCATCAAGGATATCAATATCCTTGGAAATAAACTATCACTATTTGTATAATGTTGCACCTCATCGATTATACGACCTTGGTATCCTTCACTAATGCCACTTGATTTGACTCCTAGGCATCTTTCACTAATGCCCTTGACACGAACGCTTGGCACCTTTCACTAATGCCTTCGTCTTGACTCCTTTAGCATTCTTCACTAATGCTTTTTACACGGACGTTAAGCACCTTTCACTAATGCTTTCGTCTTGACTCTTTCTGCATCCTTTACTAATGCCTTGGACACAACACTTCTATGGAGGAAGAAAGAAGTATCAACAAGAGAACCTCAGTAGTCTTGATGATGATGAAGCATGGAAACTCATGGACTTGAGCTTGCTCGACTTCAAGAAGTGGTGATCTCGCCTTTAAGAGGAACCTAGAGAATCACACAAAAACAAAAGACAAACTACATAGAAAGATCCTTAGGATCTGTGCTTAGAAGGTTACAATACTTGGGAAAGTATGTGTGGGAGTGGCAACCCAAAAGGAAGAAATGGCTCACTATTTATAGAAGAAAACAACTCTTGTTCCACGGATCCCTCACTTGAGGGATCCGCCCTATTACTAGGGATCCGTGGGACGCTCCGTTTTGCCCATGGGTTTTGGGTCATGGGTCATGGGTTATGGATCATGGGTATCCAAGTAGATATAATGTATCTATAAGATGCAATGCATCTAGTCCATGGTTCATGGATTAAAACAATGGGTCATGGATATTATCCATATATGACTTATGCGTGATGTCATGCAATGGGTTATGGGTCATGGACTTTGGGTTTTACCCAACATTCAATGTCTTTGGTCAACGGGTCAAATACTTAGGTTTCTACCCATTTATATTACCCATTATAATACATACTAGTTATGTATATGTTTGCCCAATATGTAAACACTAGTTGTTGTACATACATTTAAATCATAAAATCACTTATACTTGTTTTAGTGTTTTATGTGAAAACGTAAGTGTGTTTAGAAAACTATTGGCTCAAACCATTTACGTATTTTATTTGTTTCGTTAAAATGATTTTACGTTTGTTATCGACAAAACATTAGAAGATCGTAAAATATAAATAAACATTTTTACGGCTTATTTGTATTAACACAAATAAAATACGTAAATAGTTTGAGCCAATAGTTTACTAACACACTTACATTTTCATACAAAACACTAAACAAGTCATATTGTTTACAACTTATAGAAATGCATATGTATAACAACTAGTCTTTACATAATATGGATATGTACTTATATATATATACTTAGTATATGGGTAATGTAATGGGTAAAAATCTAAGTACTTCACCCATTGGCTAGATACATTGAATGTAGTTGGGTAAAACCCAAAGTTTATGACCCATACCCATGGAGCTTGATCCATAACCCATGACCCATTACATGACATCATGCATGAAGTCATGTTGGGTATTATCCATGACCCATGGACCTAAACCATGACCCATGATCCAATGTCTAGATACATTGTATCTATTTGGGTACCCATGACCCAAAGTCCATAACCCATGACCCATGATCCATGACCCATAACCCAAATATGGAGGAACGTCCACGGATCCCTGGGATTACACTGGACGGATCCCTTAAGTAAGGGATCCGTGGGATCCGGGGAACAGTAGAAGTTTTTGCCTATAAATAGTAAGTCATTTCTTCATTGTAACTCACCCCTTTTACACATACTCTCTCTTAGTATTGTAAACTCTCTAACCTCATATCCAAAGGATCTCTCTATGTAGTTTTGTGTTGTGTGATTCTCTAGGTTCCTTTTAAAGGCGAGATCACCACCTCTTGAAGTCGAGCAAGCTCAAGTCCATGGGTTGCCAAGCTTCGTCATCATCAAGACTAATGAAGTTATCTTGTTGATAGTTCTTTCCTCCCTCCTAGAAGTGTTGTGTCGAAGGCATTAGTGAAAGGTACCAAACGTCCGTGTCGAAGGCATTAGTGAAAAGTGCCAAAGGTCCGTGTCGAAGGCATTAGTGAGAGGTGCTGAAGGTTCGTGTCAAAGGCATTAGTGAAGGGTGCCGAAGGGTTGTGTCAAAGGCATTAGTGAAAGGTGCCAAAGGGTCGTGTCGAAGGCATTAGTGAAAGGTGCCAAGGGTGTACAATCGATATGGTGCATCGATGTACAAGATAGTTAGTTTGGGTCAAAGGATATTGATATCCTTGATGATGTTGTAATAAGGAGTGTATCTTCTTTGGGATAGGTGTTGTGTAGTGTTGGGTAGTTGTTCCTCCTTTGTAACGGAACTCGGTATCTAGCCTTGTACCGGATAAAGTGTAGGCGACGTTGTGATAGGTTTGGTTCTACCTCGTGGAAGAACCCGGTGTCTAGCCTTGTACCGGATAAAGAGTAGGCGCCGTTGTGAAGGCTTCTCCGCCATAAGGGGCTTGTGTTGTGTAGTAATTACGAACTCTCGAGTAGGTGACTCGGGGAGTGGAGTAGGGCAAGAAAGGTGTCCTTATAGCCAAACCACTATAAATACTCGCGTCGTGGTTTTGTGCTTCTTACTCTTTATCTTTGCATTGCTTATTTATATGCTTATCTATCAACATCCAACACACACACTTAACTGATTGACATAAGTCGATCTAAATAGTTTAAAACAAAGTTTTAATCGGTAAAACTATTCAACCCCCTTCTAGTTTTCCACAGGTTACTTAATGGTAGTTAGTTAACGGTCGTTAAATGTTAACTTATAGGACTAGAGTGTAACTAAATAAGGAGAAGGTTCTAGAACCCCTTCCTTATGCATATGGCCTATCGGTTAAGGGTTCTAAGAGGGAATCCAACTCAAACTTGGACTCCAAGATAACACACTATAAATACAAACCCTTGTATTCATAGTTTGGAATCTCTTGGAAAACCATAACTAGCCAAACTTCTCTTTTCTCTTCCTCTTTTGTCTAAATTGTACGAACTACAAATCCCATAGGGATTTGCGTTTGATTTTGAACGAAACAAAAGTGTTTGGTTAGTTATTGTGATCTAAGAACTAGCATTCTAATTGAATCGCTAACAATACGTGTGTGAGAGATCGTAAAGAAAACCAACTTAGGTTTTGGTGGTTTTGTGGATCGACATCCACAAAGGGACGATTTTACTAAACCCTAATTTAAGGTTTATTGTGTTCTTGATCTTGATCTTGATTTTGATTTGCAAGGAAGCTAACAAGGTACGTATGCTTTTAGGTTAATTGTTCACACTATATGATTCTATTCCGGTGCGTACTCATGATGATTATGTATTTATTATGTGATAATTAGTTCATAAATTCCAACATCGTTCACACCCATTCAATGCATAAAATATGCAGAATTGTCAATGTAAAACATCATCCCAATTAATGTAAAATATTAAGTATCTTTCTCTTATCTATAATTAGTGTTTTATCTTTATTTTTCTGCACATACATATACATATTGTTTGTTGGTGTATTATGGGGATCATAGAAGGATGCTATGTTTGAGAATCAAGTAACTAGAAGATAGGGAAGATAGGGGAAGATACTATCAGTGGTACCAGAGCTGAAGGAAATAAAGGAATGATCAAGGTGATGAAGGCTCATAGATCAATCACAAGTTAGATAACATATGGTTGAAGAATTGCACAACATTAACAACAAACTTGAAATTATTGAATCACAACAAGACAGAGGAAATAAGGAAGAATTTAAGGCAAAAAGAATGAATAAAATAAAATGTTCAAGTGTAAGGAAATAGCACATTTCGTCTCGACGTGTTCACTGAAATGGAATCAAAAGGGAAAAGCAAAACTCTTTCATGAAGATGAAGAAGCGGTTTCAGAAAATCACAAACCAACCATTGAAGATCTCAAACCACATGAACCCTATACCAAGGTTTATCGAGAAAGAATCATTTTTTTCTGGAGACTACTTGGTACAAGGAACCGAACATGGATTTTGGAATGATTTCTGGTATGTTAATTCATCTATCTCAAAACACATGTCACCATCCAAATATCTTTTTATCAAAATGAATAAATGTTTCTTTGTCGATGATAAATAACATAAGTTCAACTTACTTTTCACTTATGGTATTGGTGGCATAGAATTAACAACCAAATAAACCATTTATACAATTCCCTATGTTTCATATGTACCCGAAATAAACATAAACGTTTTAAGCATGAAGCAATTGATACTTCAAGGTTTTGAAGTTGAAATAATCTGTTGGACCAATTTAATGTCCAATGGTCTCTGACTCGAATTTGAATAGAAATTACACTAAGTAAAGAAGACTCACTGATAATGAAATTAGAGAGCATATCAAGAAGACTTGCTGATAAATGGAATCGAGCAGTCCAAAGAGAAGTTTAAGTCTTAGACATCGTCAAGTTTTCTTGAAGACATACTCCCTAGCTGATGCGGGTCAGCTAGTATGTAGGGGGAACTCAAGCTGAAGTACAAAGGTTCATCAGGGGTGGCAATACCCTGATGAACCTCTCGGCTCTCTGATCAGACCAACTAAGCAACGCTTATATTCCTTTGAAAGTTTAGGCGGGACTTTTCACTGAAGTATTTGAGCGGGATAAAGGTGAAATTAGTGAAAAGTCAAATATACATGAGTTGGTGATAAAGCAGCTAACAGTTGTCCAAAATTGTTCACAAAAGCATGAAAAGATCGTTTTCCAGTATAGGTGCATTAAATGGGTGATGTACTTTCTTGTACCTCGTCCATTAGATTTGTGATACGCATCCACCTACCCCACGAACAACTACCTCGTATTAGTATATAAAGGAATGTTGGTCGGAGTAAATATGTTGTCACTTCAGATTATATTGTTATACATATTGAAGCATTTACTCCCTAATTGAACTTACAATAATCGCATTGAGATTATAAGTTTTCTTGCAAACTTAGTGATAACGCTACACACGTCGTTCGGGGTCAAAGGAACTTCCTTTTCTTCGAGCAAGTTTTATAACACCCTAGGCAGTGAACCTAATCGTTGTAGTGTAGTATTAGGGTAAGCCACGGGTATTGATATCATTCTCTAGGGGAATAGGAATGCTAGTGAGGAGTTACTACGCTAAGGTTGGGGTTGAGGAAGATTATTTTGTATCTTTTTTTATTTTTAAGAAGAGAAAAGGTACGAATCTCGGGGTTTGGATTTGGGGGTTGGTATTTCTACCGATTACTCTATTTGTCTAATTATCTAATCTAAGGTGTATGTAGTCTATGTCTAATTATTATTTGCTCGTATGATGGTTTAAAGATGTGTTTACTTAGGTTTTATTACTCCTTAATTATCTCCTATTGATGGTTGAATTGTCACGTCCTTATTCTTAATTGCGTTGTGTGTCTAAATTCGTAGGGTATGCGTTTGTCCCTAACTCTTTGAAACTACCAAAGGGTCTCGTCTACAAAATCTCTAGGAATTATAGACTCTAACTCTAAGGTACTCTTTGGATGGTTTAGCCTACAACTACTCTAGGCGTTATAGTCTAAGGTTCACAAAGATTAATCAATCATTAACTACACAACGAATGACCTATCGCATTACTAGATCATTAACAATTAAGATAAGAGAAAACCAATCAATATTCAATAATTAAGTTTCATATTCCCTAAGCAAACACACAAGTAAATTAGCCGGACATGGAGAACATGCAAGCATACACACAAATAATTGAAGACATAATTGAATTAATGAAGTAAAACACTTATCTTGTTGTAAGATAGGGTTTGGAACCCTAAAATACTGTACAAGACAGCCTTGGTTCGGTTTAGGTTTTACTCCAAAAGACTACACACCGAAAACTAAAAAATTTGGATTCTATATATAAGATTACAATCGCGACGGCGTCACCTTATGAATTGTGACGCCGCCGGGTCGCCGTCATTAGGGTTTCGTCTTGGCCACGTTAGTCTTGCGACGACGCCACCTTATGCTTGTGACGCCGCCCCTTCAGTCTCGATGCCGCCTGATCAAATCTAGGCCGTCCGAGTTGCGAAGACCTACTCTTTAAAGCCCGACACTGCCACTTGAAAATAAGCAATTTGGCTATCGAGCCGTCACAAAAGTGCGACGGCGTCCAGATAACACTGACGCCATCCCCTTGTATTTCAGCTTGAGTGTCTCGATTCTTGACTTTGGCCACTTTCTTCAGATATCGCGCCTTTTCGGTCCAAATAAGTGCCATTCCAAAGAATTTGCCTTCAAGAGACCTAAAAGTGAAAATGAACGATATTAAGTAATAACGGATACAAAAGTGATCAAATAAGGGCTTAAACGACCCCTCAAAAGGTACATTTTAAAACCTTATCAAATATCCCTACACTTGGTATTTGCTTGTCCTCAAGCAAATGTGCTTTTAGCCAATTAATTTATAAGTTGGGGTCATGAAGCATTGGTTTAAAACAATCCACAACACATATAAGCCCCACAAAAGTCATAACAAGTACGGAAATTACATACTAGCACCTCACATGGGGTGTTTGGATACTCACATATCTCGGGTGTATATGAAATATAACAAGTTGGAAATGGAAGATAAACACTCATTAACCGGTCCTAGTACATAGATTACCATAGGCTTGAGAATAGATCAAACCTCCATCGCTTTGGCGTAAGCACCTAGGAAAGACTATCAAAGAGGTCTTTTAAAGGGTTGTAATGTTAGGCTTACGGTAGGGAAACAAAGGGTTTGGTGGGATAGGCTATTTAGTGGTGGCAAGTCAAAAATCTTTATGTTACAAGCATACGAAGAATGGCGTTGCTAAGCCAAGACAAGACACTCTAGACTCTAGATAACTGAAACAAACAAACATAAATTTAAAGATAGATGTAGGATGGTAGCCAGCTTTTTTTTTTTTTTTTTTTTGCATACACTTTTACTCTACCATCCTCTAGGGTAACATCAAAATGATAGGGATTTATAGGCACATCCCTACACTTGAGTTTTTATTACTCTAACACTAATTTGACCCGAATTGAAAAGATCAAAACACTTGGAGTATATTATTACGCAAATAAAGGGAATTTGAATTTAACGTTCCCTTCCCGTCATTTAATAAACTTTAACTTTTCCCATGAGTCCCAATCGTCCCAAAACTGTGTACAAAGGATATGACTCGACTTAGCAACTTATGCAAGCAACTAGATAATTGAACTGAGGGTTTAGGGTGATAACAATAATGCACTAAAAGTGAGTGCATACAAGGTAAGCTAAGGCGATTTGGGTGTACATTTGGGGGTGGGGTGTAAACAATGCTCTTCATTGATATTTCGGAAAACCGAAACATCACAAGAACCGCGAAAAGGATAGGCTCTGAGGGGTTAACTAGGGGTATCATGTACTAAAGATGAGTACAACGCAAAGGGTGTGGGGGAATTACTCAACCGATGTGGAAGAAGTAATTATATTACAGGTATCAAACAAGGGTATCCTAATGCCTCTTATCATTTAGTTATTCCTAACTACACAAGTGTAGTCTTACTAGCGATCTCGGGATGCATCACAAAACAAGTTCTAGAATCTAATATACTACCGGTTCACACACTAAGCATTAAAGATGAATGCTTTAATTCCTACTAATCTAAGGGCGATCCTCACATTTTGGGTGGAATTTAAGTGGTAAAGGGTTTTTGTGCTAGTCATATAACTTCCTATCCATGAGACGCTTTATTAAGACTAATGGCCCACTCCTATATGTCATGAAAAATTTTAAATTTGGTGCCAAAATTACCCTAACCGACATTTTTTCATGGTTTATTACACAAATACAATTGGACAAAGCAAATAATCAAGGATAAGCATAGTTTCAAAGTTCCCGTTTTATTTTCCCTCCCTACACTTAAACTGAACATTGTCCCCAATGTTCCCCGAAAGTATCAAAGTTATGATAATGGAAGGTAATTAAAAACGAAAGAAACTAATACTCCCTGATTAGCTCGGTAGGATCCGTGTAAAGTGGTGGTTAAATCCTTTCCAAGAAGAATGTATGCGTGAAAAGCTCCTTCCAATCTTATGTATCTTCTTCTTAGTAAATTAAACCCGCACACTTGAAGAAAACAAACGAAACCTTCGCGTAAAATCGTCGGTAATAATATATATAAGACTCTATTAAACTAGGATATAATGCTTGTGGAATGGATGTTTACTGAATTTCGGAAAATTAAGACCTGGAAAATTCCAAAAATTTATAAGTAGCTCAGAAAACGAGAAAAAGGTAATCTGTTGTTTTTACTCCTTCCTGACGCCGTCGGGTTATCCTGACAAAAACTGGTCTGCAATTTTCTGGAAAAAATTCTGAAAAATTTACATCTTTAGAATCTGGAAAAATTTCTGCAAAACATCCATTATGACTCGATACAAGCATTTGACTCGAACAAACACACATATATAACTTTTAATTAATTGCAATTCTCATGTTCACGTTTCTTTTGAAAACGTGTGTAAACCTCCCTACACTTATCCCTTATGTAAAATACCTTTATATGCAATTAAGACGAGGTTAAAAACAAAATAAATCATTTTTACAAATTTAAACATGAGAATAAGCAATCAATAAAAGATATATGACACTAACAAGCAAACAATTAAGCATGGGTTGCCTCCCACGAAGCGCTTTTCTTTATTTATGAGTCTTGTAGCTAGACTCGTAGTCGTGCTCCTACGTTGTCTCGTTATGCATTCTCAATGAGAATTCTATCATGTTGACAAAATTTTCATCGACTCTATACCTAGGCCCTAGGGTTAAGCAATCCTTATAATACAGCCTCCTTCTTTCCCACATAAATTTATAACTTTTTTCAACATCGTCCTTGCTTTTGTCCTCAAAAGCTTTGATGTTGTCTCGTTCAAAAATGGGTAGATGGCCATATTCATTTGTTTTCCAAGGCATCCTATAAGTGATCTCATCGGTTCATTCCTTAAACCTAACCGTTCCATCATACTTGTTATGGCTCATCTTAGATGTTTCAACAAACGGTTTTCCTAGCACTACTTGAGATAAACTATAGTCAATGACGCATCCTATATCTTCTAGGACCACAAAATCAACTAGGTAGGTGAAATTTCCTATAAAGACATGTACATCCTTGACTCTTCCCACAAAGTTGCAAACTCCACCTGGATACTTAGGGTCTCTCCTAATCTTAAGTCGCTCATTCATAATGTCATTGTAAACAGCAGATGACATCACATTGATGGGAGATTCCGTATCTATGTAAGCATGTTCGACATTCCTATATCCGATCATACAAGGAATTTTGAGGTTCCACGGATTTCCTCTCCTAATCTTTGGACATATCCTAATGATGGGTGATCGGGGATTATCGATTATGTATTGGTGGTAAGCAACCTCTTCCTTAGTGGGGTAAAGATTGAAATAAACACTATCCTCCTCATTTACATTTTTGTTTATTATACCATCTTCCGAATTACTGTTGATCATGGAGCCAACTACAGAGGCGCTGGCTATTTTCTCAACAGCTTCCCTAATTGTATTATCGCATACCTTCTGTAAATCCTGAAGGTCGGTGTTTCTACTCACATAACGGCTTCCGCGGTTGTATTGGTCATTGGTTTAAGTTTTGAGTGACAGTGATTTATTTGGTGTTAGGTTGTTGAGTGGTGGTTGGTTATCACCTTCCATGATGAAAAGTGATGGGGTTACGAACAAAGGTCACGAAGAAAGGGGATAGACTACGAGGAAGCTAAAAATGAGAAAAATTTACTTGATAGGAATCAAGCAAAGAAACCTGAACGAGGTGGACTACTAACTAGCTATTATATTCCCGTGGCGCCAAAACTTGATAACGCTACACGCGTCGCGTTCGGGGTCAAAGGAACTTCCTTTTCTTCGAGCAAGTTTTTATAACACCCTAGGCAAAGTGAACCTAATCGTTGTAGTGTAGTATTAGGGTAAGCCACGGGTATTGATATCGTTCTATAAGGGAATAGGAATGCTAGTGAGGAGTTACTACGCTAAGGTTGGGGTTGAGGAAGATTATTTTTTATCTTTTTTATATTTTTAAGAAAAGGAAAGGTACGAATCTCGGGGTTTGGATTTGGGGGTTGGTATTTCTACCGATTACTCTACTTGTCTAATTATCTAATCTAAGGTGTATGTAGTCTATGTCTAATTATTGTGTGCTCGTATGATGGTTTAAAGATGTGTTTACTTATGTTTTATTACTCCTTAATTATCTCCTATTGATGGTTGAATTGTCACGTCCTTATTCTTAATTGCGTTGTGTGTCTAAAGTCGTAGGGTATGCGTTTGTCCCTAACTCTTTGAAACTACCAAAGGGTCTCGTCTACAAAATCTCTAGGAATTATAGACTCTAACTCTAAGGTACTCTTTGGATGGTTTAGCCTACAACTACTCTAGGCGTTATAGTCTAAGGTTCACAAAGATTAATCAAGCATTAACTACACAACGAATGACCTATCGCATTACTAGATCATTAACAATTAAGATAAGAGACAACCAATCAATATTCAATAATTAAGTTTCATATTCCCTAAGCAAACACACAAGTAAATTAGCCGGACATGGAGAACATGCAAGCATACACACAAATAATTGAAGACATAATTGAATTAATGAAGTAAAACACTTATCTTGTTGTAAGATAGGATTTGGAACCCTAAAAATCTGTACAAGACAGACCTTGGTTCGGTTTAGGTTTTACTCCAAAAGCCTACACACCGAAAACTAAAAATTCGGATTCTATATATAAGATTACAATCGCGACGGCGTCACCTTATGAATTGTGACGCCGCGGGTCGCCGTCATTAGGGTTTCGTCTTGGCCACGTTAGTCTTGCGACGGCGTCACCTTGTGCATGTGACGCCGTCCCTTGATCTCGATGTCGTCGGATCAAATCTAGGCCGTCGAGTGCGACGACCTACTCTTTTAAAGCCCCGACACCGTCACTTGAAAATAAGCAATTTTGCTACTGAGCCGTCACAGAAGTGATGCGACGGCGTCCACGGATAACACCGACGCCCCCCTTGTATTTCAGCTTGAGTGTCTCGATTCTTGACTTTGGCCATTTTCTTCGTATATCCGCTCCTTTTCGTCCAAATAAGTGCCATTCCAGCAATTTGCCTTCAAGAGACCTAAAAGTGAAAAGGAACGATATTAAGTAATAACGGATACAAAAGTGATCAAATAAGGGCTTAAACGACCCCTCAAAAAGATACATTTTAAAACCTTATCACTTAGTAATAAGTTTGAAGATTTAGAGAGTTGGTTATATATTGTCATTCAATTTAGTGTTTTCCGCACAACACTTTGTAATTCTTTTATTTATATCAAGAAAGAGTTATACGTTGAAAAGTTAAATCTTTTAATGAGTACTTTGTGTAATTTGATATATTTAGGACAAACAATTGGTATTAGATCAAGTTTGATTTTATAATCTATTTTCAAGTGTTTGAAACCTACAAACTTGTTCAAAGCTTTTAAAAATCAAGATCCAAATATGTCTTCTTACAATGACAATGCTGATAACATTGTACCAATTCCCCCACCCCCTCTTCCTTTCAGAGGAGGAGCACAAAATCCTCCGCCACCAAACCTTGGGGGTGGTAATGGCTCTCCTAACAGAAATACTGGTGGAGGTGCATTCAATACCACAAAATTTGTATTCAATGCTCCAAGCAATGACCTACCACAACTCCTAGATTCGAGGGGGGGGGGGGGGGGGGGGGGGGGGGGGGGGGGGGGGGGGGGGGGGGAGCTCATGTTACTCATGTCCGTCTAGTAGAAGTGGACAATTTTTTAGATTGAAAGGATAAGTTCTTGATCCACTTGAATGGATTAGAACCATTATTTCTTAATGTTCTAGAAGAAGGTCCATACATGCCTGAAGCCATCTCCTCCACACCAGACAACTTTTTGGCAAAACCTAAAAGGCAGTGGACACTTGAAGAGTCTAGGTTAGCAAATCAGGACAATAGGTTAAAATCTATAATAATAACCCAGAGACACATTGAAATCCATTGTCGGGTGTAAAACTGCCAAAAAGATGTGGACTGATATTGTGCTTAAGAATGAGGGACCGTCTCAAACCAGATATGTCAAAATCTCTGCTCTTAGGCTGAAATCCAATGCCTTCAAAGCACTTGATGGTGAAAAAGTTTCTCAAACTTTTACCAAACTAAAAAGTTTACTAAATGACATGTCAAACCAAGGTGTTGACATTCCTCAAGGTGAGGTTAATGCTACCTTTGTTAACAGTCTTCCAAAAAAATGGTTAATTTCAATCATACTCAAAGAGCAAATAATGCCATAAAGACTGACTCACTTGCATCACTTTATGGAAAATATAACTATGAGGAAGAATTCATTGACCAAATATATAAGCCTGATAAAAAGAGCATAGTGCAATCATCTGTATCAACTGCTTTGTTTTCTAATTCAAGTGTGCAGGTCTCTGAAAGTGATTCTGATGTGAAAGGAGATAATAGGAACAATTAGAAATTTACAAAGAGTTTACAAAATAATGCTCATTTGGCAAGTATATATATTAGCGCGATCATATTGCATCATAATTTTTCCTTTTTCTTTTTTACTTTTCACGAATGATAGCCAAGTTATTATATAAATATTTTTGTAAAACTTTTATGAATCTAGCATCTTTCAAATGAGAGTGATCTACACTCTTTTTTTTTTTATTTGCACACTCATTATACAAATATTCAAAGCAAGATATAAATATAATATAACTGTCTAATACAATTTTTAAAATGTCTCGATCACAAATAAAAGTGCGCAAATCAATTTTCAAATATTATATACTAGTAATACAAAACTAATAAAAACTACTAGTACCTACGAGTATTACTCCCTCCGTCCTATAATAATTGTCCACTATGACTTTTTTTAGTCTTTGTTGTTTAACTTTGACCATTAACATTTTTATTTGTGTTATATAATACTTGATGAAAATTATATCAAATGAAAATAAATTTAAAATCCAATCTATTCATATATTTTTTATCAAGTATTATATTATGCAAATAAAAATATTTATGGTCAAAGTTAAATAAAAAAACTTTAAAAAGTCAAAATGAACAATTATTATGGGACGGGGGTAGTATTATTTTAGGGAGATGATTTATACACTTAAAGAAATGATTGGTACACTCCAAATTATTATGTTTAGACATTTATACCCTCACAATTATCCTTATACTTTCCACATCTGATCGATAGCCAAGCTATTATATAAATATTTTTGTAAACTTTGATGAATCTAGCATCTTTCAAATGGGAGGTGATTTGCACTATCTTTTTTTATTTATTTGTACATTCAATGTAAAAATATTCAAAGTAAGATATAAATATGATACAATTGTCTGATGTAATAAGTGTCTCGATCACCGATCACAAATAAGAGTGTGCAAATCAATTTTCAAATATTATATACTAGTAATAAAAAAAAACTAATAAAAACTACTAGCACCTACGAGTATTACTCACTGTTCTAAAAGGCTCGCAAAGGCGCGAGGCTTGGTCATGCCGTCACGCCATGCCGCAAAGCCGCCTTATGGCACATGTTTTTGTAAACTCGATATTTATGAGTTATGATATAAATATATAAATATTTTCATACTTTTTGACGCCTTTATGTCAACGCCTATAAAACAAAAGCTTCGCCTTAGCCGCAAAAACATGAGGCTTGATCATGCTGGCATACCACGCCTCACGCTATTTATAACCTTGGTATTACTGTATTATTTTAGCTGTACTACAACAATCATCCGTGTAATATACTCTACCTCAAAAACTATCACATGCACACCCTAAATGAACTCCGTGTTTGTTCAAAAAAAAAAAAAAAATGAACTCCGTGTCCTATTTGAATTCCTTCTACCAAAGCAGGCAATAAAATATTATTTCCAAATACCCTTTATGACAACAAAACTCAATTTACATACAACTTTTCATATCCTATATATGTATAAAAAAAACTATACAAAGATACGCTGAAACAAACGACTGATAAGACAGTTCCCTAAATAAAAAAACCAACAAAAACCAAAGTACTTAAAAAAAAAACTAAACCAAACACAACCAGTTCGTGTTCTTGTTTTTGTCGTTTTTTAATGGCGACTAAACCAAACCAACCACAAACACAAACACAAAGATCATCAACAACAATAACAGCAACAGCAACGCTGATCCCAGCCTATGTAAAAGCGTTGTCAGGCTCCTTAGGTGGGATAGTGGAAGCTTCATGTCTACAACCCATCGATGTTATCAAGACAAGGTTACAGCTGGATCGAAGTGGGGCCTACAAGGGTATATTCCATTGTGGTAGTACCACCATCAAGAATGAAGGCGTGCGTGCTTTGTGGAAGGGTTTGACTCCTTTTGCAACGCATTTGACATTGAAGTATGCTTTAAGGATGGGATCTAATGCTATGTTGCAAAGGGTGTTTAAGGATGGGGAGACTGGGAAGATTAGTGATGGTGGCATGTTTTTGTCTGGTTTTGGTGCTGGTGTTATTGAGGCTCTTGTTATTGTTACCCCTTTTGAGGTTAGTCTCCTTTTTAGAACTTTATTGGGTCTGAAACGGTCACAGTCGGTTAGGCCGCGTAAAAGGTGACTGAACATGGAAAATCTTAGTTGAATACTACTATATGTTAGGTAGGCCATTGGAATAAATGATTAAAGTAAAGACATCTCAGAGGGTGTTTGTATTAGATTATTATTAAGATTTTGGCTTTTTGCAAATAAGTCATTCTCAAAATGGTTTGGCAAATAAAATATAATAGCACCATATTAAACTCATAAATAAGGTATTAATTAAGCACATCAAATATAATAGCACTATACGGTATTAAACAAATGCCCCACCCTAATATTATAATAGTAACTATGAATATCATTATCAGCATGTCTTGTGGTTCTAGTTGCTGTGAACAGTGCAGGAAGAGAATTGTGACGAAGGGACATGATCAATTCTTCTATGAATTTGGGTGTGTGTGAATTTGAAGTATGCTAATAAAATGAAATAAGCTGATATTGAGTGTGTGGATTGAAAGATGTTGTCAGCTTATATATAATGTTTTCGGATGAGAAAAGTGTGTTTTCAGAATCCAATTTTAGCATGTGTGCTGACAAAATACATAAGCTTTTGAAAGGTATAGGCTATTACCCTTACCCAAATAGCCCCCCATGTTTTGAGTAAAAACTAATATGCAGGCCTCATATACTATGACAGTGTAGCCTCGAAATCTTTGCGACACCATCACAGGGATGAAATTTGTCTAATGAGTCCGATTAGCAGTCACATATCTAACAACCTCTATATGACCTTTATTTTCATACAGCAAGCCTTTTTAACTGACACCCTTCATTTATCTATCTAGTCTTACAAGTTTGAATTAGGATCGACAGTAGAATTCTTTGGTTTTCATATTCAACATATCTGCCTCTTCTATGATATTTGATGCTGATATGCTTCCTTTGATTGATAACCATACTAGACTACTAGAGTTACCTCTATTCCGTTGAGACTCCTCATCAATTCCTAACCTTAGGTGACTACTACATAAATATATTGATATGTGTCAATAGACAGTGTGATCAAACATCGAAGTGTACCAAATGTTTGGACCACTTTAGTAAAGCTTCTAAACCAAGCGAAAAGTGGATACGTGAAGATTATGAGTGTATTAGAGAAAGGAGGGGGATTCTAGAATCTAGATGATAGATGACTTGTGATTCATGTCCTGCACCAACTGTCCTACCATGTATTAATCTAAGTAACGACAATAGCACAAATAAAGGAGAACAGTTCATAGAAGGTGTTAGTATACTAATAGACACGATATCGTAGGATAATGGTTAAAAATGTAAGAAAATTTTCCATTGTGACGAAGAAATATTATATTATAACCTGTTGCACAGCATTCAATGTGGATCCATTAGCTAGACCGGTAGAGATGGTGAATGTGTGAAACTAATAGTACACGGGGAGGGTGTTTGGGATTGCGTTTTGGGGAAGATTAGGATTGTTACGTATGGAAAACACGGATAATCAGAAATTATTGTTTGGAAACCATATGAAAAAAAGTGATTATTTCCCCAGTTTTGGAAAAGCAGGTTGGGAACTGCCGTTAAAAACACCATATTGCATACAAATAATCTGTTTTGCTACACTTGACCCTTAGAAACTGAAATCAAGTTTAAGCATCTGATATACCGAATTACAGATGGAGTATAATGCTTTTACAGACTTGTTTTCAGCCCGTTTGCTCGTATAAATGGGTCAACTTGAGCTGTGGTTTATCTCAAGCAGTCTAAATCAAAAAAATTAGCTAAAGGGGAACCGGTTGAAAGTTACCTGTAATCTATTATAATGATATACTTTTTTAGACCATAGTCAACACATAACTTACGTTTTATATCTTCTTTAAATTGGGTAGAAATTTAATTAAATAACTTCACTAATTATGCAGGCGTGACGAGTTTTTTTGAAGCGTTTAGGGGATATACAAGCATTTGAGATTTGGGCTTGCATTTACTTATATAATTATGAAAGATGATATAAATCTATAAATACTTTTTGCCGCGTTAAAAACATCATGCCGCCACGCCTTACATTAAAACTTGAGGCTTGATCATACCGTCACGCCCACGCCTCACACTATTTATAACCTTGAATTCTATCAATATTATAATCAAAACCTAATAATTACTGCGTACGAAAGTATTATTTTAGCTGTACCACAACAATCATCCGTGTAATATACTCTATCTTAAAAGCTAGCACATGCACACCCTAAATAAACTCGGGTCTAATTTGAATTCCTTCTACCAAAGCAGGTCATAAAATATTATTTCCAAATACCCTTTATGACGACCCAACAGACACAAACAAACAACTTAACAAGTAGTAGTCAAATTACATTAAACAACAACTTTTCATATCCTATATATGTATAAAAAAACTATACTAAGATACGCTGAAACAAACGACTGATAAGAGACAGTACCCTAAATAAAAAAACCTATCTGTGCTCTTGTTTTTGTCGTTTTTCAATGGCGACTAAACCAAACCAAACACAAACACAACGATCATCAACAACAATAACAGCAACAGCAACGTTAATCCCAGCGTACGTAAAATCGCTGTCAGGTTCCTTAGGTGGGATAGTGGAAGCTTCATGTCTACAGCCCATCGATGTTATCAAGACAAGGTTACAGCTAGACCGAAGTGGGGCCTACAAGGGTATATTCCATTGTGGTAGTACCACGATTAAGAATGAAGGTGTGCGTGCTTTATGGAAGGGTTTGACTCCATTTGCAACACATTTGACTTTGAAGTATGCTTTAAGGATGGGATCTAATGCTATGTTGCAAAGGGTGTTTAAGGATGGTGAAACTGGCAAGATTAGTGATGGTGGCAGGTTTTTGTCTGGTTTTGGTGCTGGTGTCATTGAGGCTCTTGTTATTGTTACCCCTTTTGAGGTTAGTCTCCTTTTTAGAACTTTATAGGGTCGGAAATGGTCACAGGGATACCTTGGTTAGGCCGCTTACGTAAGAGTTAAAGACTCATTTGAATACTATATGTTAGGCTATTGGAATAAATGATTAAAGTAAAGACATCTCAGAGGGTGTTTGTAATAGATTATTATAAAGATTGTGGCTTTTTGCAAATAAGTCATTTTCAAAATGGTTTGGCAAATAAAATATAGATAACACTATATTAAACTCATAATTAAGGAATTAAGCACATAAAATATAATAGCACTATATTAAACAAATGCCCCACCCCAATAGTATAATAGTATGAATATCATTATCAGCATGTCTTGTGGGTTCTAGTTGCTGTGAATAGTGCAGGAAGAGAATTGTGACGAAGGAACATGATTCTTTTATGAATTTGAGGGTGTTTGGGTATGCTTATTTGAGCAGTGTATTAGCTTAATATGCTATCAAAATGCAATAAGCTGATATCGAGTGTTTGGATTGAAAGATTTTGTCAGCTTATCTAGAAATTTTTGGGAGGAGAAATGCGTGTCTAAAATGCGCCTTAGAATGTGTGATCTTAGAATGCATCAGCTTTCGAAATGTATAGGCTATTACTCTTACCAAAACACCCCCCTATGTTTTGACTTTTGAGTAAAAATTAGTGCGCATGCCTCATATACTATGACAGTGTAGCCTCGAAATCTTTGTGACATCATCACAACGATGAAATTTGTCTAATGAGAAGATTCTATCAGATGGATGGCCTCCACGATTAGCATTTGCATATCTAAAAACCTTTATATGACCTTTATTTGCATACAACAAGCCTTTTAAATTGACACCCTTCATGTATTTATCTAGTCTTACAAGTTTGGATTGGAATTAGGATCGATAGCAGAATTCTTTGGTTGTCATACTCAACTGGAGTCACCTCTATCCCATGGAGACTCCTGATCAATTCCTAACCTTAGGTTTAAAAATCCAAAATGGTGTCTATCTACTGAAGTACTGAATGATATGATCCTGATCACTTCCTACCATGACAATATACTTGACACTGACTACTACATAAATATATTGATATGTGTCAATAGAAACAGTGTGATCAAACGTCGAAGTGTACCAGATGTTTGGACCACTTTCGGAAAGCTTCTAAACCAAGCGAAAGTGGAAACGTGAAGATTATGTGTGTAGTAGGGAAATTAAGGAATAAGGAGGGGGATTCTAGAATCTATAGATGATAGATGACTTGTGATTCATGTCCTGCACCACCTGTCCTACCATGTATTAATCTAAGTAACGACAATAGCACAAGTAAAGGAGAACAGTTCATAGAAGGTGTTAGTATACTAATAGACACGATATCGTAGGATAATGGTTAAAAATGTAAGAAAAATTTCCATTGTGAAGAAGAAATATTATATTATAACCTGTTGCACAGCATTCAATGTGGATCCATTAGCTAGACCGGTAGAGATGGTGAATGTGTGAAACTAATAGTACACGGAGGGTGTTTGGGATAGCGCTTTGGGGAAGATCATGATTGTTGCGTTTGCAAAACACGGATAATCAGAAATTTTTGTTTGGAAACCATATGAAAAAAGTGATTATTTCCCCAGTTCTGGAAAAGCAGGTTGGGAAGTGCCTTTGAAAACACTGTTTTGCATACACATAATCTGTTTCTCAAACCCGATTCCAAACACCGCCTAGAGAGCAAATGAGGGTTAGTATTACCAAAAGAGCAACACTTGATCCTTAGAAATTGAAATCAAGTTTAAGCATCTAATATACCGATGTTGTATAATGCTTATTACAGACTTGTTGTCAGCCCGTTTACTTGTATGAATGGGTCAACTTTAGCTGTGGTTTATCTCAAGCGGTCTAAATCAAAAAAATTAGCTAAAAGGGGAACCGGTTGAAAGCTACCCGTAATCTATTGTAATGATATACGTATTTTTTTAGACCATAGTCAACACATTACTTATGTTTTATATATTCTTTAAATATGGATAAAAGAAAATTATTGGGTGGATATTTAATTAAACAACTTCACTAATAATGCAGGTGGTCAAAATAAGACTGCAACAACAAAAGGGATTGACTCAAGAGCTTTTAAAATACAAGGGACCCATCCATTGTGCTCGCTTAATTGTGCGTGAAGAAGGCTTATTTGGGCTTTGGGCAGGAGCTGCCCCGACTGTTATGCGCAATGGTACAAACCAAGCTGTAATGTTTACAGCCAAAAACACGTTTGATGGATTATTATGGAAGAAAAACGAAGGTGATGGAAAAGTTTTGCAACCGTGGCAGTCTATGACATCTGGATTCTTAGCTGGATTAGCGGGTCCTGTATGCACCGGTCCATTTGATGTGGTGAAAACAAGGTTAATGGCACAAAGTGGCGAAGTGAAGTATAAAGGCATGTTTCATGCCATTACAACTATATACGCTGAAGAAGGGCCACGTGCATTGTGGAAGGGTCTGCTTCCACGATTAATGCGTATCCCACCCGGGCAGGCCATTATGTGGGGTGTGGCTGACCAGGTTATTGGTCTATATGAGAGGAAATACATTCATAACATACCCTTACATGCTTGACTGTAGTATGCAATTTTTGGCAAGTTGTATGTTGGTAGATGAGATTTTGGCATCTTTCCAAACATTGGTAACTAGTAGTATGCTGGTAGATGAGATTTTGGCATCTTTCCAAACATTGGTAACTAGTATGCAATTTTTGTTGGTCTTAAGATTAAATAATGATTGAGGTTTTCTTTGTCACTGACAGTGTTCCATGTTTGTATTTACCAGTAAGCTGCAATTGCAACTTCTGAGTTCTGTCACATTTATTTGTAAACGGGTACATTTTGGTTATGTTTGGTCTCTAACTGGTCAAACGGGTAAAGTGAAGAAAATAGTTGTTAAGAGGGGCTGTAAGTCACCTTATTTGAGGCATTTAATATACCTAGCACATAGATGTGTGTTTGTTCGCACGTCAATCCAATCTCAAGTGTGTACAAAAGAAATACAAGTTCTAATTTAACTCATTCTGACCCTGACGTGTCTCTAAAATCTCCCATTTTGTTATTGAAACATGTTCATTGGGCTTATCTTAAAAAATATTCTCTATATTATTTTTGTAATATAGTTTTTAATCAAGTAATTTTGACCTTCTAGCATATCTATAAACTTGTAGGGTTAATCAAATACAGCACAGCTACAGAAACATTCGTTAAAAAAATGGAACAAAGATTTATCTCCAAAAGATGCAGTAAAACGCCTAGGCTTTTAACCATGACATGTTCTGCACATTTCAATCATCCATAAAACATTGAAGTATAGTAGTAATACCAGTACTACTTCAGAAATCACCAGCAACCTTTGATTCAAGTCATAAAATCATAATTGACAGATCATCACACTTTGGTCTTAACATAAAACAAGAAATTACCATATTAGCCGTGCTTGATAATTGGGAAAATCCTAAAGACCTCGACAACATGTTAGCGTTTACAACTAATATATTGCAGTAAACTTAAGGAGCCAAGGTGTAATCAATGATGTACACAGCAATGGCTCTTTTGATGACTATGGATTTAAGTGAGAAATTCATCAAACTTTGTTCCATTTTGAGAAAGCATACGTTAAGGATTTGAATAAAACATGTTAGGAACAATCGGTTACATTCAAAATTTAGATTTCAGATGTTATACTTCATGTGCTAAGAGGACTACTCTTCTAAGGAAGCTGACAAAAAGTCCTGATTTTCATTCACTTCATACGCGTTGCACCGATTCTTTTGTCTCCTTGAGTGGATGTTTGGACCCAAGGGAAAAGGCTCCTACACATACAGAAACAAGTGGATTAAGATCATATAATAAACACAAACTATACGCTTAGATAATATCTGAGAAGTAACTTTAAAGTGGTTTCATAGTAGAGGTGATAGTTTCAGCATATTAAATTGAAAATGGGTTGAACTGAGTGACACTTTCCCCGACAGGTCAAATACAAAAACCGAAATATATGATGAAACATGATGAGTAAATCAAATGATTGCAAAGTCACCCAAAGTGTAGTTCAAATGTTTGAAAACTCCAAAATCCATGTGTATGTATTTGAACAAGTTAGATGTTAATTTAATAGTATAATTAATATATCCAAAACTTTAAAAAAATCAAAAATTGGCAGGTCAACCCAATTAAGACCTACTTAGACCTGAATCCATAATTACCCGTTTTGACCCGCAACGAATATTACCCGCTACTTGCTCAACCAACCCATTTTATCACTTCTACTTGATATTTATTAATGGTCATCATTTACGGCACAGGTATCAAGAGAAGTTGGAGCATCATGCGTATAATGGAATGTTTGCCTAGAATGTATGATTATGGGAAAAGTTGTTACCTGACTGCCAGCATTGGGGCCATCCGTAGTAAAGAGAATAGGGTGACAACACTTATCTTCGTTCATCAAACTTGACTCCTGGAAGTGTGCAATTAGGGCCGATTTTCCCTGGATTCGAGCATATGCAAGACATGCTACTTTTCCGCTATGGTACTTCTCCCATTTTTTGCCATGAAATGACTGCAAAAGTATGTTTTTTTAGTGATTACTTTCATTCAATTGAACAAGAACCAACAAAAAGCAGGCGAACGGCTCATATCACATAAAGAATGAAATTCTACCTTGTGAAATTGCACAATCTGTTGTGGATCAGTCATGTTTATGAATGCATATCCCATATTGCATTTATTCTGTTAAAGACCACGAATTAGATTAGACGTGGTAAAAAGTATAACCTAAGAAAAGAATATGTGAAGTAACACTTGCCTTGAAGTCAAGAGGCAGATAAATAAAATCATAAGTGCCTTGATTATGTTCATTGATTGCAGCCAACAGCATTGCTGAGCTGTACCTACGGAAATAAAATCGATTTTATATATGCAATACCAGAGGATAAGTGAAACCAAATACAGAATGAGATCACATATACAGATATCAACATACTTGTTAGGAATGTTTTTTATCATCAATGTTGTCCGGCAGTCTTCCCCACGCAATACACGTTCAATATCAAGTTCATACTTTTTCTCATCTGCGAGACAGGAATTATTTTCATGTCTGCCATGATTATTTCTTCTCGCTCGGTTCCTCGGCTTTCCTAAAGAGTGGTGTGAGGCAGTTCCTGGATCCCTTTCAGAAGACTTATGGCTTACAGTAGTGGAAGTGTTATGAGCACAAACACCATTATCAACTGGAGGAGATTGTGACCAGGTTACACGATTTAGATGATGATCCTGGAAGGAGCTAGAGCAGTTTAATGTTTGATGAAGTCCACCAAACCCTGACCTGCCAATTCTTGGAGAGCCTGCCATTCCAAGACAAAAATCACAGAACCAAGTCACTATGGTGCTCGTCATAAATATTGCAGAACCAAATCAATTATAGTAATCGTCATAAATATATTACCGGGCAAATTGGATAAAAGAGTTACGAAATCTGGTGTCATTTCTGTTTGAGGTAACCATCTTTGTTTTCACATATAAAAAGTTGACCAACTTTTGAATGGATAGACAAAAAACCTCTTGAACTTTTTCTTGACGCGGGCTTCTGAAAAACCGGCCGACTTATATTACCCTAAACGAATATTTTATGAAAGATGGAGTCGGTTTTTAGTGAAAGCAAAGTTGGTTACCCCGATCAAGAATGAGAAATAAGTTCATTACAAGTGGATGCAATTTGCCCATATATTTATTTGCATTTCCAATTGAATCCAGCACATTGCACAGATGTCAACTACCCCATATATGAATCAACGTGATTGTGATGTTTAGAAATCATACTTCATTAGGTTATGTTTAGATTTATGAGGTTTAAAGCATATTATTGCCACAACTAAGTTGGAAAGGAAGTACAGAAAAGCAAAATTAACACATCTTTCTGAAGAGCAATAGAAAGTACTGACCCTTAAACATGTTTGCCACTGGCGAGCCATATGAACCCACCATATGAAGGTGCTTACTGTTTGGTTCTGTTGTGAAACCGACACTTGCCAAGTTTAAGGAGCCATAGGTGACAAAACCATTATCTACAAAACCTTTACAGTTTATGGGTAATGATTGAGGATGAAAACTAAGGCATTGGTTGTGCAACTTTGCTTGATCAGTAGAATAATGAGGCCCGTAACCAAATTGATTATAAGGAGATGTTATTCCAACTGGCGATGGAAAGCTATTTGTAAAACAGCAATTTGCCTGAAGGGGAGCTTGTCTCGGAATTGCATTAATAGTCAACTTGCTTAGTGAGTGCACACCGTAGATATACTCTTCATTCACGCAGCCATTTACCACTACAAAAATAAATAATAAAAATTGTAGTGAGGATAAAGAATTGATGATGAGAGGTGAAGGGTACACTACCTTACTATTAGAATAAATCAAATCAATTAGCATATTTCTTCGACATCAAAAGTATGCATACCTTGTGGTGATAAGTGGCCATATGTTTGGTGAAGTTTGTCGTTTGGCGTACAGGAATCACGATTGTATACCCCAAAGCTGGCCTGATCGATGTGATGTCCTGAGGCATCATCCTAATTACAAGTCAAAATTGGAAAAAGTAAAAACTAAATATTAATCCAGTAAAATATGTCAACATAAAAAGGCGAAACTTTCCAGTAAAGCACCTAATTTCCAGCAGAAAATAAATAAACGTTTAAATATTTTGGTTCAACAAAATGCGAGAGATTAGGGTGAATGGTGGATCATGTACCTTTGGATTCAAAAAGTGTATTTGAAGCTTCCCATTTTCCATTGGGTTGTTTTGAAGTGTGGTAAACGCAGAAGTTGCGGCCCTTATGTCATAATATGAAAGTATCACAAAACCTTGACATCTACTAGTTGTGTTGAAAGTTTCTATATCTCCATGTTGCTGCATACAAAAGAAAGGCTTGATTGTTACAAAATCGGAAAGATATCGAAAATAAGGGGAAAAGAAGAATAATCGTAGCAAGCTGCTACGCACCTCAAAAAGAAGCCTAAGCTCTGAATCCGTAACCCTGTTATCTACATTTTTCACAAGAAGCGTTCTGGAAGGGTGTTCACACGAAATTAAAAAGCCTGAACTGTTTTGATCATTATTACGTCCTTCAGAAGTCACAGAACTCTGTCGACGGAAATCCCTCTTTAAATTTCCTTCCAATTCCATACCTCCACTGCTGCTGAACAAATCAAAATCATCATCATCGCCTTTAGCAGTAGCAATACATCCCAATATATCAGGAACTCCAGAGAAGAGATCGTCCTCATCAGGAAGAAGACTTTCGATAGTTTGTGACTGATTAGTATAATTTAACTTGTCAAGGCAGTTGACTGCAGCAAGTACAGAAACAAAATTAAATAATCAGCACAAGGAACAGGTAACTGATAACACATAAACATCATGACAAATCCAACATACAGGAACATAACATTAATAACATAACCTGTATGAACCAATTATAAGTGATAAAACACTATATCGAGATAACTGTGTAAAGGGTTCCACCGTCCACATGCTTATACAGTTTTAAACCTCAATCAACCACTGCTTAAAAACCCATCCCGTTTCCTTTCAATATTAGCATTCTACATGTGGATCTCTCCTACATGTGCCCCATATGCAATGTGTTGAATTTAATTGCTAGCACAACAATGTCTGTATTGCATGAATTATAATCTATAAGCGAAACACATTAGATATATTGGAGGTATATAGCTATGCATATAAAGCAAGTTGTTAACAGATAACGAGCCAAAATCGAATTAATCCCGGTATCCCAGTCTTAGACATTCTACTCATACCGACATGAAATTTAAACAAATAAGAATTTATAAACATGGAACGAATAACACTCACCTTGCTTATCAGCTCGAAGAGTCGAGTTTCCAACATGTTCCTTGCAAAATAAGGACATCGTTTATTTCAGAAAGTCAACAACAAAAAACCTTCAAGAATGCAAAGAATAAAAGGCACCCTAACATAATAAAACAAACACATGTAACTCTACACAAAAGTTAAAAAAAGGTACCTCGCGGGTCAAATTCGGTCCATAAGTATCACGTTGATCCCTTGTAGCAACTTGCATGATGGCAGTAATGAAGCAAAACAAAAAGATCTAGAAGCACCCACTTAGTATAACACTACAGTTTGTTCCCTCTTACAAAATTATCCGAGGCTCGCCACTTATTAACCTATAACAAACACTAACACGAGCAAATGAGGGTTTTATATCATATATCAAAAAACCCATAATCACACAAATCATTTCAATGTAACAAACATGAAAACACAACACCTCGGGTAAAGGGTACGACTGTCTACATCCTACCTCCCCCACACCCCGCGCAGGCGGTGTCGGGTATTGTTTTTGTTTTTGTTGTAAACATGAAAACACGACAAAAAGTCACTTAATTATAAAAAGTCCTTCGTTATTACTAAACATTCATCCGAAACCACTTAATTTCACCGAAACTTAACTAAAACTAACAAGTAATTTCGATGTAACAAACACGGAAACATGACAAAAAGTCACTTAATTTTAAAAAGTCCTTCGTTATTACTAAACATTCATCCGAAACCACTTAAGTTCACCGAAATCTAACTAAAACTAACTACTAATTTCTATGCAACAAAAACGAAAACACGACAAAAAAACTCGCATAATTTTCAACAATTCTTTGTTCTTTTAAACACTTCATCCAAAACCCCTTAACTTCACTTTAAATCAACAAATTTCACGTAAATCTTGCGAAACACCGAAAACCCCCAAATTACAACAAAACACAATTAACAACAAAAAACAACAATTAAACAGTCATGTAAACAAATTCCCCAAATTTAAGCCCAAAACACTACACATTTACACAATTAAGTTAGAAAAACACAATTAACCACCAAAATCAACAAATTAAACCCTAACACGTCAATTACAACATAATTACAACCAATTAACAAAATCCCCAAAATTAACTTCAATTAACTAGTAATTAACCACAATTAAACACAATTCAGACATAAAGTAACCTAACTTAACCGATCACAGCTCCAATTAACACCTTAACCTTCACATAGAAACTTAACGGCGTTAATTAACGGAAGAAAAAAAATTAGGTGAAAACAAAATTAGGTAAACCAGAATTATAAACCTATTTTAAGCAAAAAAAAATATATAAAAAATATAAAATTATACAAATTATAAAAATCAGCTTACGTGTCAGTTAGTTAAGTACTGCTACTACATATTTGGGTGGTGATGAACTTGGCCGGAGAGTTGGAGTAAAAGATGTGTGTGTGTGTTGAGTGTGTGAGAGAGAAAGTTAAGTTAAGTTGGAGAGGTGAAAAAGAAATGGGCGCGATTTGTGTGTGTTGCGTGAAAGAGTTAAATTACGAATCACCCGAAAAAATTAATTTTTTTTTGGAGTATATGTATACGCAAGCTGCTTTTCTTACAAGTACGTTTATACTTTCTTTTTCTGGTCAAGGGGTGGTGTTTTGTTATGGGTTGTACCAGTACTATCCTCTTACCTCATTTATCTTCTTTTTAGTTATTTTGTTGACCAGATGAGTATAGGTGCATAGTAAACGGGATTTTTTAGTAGCAGATAGTTGTGGTCACTGTTGCAAAGTGAGGCCTACAAGGCTGATTAATCACCGTCTAGATGCTACAAGGCCACCAACTTTTCTGATTTTTGTAAATCGTTCAAACAAATAGTTCAACCGTGGTAAACGACAGTCAATAACGGCCAACGGTGGTCAAACTTGTCGGAAATCTTCAAATCTTTCCGAAAATACCTAAACTCGTTATAAAATTGTTTTAATAATTTATAGTCGTTGTTTATATCTATTACAAAAAAATTTAAAGAAAAATCTTGCCAGAAACGCATAAAACTTGCCGGAAATACCTAAAATTTGCCGAAAATACCGAAAAGTTGTCGGAAATGCCAATCTGATTAATCATCATCTAATCCCGCCTAGACCGATTACAAGCTAACGGGGGGTCGACCGCCCGATTACTGATTTGCTATTTTGCAACCTTGGTTGTAATGAACTAGTGATAAAAAAAAGTTTATGGTTATCACTAGTTCACTTATCAGGATTTATAGTTCACTTATTTTCGGCAGTTTTATATGTTTTATTAATAAGACAAGACGGTTGTTTATGGTTTTTTGCTTCGTATTTTTTGTGTTTTACAACATTTGACTTATCAGACTTTATATTTTATATTTCGTTTTTTTTTTTTTTTTTTTTTTTGTCAATTTTGCTACTTAAATTCTTGTAAATAGTATCTTTAGATTTAAAAAGTATAGTAGTTTACATCTTATATTTTGTTGTAGCAGAATCGGATACTTTTGTTATTGTATTTTGTTTGAGTTAAATGTCTAGCTTACTATATTGTCTTGTCTCATAATAGGTATCCTTTTTAAATTACAATTAATCAGATGACATTCGATTGATTGATAGTGCTAGGGATATACCATTTCTAACCATGACACATTTATATAGTGAAATTTTATTTTTTGGGTGAAAGAATAGTTATTTATCTTTGCTAATTAAAATAATCAATTTGAATTAATTTTGATTATACAGACATTAATGTCAAAATTTTGTAATTTGAAGTTTCGATTTGTGAAAGTTATGAATGAAAATTAATGTACGATTTCTAATATGAAAAATGTGTTAATTCAAGAGATTTGAGGTAATGATGGTTTCTAATTTTTATTTGTGGAACAAAACGTGTCATTAATAAAAGATATTATTGTTATCTGTTATACTGACTAATGTTGGTCAATACTCCCGACAACTTTATTTATATGAGTAATTTTGTTGTCGGGCCATCTTTTAGCGGTGATTTAGCCTTTTTGGAATTTCAATCACTTATGTTTAAACGGACTTATTGAAGTTTATAAATGTTAAATTTAAACGAATTTTTTGAAGTTTCTAAATGTTAAAATTTATATTTTGTGTGTAAAATTAAGTCACTAAGATAATTCTAAGTTTCTAACCGCAAAGCTAAATATTTCTTGTATAAAGCCAAACTAAAAATTGGGCCATTTTGATAAATTCATAACCATAAAAGTAAAAGGTCATCCACATTCTTGCCTAAAAAAACAAATTTCTCGGAATATGCCTGCGCGATCGACCGATTATGCAACTTCATAAATTGTTTGACACCTATCCACTTTTTAATTTGAAAAGTACTAGTGGTTGCCATGATGTGTTTTTGTGCGACTAACTGGCATTATACTTTTGTACGATCAAATTTTTTATTTTTCTTAAAATAAATAAATAAATAATTTTTTTATAATTTGTTCTTGTTTTTTTGACAAAAAATAAATTTGATCGCACAAAAATACAATAGACATCAATGGCGCAAAAAGTACAATGTCCAATTACATTTTATAAAACTTTTCGTAAACAACAAACTTTTTATAAACTTTTTATAAACCACATAAACTTTTTTATAAGCTTTTTATAAACTTTTTAACTTTTTTTATAAACGTAAACTTTATTATTAAAAAAAAAAAAATCGTTTAATTAAATGTCAAATTAAAAGCATTTAATAAAGTTGCACTGTCGGTTAGTCACACTAATCTATTTTACGAATTTGAATTTTTTTAACTTAATAAGTGGATTAACTTTTATATTTATTTTTGGATATTTAGTGAATTTATCTTTAATAATTTAGCGGTCATTTGAGACTCCGTACATATTTGTGATCTTGTTGTATGATTATTGCTAATTTTACTGTAACATAAAAACATTGGATTCCAACTTTTTGTCCTTTTTATGTTATTTTGGGGAATTTTGTGCAAGAAAAGTTAAATAACTTTTATCATATTTAATGATGTTTTAATTTAGGGAGGCAGGCCACATCCCGTTTGGATTTGTTTGGAGTAAATGCTAATTAGGAAAATTATAGGATAGAGATCCTCTAATGTTGAGTTCGATATAACTAGTCATGTTGTCTTACGGTCTCTACAAGATAACCCATTTTAAATTTAAAATAAGAAACTCACTAAATTTTATGTGAGACAACATGACTAGTCATGTTGAACTCAACATTAGAGGATCTCAATCCAAAATTATAACATTTACTTCAGTAGTTTTTATTTGAGATCATGAGTAAGGATCAAATGAGAAATATAATTAAGATGAGAAGTGAGATGCATCTACGCCTTATTATTTCTCCCGCTATATTTTTATCATTTCCGGATCCATTCTTAAGAGATCATATCAATTGATACAAGAAGCTTAATAATACTTTAGGGCGGATCGAGTGAAAGTTGAAAAGGGTTGGAGAAGGTCGTTCATGCTGTGAGGTTGAGGGTCGCAGCGGGTTGAGAGTGATGTGGGTTGAGTAGTTAAACAATTGGGACAATCAGTTAAATTGAGAAACAAATAAATATGTGTGTAATTAATTATAGTGTATTTTTGTGAGGTAACTTTTAGTAATGTTTTATTGTGTTTAAAATATGTATATAATAGTATGTCAATTCATTATTTATTTAAAAAGTAAGTTGTTTGCAGTTAAAATCGTTGATGTGAGTCATAAAAGATTAATTTTCGTCAAACTTTAATAAATTTAGTAAGAATTCGGCATAAAAAATAGGTGTCAAATTTGGGTTAATTAATAAAACTTTAGTGATTGAATTTTTAAAAATTATATAGAGTTAAGTGTAATATTATAAATCTCCATGTTTTTTAATAAGTATGGATTATAAACAAATAACCCCTTATACTTTATACCCTTTATATCTTAAAAAATACAATGTATATGTCGTTTTAAAATAACAACATATAAATTTGCATAAGATTATAAGTATCAATTTTTTTACTATGTACATTCAATAATGACTCACTTATTTCATTTTTAAAAGTTTAACCTATGAGGACACGAGTTTACATTTTAAATACGGCTAAATTACTAAAAACGGAAATATAATTATCAAATTGTAAGCACGGGTTACTTTAATATACAAATAAATATACACGATTGTACTTATAACAATGACTCATGTAATTCTTATTTAGTTATATAAGGATATCTAGAAAAACATTTTTAAAAAACTTTTAAGAGTATACTTTAACTTTATCAACGCTCATTATGTGTTATTAAACTTGCATCATGTGTATAACCGTATATTGAATTACCTTTAAAGACACAATATTCAGTATTAATATATGATAATTTTTTTGTCAAAACCCCGTGCGTGCACGGGTATTATAACTAGTATCACAAGAGGAGTTGAGATCCGTATAGAACTCATATTTTTCATAGAACCAATGAACCAATCATAGCTATCCATTTTTTATCCAAATTAATAAAAAATCATTTTCCACCTTTTTTTTAAAACAACATATCTTGCAAACGGTAAATATTCAAGCTACAAAAAATACACCATCGTAACGAGAATTAAATTATCTTTCTATAGATATGCATTGTTATATATTTTCGACGAAGTTTTTTTTTTTAATTTCGCCCAGAAAAATCACATGTGATTTGTAAAAATCACATGTGATTCGTAAAAATCAAATCACATGTGATTTTTCTGGACGAATTTTTTTTTAAAAGTTCGTCGAAAGTATATAACAATGCATATCTATAGAAAAATAATTTAATCCTCGTCGAGATTGTATGATTTTTTTGGCGTAACGATTAACGGTTTGTGAGATATTTAATTTTTAAAAAAATAGTGAATATATTTTAATAAAAGAAATGAGTGACTATGATTGGTTGATTGGTTCTATGACAAATATGAGTTGTATATTAAACTTTTCTCATCACAAGAGAAGGAAAACTGATGTGACAGAAAAAATATGAATCGAAGACGATTGTTATTTGGGGTAAACCCTGAGGATAAGTTCGAATTTTAATACAATACCAAACAAAAACTTAGATTGTAAAATACGTATTGTTATTGGTTACATTAAAATATGTGTATAAATAAACTCAAAGATGATATTTGTGTTGAAAAAAAAAGGTATAAATGCTGACACACACAATTGACACCTACCCTACCTAGGATAGCCGGATAGGCATGTGATGTCAACTAAAACTGAATTCAAGTCATTTTATCTCGGGAACAGTTAAAAGTTCGATTAGCTATATATTATCATTATCTTAATTTAACTACGATTACCAATTATTATTATTATTTTTGACTTTTGGTAATTATGTTGATGCATTAGATGGGTTCAACTAAAAAACGAGCTCGATCTCAAGGTTTCAAGCTAAATCGTGCTCACAAATTTTAACAAGAATAATTAAAGCTTAAATGAGCGAACAAGCAAGTATTCGGCTCAAATACAAACATATTAGACAAAATACTCACACACACACTAAATTCTTCAGCATCACAAGCATTTCAATCGTAATGATCCACTCCCCATAACGGTGCACGGTGCACCACGCGTGGTACGCCTCCATTGCACGTAACATTATGTCCGATCTTACGCGTGGTACCCCCAAATTTATGTTAGTGTGCTTTCTATTGATTTATTTTTTTACACTTTGGCCCTCCTACATTATAATAATTGCAATTCCGACCTTCCCGCAATAAAACATCAAGCTCTGCAATTGCCCAAAAGGCTTGTAGTAAAATGGTACCTCATATTGTATTATAATTCTCCATGTGAAATGAACTCGTTGCGTATATATTGTAAGATAGTTAATTGACTTTCAAAAAAGAAAATCTAAATCTCAACCTATTTTCTACAAGGTTATTAATAAGGTTGAGGAAAACGAACATACTGCCTAAGTCATTCTTAACCTTTGAATTCTATAAATAAATCAACTTCAACGTATTTTCAACCGTTTATCAATCTCTATCAGTGATTCTTGATATTTATGTATAACGAGCTCAAAAGTATAGTAGATGCAATCGCAAAAAATACATTTTGGTGTGTTTTACTTATTGTTTTACATCAGTAATTATTGATATTTGTGTACATACTCCATTGCACATAACATTTTGGTGTGTTTTACTTATTGTTTTACACAATAGATTTAGGTTTAAATAATAATAATGTGAATGTTTGTGTATTTAGTCTCGGCAGAAAAAAGATAAAGGGATTGTCTGAGGCCCTTGGGCTCCAAAAAAAAATAATTTAAAGACTCAAGGACCCACACTTTTTCAATAAAAAAATATTTTTTATTTTTCGGGTCAGTTTTGTGTTGAATAATTAATAAAATAATGAAAGTATTTAAGAAACTTGGAGCCAAAGGTTTAGTTAGTATAGGTAAAGTGAAGTAATCTTGTATAAAAGTTTGTTAATGAATGTATTAGTGTATGTATATGGGTATGTATTGGGTATGTTATGCATGCATGAATATGCAAATGGTGCATGTTATGTAATCTACGTAAATACTTTAATATCGTAAATGTGTAAATGCCCAAATGTGATTGTAATAATAATATGGGAAAATTCTTCAAATACCCCGATTGCTTTATGGCACAATTCTTTTCAGACCCTTTTTTTGGTAATATAATAACAGACCGGTTGCCTTGGCAATTTGCATCAGCCAACCATAGGCCGCCACGTGTCCGACCAAATATAACCAAAGTACAAATGTTGAATGTATATGTCCCGTATGTGTAAGGTATTGTTTTTTGGGCAATTTTATATTTTTTGGCAACTTGTATTTATACACGAGGATATTTTGGTCATTTATATTGATTTAATTAATAAAAATAAAACACACAGTCACAAAACACAGTCCCACACACACTCACACCTCTTCTTCTACCCTTGATAAACCATAATTAACACACAGTACTAACAACGCATTGAGTTAAACCGCAAATTAATGTTACTGCAAATTTAGATATGTCTAATTTAAGGTTGTACGATTGTAAAATCGCGGTTCGTTCTACAGTGAAGTTGCTTCCGGAAATTAAACTCATTTTGTCGAAAAATGAAAACCACGAAAGGTTGTTTAGGAAAACAGTTTTTGGTCCGTGGTTGGATATAAAGTCTTGCGATAATGACTGCCATCTGATGCATTATGTTTTGCAACATCAGGTATATGTTCATAACATCTCGTCTGATTCCCCTCTATTTACATTCAATATTGGGGATCATTGGTTACAGTTTGGCTGAAAATAATTTTGTTTAATAACAAGGTTTCGATTTGGGAAAGTTTCAAAATGGATTAATCGATCTAGTGCATTTTGTGATCGTGTATTTCCTGAAGAAAAAAAAACTAATGGTATAACGAATGTATATGGCATTCATCTTTTGGAACTTGTAAGAGATGAAAAAAGGTGGTTATCTGTTTCAGATGAGGATGTTGCTAGGTTGTATCTCTTGATAGTTGGTGAGCTGGTGTTTATGGGTATTGAAGAAAGGAATTGTATCCCTAAGCATATATTGGCTTTGGTGGAGGATTTTGATGCTTGAAATGTTTATCCTTGGGGTTAATACATGTGGGATAAATTTTATCAAATTACTATCAATGTTGTTGCTATACACAAAAAAAGAACATTAATATATATATATATATATATATATATATATATATATATATATATATATATATGTATGTATGTATATATATATATATATGAGGAAAAAAAGTGCCACATAGAGTTTATAAGGGTTCGCTTGGGCTTTCAAAGTTAGAATACTTACTAGTTTATACTAAATTTTACCAGTATGCACTAAAATGTTACTCTACTCCGTGTAACTTTGATTTCATACAAAATCTATTCATTAAGCTTTTGATTATATTTTATTATATTATTACTGAGTTATTGCTAACATATTTATTAAGCTTCTTGCTATATATGTTTTTGGTTTATGAAATGTTTGTGTAGTGTTTTACATTACTTTATCATACTAGTAATATAACTGTTAGCCTTAATAGTTTTTATTAGAAGTGATGGTCATTCACATTTAGGAACTTTGTAACGTGTGTTAGATATCATGATAGAATAGTCAACGGGCTCGTGGATTGGACTAAGCTAAATGGGTACTAGTTATGTTAAGCTTGCCTTTTATCTAATCCAACCCATGTCCAAGCCCACGGCCATAGAAAGCCTTTAGGGCATCTTCACTTGTATATATAAACCCCTCAAAGTCTCATTTGAGGGGTGTGCTTGAGTGTGTGTGTGTGTGTGTGTGTTTTCCTTGAAGAAATATACAACTTATTGTTTTCATCTTCTTTCCTTTATCTCTCTAAATACATACACGATCTATCATTCAAGTCACCACGTTCTTATTCTTTCTTCTTTATGCATATCATCAGTTTGTGTTTAACGTGATATAAGTGTTGGGTTGTGATAAGGTATAAGTGATAAAAGGGGCTTTACAATAACAGTAACCCGTAATTTTGAACAAGGTTAGAACACTTCTTAGTTTGTGTTTCGTTTGTTAGTGTATTTAGAGTAAAATACACCGTTCGTCCCTAATCTTGTACACACGCATCACGATTGGACAAAAGTTGGCCTTTTCATCGTGAGAGGTCCAAAATATGGGTTTTTAATGCCAAACAAGTCCCTTGACCACTAATGCCAAAGTCAATGTCTTATTTTTGTTATGTAATATAGGGTATTTTAGTCCATACATATTTATACTTTGTCTTCAAGAGTGTGAACCCAAATCTAATGCAGCATCAACAAATATTTACAAGCTTGTAATCGGCAAAGATACAACGAAAGAGTCGTCATCATCCAAGTACCAGTGATGAATTTATACAACTGGACCTGCTGCTGTTGGTGGTGGTGCAAGTGTTGGTGGTGGTGCAGAAGGTGAAGACAGAACCAGCTTTACAATAAGACCAACCATTATTCCAATCACTCCTGCTGCTATTGCAAGTCTTATTGAGAATCCTGGACCCTTCTTTTGGCCCTTTCTCTTCAGTGAATCCTATGTATATTTTAGAGATAATCAAGTAGCAAGAATTTATGAAAAGATGTAAATAGATTATATTCATAACGTGTAATTGTGAAGTTATTTTGATACCAGGTTGTATCACGTGACGAAAAAATAATGTAACGTTACAAATTGGTTGAGTGTATCATCATGGATATTGCAAGCGAGCATATCATAAAGTAAAGAAGACACCAATCATATTATGTGGGCTAATCTTAGTAAAACCATACCAGGCCAGACCAAAAATTTCTACACAATAAACCCGAAAACATGATCAACATAAACCGTCCCGTCCCAAACCAGACCATAAACCAAACACAGAACTTAAGATTAAGGTTGAGTAATATAAATCTAGAAAGATGTCCACTGTAAGTTTCAAATTTAGTAGTTTAGAAAAACGAAATCAATTCACTTTGGCTTCTGGACTGGATTGAACCAAGAATAAAATTTTCAAATTATTTGAACCAAGAACAAGATCAAAGCCTATACAGATATGATGGGTCCCGTTTTGGTTCTATGGTTGTGGGAGTCTAAATATGCAACAAGAATCCTTGCCAGCTAACTTGTGTAGTAGTTTTGGTGATTCTTTCATTTGCTTGGCCATCAATTCTATTTCATTGATTGTAATAACATGACTTGAATCCCATTCATTTAAAGACAAAGTATATGCGACATGGAATGTAGCTCAGAAAGCATCAGTGACCTCAACGGTTCAAAATTGGATTTCAATGAAAAGAATCAAAACTGAAAGACAAAGTATAAATGTGTATGGACTAAAATACCCTCGACTACATAACAAAAATCAGACATTGACTTTGGCATTAGTGTTCAAAGACTTGTTTGGCATTAAAAACCCATATTTTGGACCTCTCACGATGAAAAGGCCAACTTTTGGCCAATCGTGATGCGTGTGTACAAGATTAGGGACGAACGGTGTATTTTACTCATGTATTTATTAATACAAATAAACCGTAAAAAACGTTTGTTTATATTTAGCGATCTCGTTATGCTTTGTTGATAACAAATATAAAGTTATCATAAGTAAAATTATGAGAATACATGTTGTTTTGCAAAGTATATATATTTAGTCATTTACATAAATGTTGTAATAATAAATTGTTGTAATATAATATGTAATAGGTTGGGTAATATCCAAGACCCATGACCCATACCCATGGAGCTAATCTATAACCCATGACCCATTGCATGACATCATACATGAAATCATGTTGAGTATTATCCAAGACACATGACCCAATGTCCATGATCCATGACCCAAGACCCAAGACACATTGTCTAGATACATTGTATCTTGTTGGGTACACATGACCCAAAGTCCATGACCCATGACTCATAACCAATAACCTATAACCCGGTTTGCAACCCAAAATCAGGACTATTCTGACCTAGATTGCCGGATCCCTGGAAATGCACTGGCCGGATCCGTAGGACAGAAGGCTTTTGTGCCTATAAATAGTGAGTCATTTCTTCATTGTTCCTCACCCTTCTTCTTACAAATCTCTCACATATTATCTCACTCTCATAACCTCTAATCATTTTATCACACTAGTAGTTCTTATATCTTTTGTCGTGATTCTTATATAGGTCCTTCACGAAGGCGAAATCACGCTATTCTACAAGTCATCCAAGCAAAGGGTCCTTGATTGATTTGTCCATCCACAAGATTTATGTAGCATATCTTGTAATTCATATTTCACATAGTTGTTGTGTAATAGTTGTGTAAAGGTTTAGTTCTACCTCGTGGAAGAACTCGGTATTTAGCTTTGTACCAGAAAAAGTGTAAGCGACGTTGTGAGGCTTCTCCGCCAAGTTGAAGGAGCTTGTTGACATTGTGCTTGAACTCTCGAGTGGGGTACTCGGGGAGTGGAGTAGGGAAATGAAGGTGTCCTTGTAGCCGAACCACTATAAATCGCTTGTATCGCTACTTTCTATCCTTTTACTTTACTTGCTTTCTTTACTTACTTTACTTATTGCTTCGTACTATTTATCCATCCATACGAATTCACATAAGATTGAATCTAAATCTTTGAAACTTAAATTAAAATCGGTAAAACTATTTAACCCCCTCCCTCTTCTAGTTTTCCACAGTATTCATTAAGGTATTGGCTATTGATAACATCAAATTATCCTGAATATTAAGTGTCAATTTCCCCCGATAATGCTTGTAATTTATATCATTTATATGGATTTACGCTTGTTTTCCATTATTAAAGATTTATCAGAGTATGCTCACTTTGAAGAAGTTACGGCGTAACTCATCTCTCACATTACGCCGTAACTAAAGCGTGACTCAGAAAGCCAACTTATCAGAAGATTACGGTAACCTCCCTAAAGATTACGACGTAACTATATTAGGTCAAATGAGGTTCCGGCTGATAACTACGCACGTAACTCGGCGAAACTACGGCGTAGCCAAGAATTATTGAAGATACGGCGTAACTACTTCTAAAGTTATGCATAACCAGCCAGATCTAGTGCAATTTACGAAGAAATAGAGGATTACGGCGTAACTATTTTATTAGTTACGCCGTAACCCAGATCTGGCCTATAAATACCCCACGATTTCCAGCATTTCAAAGCATCCCATTTTACACATCACAACCAAAGAACGTGGGAAGAAGCCAAAGGCAGGTCTAGAGGAGCATACGGAGCTATCTCCAAGGGATAAATCTGTAACACCCCAACCCGACAAGGGTAAAGATATCACAATACGGTTTCATATCAGAACTTTAAATAATATTCAATAGCGGAAACCTTTACAAAATAATCAAAAGAAAACATAAATAACTTAATAATCAAAATAAATATAAGATCTCTAGGGTAAAGTCTTGCTCTCGGCTCTACTCTCAAACCCAGATCAGCTATCCCATAAGCTCATCTTGAATGCTTAAAACCTGCCGTAGGAAAAGAAAATGCTGCTGGTGAGCTTACAAAGCAGTGGAGAGATATAATGCAAACGAAAGCTAAACAAAAACAAAATACGAAAAAGAAACTAATAACGAAGTCATAGCGGAATGAGATCAATGAATCATGGATGATTCTGCGGAAGCCAAATATACAATCCGAAGAACACATAACAAATAAGAACAAACACATAGCATATTGATGACACAGACGGAAACACGTCAAATAACCAAGCACATAATAAATCAGCAAGTAGGGTACATATAAGCCAAACGAAAAGTCTAAAGGCTAACTGGAAATAATTACGAAAATAAACATGGCATTCACACAAATCAGATAAGTTACATTTAATAAACTTAACTGCAGTGTCGAAATCGTAGCGGTCCGGAACAATAGCAAATCAAAACATAGCACACATACAAATAGAAAATCTGATAGGAAAACTATAACTAAATAAACAAAAGACATAGCATAGCAATTAGCAAGTTATCAAACCAGATATCATAAGTTAAACCATTTCCCAGATCAAACCTTAATATAAGAAGAACTTATCATGGTAGATCAAACATAAGCAGATAGATACCCTAACGGATAGGCAAAGTTCACAGGATTAACTCAACAATCATACTTACTAAACTTTCAGGATACTTCACTTTCACACTAGCACATTCATCTCACACGGATCAACAATTCACATAACGATAAACTAACCTAACATCAGGATGACAGCATGCTCACGAATCACATTTAAACATATTAATCATATCCTAGCATAGTAGACGGTAGTCACATAAACATGTAAAAGCATAATCACCTTCAATAAACATATAATAAACCTGATTTGTAAATAGAAGCATTGGAAGCTACCGAATCATAAACAGAGTTCATAAAATAGAATTAACAGATAAGGTTTAGTCATCCACCACGAGCCCAAAACATATCGATCATAGCATATCATAAGTAACCATTGTATTCTGAGGGTGACCTCGGAATACCTTATTTATATAATATGAGGGAGACCTCAATAGCAAATGGAGTAGCTAGCTCGATTTATTTTGTGAAGACAGCGTATTGCACACGACATCATTCACCGACAAAATCATATCGGATAACATCAGATCTAGGATGCATCCATACGCCTTCCTACATATACAAAATATGCTCCCATCCATAGGCGTGGAATCACTACTGCCCTAGAGTCATCAATCAGAGGTGCATCATCGATAATGACATGGAACCCCATGACTAGTGAAATATTTGGCTCGAGTGTTAAACTATCTTAGGTCAAACATATTTTCATACATGACACAGATCATAATTCATCATAAAGGTCACAGATAACATATCAGATAACTTCATATCATAAGGTTCATATTCAGATATTCAGAAGTCAGAAGTTCATATCACAATGGCATATCATACATTCATAGCGTAGTTCATAATCGAAGTTCATAATCAACCATAGCAAGGTTCAACGATTGTACATATCAAAATCTTCCTAACATAAGTTCACATCAGATATTGCATAGTTCACTAGAATATGTATTTTACACAAGTACAGAATCAAACAATCAGAAAGGGTTCATAGAAATGGCATCGGAAATCCTAATAAGTAAAATAGAAAAGCGAACTTAAAAAAGAACATCATAAGGAACCTTTACTAAAAGGTCGTAATATCGTGCATCTTTAAAGCAAATGAGAGAAAAGCAAATGAATGAATGAACACGAAGATATAATGTCGTCTCCTTCAACGTAATCTACACGGATTAGATTTGTTTAATACTTATTAGCATCATTTAAGTTATAACGGATTAATCTCATTAATATTCTTAGAGTCATCGATATATTCTCATTTTAGTAATGACGAATTATAACGTTTTAGAGTATTAATCATTTATTAGCCAAACTTATGGGTTACAAATGATAAATGGTAAACTTAAGGGTTTAAATATGATAAATATCTTATTTGAGGGCTTATATGATCATCATTCAAAGTATAGGGTTTACATGGTAATTATCTCAAAGTGTAAAGTTTATAATGTAATTATACTAAAGATTTCATATTGCAAATCACATTCATTTTAATGAAAGAGAAAAACACGTATAGTATATGATCGGTCCATCTTTAAGCTTGCCCTCGGTTCAAATGACCAACATTTACGTCCAAGTAAATACACAATACTACTAACCCCGACTCATCTATCCTAACACGCCTTCAAAATACCAAAAGACTATACCGTTTGTTCCGTGATTACCCTCAAACTTGCCCCCCACAAGACACAGTACAAAACGATACACAACCTACTTAACGAGACTAGAACAATTCATAACAGTTTTTATTCCTTTAGTTTTTAACTACAACACTTGGCCATGCAAACATGAACTTATATACACTAGACCATGCAAACACATATACGACTAACATAACAGTTTTATTCCTTTATAACAAGACACCAGCATACATTCGACTTCTGCGACACACAACAACATGCATGAACTCTTTTTTTTTACTATAACCATTCCCATGCACACTCGACCCGTACCTATTTGCCCCTTTACATTTCATGTTAAGACCAACGACCGACTCACACACACATGACTAACTCTCGTTTGACCCATGATCAATGCAAATAATATACCATTCACTTCTTAAACCGTACCAAGTTTATTTTTGTGACCAGTTTATACGCCACTATCTCATGGCAACTCACAGTTTCAAAACATGACCCGACTCCAGCTATTTACTCGACTCACATGTCTTATTATGTATAATCACGCATGATCACGACCTCTCTTTTACCCTTGTGTTTTATCTTCGGTTCAAGCACGATAACATAATTACGAATTTAGTGACTAATCAAGGAAAATACATTCAGAAAATTTACATGTCCGAGCGTCGACCCATATCTATGCGACTCAAATTTGTAACCTTATGCGATAAAGTTATAAGCTCAAAAACACATTCAGGACTTGCATAAACATGCGTCGACCTTAACTTATATAACATCATAATCATGATTTCATGTGTCGACCTTATATATTATTTGTTATGTGGTTTAACGTCACATGTTTGGTACTTGCGTACAAGTTTCTGAAATCATATGCGTGACATATATACCTTACGGTCATATGTTACATGACAAGGTTTAGTGCATGATTCTTGTTCATTTGTTTGGTCTATTAACGCTTCTCACAGGTTCACGTTTTATTAAGCATGATATATTAACATGTCTCATTTTTTAATGTGTTAACGAAGTCGCATGTAAAGTTTTGAGAAGGAAGAAATCGTTATACCTTAGCAGCTCACCATCGATCACCAAAGGCCAGCACTTGTAATGGAAACAAGAGAAAAAGAAAAGCGAACTTGTGTCATACCTTTTGAGACTAGGGTTTTCATGTGGAGACTAATGAAGAGTATATATACTTGTTGACTTATGGGTTTGTGGTAATCGGTTCACAATAAAACGAGACCCATGGGCTGGAAAACAAATGGGCTTGACCGAAATTTTGCATACATGGTTTAATATTTTCTTGGTATAAGTCGACTCATTAAGTTTTATAATCGTGACTTTTATTATGTCGTATCAAAGGTCGAATTACATATTATGCACATTAGGTCTCGATATCATTTACAAGTTAAATTGAATTTCATTTAATGAGTGTTGATATATTTTACGTATTTTAAGATTTTGACTATTTTAAGGGTAAAATAGTCTTTTGACATGTTTTATATTTTTAGGGTTTTACAAAATCACTCCCCTACGATAAGCATTAGCATTTTATCTTTTCTTTACTTTCGATTCATGTATTTCGTAACATTAAATATTGAATTGATTTGTATGGTTAATATGAGCGGCTAAGCACCTCTTGGTGTTGGCCTAGTTATGATTCCTTAATTGTTTTGTTTGCATTTATATTACTTCCGTATAATTATTTCTAAGTGTATGCATGCATAGTTTATTGGTAGCTATCCTTGTTTCGGTAGTTTTGAATGGCGGTAGAGGCTAGTTGCTTAGGAGATATGACCAACTGACCCTAAGTGAGTAGACTGAGACGGGAAGGGTAAGATATGACCAACTGACGACCCTTTCTACTTGTGCGATTTGACCAACTGATCACCTACCGTTTAGATGAACTTAAGAAATAGGGTGTGGGTGTTTAAGTTGCTAACGCCCGGGCATTCACTATTATAAGTCTATCATATAGCGGTACTTAATGACTCGGCTTAGGGGACCAGGAACAACTGGACTTATGAGGGGACACCTGACTTCTCCACTTGTGGCATCTTTGCTGATAGGTTAGGGCGAATTGACCAAATGTTGTCCTCTCGACCCCACCTGAAGTAATTGAAAGTAATTAGACGTAGACATTACCAGCTAGGATGAATAACTAGGTTAGCACCACTCTCCTCTATTGATTAAACCTTTGCCTTTATTTGCTTTTATCTGCTTTAGTAGTTAATTAATTAATTCCTTATCATAATCATATTAAAATCTGGGACACCTAGACTTGATAATAATCCAACACATATAGCTCTTGGGACGACCTCGGTTTTACCGAATACTACACTACACATGACCGGGTACACTGCCCGTTAGTGCATTAGGGTAGACCATAGGTATAACGAGACTTTATAAATATTAAAACATGGTCAGTAAAACCTGCATCAGCTATATGATTTATTGAAATTTTGTTTCATCTTATATAGGTGACATGTACTTTGATAAAGTTTTAAAATTTTCAAAATCATAATTGTTTTTCAACAATAAGCAACCTTTTGAAACAATCATAATAAACATTACACGTCAAATCTGACACTACTAGCTATTACAGATTTGGATTTTGGAGAGTTACCCTAAAAGCGGAACTTGGTGGGCGAAAGACAATAAGGTCATTCCACGAGGTTTTGCTTGTTCTAAACTTGAAGCAAACCATCTAATGGTTGCACATCACAATGAGAATGTGATAGTATAAGTTATTTTAATTTTCTTGTGTTTACTACTATCACTATTATTTTTATCTGAAGTATGAAGTTATGATGGAAAAATTATCCAGATGTATCATGATGGTGATGTGGTGAAATTTTACACCATTAGATGTTTCGTTTAAAAAAAGAAATAGAGAGAGAGAGAGAGAGAGAGAGAGAGAGAGAGAGAGAGAGAGAGAGAGAAAATAGTGAGATTGTGAGATAATCGGTTTGTTTAAAGCTTAACCGATTCTATATTTTGAGCTAATCGATTATTCGTTGGTACGTGCTATAAATCAACGTTGCAAGTTATGTATCATGGGAGATATCCACTATTTTTTGTATTATATTTATGGATTGCAAGGGAGTTGGCCATTATAAGAACGTCAACTAAGGTTTACTCTTTGATTGAGACATCATTAAGTCTAATTCGTGTATACCTATTAAAGCGTAAGTCTACCTATTAAAGAGTGAGTTAGTCTATGATTTGTGTCTTTTTCAAGGGAAGGTCGAGAAGTAACTAACCATATTATTTCATTTTTGTATGGACCTAATTTATTTTTTATTTTTTTTACAACAATTATATGTTTCCCTTATCCTTACCCTTTTGCATGGCTAGTGAGAATGTCAAATGCATGAATAAGGTAATGACCATCCGAGTTTATGAGGAACTGAATGACGCACCATCGATCTGGTGTGTATTTTGGTGACCATCCGTTATGCAAATAACGGTACACACTAGTGACCATCTGTTATTTGAGAAATCAAGGATTCGCTCCAACGATCTATTGAGTTTGTGTAGGAGATGTTTGAACAAAAGCTAGGTACAACCCTTAAGCCTTATCATGTTTAACCCAATTTACCGCTTTAGACTTGTTACTCCTTAGCTTTAGTAGTGGAGATGTGTATCCTTCCCAAGCTTATGATAAAATGCTCGTCACGACCGAGAAATTTAGTGAACTACTTAAATGTTAGCACATAGATTAGTTGAGTGATTTGAGTGTTTCATGAGGTGTTTGGTTGTGCAATCGAGATTAAAACGAATGAATGCTTAACTATAAAAATATCCTAGATAATGTTTAGGATACATTTTCATAAGTTTAATCTAAGGTTTACATGAGGATAAGTAAAGTTCAAGTGGGGGGATATTTGATGACATCAAATAACAACATATTATTAGCATCATTTATCCTATGTATATTGTTTGTTTTGTATTATTTTATATGAGAATTGATACTTAATCGCTTACTTTTGTAAATATCAGTTATAAACAAGCATTTGGTGAAAGTTAGCTGTTTTGGACGTAAATTAGAGCAAAATGGATCAAGTTGGAAAATTCTAATGAACTGACGACAGATACGCCGTATCATTCTAGACAGATACGTCATACACCAAGACTTAGAATAATATGAAGACCATTCCCTGACTTTGAAGCATACGCCGTATGGATTTATCCCATGCGCCGTATATGAAACCTTGGTCAATGAAGAAGATCTTACTTATTCTACTCCAGATACGCTGCATGATATCCCAGAGATGCGGCGTATCAATCTCAAAACTTCACCAGAAAATTCAAGATATTGAAGACAACATACGCCGCATAAAGAATGAAAATGTGTCGTATCATATGGCGGTGTACGTATATTACTGAATATAATATTCTTGGACCCTACGTGAAGTTACCTAGATATAGTGTACAAGATAAACTGATACGTCGTATCGACTCTGTTATCAGAATGTATAAATAGAGGATCTACTTCTAAATTTTAAAGCAACCCACACACAAGACCAAACGACCGACCACACAAAGACACAACTAGAAGGACAAAATTAGAGCAATAAGAAGGTCCTGCTAGTGCGTAACTCCATAGGAAAATTGGCTTAATTTGTATTTTTACTCTTTAATCGTTTGGTTAGCGTGCTTTACACAATTTGATCGTACTTAAATACTTACATTTTTTTAAAGATTATATGATGTTTTATTGGATGCTCATACGTGTGTTTTGATTACATTATTACTTCATTAATATCGTTTGCATGATTAATGTAAGCCCTAAGTGGTTAATTAATAAATTGATAATCATTAAGGTAGACTTTATGCGGATTTCTGATTAGTCGTGACAAGATTAGTCTGTTGAGAAAACTTAAAAGCCGAAATCTAGACGTTTAGCTTAGTCTAAACATTGGAATGAGATACGCACTCACGTGAGCAACCAAAGAGATAGAATAGATATAGAACTCATTATATATAACTAAATAATTAGCCAATACATCTTCCTTATTATCGGCTTGACCTCTTATCTACTATATGTAGTTTTATCTGTGTATGTGCGTGTCATTTGCCTAATTATCTTTATTTACAGCTTTACTTAATCAAAACATCGTGCCAATCTCTCAGGTTGAAAACCCCCTTGCGTTAGATTAGGTTTAATTAGACTAACTTTAGAATTAAAATACTGATAGATATTTAAGTGTTAACGTTATACTCTTACTTACCAACTAGGCTACATTGATCGGGTACACTGCCCGTTAGTGTTTGTTATAGGTTAAGTCGGTTAAATATAAATTTAAAACTTGATATCAACAAATTACCTATACTAAATGACACATCAGGTAGCAATAGTTTTGAACCTAGCAAAAGTGTTATCTATAGATTCGTCCTTAGACATGACGAATTATTCATATTTATTCAAGATTAATATTGTCATCTTTGACTTGAGTATTTCCTTGATGAATGATTAAAATATTTTTCAAATATCATTTGCCGTTTGACTCATGAAAATTCTTTCATATTCATTTTTCGGTAAAACTTTGTAAATCAATATTTTGGCTTCAATATTTTTGAAAAGTTTTCTTTTAAAATCACTACGTTGATTTTCAAAATTAATTTTCGTTGGTAGAAAATCACCAAGTGAAATAACATGCCAAAGATCTTGATCTATTGATATCACATAATTTTTGAATTTATTTTCCAATGAGTAAAATTATTACTTTTGAAAAATGGTGGTCCTTCAAAAGATTGCCCTTCTAGATAACTTTCAGATTCAATAGATTGATTCAAGTTTTAAAATACGAGATATTTTAAAGCTCTTGAGTAACCAGCTCGATACTCCATAGAAACTAGAAGGGGCTTGAATAGTTTCACCGATTTTAATTACGTTTTAAGAGTTTTAAAACTTTTTGTTATTTTTTTGAAAATTGTTTAATTCGAAGTAATGTTATATCAATCAACAATATATGAACATAATAGATATACACAATCAAAGTAATATATGGATGAAAGAAAGATAAAGAGATGGAAAGACCGAATAAAGACACAGAGATTTATAGTGGTTCGACACGAAGCTCACTCTTCGCCCTACTCCACTCCTCGAGTATCACACTTGAGAGTTCACAATCACTATGTCAACAAACTCCTTTCAGGCAGAAAAACCATACACCTTCGCTTACACCAATTTTTGACACTAAGCGGAATGTCGAGTTCTTATCCTAGCTAAAACCAATCTACACGCCAATATACAATACAACACGGACTTACACCTCGTCCACTTGGATATGCACACAACCCAAGTCTTTACAATACTTCACGGACTTTCACTTCGCCCACTTTGATTTTCACACAATCCAAGTCTTCACACCACTTCATGGACTTTCACCTTGTCCTAATCTACTCACAACACTACACGGACATACACCTTGTCTAAGTTTATACAAACACAACCAATCTCGACTCACACACAATTCGAATACACCAATATACAAGAATGAAGATGTAGAGAGTTAAGAGGAAGAAGAGAATCATAACACAAGTTACGTGGGTGTGATGCCTAATCTATAACACATCGTTTCTTGGTGAATACAAGCATTCTTCTCTTGCACTTTGAGGTAGAAGGTAACGAGATCACTTGTAAACAAATTACACCACGTTAATGTGATCAATGAGAGGGAAAGAAAGAAGCATAAAGAAAATAAAGGTTTTTGTGCAAAAGGTCTTGTTATATATGGGTGTCGACAAATTACAACACAGCAGGACGGGGGACGATCCCTTAAATGTGGACGGTCCCATATATATATATATATATATGGGTGTCGACCCTATAAGGGCCGCCCCTAGTATACGCTCCTAATTTTGTACTTTAGTGGTGAAATATTTATCTAGTGAAAATTTATCTGATTTGGGCGGGAAAATTCAAATTCAAATATTTTCTTATGAATAAAACATTTCTTTTAAATACAAAATTAATTTGTATAAGTTATTTGTAAAAACTTTTGTCACATTTATGAAAATGTAAGTTTTAGGAACAAAATAACTTCTTTGATCACTTAACTAAGTTGATATATTGTTTGTACATACCTTAAGTGATGTTGTAGTCGAAACGAACTTTCTCGGTTAAATACTTATCAAGTATATTTTTACGTAACATGTTCTTACGTTTTGTGATTATCAAAACATACAGAGATCGAATAATGCAAACAACGTTTTTGACATTATTTGTATTAACAAAGAATCTCTATGGGTCAAGTGGATTCATGAGGTAAGTCTGAAAGGGAGAAATATTTGGGACATCAAATGTGACACTAACACAAGTAGTGGATGGAAGCAGATCCTTGCATTGAGAGACAAAATTAGAAAGCATGTTATATGGAAAGCTGACAATGGCAAAAGCATCTTCTTTTGGCATGATAAGTGGTGGGATGAAGGATTTATTAGTGACATGATTCCAAAGGAGTTAATGATACAGGAAAACATGGATGGTAATGAGAAGCTATGTAATATGATTATTGATGGAAACTGGACTTGGCCTAATGTTTGGAAGTCATATTATCCTTGTGTCCAAACACTAATAGTACCTGAATTGAATGAGCATGAAGATAAAGTTGTTTGGGTAACTAATGAAGGAAACCATGTAAAGTATTCAGTAATTAGATCCTAGAAAGACTGGAAGCAAAATGGTGAAAAGTACTATGGTATGATGTCATTTGGTTTTCTCAGTCACAAACACTCTTTTATCATGTGGTTGGCCATTCTTGGAAGACTAACTATACAATTTAGACTAAGCAAATGGTACCCAGGAAAGCAAATGACATATCCTTTATATGAGTCTTACCCTGACTCAGTTAAACACTTATTTTTTGAATGCTCTTTTTCAAACAAAATTTGGAAGGATATAAAGCAGAGAAGTCAACAAGAAAGCTTATCTGATAGTTGGTATGACCTTTTAAATAATGTGATTGCAAAACCTTGTAGCAATTCTATCATGAGTGTGCTGAGAAGAACTATGTTAGCTGCTTGTAACACTATATATGAGGTGAAAAGAACAAAAGATTATTTACAAATGAAAGGAGGGATCACAGGGAACTTTTGACTATCATTGTTAACAACATCAAATTCAAGTTGGCTAGTTTGAAAGTTAAAAAGAGTCCAAAGATGAGGAAGTAAGAAAAAGATGGCAAGTGACTCTTAATTCAGTAGATAAAAAGACCATTCTGGATGATTGGAATGATGACATCTCAGACTAGCAAAAATAGAGTGGTTCTTGGAAGGTGAATAAGGGGTGTTTGAATAATAAGGGGACATTCTGATGTAGCCATTGACATACTGATTTCATGTGTGTGGTGATGTAGGGTAAACACAATGGATCATATAGTGTTATATAGTCTAGTTATGGAAATGTAGTAATGGGATTATGGTTTTGGTTAATTTTAAGGTGAATAAAGTTGTTAGGAGTTTGCGACAGCTGCAATTGTATTGCTTGCTCTGTATTGGCTATGTTTTTTTAATGCAGTCCTTGTATTGAAGGATATGGGAATGTCCATAGTCCTTTACATATATGTTTGTAACATTGAGTTCATAATATATAAATTCACCTTTTCACAAAAAAATATATATAACAAGCGGACCCCAAGTTGAGCTTTATTGCGTTTAGGTTTATCGTAAAACCGAGCCACACCCAAGTTTGTAAAATGTCACAAGATGAGCTCAAACAAAAAACTCAAGTCTCAAAACAAGTTCAAACTCCAACTTTATATATTTAGACGATCCAATCTCTAACATTAACAACTTAGAGTTCAGTTCGACCCGTTTCCATCTATAAAAAATAGTGGCATTACTATGAGATCAGAAAGGGAGCAAACAATACAATACAATACTAAAGGCTCATTTGGTTTCTAGATGGGTTTAGGATTTGGAATCGGTTTTGGATTTGAGTTGGGATTTAGATTTGGATTTAATATAGAAGAGGAAAAATATATTATAAAATTGATAATTTATTATTTTATAAAATTATATATGGATTTAATATTAAATTAATTATAAATTGTGGTTGAGATAACATTAGATTAGATGTGACCCACATATTTCTAAGCTATGTCAGAAAAGATATGTATGAGGGTGAATTTTGTGTATAGTACATTTTAGAGGTTTCAAAGTTAAATCTTAATCCTATGGTATCATAACAAACAAGTTTTTTCAGTCACATCATATTCCATAGAATCAAAACCCACAAAGCAAACACCACCTAAATAATTAGATGTGTCCATAGGTCATTATCATACAAAGCCCACTAACCTAGTACTCTAGTAGCCTCTACATGGAGGCTAACTAATTTTTATTTAGAACTAAAAGTCTAACACAAAGCTAAACTAATGTCATTGAAACTTTTTTCTATAAATATATATACTTTTTTTATATATTTATTAAACCTTTTTCTAGTACAAATTTAACAGTTTTTAAGTTTATAAATCTTATTTCGGTTTCGACTGATAAAAATTCAAACCGAAAAATTCAAAAACCGAACGGTAAAAACCCCTACATGAAGACAAGAACTATAGTAATTTATGTAAAACTAAAAGTCTAACACAAAGCTAAACTGAAGCCCCAACGACAAAAGAACCTAGGCACGAAGCATTTTCGGGGGCTAGCCTCCTTGGAGGCCTCTGGCACATAGGTCAGAATAGCGGAAAGAGAGAAATCAGTGGCTCACGAGGAATGGAAAGGAACATATTGTATTTGATCTCGAAGTCCTCATATAGCACTTCTTCCAATCCTGGATGGGGGATCAGATGGGCCATATCATAAGAAGCCCAGTAGCCCACACTATCTGTAGTCGGAAAAAAAAAACACACAAACTGAAAAAACACCAAAACACAAATGCACATGTTCCAATTCATAAAACCTTAAACCATAACAAACATTCTAAAAACAAAGAATCTCAGACTAAAATGATAATTGTGAATAGTGTGTAACTTTAACTAACTATTGACGTTGAATTTAAATGGTGGCAGGTTTAATTGCTTATCACGATGAAATTGTGTTCAGCATGCACAATAATGGATTATTTGATTTTGGTCCATTGAGGTATGTACAACAAGGTGCTTTGAAACTTTATGCTTTGTCATGAGACCTATCTTTACTACTGGTCTGGATAATATGTTAGCACGCATTAGGGAAGAAAAACGGGCATTGTTCTTTTGTTTGCTTGGAAAATCATTAGAAGAAGGTTTGAAGTTGATTCACACTGACAATGATGTGCATACATAGTTGGAACTAGGTTGTCGGAATGGTTATGTAGATTTGTTTGTTGTTCACAAAAAATAGAGGTTATCTGAATACTATTTAAAAAAACATTGATTTAGAGGGTAAAGATAGGGAGGTTTTCGGATGGGTAGAAGAAGATGCTAGCTTGTGGTGCTCTATTACTTCAACTCCTTTTAAGAATAGTACTTCAACTCCTTTTAGGACTAGTACTTCAACTAGGGAGAGAAGTATACACTTGAAAAGAAAGGCTTTGGGTGATGTTGATGCTGAATTCGGGAAGACTAAAAAGATAGTGAAGAGGTTTGTGGATAAGGGAAAAGGAAAAATGGTTGATGAGGATGATGCTTTTAACATGAACAAACCTAGTATATTCGTCATTAGAGATGGTTGTTCAAGAAGACAACATAAAGGTTGGTTTAGTGAATGTGCGGGAGCTAGCGGTTTTTGAGACCAAAAATGATGTTAAAATCACTAATGCAGATCTAATTTCTAAGCACCAAGATCAATGGGAAACAAAGTGGTGTTATTTTGACTAGGTGAGTCTAATTTTTTTTGATAAATTGCATTGCATATTATACTAACTTCATTACATTACATACTTTGATTGCGGCAGTATAGTAGAAGCTTTTGAAGCTTGACAAATGGGTTCATCTTTTGGGATTATGTAACGTGTAGAAACAAAAACAATTTTAATTTGGTTGTATATTACATATGTAACTTGACGGTATTGTGATGGGTTCATCTTTTGGTACATATTTAATGATATTATGTAACTTAAAGTATTACACATGGGTTAATATTTAGTGATGGTTCACTCAGATTAATACTCATATTGCATCCAATTTCTTATGCATAATATTTAGGTTTGTGTTTTATGGTTCGATTAATAACATTTAAAAGTTTGTGTTTGTGTTTTATGGTTAGAATACCCATTTTTCATGTTTGTGTTTGTGATACTAATCTAACACTGTGATACAAACAAAATGGGATCAAACTACCCCTTTCATTTATCAAACCTAGCATCTATATACATGTACAAGCTTACTATAGGGAAACCACAACACCTATCTACATCTGTTTGAATAGGAAGCAAGAACAAAAAAGAAACCACAAGTCCCCCTTCTACCTACATTCATCATAAACAACAAAAGAAACCATCCCTTCCCTCAACTCATTGACGCTTTCTACAAAGAACTCAATCTTGGAAAAAATGTTGTCGCTAGTTTACTTTAGCATCCTCATCAACCCCTCATCCTTCTCGTGATATCACCAGTTCAATCCTCCTAAGCTTGTTCACATTGGACCTGTAACTCTCGAACCTTAAGTTTTGGAGCTCAGCGTGTCCCCTAATTTCGATCATATTAGAAAGCGATCTATTCATCAATTCGAAAGTGCATGTTGAATGTCTTCAACCTCTCATTGGTAATGGGCTAACATCATTTCCTATATGACAAATGAGTTACAAACAATCACTTAGATCAAGCCATTAACAGACATATATCAGTTAAGAAAATGATAATTTTTTTGTGGTGCAGTTGTTTCGTTTTTGTGTAATGACGTAAGACTTTGACATTTTAATATGCAAACATGATAACTTACTTTGCAAATTTAGCCATTGAGGTCATGTCTCATTGATATATCACAATTTGGCGGCAATATGAAAGAAGTGAAATGACATTACGCTCAATATGACTAGAATTTCTTAAGCAGAAATATAATCTAAGGTTAGCGGTAGTTAGCTCGTTTTTTTTTGCAAAAATATGGAACATTAATGTCAGTTTTTGCAATACTTTTTTGTTTCATTGTGATTTTTCATGATTGCATATTTTAGGAACATTTTTCTTAATTTTACCTATATCGTTAATACAAATATCGCATTAAACGTTATTTTATTTTTGATCTTACCTAAGTTTTGTTTACTATAAATTTAATTTTTATAAAGAGGAACCTCTTAAAGCTTGTCAAGTTTAATAGATATTAAAACAAGCTTTTTCAAATTATATCTTCATCACTCAAGCATTTACATTGTGATTAATCATATCTTGATATGACTCTAAACCATAATGTATGATAGTAGTCTTTAGAATGCTTTGGTTTCTTAAAAACTAAACATTACATATGTATTTACATATTTCTAAAAATAGAAAAACAAGCACATGACATCATGTGATGCATCATTGAAATCCTTAGAAGATTTCACTAGATACTTTGTGTAGATTTAGGCTCTACATATCTTACACAATCTTGCATAGATATGGTTGACTTTGGCAAAATTTTGAGATCTTGCTGTCAGACCTCGGCGGCATCAAATATTAACACGGGCGGAACCCTTTCAAGGGTTCCATGGTCCATGGTGCTTGCTGATGTTTTTGGCTATAAATAGCAAAGCCAAACCAAGTAGTTTTTCATCCCTTTCTATCATATTCTCATACATTCCTTCTTTCTAACATTTCTAACTCAAGCATATCATATTAGTGATCTCTTTTGTAGCAAAGAAGATCAAGTCACATTTAAGCTTCAAACGAGAAGTTGGAAGTCTTGTTTGTTTGTTGTTGTATGATCTTGTGTTGATTCATACATCATTGTTGTACCAAACCATCATAATCTTGTGAGTGTGAGTGGTTAGTATTTTAGTCCTTAAAATACGTTGTGTGTGGGAGTGGTTGTACCCTTGAAAAAAACTCGACATCTAGCTTAGTGTCGGAAATATTGTGTAAGCGAAGTGTAAAGGTTTCTCCGCCGGTGAAAGGAGCTTGTTGACTAGTGAAGTTAAACTCTCGAGTGTGAGACTCGGGAAGTGGAGTAAAGCAAGGAAAAAGATTCTTGTAGACTGAACCACTATAAACAACTTGTTGTGGTTTGATTGTTTCTTTCTTATCTACTCTTTATATATT
>OU343220.1:293458161-293677974 GCA_910596185.1 Chrysanthemum makinoi
GAAAAAGAAAGAAAAAGGCTCACTATTTAGGAGGGAGTAATAACCTAACTAGACCGTTACAGTTGAAGTTCAGAGCTACAAGGATTTGTGCCATCAGCGCCAAAGATCAAATTCTAAGATTGTCGGAAGATAGAACTTCAAGTTTGCCTCAGTATCTAGACTACAGAGACTCTACGCTTTAACAAAGTCAACATAGTTTATTATTATTGTAATTTACTTTGTTTATGTATTTATATGTCTCATTGTAACCATTCACGTGTGACGATATCTTGAAGGGAGATTGTTAGCCTCGCTCTTTTATAAAGATAACGTCACTTACGTGAATTGGACTAGATTCATAGTATTCTTTGCCCGCAGGGACTAGTATCGTTTAAGTGGCAAAGTTGTAATGTGTAAAGCCTATAAATACCCCTCATGACTATTCATGAGGGGTGAGATTAATCATTAGGTCATTTGTATTGTTTTCATTTTAATCAAGTTATCTTGTGTTTCTCCTCCCTCTCTCTACTTTCTCTCACTAGGGAAGATGAATCTTTTCATCTTCTTCCACCAACCTAGACCTCCCAAAACCACATAAATCATAAGTTTATCGATCCTAACAACCTTTGGTGCTAGCCTAGTTATGATTCCTTGAATGTATTGTTTATGTTTTCATGCTTCCGTATAATTGTTTCTAGTGTATGCATGCCTAGTTCGTTGGTAGTTACCCTAGCTTCGGTAGTTTTGAAATGTGATCGTATCTAGTTTCTTAGGAGAATTGACCAACTGACCCTAAGTAGTTAGGTAGAGTTGGGAAGGGTAAGAATTGACCAACTGACGACCCTTCCTCGCTTGTGCGAACTGACCAAATGATCACCGATCGTCCGGATGAACTTAAGAAGTTAGGGATGAGTGTCTAAGATGCTAGCACCCGGGAACTCATTATTTTGAATCTTGCATGTAAGGTACTTAATGACTTGGCTTAGGCGACTAAGAACCACTTGACTCCCAAGGGGTAGGCTAGGACGAAGTGACCAAATGTTGTCCTAGCGACTTAAACCTCCACTTGAATAAATTAGAAGTAATAAAACATGAACATTACATGATAGGATGAGTAACTAGGTTAGCACATTTTCCCTCTATTGATCACAACCTCTATTTATTTTACGCTTTTATTTCTTTTTTCTTAGTTAATTAATCATTTCTACCTCAAACCAGTTAAAACCAATGACACATAGACTTAATTAGAATCCACTCACATAGCTCTTGGGACGACCTCGGTTTTACCGATTACTACACTACACATGCCCGGGTACACTGCCCGTGAGTGCATAAGGTGGACCATAGGTAAACGAGACAATTATAAATATTAAAACCTGGTCAGAAATCCTGCATCAAGAACCCAAAAACCGAACATAAGGTCTGACCACACGAAGACACGATCAGAAGGAAGAATTCATAAGCATAAAAAGGTCCTGCTAGTACATAATTATATAGGAAGATTTGTTTAATCGTTATAGTAAGCTTCAATAGTTTGTTTAGTTTCCATGTCTCAGACTCGCATTAAAAACAACATTTTCTTTCACCCATTAAAGTTTATATGATGTTTTATTGGTTTTCTATGTGTATGTTTTGATATCTCTTGATTATCGTGACTTGTCGACTCGGCTCGCACAATTACTTCATTAGCATCTTTGCATAGTTAATGTAAGCCCTAACGGGATAAATAATATAACTAATTAATCATTAAGTTGCACTCAGATCGGATTTCTGATTAGTCGTGACAGGACTTTTCTTTATTAATTACTTAAAGAAATCTAGGGAATTTAGTTAAGCTAAATGTAGGAACGTATACACTTACACTAGCAACCATAGATAAAAGAGCGTAGCTAATACTCATCATATATAACTAAATGATTAACGAGCATATCTTCCTTACTATCGGCTTGACCTCTTATCTGCTATCTGTATTCTATCTGTGTGTATGTATCATTCACCTCTGTACTTTTATTTTATTAGTTTTAGTTAATCTACACATCGTGCCAGTCTCTCAGGCTGAAAATCCCCTTGCGTTAGATTAGGTTTAATTAGACTAACTTTAAGATTAAAAAACTGATAGATGTTTAAGTGTTAACGTTCCACTCTTAGTGATCGACACTTTACTTACCAACTAGGCTACATTGATCGGGTATATTGCTCGTTAGTGTTTGTTATCGGTTAAGTTGGCTAAATAAAAATATTAAAACATGATAATAATAATTACCTATACTAAGCGACATATCAAGTTTTTGGCGCCACTGCCGGAGAGTGAATTATTTAATACTTGCTTATTTGTTAGTATTTTAATTTAGGTTTTTAACACTAGTTTTAGAGTTAATTACTTAAATGGTCCCAGTGGTTTGCTGAACTTAACGAAAACCGTCCCTATACTTTTTTTCATGGATCCTCTCCCTGTGGTTTTTGACCCGTAACAGGTTTGGTATCGATACTTTTTTCACGTATCATCCCACTCATAAATAATCTTCTCAAATTTCATAACCTCTGAAGTCAGAAGCAATCCATTCCAAAAGGTGTCAAGAGACCACTTCCCCCACATAGTTGAATTGATGCAGTCAGTCTCTTAGACTAGAGCTCACGAACCCGAATACACATATACCCGAAGACAGAGAAACTTATACCATCGAAGTAGCAGATTAAGTCCGATAGCCAAAGAATAACCCCGATGTATACTTTTCTCTCCCCCTGAAGAAAGTGTATGAAGCTCAAGAACCCGGTACCGAATGCCCAAAGAGAATAACCGATAACATTGAAGAAGCAGGCCGAATCACTGATTATCTCTGCGGAGGACTATCTATGCGGATGTCAACTCCAGAATAAGTGATTATATCTCTGAATCACTGATTAAGCCCTCAAGTGAAACAACTGAGCATCCCCAATGTACACAATCTCTCCCCCCGATGATTGTGATAACATCAAAATCATCACACACTTGTGTACCTCTTTTATCTTCAGAAACTTTCTATTACATCACTTCCCCCACGTAGTTGGAATAATAACACTAAAATCCTTGATGAGTAAAACCTTGAGATTCTCTGCGGTCATGACAATTGTCTTCCTGGGATATCTTCAATCACTTAGAAGAGTTAAGTTCATCAAGTTTACTCGCCATGAGTCAAACCTTGAGTTTCTCTGCGGTAATAACATTTGTCTTCCGGGATATCTTCAATCAATTAGAAGAATTAAGTTCATCAAGTTTACTCGCTTTGTGTTTAGATGTGTGTCTCCTTCCCCCTTGCTGGTTTTGATACTTCAGAATCAGCAACATATTGTAAGTCCGTATACAAGAAATCTTGTTAAGAAGATCATAATTAGCTCAGATGTATCTGTGAGAATCAACTTGCTGAAGAAACAGAATGAGCAAGTCTAATTGGGGATTAAATCTGGCTTTCCACTCTCCCCCAATTAGTGCTCTCCCCTAAACCGACAATCTTTCAATAAATGCCCAGATTAAGAAGAAGTCTTTAGATCGTTAAATGCAACTCGTCTTTAGTCTTCTAACATGTAGCAGAGAATGTAGAAAAGACTTTAGACTCGACCTTCTTCAATATTGTCCAAATGGGGAATAGAGTGTTAACATCTTCAACTCACACCAAAAAGCATCCCACCAAAAAGCATCACAATTAACTTACATCTTGCAAATCCCCTTAACTAAAATCCCTCCCAATCAAACAAGAACAGAAAGATGTTCATCAAGGAAATCAGCAATCAGGCCGCAACGAACACACAAGATGGTAAGACCAAACTACCCATCACATCAAACAAGAACAGAGAGATTGTTCGGAATCATCATGTTGATGTATACGTGAAGCATTAACCGGAAGCACTTTGTCGATAAACTCATCAATCCGAGTGAAGATGTCAACCAACGGATCCTAGAAGAAACTCCATGTAAAGATGATCCGATAAGAAGAAGCTCGGTTCTTACATGAGTTAGGAGCCGTATGACCATATATTCTCATAAGTCAATCAACCATGCAGAATTATCACACTTCTTCTCCCCCTCAAGAATTGCATACGGAGATGCCATTCTTGATTAAACAAGTGAACATCATCCAAATGTATTCTATTCACACTTCTCCCCCGCAAAGTTAGCACATGATGTCGCCATCTTCATTATATTGAGCAAGTGGAATAAGAGTAATTATCAGTAGACCGGTTGACTTAATGACTGAAGCGCATGGAAAAAGCATGAAGCATGTTGATGAGAATGGTCATAATAAGAAGATTTCTCTTCTTCAAAAGATAAAGCGCACTGAAACATACACTTTTCTTTTCTTTAGAATACGAGGCATGAACTGTTGTGTTCATACGTCATAAGAATATTTCTCTTCTTTTGAAGATAAAGCGCACTGAGACGTACACTTTTCTTTTCTTTAGAGTACGAGGCATGAACTGAAGTGTTCATACATCATTATCTCTCTCTTTTCAAACTCTCTTGGCAAAACTTGTAATCAACCCCATTATCATTCTGTAGGCTCTTTGTCGTGACAACTGATGGAGAAAACCCAATATGATGAATTTGACCCTGAAGTAAACTACCCCGAACTCGTGACTTAAACTTGCACATATGTTACAAAGAGCGGTGCCGATTTCCATTAGCATCTCTAAGTACTCTCTATGTACTCTATACTCTTCAACCAACCAACCATCAAGTATAAGACGTACATCACCTCTTGAAAATCCACAATTGAATGTGACACTGAGCACTACAACGTAACTCCTTAAAGTGATAGTTATTTTGTGGTGGTAAGAGCCCAATTCCCCCAAGTGGTAAAAGAAAAGGTAAAAGACACCCAACAATAACTAGATTTCCAAGTCTTCTTATTTGAAAAAGCTCGAACAAGGATCATGAAGAATCTTCATCCAACCATCCCCGATACCTTCGGATACTAAGTACACTTGCCCGTGATATTTCACTTCAACCTCAAATAAATAATAGTGAATAAACCCCGTTGTCACAACTTCTGATTAAAAGCTCACATCTAGCCTCCTTTAACGTTTTAAGTGAACTATGATAATGGTTTTCATCCTGACCATGGTGAAAAGCACATAACCCCATAAAACCAAGTAATAACCAAACTGTCATGACGAAAATCCAAACACATATCCAATTCATGAAGTACACCCTTTTATCCCCTCTTCGAAGTAGAAACCGTAGCACTTGCATCAGATAAGATTCAAAATTACACTTTCCCTTTCTCCAGGATGGTTCCATCATCACAGGATTTTACAATTCTATGGTTTAAACCGAGAAATAGTATCTTTCGCGGGATTTTACAAAACCAAGAGTAAACCGTAAGATAGATCCGGAAATGCACATTACAAATACCAGGATGTTTATATTGTCACGGGATTTTACAAGTCTATGATTTAAACCGAGAAATAGATTCTTTCGCGGGATTTTACAAAATCAAGACAAAACCGTAAACAATGTCAGCTTGAATGTGTTATGACAACTTTGGTTTCAGTGAATATCAGTTTTAGGGGAACATGCAGTGGTTCATCAGCGGTTCATAATCCAGCTTCAACGAAATCATTAACAATTCTTTACCCAAATGTAGACAACTTCACAAACCACACTAAGTCGAGTAGTAAAACTACTTCCCCGAGGTTAACCGAAACACATCAAAGTACACGTTTCTCCCCCATGATGGTTTCGAACTTTCGGAAGCATACTACTTCCCCCTGATGTTGACCGTAAACCATCAAAGTACACGTTTCTCCCCCATGATGGTTTCGAACTTTCGGAAGCATCATAAACTTGTACGACCATTTGCACGAAAAGTTCTTGTCATAAACAAGCATCTTGAAAGATCACGACTGACGTTGAAGATTCTTGAAAGATTTTGCTTAGACTGTGAGGTGTCATTGACATTCACTGGCATTGAATATTCAATGGGAATTGCTGATCACATCTCAACCATTCAATCCTTTGGTAAACACATCATTCACTTATTCTGACGGCTATTGTAGTGACCACAAGGAGAAGTAAACCCGATATATCAAACTTGAACATGAAGTAGAGTTCCCCAGATTTGCTACTTAAGCTTGTACTAATCCTTGTGAAAATGAATCGGTGTACCCAATGAACAAAAACACTTGACGAAGCCTCGACTGCGTGAGACACCGAAGTAATAGCTACGTTGTGGGTTAAGTGAGAAAGAATCACAAACGTAACTAAATAGCCAAGCCATTATCACATCCAATAAACGCCCAAACAAGTCATCTTCGCGGAAGGGTAAAAAGAAAGAAGACGAAATAAGTAAACAATCCCGGAAAACCTCACTTCAATTCCAAATAAGAAATACCGAACACAAACAACCCCGTAGTCAACCAAGTTCCAAAAACAATTCAAGTCGTGACAGAATATCTTCCGTGAAAGTGTATACACCAAAGTGTCACACCTCATAGCATAACGAATCTCAGCATCACATCTCATAACCAAACTACATCATCATCTTACAACACGTACGTCTCATGAGCACAAAAAATAATACCCGATTCAAGAATAGAATAACATCCGGTTCACTTCAAGCCCACATAAAATTAGCACACGATGTACGATCCATTAATAATCCAAGTCCTAGACAAAGTCTATCCCAAATCCGTCAATCTCGCTCCAATTAAGTCCAATCCACGGTTGGCCCACGAATGAGATAGTAATACACGGCCTTCATATATACTACCAACAATATTAACATCTTTCAAGACCAAAATACCGACAATAGATTAAAGTTAAACTTTGTATCCAATGTTCTTTGTAAAAATTCGGATAACACATAGTGTATGTAAGATTAATGTAGCCTGGACTTTATCAGATTCATTGCTAAATACCTTCGGCCCACATAAACTCCTCCAGGCCCTTTCACCAAGTTGGTACTCGATCCACCTAAACATTCGGCCCATGGGAGATTAATGAAACGTTTCAAGTATCACAATCCTAATGTTTAGGACTTATAAAACGTACACTACTCTTATTATTAACCCTAGATAATCTCACCAAACCCTAATAAATCTCACACTACCACAAGCCTCCATATCAGTCCGCCTCTCTACAAACCAGTCTCACACCCAATTAAAGACAAAATAATACGCCTCTTATCTCATATTTCATCTTCAAATCCTAATCAAACAAACGAATCTGCCATTTATCACGATGAAGAAACGCATCATCAAGTCACGATGACCACGCCACAGGGTTGGTTAAAGGTTTTAGATACAACTTCGACATCACCCAAACGGTTCAAGGTAGGTATCAAGTGTTCCATCATGTGTTGAGTCATAACCGAACCAAAAATACGAGTCTAGCATTATTGTTATGATTCTCTTTTTGTTTTTCATTAAAATGAATCATGAACAAGATTTGAAACCCTAAATGGTTTTGAATTCTTTTCTCTTATATTTGGATATAGTCACAACCTTTAGATCAATGATGGTTTTCTTAGGGTTTGAAAGAATCTGAAAAGATCTTTGATTAGTCTTTAACCCATGAGAAACTGAGATCTCACTCATCTTTTCAGTTAAACATTGAGATTGAGATGACCGAGTCAAATAATCGGGTTAACACTCTTGTTATACCACGAATTAATTATATTATTTGAAGATGAGATGAAGCAAGGTCTTCAAAGTAATCTGTGATGAATATTGTGAGGGTATGACCCTTGAGGTCTTGATAAAACATGATAAAACCCCACAAAGATCTGAGATTTTCTTTCAATGAAGTATGATCAGTGATGTATATCTTGATAGGATGTGTTGGTGCAACTAAACTTGTACCCAATGAGAGATTATAACTGAGATCTTGCTAATGAATTGTTTTTTTTTCAATTTAGATTCTTGTTGAAGATGAATCAAAATAGTTGAGGTTGAAATATGTAGTGTCACGTTGATGTACAGGTTATGATTCTTTGAATAGGTTGATGTTTGGTAGTTTAGGACTAGATCTGTAAATGATTGTTGATGTCCTGATGTAATGAGGTTGTGGTCAATGGTCAAAGTCTTCTTCTTCCTTTCTGTTTAGTCGCTTTTGTTACCAACTCGCTTCAATACCAAACTCGCATCTTTACACAACCTGACAACTCGCTTCAGAACTAACCCGCATAAGTAACAACACGCTCAAAAGCGGGTTGAGTGCAACTCGCTCAAAAGCAAGTGCAAATAAACCATATGCTAGTTAAGTAACTCGCATTGAAACTGGACCAGAAACCCAACTCGCTTAAAAGCCATTGTATTTGGTCATTATGGTAACAACTCGCTTGCACTTCAAAAACGTTATAACAACTCGCATTAAAGAATGCTAGTACACAACTCGCTTACTTTTCTTTGAATCTGGACATAGTTGCAGTCAAAACTGTCAACTCGCATAGATAAATTAGGCAACTCGCTTCATAGAAAAAGGCAAGATTTGATCATTTTATCACAAAACCCAGAAAGCTGAATGCAAGATATTTCATTAGACCAATGTTAGACCACGAGGAAAACAGTTTAGACAACCTTGAAAGACCAAAACTGATGCAAACATTTTGAAAGCATCACGAAACCAGAAAATGACAACCCAAAACATTTACCAATATGAGTCAAGTTACAAAAGGTAGCATAATATAAACGAATCAGTTTTGACCAAAAGACATAACACAACCAAGCATTTAAAAAGTCATTTAAAAACAGATTCAAACAACTTGTAAAATCAGTTTTTACTATAATCATACTCGACCATCATAAACAACTCATCCAAACATCATCAACCCACATCAAACATAACCAACTCGCATTAAAAAATCGAACAAACCACATTAAGAACCATACGAATCAACGAAACAACACAACCATGGCTCTGGTACCAATTGTAGGATCGTGAATATTATGTTGTTTAGATGATTCGGGTGGTCTAGGACAATGATTAAATAAGAAAGCCATTAGAGAGATGAAGAGAGTTGAGAGGAGGTTCTTGAAAGAGAGTTGCTTTACACAAATGAAAGGTTAGATTCCAAGAAGCCACACCCCTTCCATGGATGGAAGGGGTATTTATACTTACAAACAATACATCCTCCTATCGGACTGTGGATCAGGCATACAGTGGGTAAAGACCCGTCCTTCCTCCACGGTGTTGCACTAAACTAAACTATGCTACAAACTAACTAATTAACTACTAAATAACGTAAATAACGACACGTCTACGAGCTAACATATGCTAGACCATAATTGGGGTGACTGACACTTTAACATGGGATTTTCTAATTCCTAACATTATATATTTGCATTTCTTGTGTATATGTGTTTCTCTGCATTTTTCTTGTTTTTGTGCTTGTTTGATTTCTGCATTTTTTTTGTTTGTTTTCGTTTTTGTTTTTCTGCATTATTACTGTCTTTTGTATTTTGCTGAACTAAACGATACGGCGCATCTAATCTCATAGATACGGCGTATTGAGTTTTTATTTTCCGTACAACGTATCTTATTTAATTATTCGGGTATGACGCATCTAATCTCATAGATACGGCGTATTCTGATTTTAATCAGAATTAATTAAAACCCTTAAAAGTCATACGACGCATAAGCTTTTGCTCATACGGCGTATTAATATATTTTTCAAAACGTGTCCGAATTTTTAAATCTAAGACGTATCGATTTATCTCGATACTACGTATTTATTTTATAAAATAAAAAGCATAGATTTTAAATATAACGGGAGTACGGCGTATTAGCTTTTCGATACGACGTATTTATTTTCTTCTATAAAAGCAAATTAGAGAATCAAAAATATGTCGCTTGATTTTGGTCAAGACGGCGTATATTTTGATCCGATTAAAAGATGATCTAAATTTTTATTTCTAGCATACGGCGTACCAAGGTACATGGTTACGGCGTATCATGTGCGATATCGTAGCTTTTATTTTCCATATTTTGTTCGGTTCCTAGTTTTTGTACTATCTTACGATAGAACCGGTCCTACTGACGTATTTATTGTTGTTCTCAGGAATCATTATGGGTAATGACATGAAGGAGTGCATGACTGAAACCGGTAAAGACTATAGATCAAGTGTTGCTAAGCGTTGGATTAGTGAGGAAGACAAGTTTGCATTAAAGGAGCAATTTCTCAGGGAATTACGTGGAAACACTTTTGGTGGATCTGAGAATGAAGACCCGGTGACACATCTTGAGAAAATCTATAACATTGTTGAATTGTACACTCTTATTCCCGATGACATGGATCAACTTATGCTTCTAGTTTTTCCAAATATTCTTACTGGGGGTGCAAAGGAATGGTTAAATAGCGAACCTTCTGGTTCCATCTCACTCTAGGAGGATCTTAAAAAGAAATTTTTGATACAATTTGGGCTTGAAGAGCCTTATGCTAAAGATCTTGAGTTCGTTATTTGGTTAAACTGCAAATTCCGCAACTACAAAAAGATGAGTGCAACTCTCAAAAGCGAACTATGGTTCTATTGGAAGAGAGGGAACGATGAGGAGGAACTAATTGATGAAGTTTCTGAGCTATTTAGAATTTATACAAACCTATTTGATTACGAGACTCCGGTATGCAAGGAGTTCAGAGAATTCAACTATCTATTGAAAATTGATGAAGATCTGCCATGGTTAAAAACTTTTGATGACAATACCTGGTATTACGAGACATATAGCAATACACCATGGGTTTTCGAAAAACCTTGGAAGGAGACGTGATTGAACATACATGTGAGCCCCTTCGCTTCAAGAATGGATACGAGACATGGCCAACATGTAATTAAGAAAAGGAAAAATCATGTAATGGAGGTGATCTTCCCAGAATGAAATGGATTGGGAATAACATCTATTTTCAAACTCACGAATGTTATGACTTTCTTGAGAATAGTGTAAGGAAACGCAAAGCTTTGTTTGAAAAGGATAGGTTGGAGTCTTATGAAGATGATGAGGATGCTTTGGAATAATTACAAGATTATTTGGAAGCAAATAATGAAACCTATTTTGTGGATCTAGATGAAGAAGCATTTAAAGAAATAAGATGTAAATTACTTGGCATACCATACAAAGAACCACCAACATTCACAACTGAGAAATTCAAAGCTGTCAAGTATTCATTTGAACTATTAGAAGAATATGTTGCAATTAAGTTAAACAATTACGACACTTTGCTAAGGACTGAAGATAATATGTCAAATGCTTACCATGACATTTTTCGCAAGAAAGACGAAGGGTGGCTCGTGGCTAGATAGAAGTAGAGCTGAAGATGAGACTAACTTAAAGACTCTGGAATAAAGAGAAGTGCTTACCGGGAGACAACCCGAAATTTTTACTTTTTTTGTTTTTGATTCTATCAGACCTGCACATCGACTATGGCACATCACATAAAAAGGGTGTGGCGTATCGACTGTACTGGTCATTTCTATCCTTTTAATTTTCTGCATTTTAATTTTATATATGCACATAAAAGTTTCTGTCATATGGTTTTTGATACGGCGCATCTTGGTTTTGCGATGCGACGTATCACATCTTACTCGTACTTTATTTTAGTTTTATTCCAAGCTCGATATGGCGCATCCCTTCTTATGGATGCGGCGTATCAACTGACCTGATGCTAATTTACAGTTTTATTTTTAATTTTTATTTTATTTTTTACTAACCATCGATTAACGTAGATGCACTAGCTGTGATTTTCATGCTTAATTACAAAGGTTGAGTGGTATGAATGCAAAGGAAAAGGTAGTATACATATACCATGTATTTTCTGTGTGTTTTAGTCATGCTGAGATCCAGACGCCCTTCACACACAGAAAATAAAAAGTTGCTCACAAACGCATCATAGAGGATCATACCGAGCAAATCTCATGGGATTTCTCCGTTCTAATTCTTTCTATTTCCTGTTTTCAATTTTATTACACAACGAGGACGTTTTTTTATCTTAAGTGGGGGTAGGTTTGGAGAATTAGAACGTAACTTGTCCTTATTTTTCAAAAATATGCTAACATGTGCTTAATATATGACAAATTTGAAACATTTCTAGCATGTTTTGGTGAAATCAAAGTTGCACGACCCGCGCACATAACCCTTATTTCCATACCGTGAGAATTAAACCTTATCCGTTTCCAATATTTTACCCAAATTCCACAAAAATATGAGTGTGCCGGTGACTTCTAGTAAACTTTAGAACTTGGCTTGTATACTATTCGAGACCACCATAATGAGTATTATTGATATAATTGGAGTGACTTGTCTAACTTTGTAAATTTCTAAGATTACACCCAAAAAGCCTTTATATGTTATGTTTTATTAACTAACTACACTGGTTAGTTAACCCCAATATAAACCCTTTTGTTACTCTCATTTTTAGAGTAAGATACCCCTAGAAAAACACTCAGAGCCATTCCTTTCATTTCTTACATCCAATTATATGTTTTGTTACACCTATATACCTTAGCCTACCTTGTAGATTAATTCCGTGGTTGGTTACTTTTTGTAAAGTGTGTATTTTCTGTGTTTTTGTGTATGTTTCTTATCATGGTTAGGTCGGGAATTGCACATTGCAAATGAGTTTCTTGTCTACGTTTTGGTCGGGAATTGCACAATGCAATGGGAAATGAAAGTAGATATTGTATTTTTATTTTTCTTGTGTTTACTAGTATCACAATTATTTTTATATCTGAAGTATTGAAAGTATGAAAAAATTATCCAGATTTATTGTTATGGTGAAGTGGCGAAATTTTACGCCATTAGTTTTTTTTTAAAGAGAAGAAAAAAAAGGTGAGATCGTGAGATAATCAGTTTCTAAAAGCTTAACCGAAGTTATATTATGCGCTAATCGATTATTCGTTGGTACGTGTTATAAACCAATGATGTAAGTTATGTATTAGTGGAGATATCACCACTATTATTGTACTATATTTATGGATTGCAAGGGATTTGGTCTTTATGGGAACACCAATTAAGGTTTATTCTTTAATTGAGTCATGATTGAGTCTAATTCGTGTCTAACTATTAAAGCATGATTCTACATATTAAAGCGCGAGTTAGTCTATGATTTGTGTCTTTTTCAAGAGAAGGTCGGGAAGTAATTAACCACATTGTTTCATTTTTGGACTTAATTTATTTGTTTTATGATTTTACTTTAACAACATTTACCTTATCCCTATCCTTTTATAGCTTAGTGAGAATGTCAAATGCATAAATAAGGTAGTGACAATCCGAGTTTTTGAGGAATTGAATGACGCGTCAGCAATCTGGTGTGTATTTTGGTGACCATCTATTATGCAAATAACGCGCCAGCGATCCAAGATACACTACTGACCATCCGTTGTTCGATAAATCAAGGATTCGTGGCAGCGATCTATTGAGTTTGTGTAGGAGTTGTTTGAACAAAAGTTATGCACAACCTTATCATAACTAACCCAATTTACCACTTTAAACTTGTTACTCCTTGGCTTTAGTGGTAGAGATGTGTATCCCGTCCAAGTTTATGATAGAATATTCGTCACGACCAAGCAATTGAGCGAATTACCTAAATGTTACTACATAAATTAGTTGAGTGATTTGAGTGATTTTATTTTCCTATTTCGTGAGGTGTTTGGTTGTGCAATTGAGATTGAATGAATAACTGCTTAACTAGAAAAATCCTTGACAACTATTTAGGATACATTTTCATAAGTTTAATCTAAAGGTTTCCTTGAGGACAAGTAAAGCTCAAGTGGGGGGATATTTGATGATATCAAATAACAACATATTATTAGCATCATTTATCCTATGTATATTGCTTGTTTTATATTACTTTGTGTGAGAATTGGTACTTAATCATTTACTTTTATATTTTTCAGTTGAAAACAAGAATTTGGTAAAAGTTAGTTATTTAGGACTCAAATTGGAGCTAAATGGATCAAGTTGGAAAAGTATATTAAACTGAAGGTAGATACATCGTATCATTCTAGACAGATACGCCATATATCAAGACTTAGACGAATATGAAGACCATTACCTGACTTTGAAGAATGCGCCATATGGGTTTCTCCCATACTCTGATATCGAAACCTTGGTCAACATAGAAGAAATGCGTATCAACTTGAAGATACGCCGCATGACATCCAAGAAATGCGTATCAACTTGAAGACTTCACCAAGACATTCCAAGATTATGAAGAAGAGATACACCATATGTTCATTGAAGATCCACCGTATTCTATGATGGTATATGAATATTCCATAATATAATAATCTTGGACCCCACGCGAAGTTACCTAGATACGCGATTGAGTAAATTGATATGCCTTATCCATGTTGTTTCCAGAATCTATAGATAGTGGTCAACTGTTTCATTCAACACACACAATATACCACCACCAGAACCCTAAAACCAAAAAAAAGGTGTGACCACACGAAGACATGATCTGAAGGAAGAATTTAGAAGCATAAGAAGGTCCTGCTAGTAGATAATTACATAAGATGATTCGTTTAATCGTTGTAGTAAGCTTTAATCATTTGGTTATTTGCCATGTCTTAGACTTGCATTAAATACAACATTTGCTTTCACTCATTAATGTGTATATGATGTTTTATTGGTTTGCTATGTGTATGTTTTGATTACCTCTTGATTATCATGCCTTATCGACTCGGCTTGCACAATTACTTCGTTATTGCATAGTTAATGTAAGCCCTAATGGAATAAATAATTTAACTAAGTAATCATTAAGTGGCACTCAGATCGGATTTCTGATTAGTCGTGACAGGACTTTTTTGTATTATTTACTTAAAGAAATCTAGGGAATTTAGTTAAGCTAAACGTAGGAACGAATACGCTTACACTAGCAACCATAGATAAAAGAGAGTAGTTACTACTCATCATATATAACTAAATGATTAACGAGCACATCTTCCTTACTATCGGCTTAACCTCTTATCTGCTATATATTTTCTATCCTGTGTGTGTGTGTCATTCACCTCTGTACTTTTATTTTATTAGTTTTAATTAATCTACACATTATGCCAGTCTCTAAGGCTAAACCCCCTGTGTTAGATTAGGTTTAATTAGACTAACTTTAGGATTAAAATACTGATAGATATTTAAGTGTTAACGTTCCACTCTTAGTGAGCGACACTCTACTTACCAATTAGGCTACATTGATAGGGTATACTGCTCTATAGTGTTTGTTATAGGTTAAGTTGGCTAAATATAAATATTAAAACTTGATAACACTAATTACCTATACTAAACGTCACATCAGTTGGCATAGGAAATGGTGCAGGTTTACAAGCAGTAAGACCTCGTGATCTTGCAGTAAATCAATAATATAGTTCCTTTGATTGAGATGAGTACCACCTTTTGTTCAGCAAATTTCAATCCCTAAGAAATATTGAGCCAACCCAAGGTCTTTAATTGTGAATTTCTGATCCAATGCCAATTTGGTGGCATTAATGTCTTCAACACAATTGCTTATCAGCAATATGTCATCCACATGCACCAAGGTTGTTGTAAACACAGAACCTTTGTTTTTGACAAAAAGTGAATGATCATGTTTGGATTGTTCAAAACCCAAACTACAAAGAAATTTTGAAAACTCTTGGTTCCACTGTCTTGATGCTTGTTTCAAGCCATATAAGGATCTCAATAACTTGCATACTTATCCATACTTAGCTTTGTTGTATCCTTCTAGTGGTATCATGTAAATTTCCTCGTCTAAGTATCCATGAAAAAATGCATTATTGGAATCTAGTTGGTATAGAGGCCAATCCTTTACTATGGCTATAGCAATGAGCACCCTTACTGTTGCCAATTTAGCAACTGGTGAAAAGGTATTCTTGTAATCATGTCCCTCTTGTTGATTATACTCCCTTACTACAAGCCTAGCTTTGAACCTATCAACTGTACCATCTACTTTGTACTTGATTTAGAGACCCACTTAAAAGTAATAGATTTATGACCCATTGGCAAACTAGTGACCTTCCAAGTGTTGTTCTGCTTTAAAGCATCAAGTTCCTTGTTCATTGCTGTCACCCATTTGGGATTTGTACAAGCTTGAGAATAGGTATGTGGTTCAGTATTATCAAAAACATTAGCCAAAAAGGCTATGTGGTCTTAGGGGTTTTGAAAAGTCTCTACTAGAAAATAAATGATAAGTAAGTTGATGTTGTACTGAATTAGAAGATGACTTAGGAGCAACAAAGTCCTTAAGCCATTTTGGTGCAGAAGCATTTCTAGTAGACCTTCTTAGAGGAACAGATGATGTAGACTGAGTAGAGCAAGGTGTTGTTGTGTTGCAAGAATAGAAGGAGTAGTGTGTCTGTGTTGGGATTCTCCATATGTTCTTCTTGAAAGTGCATAAGATCGGAAAACTAACATGATCGTAGTACATGTGTAGGGTAAACATCATCACCGAATCATCACTTTCAGGTAAAACCATGGGATTTTGAAAAGTAGGTGTATTATGGGAAATTGGTTGGGTAGTTTGATCCTTAAAAGGAAAAGTATCTTCCATAAACAATACATCCTTCAGAAAAACTTCATGAGTGATCAAGTTATATAGTTTGTACCCTTTTTGGCCTGGTGGATATCCTTGAAACACACATTTGATTCCTCTTGGATCAAATTTATCTTTGTGAGGTTTTAAAGATGTTGCATAACATAAGCACCCAATTGTCTTAAGAGCATCATAAGCAGGGGGTTTTCCATGTAGAATCTCATAAGGATACTTCCAAGATAATTGTTTCATGGGCATTTTGTTAATGAGGTAAGTAGCTGCAAGTATACAATCTCCCCAAAACTTCTTAGGCAACCCAGCATGGATTCTAAGTGCTCTGGTTGTCTCTAATAAATGCCTATGTTGCTCTCCACTACCTCATTTTGTTGTGGTGTATAAGCCATAGACATCTGATGGAAAATACCCTTAATATTCAAAAACTCCAACATCCTTTGGTTTACTATTTGAGTCCCATTATCAGATTTGAGAAACTTAATCTTTGCATTAAAATTCACTTCTGCATACTTAACAAAGGTAGACAAAATTCCTAGAATTTGATCTTTTGTATGGACTAGGTATGTACAAGTAGCCTTGCTTTTATCATCAACAATGGTATAAAAGTAATGTGCCCCATTAAGTGCAGGTGCCTATTATGGTCCCCACAGATCCACATGAATTAATTCTAAAATTGTGGAAGAAGAACTTTTGTGTTTGGGAAAAGACAATCTATGAAATTTAGCAAGCAAACAACTATCACAAGTAAAATCAGTTTTATTGAAAGACTTACAATCATGCAAATGAATCATCTTAGACATGGACAAATGTCTTAATCTAGCATGACTAGTTTGTAAATCTACATCAGTCTTAGGTAAAACATAATTACTAAGTACATGGGAATTTTGAAAATAAAAAACATTGATAGAATTGACAATATGTTTATCAGAGGATGAAGAAGTTGGATCCAAAGAAGTGCAAGTGTATAGGCATCTTGAACCCTTGTGAATAGCCACACCATCTTTAGTTAAAAGGTCCTGGAAGACGCAATAAGAGGGAAAGAACTGAGAAAATAATTTTTGAGTATTGAGAGGTTTTCCTACTGAGAGAAAACTAAATTTAAATTCAAGAACATATAACACATCTAAAAACATGACAGATGGTGTTAATTGAATGTGTCCAGCTGTAGTAACCAATTTAAAAGTGCCATCAGGTAAGTGTACAGTTATAGGATTTGAAAGAATGAAGGTTGTGCTAAATAGAGTGATATGGGACACATATTATCAGATGCACCAATATCAATTATCCATTCATTTATTCTAGTACCATTACTCTGTGATGACAAAGCAAATGTTCCAACATGAAGAGACATACCAACATGATGCATTGAAGTAGAAGCACCTCCAATATATTGTCCACTACTCTTGCCCTGGAAAATTTTGAACATTTCTTAACATACTGCAACAACTAACTTCTGATCCACACCTGGATAGCCTTGATTTCCCTGCAACTCATTCTCAATCCTCATGTCAAAAGGAGTTTTGACCAAAATCCATGACATTATCAACAAACTTCTCATTCTTCTTATTTTTCTTTCCTTTGTACCAGCCTGGATACCCTATCTTCTCAATACATTTCTCAACATTGTGTCCATCCTTATCATAATTTGTGCAGTGCTTAAATCCCTTCATATCTTGCCTGCATTCACTTCTTCCTTTCACATCTTTCCGGTAACTCTTGTTTTGAATCATATTAGCAAAGAATGTCATTGGTTCACCCACATGATTAGTCACCTATTTTTGCTTCTCAATCTATTGAACTATGTAATATGCCTTGATAACAGTAGGCAATGGATCCATAGCCAAAATCTGAATCCTCGCACACTCATATTCATCATTGAGTTTCATCAAAAACTGTACTAACTGTGATCTTCTTCTATATCTAGAAAATTTTCAACCAAGTGACATGAGCATTCTTGCATTTTCCCACATGAGCAAATAGGAACACCATTTCAAGTTGTGCAACTCATCCCAACATCTTTTCAGTTTATTAAAATAAGCTGCAATAGACAGATTACCTTGACTTACATTGGACAATTACCTTTGAAGTTGATGATGAGAGGACCATTTCTTTGGCCATATCTTTCAGCAATTTCTTTTCACAATTCACAGAGATTTTGCATAAAGAAATGCCTAAGATAACTCACCAGTCATTGAGTTCAGAATCCAACAAGTGACCATATAGTCACATATGATCCATTTCTGTAAATTCTCACCATCAACAGTTGGCCTCACACATGTACCATCAATAACCCTAGTTTAAGCTTGGCTTCTAGTGCCATCTTAATAGTATGACTCCAATTTAAGAAATTGCTTCCATTAAAAGGTGTGTTTGTAAGTACCATGCATGGGTGATCAGAATTACCAATATACAAAGGATCGTTGACTGAATTAGAAATATTTGAACCGTTTCCATTTGAATTATTATTAAGAGCCACCACTTATGAATCTTATGCAAAAATCCCCAAATTTCAAGCAGAAACCCTAATTCCTCAATTAATCACTTAAATCCCCAATTATTAACAAGCGCAAAACCTAAAACCTTAATTCACCGTGTCTTAATCACCAAAACACCTAATCGCTCAATCAAAATCAAGAACCGAACCAATTCGAACCTTATAAAATAAGAATTGAAATAATTCAAACCGGTAGAACAATCAATTGATGTGATAGAACACGATAGATTCAATTTAGGGCAAAAAATGACCTAAAATGCGTGCTCTGATACCATATGAATGGAAAGTAATTTGGTAGAATTATGAAGTGATTATCATATCATGTTATGAAAAATGAAATATAAAAACAAGAGGGAAGCTACAGGAACAAACTAACTACTTTATTTACAACACTAGTCTTTCAGGTTCTAGAATTATCACTTTAGACCACGATATAATCTTCACAACGCTACACCATAAATCTATCTCACATGTCCTAAGCAGGACTTGAACCTACAACCATTTGGTTAGGGAACTTCTCAAACAACATGGGGTACCATTTTGATAATCCTGATATCACGATAATGTTGATCCATATACTCCTTCAGTTTATCAATCGTGCTCTTGAAAACTCCACATAGTTACACGCGTGTTATCGATTGTTGATGGAGTTGATTTTGTTATAAATGGTTGAATGACTAGTGTTACTGCAATTTTGACCATTGAAACCCTGAAAATAGGAACTTTTGTTTGCACAGCAGTTGATGAATCAACCAAGTGACCTGAAATCGATGCTTTATTAGCGTTCATATCGCCAAGTCTTCCTGCTGATCCTCGGAGATCATCTTGTAAAGATGCTTTTACAGCTGTTTTGGCAAGGCATGTAACACTTGCAAAATCCATAGGTTTGTCATGAAGATACGTGATATATGTGTCTCAGTAATCTGCCAATCTATTTTCTAGTTGTGATGAGTCGGAGGGTTGGAAATCCTCTTATCCGTAATCTTCGATACTTGGATAAGTAGGAGATAAATGATGTGGTTTTTCCGGCAATGTGTGATGAGATAGATTCTTTCTTAGAAATATCTAAATGGGTAAGAGGGGTGTGCGCATGCACTAGTGGGCGGCTATGTGTTTTTTAATGTTGTCCACTATGTTTGCACTCGGTGGATTAACAGATAATGTGGTGGCCCCGCTGACTGACACGTTGTGGGAGCAATTTAATTTTCTTTTTATTTGCATTTTAATAACCTTATCACTTTTATACTTTGATTGTTTTTCACTCGAATCTTTCAACAACATTTTTTCAACCATACCAACATTCTTGTTGTCACCTTCTTCGGATATGCTATCATCATTAGCGTCATTGTCAACAATAGAACGTTCATTATTGGTCGTTCGTCTTACTAACTCGAGTTATTACTCATCCGCACCCTCAGACTCTTTTTTATCCCCACTATCTATCATGCCTTGTGGGTTAGGTTCCAACAGATCTGCCAGCACCATAGAGGGATTATCTAACATATACTCAATCATGACTCAACTCCCGACAAGATATGCTAACAACTCGTCGGTATCCTTGTCGCTCTCAGATATTGATGTCCACAAGTGCAAGAAATCCTCTAAAACGGCTTATTAAATGGACATGAAGCAACTGGTCGTTTGTAGATAGAGGTGAATCGAAATTTTTAGTTAAGGAGGGCCACAAACCTAACACAAAAGTCATAGTGATAAATATCGCTTCAAAAGTTAATATATATTCTTGTCTTTTATTGTTTAATCTATTCATTTACGAAATTTGTAGACATGTCTATAGAATAAGAGGGGTTGCATGTAAAAAAATTAGTAGAAAAATGGCTTGTAATCTAAATAACTAATAAATGAAGCGGTTGATTAGGGGTAACTTAGCGTTCACTAGTCACCTTACTAACTCCGCCTCTGTTTGTAGATTTGCGCCTTCATAAACTCATTTATGAGCAACTTGATGAAACAAATATATGGTATGTATATCATAGTATTCTTGTGCCTCAACACAACAACCAGATCATCCCAAATTATTTGTGAAAATTCATAATGTTTGTTGGACTACTACAAAATGTGATCACAAGTAAGCTCCTATGTGTATTATCATTAATTTAGTGTATGTTGAATGCAAAACTTTGGTTGCTTTTAGGTTATGTGTTACTAATTCAAAATAAATTAAGTTCAATCCTCTGCCTTTCAAAAAAAAAATTAAGTTCAATCCTCTATATGATTACAAAATTATCTCCGAGTTATATGATTTTTGCAAAATTTAATTTGACTCAATTAGATGAAACAAATTCGCAATGTTATTGCCACTTTAATATAGAAAGCATGTTATTGATAATTTATTACTATTGTATCATGGTATTTAATCCGATGTCAAGCATGTACAAGTAGCTTTATTATCTATTTAAAGAGTTTTCTATTTAAGTATGTATATGTCTTTATACATCATTTTACATATTATGATTACAACTACAACTATATTATCAAATGTTTTTATAAAAAAATTAGCTATTGATCACAACTACCGTTAATTTAGCCAAAACACACCATAATCTTCAAAACGATTAAACGGCAAATAAACTTAGACATTAGTGCACCTATATTTTGGTGCCAAATGACCTTTTCTAAAACCACGTACCCTGCACAATGATCACATGTTTATACTATATACTACACATTTAGATTTTTTTTCAAAAACTTTTGCAAGACGTTTCATAACTGAATCGGTAGTAGGGGTGAGCATTAGATCAAAACCGATTGAACCAAAAAATTCGATTGAATCGAGACCGATTAGCCCAAAATCACGGACCGAGGACTTGACCGAACATGAGATAAAGTGTGGACCGAGGACCGAACTAAAATAGGTTCGGTCCAGTCCGTCCAGCCTCGATTCGGTTCGGTCCACGATCCGATATACTCACCCCTAATCGGTAGTATAATCCAGAAGGCCAATGTGCAAACCTATGTAACATACTTTCTAGTAGAATAACCATTGATCATCAGAATATTAAGTTTACGAGCATCACTAAAATTTTCTACTAAATCCTTCTGCTAATCTATTTTATTTTTATTTTTTATTTTTTTATTTATTTATTTTTTTTTGACGACGATATTTTATAAAAAAAAAAGAAGCTAGCAATTACATGTGAGATTTTAATCAATTAGTTCAATTATGAAGCTTACGACCTCTAGATTTAAGCCAAGAAAAAGAGTATAAACGAATATTTTCAAAATTTTCACTTTTCTTCATAGAGTGAGAGTTAAAAATGACATTATCATGAAACCACCAAATTCATCATAAAGAAGTCGTGATGATGACATATATACGATGAATTTTCTCTTAAGAAGCGTGCCAAAAGCTCAATCAATCTCTCCAATGGATGTGAGACATAAATGAAGGCATGGAGGCTTCATACCAAGTACGAACGAGCCTCCAAATATCTTTAGTAATGTCACACTCGAAAAAGATATGGAGGTTAGACTAGACATTACCATTACAAGAAGAGAGATCTTTGGGATTTTGATACCTCGAGATGAGAGATTAAGACGATGCAGAAGCCTATCAAGCAATAAATGCCACATGAAGATATTCACTTTGCGAGGAAGAGACTAGTCCCATGTAGTAGGAGGATCCAAAGAGGGCAAGTGAGCGTCAATATCCCTACAAATCACTCCTACTAAGAAAACGCCATCCTGTGCAATTGACCAAACACAAGTTTCTGAATCAGAGAAGATATCAACTTGGCTAATTTCGTCAAAGATGTCTCTAAAATATGCCTCGCTATTCGGACACCCAAATCTAATCTAGACCAATTCCAACATCATTGACCATTTGAAATACGGTCTACGACCAAACAATCTTTGTCTTGCTCCAACAGAAAAAAGTCTATTGAATCGGAGATATAATAACATATATATAAAAACGCTACCTCTTTAATCCTCCTTAATCGCAAATGGCACCCACCCCACCCCGATCACTATCTCTTACCGGAATGTACCGCTAACTAGTGCGAGAACCCTACTATTTAAAAAATAAAGGAAGTACTGCATGTTAGATATGCAATGTTACACTTCATTTCCATGTATGCTGCGAATTCAAGCTTAAAATTAAGTTGTTGCTAAAAATGTTATAGAAACTGTTGAAACGGTATATTTCGAGGATCCGACTATTAAAACATAAGAGATTGGAGAGTTTTTTACAAACTAATGGTTTTCTTAAGAGATTGGAAATATTATCTATTGGATTGGGATCCTCTCATGTTCAAGTTGAATATGATGTTAGTTATCTTGTAAAGGAAAATTTAAGTTTTGATAAAATTGAGGTCTCATAATGGATTATTTATGGATGAGTCTAAATACATCAAAATGATTATAATCATTGAGTTGTAAATACAACCGGCTTTCTATTCAATAAACAATAATTATTGCACAATTAATTTGCTTCGTTACTTTTTTGACTTCCTTTTTCTTCTTTTCTAAAATCAAGAGTAATTAACTAATATTAAAAATCAAAATTTTTATACACAATAATTACACTTCTCTCTCATTCTTACACAACTATTACTCCTCTCATATTCTTTCTCTGATAAATTGCACATTCACCACAAAACCATCACCCATATGACCATGTCACCACGACATTGTTTTGCACCTACCAACATCACCATCTGAAATAAGATAGTGTGATTATGTTTGGTGTGTGTGTTGGTGCCCTTGGTGGTGTATGTGACCGACGGTAGGTGAGGATGAATCTCCAGTGGTGTTTGTGGGTAACTGTCGGTGGTAGGTGGCGACGGTATAGGTCTTTTTGAGTTTTGGAGTTAGTGTTCTGAGTATTTATTGAGTGAAGATGCAAATGGGTTATATTTGTAGATTTCGATAGAAATGGACGGCGGCGTACGACGTTGCATGGAAGGTAGAAAAACGACCATCGTTCCCGATGGTGCTTTCCGGCGACATGATTGTTAACTATGTAAGTGATAGGGGTGGCTGAATATGAAGATGAGAGAAAAACTTTGTGTGAGAGAGAAGGGAGAGTAAAGGTGAAAGTATATGAGTCTTTCAAAGCTATTTTGGTTTTCAATAAAGTTCTTCATTTAATAACGTGAATAGTAAATAAATAAGTTTCACCTTTTAATGTCTTGACCAAATAATACTAGTAAAATGATCAGCCCAGTTATCAATGCATTGACAAAAGTAAATCTCGGTGTATTTAGCAGAACCCTTATTTATTATTTTTCTCCACTCACATAACTTTCAACATGACCTCTCATGTTCAGATTGAACACGAAAAGATCTCAATCCTTAACTATTGTATGGCATGACTTACCAAATTCATTAATACATTTAATTTTTTAATTACCTTTTTATTTAATGGTATATTAAAGACAAGTTACAAAAAATTAAACCATTAATATGCGCTTGTTCCTCATATACTTGTGAGTTTCTTAAAAACAAAGTTATCTTCTTCAAATTACAATTTCATATTCTATGCATGTCAATTGTACACTCATCATTATTTATTTTAAGCACGTAGCTAATTCTCTAGAATTTGAGTTCAGTATATGCTTGTTATTAGGTTGTCATAAAACCCGACGGACTCGAACCCAAACCTAAACCCGAACTTGAATATGGTTTTTCGGGTCGGTTAGTTGGGTCTAAAATTATATTTGGGCAAATCGGGTCAACCCGAATTAAACCGAATTCTAAACAAGGTCGAGTTCGGGTATAATATATGTCTCTTACACGAGTTCGAGACAACTCGAGTTTCATTTTTTTTCTTTCTAATTTGTATGTAAACACCAAAATTCTATATTTTTCAAACGACCCAGACCCGAAACCGAGCTAACCCGACTCGAATTAACTCGAACCGAAGTTACCCAATTCTAAACAAGTTCGATTCAAGTATATTTTAAGCTTTAACCCGAATTGACCGGAACCCGATCGGGTCAACCCGATTACTACTTTTTTAGTTAAGAAATTAATTATTTAAACAAACCCCGTTATGTAATTGATGTATCTGTTTTTTGTCTTATAATCATGCATATTTATTGTTTTTCTGATTAACTTTTTTCATTTTAACCAATACATCTTTTCTTAGAAGTAGTATTTATTAACCAAAATATTTAGCATATAATTATGTAGTGTGTTAACATAAAATGTTTTGAACATACTAAATGTTTTGCCCAACCACCTTTTATTAGTGTATACATATGTTACATATGGTTTGGAAAAGGGACATATGATGTTGTTATAACAATAAAACGATTAAAATCTACTCGTTTATCAACTGCTCGATCATATCAGTTAAAAGAAGTAGATTAAAGCTAAAAATGAAAATGAAAAGGGAAATAATGTATCACCATACAAGAGTCGATCATATCATGAGACATATTAATGAATTTGGTAAGTCATGCCATACAATAGGTAATATTGTTGAACATGTCATGAAATGGTAATTACTTTTTAAGAAAACCACTAGTTTGTAAAAAAACTCGATTGGATCCGCTAAAATGTATGCTTGGATCAACATTATGAGGATAAGAATATAAGCCCTATATTCTCTCAACACCGAAAGTAAACTCGTGTTATCTTAAATGGGATGTAAGGAGGTAACAAGTTAGCCCTTATATTCAAATTCGATTGATTTGTTTTAAAAGCATCTCCAATAAGGATGACCTTTAAAGAAATCAGCTAATTGTTTGGCTGATAAAAACAATGTAGTATATATATCCATACAAAAGTACGGCGAGTCATATATCGTCTACTCGACTAATTGTTTGCTTGATAATAATAATTGTTTGGCTTCTATGGCAAGGTTGTCTGATGTGCTTGAGCAGATCCTCGTAAGATTGGATGTGAAGGATCTCCTCCGATACAAAAGCGTGTGTAAGTCATGGAATTCTTTGATCTCAAGTCCGCCTTTCCTTAAAGCTCAACTTAACCATAGTTACAACAACGATCTCAGCAACAATAAGACTGGACATAGGAGGCTTGTTAGGGATTGGGACCCCGAACGCCTTGAGCCTTTATTTGATGATGATTTTTATATTATTGGTTCTTCCAATGGCCTTGTATGTGTGTGTACTTTGGATGGCGAAATTTTAGTAACCAATCCTTCTACTCGAGAGCTTTTATTTTTTATTTATTTATTTTTTTTTTATTTTTTTTTTTTTTTTACAAGATCAAATTAGAATTTCTATTATTACTTGTAATAACGGATTACAATAAGATGGCAGACAAACGGGCAACAAGTCAAGCCGCTTGACCCCTTTGAATAGCAAAACCAATTTACTAAAAATGAAATTTTGTGACTTAGGGTCGTGAAAATTACTTTGCACAACCCGTTGAACCTAGTCAAAAACTCCACAATTTTCAGAAGGTTAGGAACCCAAATGTATCAAAGGCAAAAGGGGTAAATACGTGTTGATTCTCTAAACAAGCTTTCGTGTTTAGCAACTTTGCTTCGATTCCGCCAACGCTTGTCCCAAGCAACAAACCCATTGTCCCTTAGCCCAACAAGAGGGGACACTCCTTAAGATCCACCTGCATGTTTCCCCGCCCATCCAAACACAAGTATATCACCGCCGCCGTAAAGTAGACCTCTCACTCAAGCGGATCTGATGTAAAATTCACGGGGGCCTCTTTTTTAGAAGAAATTCCTGCTCGTTTAAGAACATCATACAGAACATTCCTAACCAAATCATGCCTGTACGTAACATCAGGTCACTTTGTTGGGGAATTGGTTATAATAGGTCATTTTGTTGGGGATTTGGTTACGATTCATCCATAGATGATTACAAAGTTATATTAGGGTTCGAGAAAGATGAAGAAGATCAAATAAGTTTTCAAGTGTTAACTTTGAAATCAAATGTTTGGAAAGTTATTAGAGAAGTAAGCTATATCTATATTAGTCGTGATGGAGTCTTATGCAATGAGGCGTGTTCATTGGATTATGTGATCAAGATAATAACAAAGTTATTCTTTCTTTTCATTTATCTAAAGAAGAGTTCAAAGAAATCCCATAACCTCGTGATGCGCTATATCAATATAGTATTGATCATTTGCCTATGAGTTTGGGAGTTATGGACGAATGCCTATGCATATTTAATCATAAATGCTGGATTCCTTATAACGTATGGATAATTAAGAATTACGACGTAAAGGAGTCTTGGGGGATGGTTGGACATTATTGCGAGATTAAGGATGAACTGCTACATGGCTTAGTTTGTGAATTCAGGTATGACATTCCGCATGAGAGATCTTTCCATCATGATATACATGATAATTTGGGTGTTCAGAATTATCTTGCCACCCCTATATTTGTGCAAAGCCTTGTCTCTCCTCATGCTACAAACAGATTAAAGAGAAAGTCCATTTTCTGATAGTGTTCCATCTTCAAGTTGTTCCATATTCTGATAGTATTTGACGGTTTTGAGTAAACTTCTGTTGGAGGGTTTTAAAAATGTCTTAACTTGTTGCTGTGTTTAACTCGTAATTGATTATGCAAACCATGTATTCATTTTAGCTAGTGTCAATACTTTTATAATAGGCCAAAATGCATATTAGTACCCCGAATTTGGTTAAACGGGTCCTCTAATACCCTGGACTCTTAAGGGTGCAGAATAGTACCCTCAACTTGGATAATCGGATACCTTAGTACCCTGACTCAATTTAACCCCACTCACATGATTTGCACATGACTTTCTTGTTAGTTTGTTAACTAGAATTTGGCATGAACAATCTGTAAACAAATGTTGTAGTACAATAAGTCACCTGATATATAGAAAATGCAACATACATACCAAATCTTTATAAGTCATTTGATATATAGAAATGCAACAGAACACTTGCAAAAATCCAAATTCTCAAAATACATCCATGAGAACATCCATAGTAGCATAATTCCAAAGTCAATACATATCCAATATTAAATCAACAAAAAAAAGTTCTTGGACTGTTCAAACAAGGTTATGCATAGTTCCATATTCTGTTGCAATTTTTCTTCTAAACAGTTGTCTTGACTCGTTTCTTACGCTTGTTGCCGGTTCCATTTCTTGGCGCACTTGCATCATGCGAGGTGGATGCACCCTGAAAACACGGTACCAATTATAAATGTTAGAAAAAGAATATATCCAATATATAAATAAAACCAAAAAAAATAAGGCAAGAATGTTTTTGTTTACATCATAAAGAGAGCACGTCTTTGAATTATGAGTGTTAGAATTGCAAATTCCACAATGCATGTCTCTTCCATGGCGAGAGAGCTTAGTCTTTGATTTTTTTGGCTCATACTTTCTTCTCCTTCTTGCTTTCTTTGGCCTACCAGGCATTGGTTTCGGGAGAGGTGGAGACAATTCCCCGTGACCGCTATTTGGCCAAAACTCTTCACTTCCCACGACTTTAATTGGATGGTTGTAGGCTGCAATAAATTTCTCCTTTGAATAACATTTGTCTAGATAATCAAATGGATCTTTCGCTCTACTCTTGATTGCTGTAGTGGCATGACAACATGGGATACCAGAAAGTTGCCAAGCCCCACAACTGCACGTCTTATCCCCAATATGAACACAATGTTGAGTTCTTCCATAATAAACTTGAAACTCCTCGGCACCATTCCATTTGATCTTCCATCTACAACCTGCTGCACAGTTTTCATTCACTATATCCATGATATTCGGTCCACAATTAAGCTTCCATTTACTTCCAAAATTGATCCTTTGAATCCTTCTTTCCATAAGATACTCTCTAATACTCTCATTCATAGAAATTATAGGCTTACTTCTAGCAGATATCAAGACAAAATTCCAAGCTTCTGTACTGTTATTGTCTACGCAGTCACACTTTGTACTACTTTTGAAAAAAGCCCTGCACCATTGATTAATGTCTTTGCTCTCAAGGGATTGCTTTGCACCACTCTCAATGTTGTCAATCTCATCTAATCTTTGACGCAATTGTGCCTCATTTGCACACTTAGCAACTGAATAAAATGCAAGTTTCAGTTTTTCACCACGAAAATCTGAATACCAATTTGCATATATATGGCGCGCACATAATCTATGCTCAGCTTGTGGGAAAATGGCTTGAACTGCATTTAATAATCCCTGAAAGTATAACAGAACATGCTCTAATTTGAAAAGAAAAAAAGCTGTACTTAAAAAAAGACATTTAGCGACTTAAGGTTGAGAAGAGAGAGCTTACCTTTTGCTTGTCGGACATGAATGTCCATTCTCCTCCATCTTTGGTTTTGATATCAACTTTTAAATGCTCTAGAAACCAAGTCCATGAAGATTGTGACTCGGTCTCAACAATTGCACACGCTAATGGGAACATTTGATTGTTTGAATCTTTACCAACAGCAGTAAGAAGCATACCCTTCACCACACCCTTAAGAAAGCAACCATCAAGCCCTAAGTACTTTCTACACCCATCTAAAAACCCCTCACGAACAGCCGCTAAGCAAATATACATCCTCTTAAAGTAAGGAGGAATTCCATGGCCTATATGCTCAACCTCAATATCAACAGAAGTCCCAGGATTTGTATCCACTAAAGCATTAGCATAGTCATTCAACTTCTTATACTCATGTAGCACATCTCTTTCTAACCGTTTCATGACTATTGCCTTAGCTCTCTTACACTGGTTTCTTGTTACTTCTATCTCCACTTGTGCTTTAATAGTATCTAGAATATAATTAGGCTTAATACCTGGTGAGCATAGATCATAGCTTCATATTGCTCTGCAATCCAATGTGACTTGACATGTGAAATTTTGAACACCTTTGAACAAGTATGCCTTTCATTTAATGTCTTCACAAGAAAATACTTTTTTCGATCATGTATTTCATTTGCAGCATACACCATCCACTCACAATGTTCATCTATGCACTTTACTCTAACACGGTAATTAGCATTTTTTTTAAATATGTAGTCCCTCTTTTCTTGCACAGCATATTTCAACAAAGCTCTCTTAAATTGTTTATGATCAGTAAATGATTGACCAATGGAGAAAGTTACAGTCCTACAATTTTCATCGTACCTAGGGAATCTAACTTGTGTTCTCCTTAATTCAACAGTTCCATCTTCTATTATCTCTTCATTTAAACTATCAACATCGGAATTGTCAAGAAAGGTCTCTACCATCATGAAAGTTGTTTTCATCTCCATCGCTGTTGCTCTAATACTTTCTCTTGGTTCTTGATAGGGGCCATTCTTCTTTTTTGGTTCGCCGTTCTATAATGCTCTATTACCGCCTCTATACCAACAAAACCTCTATATCTCGATGGGGATCTAGTGTCTCAGTTATTTCATCAAGTTCAGCTTCACAATCATCTTCAAGGTCATATTCTTCTGTTGAACTAGACCCATCTTCATCACCAAACCCCCCCTCCTTCTTTCCTCATGTTTCATCTCCTTTGTTATTACTATCCATTCTGCAAAAACAAAAAGTATAAACATATAGAATAATTAAATTCAAGAAAACAAATCTATGAAAAACCCAAACACCACGTGTGACCATTTATTCAAGGCCTTTATTCAAATATAAAGCAAGGTGTAAAAATCCTATATTTAATTAAAAAGGAATTGGACATAAAGAATATTCTTGTTGAATTGTACAAGAAAAATAATCAAATCTCATGACAAAACTTACATTTCACCAGATCAAATAGATTCACAAGTGGGTAGTTGTTGAGACTGTGAAGTGGAATGGGTAGGCGTCTTTTGGTTATGCCCTTTTATTTTGATTTTAGTTTTTTAATAAATTCCTTTAGGTATTCTCTTTAAAAAAACTAACCCAAAAAGTCACATGAAAAACATGTGACCGAGTGAAACTGAGTCAGGGTATTGAGATATCCAATTTGTCAAATTGAGGGTACTATTCTACACTTTTAAGAGTTCAGGGTACTAGAAGACCCGTTTAACCAAATCCGGGGTACTAATATGCATTTTGGCCTTGATTCTTTATCCTTTTACCCTCTATCCATTTGATTCTAACTTCTTCTATTCTCATAGAATCTCTCGACTACGACGAATTCTGGAACGAAGTTGAAAAACTTCATACTTTATCACAAATATCAAGAATTCGTGTTGTTCGTGATGATCCATTAATTCTGCGTAGGGAAATGGAACGAGAAACCGGGTGACAAAGGACCAGGTAATTCCCTCTGATAATGGAGGTGCTAAATACGTCCAACCTATGGTTATCCAAAGATCTAACCCCTCAATTGCTCCTAAGCCGTCTAAAATTGATCCTAAACTTTCACAATTTACGGTTAAAAGCAAGCATGCAGAATTTAGGCCGGTGACTAGCAAGAATGACTTGCCTAATCTTCACGTTTCTCAAGAACCAGAACCGGAGACCATAACGGAAGTGGTGGAAATTGCTAGCTCTCAGAGCACACCACTTGTCCCACCTCCGGATTTTTCAAAATGTTCTTTGAGACTTAATAGTCATTCGGATCACCATGTTGGTTTTGTTGATTCTTTGAATGAACCAATTCCTTCTCATAATTCTCAAATGGAATCGTTTATTCCTTGTGTCGGTTGTGGTGAGCCTCTTTTGGGTTCACCATGTCGCTGGTGTACGCAGGTACAGTGGGTAATGATATTCATAACGTGAGTTGTTTGTTTTGTGGTTCGAGGAATTCATTTGATTATGATCCTAATCCGAACTCATTTAACGACCCCTCAAACTTTTCCAATACCCACCCAGCCCGACTTATCTGCATATAATCAACATAACTGTTGTGAATTTTGTGGAGATCCTCACCAAGGATTTGAGTGTCAATCCGGAAACACGTTTGTCTATGAACAGTTTTCCGTGATGCTCAGACTTTGGTCATGACCAATATCTATATAATTCACCAGTACAGACTCAACAGTTTTACTGTTGTGAGAACTGTGGAGGTCCCCATTTCAGCTCTGATTGTCAACCAGGGAATCCATTTCCTTGTAACAATTACGACTATCCATATCACGACCAACCTCCACAGTGCCAAATGAATCAAACTCCTCAAAGCAACCCAACAAGACACATATCTAGAGCTTCTGGAGTCAGTGAAAAGAACTGAGGAGTTGAGTAAAACAGCATTTCAAAATGCTCCCATTTTTTCTTGTGTATATTGTGGGGGTCCTCATGATGATTATCAATGTCAACCTTCCGTTTTTGACAAATCTCCACTCCCAAAATGTCCGTCCATTCAAAATTCACATGAGAAATCCATGGAAGAATTGCTAGTGAAGAGCAGGTGCTAAAATAAATTCTCAAATTGCCTTTGAAAAATCTATTAGGGAATCAATTGCAAAAGAAAAAGCAGCAGATCTAGCTCTCAATTTTGTTTTATTCTTGATGACAGTGATGATGAGGATGCACTTGGTATCCTACAATTTTATAAAGATTCATCAAGTTCATCAGTTGATATCCCAGCAGTTGAGATTCATTCTCAAACAACTGCTATCACACCCGAAGCTCCCACTCACTCTCTGAACATGGGGACGAGCATCTTGACACTGTTCCTGAAAAGGAATCGGACGAATTCATAAAGTCTAGTGTTGAGAACCTTGTCCCAATCCCGAGAGAGTCACAGGGAACTTTTGAGCATATATGTGATTCTCTTTTCCCTCTTGAGTGTTCAAAAGATCATTTTGAGACTTTCTCCGATTTTAGCGATGATTGTAAATCTTATAGAGATATTGAGAATGTTGAGGCATCACTTTCACATTTTGATGTTGATCCTCTTCTTGAGGAGTTCACCGATGAACTCACTCACATCATTCCACTTTCATCGGAAAGTGATGATGATCTCTTTGATTTCAAAGCCAACCTAGGAGAAATTGAAAGTCTCCTTTGTAATGATCGTTCACTCACTTCTCACCCTAACAGTCCAATAGAGAATGTTAATCACCTTGTTCCCGAAGCATTCAAAGCTACTTTCACTAATCCTCTATTTGAATTCGACTCTGAATTCACTTTAATTTCTGAGAATCCACTCTTTGATACTCAGATTGAGGATAGTGATGAGTCTACATTGGAACAAGAGTTCACAGACTTACATTACGTGAATAATTCTCTTTACGAGGAGTTCTCCTTTGAACTCACTCATATCATATCTCCACCGGAGTATGATAACTTCCACTTTGATCTAGACAAAATGATTTTTGTGTTCCGGAGGGAAATGTTCTCAACCATGAGAACTTGCTTGATATCAAAATCCCATCCCTCCCACCTAGAATATGTCTTGATCAAATGAGCTTAAATGATGAGATTCATGATCCAGAAATCATGAATTCTCCTTCTGATGATGATGAGTTAGTCATGATGTTTATCATGACTTTCTTTCTCTTCTTCACCTATCCCGTGGCTTCTCCTGTTCTTCACTCCTTCGGGAATGAAGACATTATTTTTGACCCCGGCATTTTCATTTATCATTTGTGAGCCGGTTCTATCTATATCTCATCGGTGTGGAACTTTCGCGTACTTCAATGTTTTTACAAACATCTTGAATGAAAGTCCGATGGAGATTGTCTCTTCCACTCACTTCCCCATGAACAAATTAATTCGGGGTCGAGTCAAGCTAGCGACTCAGTAATCAAAAACAATAGTTAAACATGGGTTTTCACCCGTGTGTACCACCCTAGTGTGGGGGAGATGCCCCACATGTTGTATATAGATCTAAAAAATGAATGAAAATTGTAAATATTAAAAAGAGAGAATAATTGTTGTGTTTCCACACTTTGAATATTGAGGACAATATTCATTTCTAAGTGTGGGGGGGAAATTCTGGCGAATTTGATCATAAATGTACCCTTTTAGTCCCTTTTCCCCCAAAATGGCCAAATTTTAAAAAATTTTGTAGTGGAAGTACTATGTACTAAACACAACAAATGGTAATCAGTCCACCATGTCTAACCCACATAAGGATTGGCTAATCCAGGAGCAAACGGCTCTTGGTAAAGATATCTCAAATCCGTTTATGGCTTGCAATTTGCCCAAAATTGTATGGTGTTCAGCTCACCATATCTTTAATTAGTGAAAAGTTGGCTAGCCCGCAAGTTTATGGCTTGTGGTAAAGGCAGTTGGAAATCCATAATTGGTAATCGGCTCACCAAAGATAATATTGATAATTTATCTAAGAGTTGGCTAGTCCAGAAGCAAACGGCTTCTGGTAAAGACAAATCAAATCCGTTTACAGCTTATGATTTGCTCAAAATCATTTGGTTATCATTGTACCAAGGTTCTTACTTGAACTAAAACAATTGGCTACTCCAGAAGTAATGGCTTTTGGTAAAGAGATGAAATCCATTAATTTTTCTCAAATCATTGCTAGGGACTAGCAATATCTTAGTGTGAGGGATTGATGAGTGTCTAAATACTCATCATTTTTGTACCATTTAGAATGCCAAAAACATCTGAAAACACTCAGAAATACATCAAAATGATGAAAATATCACAAACAAGTGTTTTATGTGTTTTAAATGCAAAAATATCAAAATCAGATGAAAAACATATCAAGTTTGCAAAATTGGCAGTTTTAGTCTCCCAAGTTTCAAAAGTTGTCAAAATTAGTCCCTGGTAAATCAAAATAAAGAAAAATGTTATATAAGGTCCATGGGATTCATAAGTTGTCAAAATAAACCCTTTAAAGTTTAAAATTTACAAAATGACAACTTTAGTCCCTAAAGTTTGAAAATTGTCAAATATAGTCCTTGGTGAATTTAAAAAGTGAAAATAATCAAAAATAAACCTTGTACTATTCATAAATGGCAACATTGGTCCTTATGGTGAACTTTTGGAGAATTTACATGTTTGGTCCCTCAAGTTTCAAAGTTTGGCAGATTTAGTCCTTGGAATTATAAAAAATGGGATTTTATCAAATATGGTCCTTGTACTATTAAAGTTTGGCAGAATTGGTCCTTATTATATCTTTGGAAAAGTGACAGGATCAGCCCTTCAAGAATTCATAAATTACAAATATGGTCCTTGTGTTAATAATACAAAACCAAACGGACCCTTTATATTATTTATCCAAATCCAATCCTTAACCCAGCTGGCCCATCTTGCAAGTCCAAAGCCCAAACCCACGTTTTTAAAAATATACCACCATTACTGTTTGTCTCTCTCACACTTGCCCGCCAAAAACCAGATACCACCTCCCTTGCCTGTTTCTCATTACCACCACCTTTCCACTTGCTTCTTCCACCTTTCCAGCTGTATAACAACCCCCCTCCACCTCCACAACCTCCCAAAACCCATTAAATGCATAAACCTGCTCAAAGACTTTTTCCCGCCAAAAACTCCACATGGACGAATATGATGATTCTGAGAGATTCAATGGTCAAGATGAGGTGGGAAATGTTCAGAGATGTCGACAAGCTCCAAAAAGATCTTTATATACAAGAAAGAAGCTGAGGAAGCCAAGTAGTAGTGTAATTTTAATTTTGCTATGTCGTTTTAAATAAGTTAAATTTTCCAGTGTATGTTTAATCTTTCAAGCTTTGTATTTCAAGTTACTAGTGTGTAATAAAACTTCTGTTAACATCAATTTCAGTTTTAAGTCTCATTTCAAGGTTATGCAATTTTCAAGCTCGAATTCTCAAAATATTTGAAGGTTATTATCAGTTGTTCTTAAGAACCTTAAAGCTCATATAAGTTCCCTCTTAGGCTCTTATAAGCTTTAGAAAATCTTAAAAGTCAGTTTATATTTGTAATTCAAAAATACCAAAAATACTAAAAAAAATAGTTATAAATTCAAAAAAGCAATGAAAATGAAGATTAAAGACTGAAGCAAGGTTGATTATGGATTGCTTGGGTTTAGAAGCTTAGTGGTAAGCTCTAGGGTGTGTTATCAGTTATCAATTCTCTGTTTATGCTTGAATTCCAAATTGTAAGCCATTTCTTTGAAATTTGTATTTTTTAGTAAAAGTGTTTAAGTATTGTTAATTCTAGTTTAAAACTGTCTAAATATAATCAATATCAGTTAATAAATAGATTACTTAAGTTAAATACTTGTTTTAGTGATTAATGCTTCACAACAGTTGTATAAAGAGGTGTTTGGATCTGCTTGTTAAACTGTATTAGAGGTTAACTATGGTATTGTGCTTGTTTGGTATGTATCACAATAGCATCTAATAGCTCAGTCATAACATAAAATTCAGTCCTTGTTCAATAATAAGTCAAAATCATCTTTAAAATCCCTTAAGTGTCAACTGTTAGGAAATTTTAAGTACAAATCACATCAAATTAGCTTAAACCTTGTTAATATAACTTAATTTAATCTTATTTTAGATTATTATAACATATTCAATCATTAGAATCAATTAGAAGTTCATAAAAGTCAAACTCTTAGTGTAAATTAAAAAGTCAAAATTTTCTAATTATAGTTTTTGAATAAACTTCATAATTTTAGTGAGTGCTTAATATTAATATTTAGTTTATATGCTTTTGGGATATTAAAGTTTAGTTGCTTAACTAAATTATAAAAATATAAGTTTACTTCTAACTAGCTTATTAAGTGCTTATTCATCAGCTTCTTTTGACCCCTTTCCTGTAAACATGCCCTGTGCACCAGTTTTATAAGTTTTTTCTCAAGCTTATTCAGAGCTTATTAGTGAACTTTATTTTATGTACTTTAGCTTTTTGAGAAGCTCACCTAGCTGACTCAAGGTTACAAGTGCTTATTTTCCATTTATAGCTTATTTAATAGCTCTACTAGTAGCTTTTTATCTTGTCCATTTCCTGTGTACACCAGTTAACCAGTGGTTACCAGTTTTTCAAAAGCTTCTCACTAGCTTATTAATGGAAGCCAAACTTTGTAGATTAGCTTTTTAGAGAGTTTAGCTGGTTAACTAGTTAGTTCCAGTGTTTATTTACATTTTCTAGCTTATTTAGGTGCTTAAAAATAAGCTAGAAAGTAGCTAGAAAACCAAATAGTACCCTGTGCAAATAGTTAGACTTGTGCGTATTTGGAACTTGCTCAGTGCTTAATTATAAGTTTTTGTGCTTGTTCAGTTGTAATTCTAGCTTATTATCAGTATTTAGCTTATTTTCATTTTTCATTTTGCTTATTTTTAGCTTCTTAGCCATTTTGGCTAAATCCTTTTGCTTATTTCTTTTTCTTGCCCACTGTTGAGTTAAATAAGCTCAAACTGAGCTTATTGGTAGTTTTTGTAAAAAGTTGTAGTTTTAAAAATTGCTTATCTCAGTTAGCTTAATAAGTTTGTGAAGAAAAATCAAAAAAATAAAATGAAAGAGCAAAAAGGGTGGGAGGCAGGCTCGAACCTGAGACCTCCCAGCCTTTGAGAGTGATATGATGTACCTGTATGCCATTGCGCCCTTGGGTCTTTCTTGGTTTTAGTTTGCAAGATTAAATATATAAGGTAGTTTGCTAGGTTATAGCTTATTAGCTTATTCGACTTTTAGCAGCTTATTTGTAGAAGCTTTTACATGTTTTGTATTTTTCCTAGCCTTGTACTGATATAAAGTTTTTTATAAAAAAGTTTCAGATTTTTCTAAATAGTTTTAGTATTTTTAATCATTTAATTAGTCTAAAATAGTATTTAATTCATAATAAAAAATATAAAAGTCAAAAAAATATAAATATTTTTTCTAAAATTTTCTTTTGTCATATAGTAGGTAAGAAAATTGTTTTTACACTCGTAGGACTTTTATTGCATAAATTTTACGTTTTTACTTGCGCACTCGCGTAATTTTTATACTTAACGTACGTTTTCATTTTAAGTCACGTTTTTAGATAATTTAAGTTTACGTTTTAATTAAAATAGTTTATTTAAGTTATTTTGTTTTATAAATCAAGAAAAACATCATTATAAAAATAGTGATAGCGTTTATTTAATATATTTTAGCTTTTTAATTTTCTTTAATTTGCATTTAAGCCCCTGTAATTTATAAACTTTCTATTTAGGTATAAATAACTCAAAATCCTTACTGATCACTATCCTTAGTGATTATTCGACATCTGTCTGTGTTAAACACCATTCATCCTCCGTGGGACTTAACGACCCAGGAATCCACTATATTCCTCTGATCTTAATTGAATTGCTTTCTGAGCTGTTTTAAGTTTATTACGGTTGACCATTCACAAGTGGTCAGCTTGTGTGATTAAACTTGACTGTTCGGAAGCCAATCAATGTTCGTCAAAAAAGCGAAACCATTTGCAAACAAAATTGCAAAAAACTCGCTTAGTCTTCCTAATTACTTAACGCCCTCAACAAAGGGAAGCACCCGTCAAGGGGGAGCTAAGACGAGAATCCTTCTCTTCTCTTACTTCTCTATTTTTTTATTATTTTTTTTACTTTTCACATGTTCTTCTTAAAACAATGTATTAGTTTCTTTTTGACGCTCTTTTTGTTTCTACAAAAAGGGGGAGAAGAGAGTAAAAAACTCCAATTCAAACTTTTACGAATTTTAGTTTTTTCTTAAAATAATTTTGTGTTTTGTCATCAACAAAAAAGGGGAGATTGTTAATACAAATAAGCCGTAAAAAAGTTTATTTATGTTTTAACGATCTTCTAATGTTTTGTCGATAACAAACGTAAAATCATTTTAACGAAACAAATTGTGGAAAACTAGAAGGGAGGTTGAATAGTTTTACCAATTAAAACTTCGTTTTAAAATGTTTAGATCGACTTATGTCAATCCATTTGGATGTGTATGTTGAACATTGATAGATAGATAAAATAAATGTGTAATGTAAGATAAAGAGTAAGAAGCACATAACCACGACACGAGTATTTATAGTGGTTCGGCTATAAGGACACCTTCCTTGCCCTACTCCACTCCCCGAGTCACCTACTCGAGAGTTCGTAATCACTACACGACACCAAGTCCTTATGGCGGAGAAACCTTCACAATGTCGCCTACTCTTTTTCCGGTACTAGGCTAACCACCGGGTTCTTTCACAAGGGAGAACCACACCTACCACAACGTCGCCTACCCTTTATCCGGTACTAGGCTAAGTACCGAGTTCCATTACAATGGAGGAACTACTACCCAACACTACACAACACCTAACCCCAAAGGAGACCCACTCCTTATTACAACACCATCAAGGATATCAATATCCTTGGAAACAAACTATCACTATTTGTATAACGATGCACCTCATCGATTATACGACCTTGGCATCCTTCACTAATGCCACTTGATTTGACTCCTAGGCATCTTTCACTAATGCCCTTGACACGAACGCTTGGCACCTTTCACTAATGCCTTCGTCTTGACTCCTTTAGCATTCTTCACTAATGCTTTTGACACGGACGTTAAGCACCTTTCACTAATGCTTTCGTCTTGACTCTTTTGGCATCCTTCACTAATGCCTTGGACACAACACTTCTATGGAGAAATAAAGAAGTATCAACAAGAGAACCTCAGTAGTCTTGATGATGACGAAGCATGGCAACTCATGGACTTGAGCTTGCTCGACTTCAAGAAGTGGTGATCTCGCCTTTAAGAGGAACCTAGAGAATCACACAAAAACAAAAGACAAACTACATAGAAAGATCCTTAGGATCTGTGGTTAGAAGGTTACAATACTTGGGTAAAGTATGTGTGGGAGTGGCAACCCAAAAGGAAGAAATGGCTCACTATTTATAGAAGAAAACAACTATTGTTCCACGGATCCCTCACTTGAGGGATCCGTCCAGTGTATTACTGGGGATTCGTGGGACGCTCCCTTTTGCCCATGGGTTTTGGGTCATGGGTTATGGATCATGGGTATCCAAGTAGATACAATGTATCTATAAGATGCAATGCATCTAGTCCATGGTTCATGGATTAAAACCATGGGTCATGGATATTATCCATATATGACTTATGCATGATGTCATGCAATGGGTTATGGGTCATGGACTATGGGTTTTACCCAACATTCAATGTATTTGGTCAACGGGTCAAATACTTAAGTTTCTACCCATTATAATACATACTAGTTATGTATATGTTTGCCCAATATGTAAACACTAGTTGTTGTACATATGTATTTAACTCATAAAATCACTTATACGTGTTTTAGTGTTTTATGTGAAAACGTAAGTGTGTTTAGAAAACTATTGGCTCAAACCATTTACGTATTTTATTTGTTTCGTTAAAATGATTTTACGTTTGTTATCGACAAAACATTAGAAGATCGTAAAATATAAATAAACGTTTTTACGGCTTATTTGTATTAACACAAATAAAATACGTAAATAGTTTGAGCCAATAGTTTACTAACACACTTACATTTTCATACAAAACACTAAACAAGTCATATTGTTTACAACTTATAGAAATGCATATGTATAACAACTAGTATTTACATAATATGGATATGTACTTATATATATACTTAGTATATGGGTAATGTAATGGGTAAAAATCTAAGTACTTGACCCATTGGCTAGATACATTGAATGTAGTTGAGTAAAACCCAAAGTTTATGACCCATACCCATGGAGCTTGATCCATAACCCATGACCCATTACATGACATCATGCATGAAGTCATGTTGGGTATTATCCATGACCCATGGACCTAAACCATGACCCATGATCCAATGTCTTGATACATTGTATCTATTTGGGTACCCATGACCCAAAGTCCATAACCCATGACCCATGATCCATGACCCATAACCCAAATATGGAGGAACGTCCACGGATCCTTGGGATTACACTGGACGGGTCCCTTAAGTAAGGGATTCGTGGGATTCGGGGAATAGTAGAAGTTTTTGCCTATAAATAGTGAGTCATTTCTTCATTGTAACTCACCCCTTTTACACATACTCTCTCTTAGTATTGTAAACTCTCTAACCTCATATCCAAAGGATCTCTCTGTGTAGTTTTGTGTTTGTGTGATTCTATAGGTTCCTTTTAAAGGCGAGATCACCACCTCTTGAAGTCGAGCAAGCTCAAGTCCATGGGTTGCCAAGCTTCGTCATCATCAAGACTACTGAAGTTATCTTGTTGATAGTTCTTTCCTCCCTCCTAGAAGTGTTTTGTCGAAGGCATTAGTGAAAGGTACCAAAGGTCCGTGTCGAAGGCATTAGTGAAAGGTGCCAAAGGTCTGTGTCGAAGGTGCTAAAGGTTCGTGTCAAAGGCATTAGTGAAGGGTGCCGAAGGGTTGTGTCAAAGTCATTAGTGAAAGGTGCCAAAGGGTCGTGTCGAAGGCATTAGTGAAAGGTGCCAAGGGTGTACAATCGATATGGTGCATCGATGTACAAGATAGTTAGTTTGGGTCAATGGATATTGATATCCTTGATGATGTTGTAATAAGGAGTGTATCTTCTTTGGGATAGGTGTTGTGTAGTGTTGGGTAGTTGTTCCTCCTTTGTAATGGAACTCGGTAGCTAGCCTTGTACCGGATAAAGTGTAGGCGATGTTGTGATAGGTTTGGTTCTACCTCGTGGAAGAACCCGGTGTCTAGCCTTGTACCGGATAAAGAGTAGGCGCCGTTGTGAAGGCTTCTCTGCCACAAGGGGCTTGTGTTGTGTAGTAATTACGAACTCTAGAGTAGGTGACTCGGGGAGTGGAGTAGGGCAAGGAAGGTTTCCTTATAGCCGAACCACTATAAATACTCGCGTCGTGGTTTTGTGCTTCTTACTCTTTATCTTTGCATTGCTTATTTATATGCTTATCTATCAACATCCAACACACACATTTAATTGATTGACATAAGTCGATCTAAATTGTTTAAAACAAAGTTTTAATCGCTAAAACTATTCAACCCCCCTTCTAGTTTTCCACAGGTAACTTAATGGTAGTTAGTTAACGGTCGTTAAATGTTAACTTATAGGACTAGAGTGTAACTAAATAAGGAGAAGGTTCTAGAACCCCTTCCTTATGCATATGGCCTATCGGTTAAGGGTTCTAAGAGGGAATCCAACTCAAACTTGGACTCCAAGATAACACACTATAAATACAAACCCTTGTATTCATAGTTTGGAATCTCTTGGAAAACCATAACTAGCCAAACTTCTCTTTTCTCTTCCTCTTTTGTCTAAATCGTACGAACTACAAATCCCATAGGGATTTGCGTTTGATTTTGAACGAAACAAAAGTGTTTGGTTAGTTATTGTGATCTAAGAACTAGCATTCTAATTGAATCGCTAACAATACGTGTGTGAGAGATCGTAAAGAAAACCAACTTAGGTTTTGGTGGTTTTGTGGATCGACATCCACAAAGGGACGATTTTACTAAACCCTAATTTAAGGTTTATTGTGTTCTTGATCTTGATCTTGATTTTGATTTGCAAGGAAGCTAACAAGGTACGTATGCTTTTAGGTTAATTGTTCACACTATATGATTCTATTCCGTTGCGTACTCATGATGATTATGTATTTATTATGTGATAATTAGTTCATAAATTCCAACATCATTCACACCCATTCAATGCATATATATATGCAGAATTGTCAATGTAAAACATCATCCCAATTAATGTAAAATATTAAGTATCTTTCTCTTATCTATAATTAGTGTTTTATCTTTATTTTTCTGCACGTACATATACATATTGTTTGTTGGTGTATTATGGGGATCATAGAAGGATGCTATGTTTGAGAATCAAGTAACTAGAAGATAGGGAAGATAGGGAAGATAGGGGAAGATACTATCAGTGGTACCAGAGCCGAAGGAAATAAAGGAATGATCAAGGTGATGAAGGCTCATAGATCAATCACAAGTTAGATAACATATGGTTGAAGAATTGCACAACATTAACAACAAACTTGAAATTATTGAATCACAACAAGACAGAGGAAACAAGGAAGAATTTAAGGCAAAAAGAATGAATAAAATAAAATGTTCAAGTGTAAGGAAATAGCACATTTCGTCTCGAAGTGTTCACTGAAATGGAATCAAAAGGGAAAAGCAAAACTCTTTCATGAAGATAAAGAAGCGGTTTCAGAAAATCACAAACCAACCATTGAAGATCTCAAACAACATGAACCCTATACCAAGGTTTATAGAGAAAGAATCATTTTTTTCTGGAGACTACTTGGTACAAGGAACCGAACATGGATTTTGGAATGATTTCTGGTATGTTAATTCATCTATCTCAAAAACATGTCACCATCCAACTATATTTTTATCAAAATGAAGAAATGTTTCTTTGTTGATGATAAATAACATAAGTTCAACTTACTTTTCACTTATGGTATTGGTGACAAACAACCAAAGAAACCATTTATACAATTCCCTATGTTTCATATGTACCCGAAATAAACATAAATGTTTTAAGCATGAAGCAATTGATACTTCAAGGTTTTGAAGTTGAAATGATTTGTTGGGCCAATTTAATGCCCAATGGTCTCTGACTCAGATTTGAATAGAAATTACACTAAGTAAAGAAGACTCACTGATAATAAAATCAGAGAGCATCTCAAGAAGACTTGCTGATAAATGGAATCAGCGAGCAGCTCCAGCAGAAGTTTAAGTCTTAGACATCGTCAAGTTTACTTGAAGACATACTCCCTGGCTGATGTGGGTCAGCTAGTATATAGGGGGAACTCAAGCTGAAGTACAAAGGTTCATCAGGGGTGGCAATACCCTGATGAACCTCTCAGCTCTCTAATCAAACCAACTAAGCAACGCTTATATTCCTTCGAAAGTTTAGGCGGGAATTTTCACTGAAGTATTTGAGCGGGATAAAGGTGAAATTAGTGAAAAGTCAAATATACATAAGTTGGTGATAAAGCAGCTAACAGTTGTTCAAAATTGTTCACAAAAGCATGAAAAGAGCGTTTTCGAGTATAGGTGCATTAAATGGACGATGTACTTTCTTGTGCCTCTTCCATTAGATTTGTGATACGCATCCACCTACCCCACGAACAACTACCTCGTATTAGTATATAAAGGAATGTTGGTCGGAGTAAATATGTTGTCGCTTCAGATTATATTCTTATACATATTGAAGCATTTATTCCCTAGTTGAACTTACAAGAATCTCATTGAGATTATAAGTTCACTTGCAAACTTAGTAATCTAAGTTTGCATGTTTGGAGATTTGGTTATATATTGTAATTCAATTTAGTGTTTTCCGCACAACACTTTGTAATTCTTTGATTTATATCAAGAAAGAGTTATACGTTGAAAACTTAAATATGTGTTGTCACTTAAATTGTTTTAATGAGTACTTTGTGTAATTTGATATATTTAGGACAAATAATTGGTATTAGATCAATTTTGATTTTATAATCTATTTTCAAGTGTTTGAAACCTACAAACTTGTTCAAAAGCTTTTAAAAATCAAGATCCAAATATGTCTTGTAACAATGACAATGCTGATAACATTGGACAAATGCCCCCCACCTCCCTCTTCCTTTTAGAGGAGGAGCACAAAATCCTCTGCCACCAAACCTTGGGGGTGGTAATGGCTCTCCTAACAGAAATACTGGTGGTGGTGCATAAATTACCAAAATTTTTATTCAATGCTCCAAGCAATGACCTACCACAACTCCTAGATTCGAGGGGGGGGGAGCTCATGTTACTCATTTCCCTCTACTAGAAGTGGACAATTTTTAAGACTTAAAGGATAGGTTCTTGATCCATTTGAATGGATTAGAACCATTATTTCTTAATGTTCTAGAAGAAGGTCCATACATGCCTGAAGCCATCTCCTCCACACCAGACAACTTTTTGGCAAAACCTAAAAGGCAGTGGACACTTGAAGAGTCTAGGTTAGCAAATCAGGACAATAGGTTAAAATCTATAATAATAACCCAGAGACACATTGAAATCCATTGTCGGGTGTAAAACTGCCAAAAAGATGTGGACTGATCTTGTGCTTAAGAATGAGGGACCGTCTGAAACCAGATATGTCAAAATCTCTGCTCTTAGGCTGAAATTCAATGCCTTCAAAGCACTTGATGGTGAAAAAGTTGCTCAAACTTTTACCAAACTAAAAAGTTTACTAAATGACCTGTCAAACCAAGGTGTTGACATTCCTCAAGGTGAGGTTAATGCTACCTTTGTTAACAGTCTTCCAAAAAAATGGTTAATTTCAATCATACTCAAAGAGCAAATAATGCCATAAAGACTGACTCACTTGCATCACTTTATGGAAAAGATAACTATGAGGAAGAATTCATTGACCAAATATATAAGCCTGATAAAAAGAGCATAGTGCAATCTTCTGTATCAACTGCTTTGTTTTCTAATTCAAGTGTGCAGGTCTCTGAAAGTGATTCTGATGTGAAAGGAGATAATAGGAACAATTAGAAATTTACAAAGAGTTTACAAAATAATACTCATTTGGCAAGTATATATATTAGTGCAATCATATTGCATCATAATTTTTTCTTTTTCTTTTTTACTTTCCACGAATGATAGCCAAGTTATTATATAAATATTTTTGTAAAACTTTTATGAATCTAGCATCTTTCAAATGAGAGTGATCTACGCACTTTTTTTTTATTTGCACACTCATTATACAAATATTCAAAGCAAGATATAAATATAATATAACTATCTAATATAATTATTAAAATGTCTCGATCACAAATAAAAGTGCGCAAATCAATTTTCAAATATTATATACTAGTAATACAAAACTAATAAAAACTACTAGTACCTACGAGTATTACTCCCTCCGTCCCATAATAATTGTCCACTATAACTTTTTTTAGTCTTTGTTGTTTAACTTTGACCATTAACATTTTTATTTGTGTTATATAATACTTGATGAAAATTATATCAAATAAAAATACATTTAAAATCCAATCTATTCATATATTTTTTATCAAGTATTATATTATGCAAATAAAAATATTTATGATCAAAGTTAAATAAAAAAAATTTTAAAAAATCAAAATGGACAATTATGAGACGGATGCAGTATTATTTTAGCTGTACCACAACAATCATCCGTGTAATATACTCTACCTCAAAAACGATCACATGCACACCCTAAGACTACCTTTATTCATTGGGTTGGCAACCGGTTGGGTAGGAAAAAAAAATATATATATATATTATATTAGAAGTGTGCAAAGAATGAAAGTGAGGTTGGCAATCTGGGTTGTTAAGTGACTTGCAAATATGATGCCCAACCGTGACACATGTCACATTTTTATTGGTAGGTTGGGTTGGGTTGTTGATAAATGGTAAAAAATGTAAATTGCTTGTATGTATTAGTTGTGTAGGTGGAGGAAAAAGAAGATAATATTTTATTAAGAGATTGAGTTGTAGCAAGTTGTTGATAAAGATAGTCTAAATGAACTCCGTGTCCTATTTGAATTCCTTCTACCAAAGCAGGCCATAAAATATTATTTCCAAATAGCCTTTATGACGACCCACCAGACACAAACAAACAACTTACATTAAACAACAACTTTTCATATCTATATATATATATGGGACTACATATGACACGTCACTAATGCTGACTAGGCACTTTAATGTTGACATGGCGCATCATTTGATGAGGTGGAAATGGTGACGAGGCATAATATCCAGTAAAATAAGTAAAAAACAATTCAAGGCCAAGGATCGAACACTGGTTTCATCATTCACAATGATGGCCCTCAACCATTAGACCAAACCATCAGTTGTGATATTCTATTGCAAACCCAAATTGATATATTGATACAACCATTATCCGCTTCCTAATTCAACCTAAACCAAATAATCAAATTCAAAACGCCTCCCCTAATTTCCAACCTCAAAACAATCCCTAATCCAAATCGTGATTTATCACAGCAAAACAATCCATCGCCTCCACCCACATCAAAAAAATCGCCAAAATACATATGATCACGATTTGGCTGGGTGAATTCAATTACTCAATTTTATTGTTTTTTAACCATTAATTGAATTGATACATATGATCACGATTGTACAGTTCGATTTCAAATGATGTTAGCCAGGTTTGTTTGATTTTATTTTTAAATTGATTGATTTATTTTATTGGGATGTATTCGTGTGATCTAAAATAACAATTTTCGGGTTGATGATTCATAGGTCGAACTGATGATTCACAATCAAATATCATTATAAGGTATGTTTGATTCTCAATTTCCGTCTAAGACATAGAAGTTGTATGTCTCTATCCTTTATACCTCAAGCTTCTTTTTATATAGTGATCTTATTAAATATATAAAATTGCCATCACAGATAGAAACATGAATAAACAAGCTGGAAATGCATTCCATAAATTATACTCCTCTAGAGGTTTCCACATGTTTAGCAAGTGGCACATTTGATGAGTCGCACAACCAATATAGTGATTGTATCATCGTTCCACACCGAGTGGCTAAATGAATGGCCCAACTTACTCGCGTTCTTTATAAAGTAATCAATGATCAAAGTAATACACATGCAGGTACTTCTCTTCTCAATATTCATTATAAAGTAACTTGACTTTCTTGCACCATTCACTTATTTGAAGTAAGACAACTGAATGCTCTGACTTACTCCCATTTTTGATATTTTAGTGAAGTTAATAAATGGTATCACATTTACAAGATACCATTGTACTTCATTGAATTTTTTAAGACCAAAATTTCTCATTGCGTTGGATGATATGCCGAAATGAGCATTGTGCCAATAGAGCTGGCTGCGAAGTCTGCAGCGGCTATAGTAGATGGTGCTAGCAGAGGGGACTTATCCTTGGCTGTGCCACGGTGGGTACAGACGACAGTTTATTGGGTGGTTTTTTTCCCTGAGATGGTTGACTGGGTCAGCCACTGGTTTCTACTCACTGAGCTGGGGGCCTCATCATTGGATGCACCTAGCAAGATGCTTTTGGATGTGCCTGGATTGAGGCATATCATGCAACCAGATTCTGTGATATCTCCCAAGATTAAGGAATATGATTACAAGTTGGTCGTGCGCACACCCCACAAGTAATGGCAATGTGTGTTTTGTACCTATGTAGCGGCAACTCAGATGTTGTTACTTTCAAGTAGGTAACGAACTATGAAAGGTTCAATATGTAAAAGAACGCATATTGTATGTAACCAGTAATACTGTTGTTAGTTGTGAGTTAACAAATTTTTGAGCCTTATCTTTTGACTTGCATGTATTGCAGGTGCTTTGCCAAAGCGAGGCCCATTCTTTAACTGATGCAGGATCTCATGAAGAGGAGGCTGGCAGACTAAGGTCAGGATCAAATTGCCTATTTTCTCATAAGATCTTTAAAATATCGCAAACCCTCATATAGCTAAACCAACAGATCTCATATCGCAAATATCATATCGAAAAATCTCAAAAATCTCATATAGCACTTATATATAGTTGACGATATCATGAGTAAACTATATCAAGATTTGAACTATACAATCCCAATAATAGGAATGCAACAGATATATATAGGAAAGGCTCATAAGATTTGAACTTTTACTCATGATATCGTAAATATCATACTCGCAAAATCTCATATAGTCATCAAGATCTGACTAATGCGTTTAGTATATTTGTACAGTTTACGACCTTATTTTCATGTTTAATGGGGTGTATGTCTAAGCTTATGCGGATTATATAGTTTACGATATGATGAGTAAAAGTTCAAATCTTGATGAGTATATGAGATTTTGCGAGTATGATATTTTAGACACATTTTGTATATAAATATGCCAATAAGGCATAGTTTCTTCCGCCACCAGAATAATTGTATAATTGATTTATTTTTCAGGAGACGCCATTTACTGGGAACCTAATCTGGAAGAACTGTATTGATAGTTGGAAGGATAAAAAACAAGAAAAAGAAGGCGGTCACTAAGGTTCCGAAATAATTTCAAGTTCCTAAATACCAACAAATATACGAAAACCAAAAAATTAATACAGTATATTGCTAGGATTATGTACATTAAAATAATAACCAGTTAATAGTAGAGTAATGTTTTTTTACCGTTTATCTTAATGCCGATACAATCGTAAGCCTTTGCTGTTTTATTTTATTATTATTGTTAGCGTCATATCTCTGTATGAAACTCATGGCCCAAAACAATGTTTCGACCCTATTGAGTAACGGTTACAGGTATCTTTTGAGCCTCATTGGACCAAAAGTGGGCTGCAAAAAGAACCCAATATAAAAGATTAAGGAACTCGCGGTAACGACAGAAGGATACAGCTGAAGCGGCTTGAAGGTCAGTTTATTTCTGTTTACATCCAATATAATTACAAATATAAAATCGTTGAAAATGTTAACATTAACTACTGGAGCAGATGCTTTGTGTAGCAGCAGGTTATTGACCCGTGACAGAGTTATTCCAGCTGCACGATTTATTGAGAAGGTTAGCCAAACACCCCCTTATAGTACTACTTAATCAAAAAGATTATATTTCAACAAACAAAAACCAAATAACTTTTAGTAAGAAATTCCAAGACACATACAAATCCTACATTATGAAAGTAATAGCAAATTTTCACCGAAATGTGTCTCCGGGGTTTTTGCTTATATTTTATAAAATTGTTAACTGATATACAGCAACATGTAAATTGTTTGTCTAATTTTTTCATATGTTTCTTATTTAATCACAGAATATTGGATCCTATGAGAATGACACTTATGATGCTGATCATGATGATCAAAACTTTAAATTTCATTTGTTTTTTGTTTACAACTAAGCACTGGTCTCAGTAGGTTAAATCGTTTGGACTTTCCCTTTAATTCAAAACTTTTGTGCTACTGATTTTACAGGATCATTGTACCATCAAGTACCTCCATGGCGATGGTAGTGTTGGAATACTAATTCGCCTCGACAGTGGCGAGAAGCCGGACAGCAGAACAAAGGTGTTAGATATCGAGATAGTATGTGATAGAATTGGATATATTGATCATATATATTGCAAGTGAATTTATGTATTAAATTTTTTAGCTAAAGATGTCTTAAGTGTATATTTCTAACCATCGACTCAATGCTCCCGCGGCAACGCCCGGGCTCATATCATACAAGACATATCTGATTTCTCAGGATGTAGGGCCACTATTTACTTAGGAATGAGTTCATTAAATTGTGGTTTTCTCAGATGGTCTTAATAAGCTTTTCTTAGTGCTGAAAGTGAGCGGAATAAATAGTTGAAAGTCCACCATCCATCTTTAGCGAAAACAACCACGTTATCCATCTTTAGCGAAAACCCGCAGAACGCTACGTCTCGAAACCTCGTATATGCAATGTCAAAACCAAAATCTTAAAAGAACCAAAAATATTTCTTTTAACAAAAACCAAAAATAATTTGAATGTGTATATGATGAGTACACAACATATATTTGACATACAAATACTATTGTACCATAATGATACATAAAAATCATCAATAATTCTTTTGTATAAAACCGACAAGTTAGTTTTGTGCCAGTTTTGTGTTTATGATGTTTTGCGCTTTTCAATACTTATTTACGTTATTCATATTATTATGAAACGAACCCGCCCATTGGGCGGGTTATGAAGCTAGTTTCCTATATATGTATAAAAAAAACTATACAAAGATACGCTGAAAACAAACGACTGATACGACAGTTCCCTAAATAAAAAAACCAACAAAAACCAAAGTACTGTACTAAACTAAACCTAACACAACCAGTTCGTGTTCTTGTTTTAATTTTGTCGTTTTTTAATGGCGACTAAACCAAACCAACCACAAACACAAACACAAACACAAAGATCATCAACAACAATAACAGCAACAGCAACGTTGATCCCAGCCTACGTAAAAGCGTTATCAGGTTCCTTAGGTGGGATAGTGGAAGCTTCATGTCTACAGCCCATCGATGTTATCAAGACAAGGTTACAGCTGGATCGAAGTGGGGCCTACAAGGGTATAATCCATTGTGGTAGTACCACCATCAAGAATGAAGGTGTGCGTGCTTTGTGGAAGGGTTTGACTCCATTTGCAACGCATTTGACTTTGAAGTATGCTTTAAGGATGGGATCTAATGCTATGTTGCAAAGGGTGTTTAAGGATGGTGAAACTGGCAAGATTAGTGATGGTGGCAGGTTTTTGTCTGGTTTTGGTGCTGGTGTTATTGAGGCTCTTGTTATTGTTACTCCTTTTGAGGTTAGTCTCTTTTTAGAACTTTCTAGGGTCGGAAATGTTCACAGGGATACCTCGGTTAGACCGCGTAAAAGGTGACTGAACATGGAAAATCTTAGTTGAATACTAGTATATGTTAGGTAGGGTATTGGAATAAATGATTAAAGTAAAGACATCTCAGAGGGTGTTTGTACTAGTATTAGATTATTATTAAGATTTTGGCTTTTTGCAAATAAGTCATTTTCCAAATGGCTTGGCAAATAAAATATAATAGCACCATATTAAACTCATAAATAAGGTATTAATTAAGCACATCAAATATAATAGCACTATACGGTATTAAACAAATGCCCCACCCTAATATTATAATAGTAACTATGAATATCATTATCAGCATGTCTTGTGGGTTCTAGTTGCTGTGAACAGTGCAGGAAGAGAATTGTGACGAAGGAACATGATTCTTCTATGAATTTGGGTGTGTGTGAATTTGAAGTATGCTAAAAAAATGAAATAAGCTGATATTGAGTGTGTGGATTGAAAGATGTTGTCAGCTTATATATAATGTTTTCGGATGAGAAAAGTGTGTTTTCAGAATCCAATTTTAGCATGTGTGCTGACAAAATACATAAGCTTTTGAAAGGTATAGGCTATTACCCTTACCCAAATAGCCCCCCCATGTTTTGAGTAAAAACTAATATGCAGGCCTCATATACTATGACAGTGTAGCCTCGAAATCTTTGCGACACCATCACAGGGATGAAATTTGTCTAATGAGTCCGATTAGCATTTACATATCTAACAACCTTTATATGACCTTTATTTTCATACAGCAAGCCTTTTTAACTGACAGCCTTAATGTATCTATTTAGTCTTACGAGTTTGAATTAGGATCGATAGCAGAATTCTTTGGTTTTCATATTCAACATATCTGCCTCTTCTATGATATTTGATGCTGATATGCTTCCTTTGATTGATAACCATACTAGACTACTAGAGTTACCTCTATTCCGTTGAGACTCCTCATCAATTCCTAACCTTAGGTGACTACTACATAAATATATTGATATGTGTCAATAGACAGTGTGATCAAACATCGAAGTGTACCAAATGTTTGGACCACTTTAGTAAAGCTTCTAAACCAAGAAAAGTGGTATGCGTGAAGATTATGAGTGTATTAGAGAAAGGAGGGGGATTCTAGAATCTAGATGATAGATGACTTGTGATTCATGTCCTGCACCAACTGTCCTACCATGTATTAATCTAAGTAACGACAATAGCACAAATAAAGGAGAACAGTTCATAGAAGGTGTTAGTATACTAATAGACACGATATCGTAGGATAATGGTTAAAAATGTAAGAAAATTTTCCATTGTGACGAAGAAATATTATATTATAACCTGTTGCACAGCATTCAATGTGGATCCATTAGCTAGACCGGTAGAGATGGTGAATGTGTGAAACTAATAGTACACGGGGAGGGTGTTTGGGATTGCGTTTTGGGGAAGATTAGGATTGTTACGTATGGAAAACACGGATAATCAGAAATTATTGTTTGGAAACCATATGAAAAAAAGTGATTATTTCCCCAGTTTTGGAAAAGCAGGTTGGGAACTGCCGTTAAAAACACCATATTGCATACAAATAATCTGTTTTGCTACACTTGACCCTTAGAAACTGAAATCAAGTTTAAGCATCTGATATACCGAATTACAGATGGAGTATAATGCTTTTACAGACTTGTTTTCAGCCCGTTTGCTCGTATAAATGGGTCAACTTGAGCTGTGGTTTATCTCAAGCAGTCTAAATCAAAAAAATTAGCTAAAGGGGAACCGGTTGAAAGTTACCTGTAATCTATTATAATGATATACTTTTTTAGACCATAGTCAACACATAACTTACGTTTTATATCTTCTTTAAATTGGGTAGAAATTTAATTAAATAACTTCACTAATTATGCAGGCGTGACGAGTTTTTTTGAAGCGTTTAGGGGATATACAAGCATTTGAGATTTGGGCTTGCATTTACTTATATAATTATGAAAGATGATATAAATCTATAAATACTTTTTGCCGCGTTAAAAACATCATGCCGCCACGCCTTACATTAAAACTTGAGGCTTGATCATACCGTCACGCCATACTCACACTATTTATAACCTTGAATTCTATCAATATTATAATCAAAACCTAATAATTACTGCGTACGAAAGTATTATTTTAGCTGTACCACAACAATCATCCGTGTAATATACTCTATCTTAAAAGCTAGCACATGCACACCCTAAATAAACTCGGGTCTAATTTGAATTCCTTCTACCAAAGCAGGTCATAAAATATTATTTCCAAATACCCTTTATGACGACCCAACAGACACAAACAAACAACTTAACAAGTAGTAGTCAAATTACATTAAACAACAACTTTTCATATCCTATATATGTATAAAAAAACTATACTAAGATACGCTGAAACAAACGACTGATAAGAGACAGTACCCTAAATAAAAAAACCTATCTGTGCTCTTGTTTTTGTCGTTTTTCAATGGCGACTAAACCAAACCAACCACAAACACAACGATCATCAACAACAATAACAGCAACAGCAACGTTAATCCCAGCATATGTAAAAGTGTTATCAGGTTCCTTAGGTGGGATAGTGGAAGCTTCATGTCTACAGCCCATCGATGTTATCAAGACAAGGTTACAGCTAGACCGAAGTGGGGCCTACAAGGGTATATTCCATTGTGGTAGTACCACGATTAAGAATGAAGGTGTGCGTGCTTTATGGAAGGGTTTGACTCCATTTGCAACACATTTGACTTTGAAGTATGCTTTAAGGATGGGATCTAATGCTATTTTGCAAAGGGTGTTTAAGGATGGTGAAACTGGCAAGATTAGTGATGGTGGCAGGTTTTTGTCTGGTTTTGGTGCTGGTGTCATTGAGGCTCTTGTTATTGTTACCCCTTTTGAGGTTAGTCTCCTTTTTAGAACTTTATAGGGTCGGAAATGGTCACAGGGATACCTCGGTTAGGCCGCTTACGTAAGAGTTAAAGACTCATTTGAATACTATATGTTAGGCTATTGGAATAAATGATTAAAGTAAAGACATCTCAGAGGGTGTTTGTAATAGATTATTATAAAGATTGTGGCTTTTTGCAAATAAGTCATTTTCCAAATGGCTTGGCAAATAAAATATAGATAACACTATATTAAACTCATAATTAAGGTATTAAGCACATAAAATACAATAGCACTATATTAAACTCATAAATAAGGTATTTAGCGCATTATTTTTTAAACAAATGCCCCACCCCAATAGTATAATAGTATGAATATCATTATCAGCATGTCTTGTGGGTTCTAGTTGCTGTGAATAGTGCAGGAAGAGAATTGTGATGAAGGAACATGATTCTTTTATGAATTTGGGTGTGTTTGTGTAAGTTTATTTGAGCAGTGTATTAGCTTAATATGCTATCAAAATGCAATAAGCTGATATCGAGTGTTTGGATTGAAAGATTTTGTCAGCTTATCTAGAAATTTTTGGGAGGAGAAATGCGTGTCTAAAATGCGCCTTAGAATGTGTGATCTTAGAATGCATCAGCTTTCGAAATGTATAGGCTATTACTCTTACCAAAACACCCCCCTATGTTTTGACTTTTGAGTAAAAATTAGTGCGCATGCCTCATATACTATGACAGTGTAGCCTCGAAATCTTTGTGACATCATCACAACGATGAAATTTGTCTAATGAGAAGATTCTATCAGATGGATGGCCTCCACGATTAGCATTTGCATATCTAAAAACCTTTATATGACCTTTATTTGCATACAACAAGCCTTTTAAAATGACACCCTTCATGTATTTATCTAGTCTTACAAGTTTGGATTGGAATTAGGATCGATAGCAGAATTCTTTGGTTGTCATACTCAACTGGAGTCACCTCTATCCCATGGAGACTCCTGATCAATTCCTAACCTTAGGTTTAAAAATCCAAAATGGTGTCTATCTACTGAAGTACTGAATGATATGATCCTGATCACTTCCTACCATGACAATATACTTGACACTGACTACTACATAAATATATTGATATGTGTCAATAGAAACAGTGTGATCACACGTCGAAGTGTACCAGATGTTTGGACCACTTTCGGAAAGCTTCTAAACCAAGCGAAAGTGGAAACGTGAAGATTATGTGTGTAGTAGGGAAATTAAGGAATAAGGAGGGGGATTCTAGAATCTATAGATGATAGATGACTTGTGATTCATGTCCTGCCCCACCTGTCCTACCATGTATTAATCTAAGTAACGACAATAGCACAAGTAAAGGAGAACAGTTCATAGAAGGTGTTAGTATACTAATAGACACGATATCGTAGGATAATGGTTAAAAATGTGAGAAAATTTTCCATTGTGAAGAAGAAATATTATATTATAACCTGTTGCACAGCATTCAATGTGGATCCATTAGCTAGACCGGTAGAGATGGTGAATGTGTGAAACTAATAGTACACGGAGGGTGTTTGGGATAGCGCTTTGGGGAAGATCATGATTGTTGCGTTTGCAAAACACGGATAATCAGAAATTTTTGTTTGGAAACCATATGAAAAAAGTGATTATTTCCCCAGTTCTGGAAAAGCAGGTTGGGAAGTGCCTTTGAAAACACTGTTTTGCATACACATAATCTGTTTCTCAAACCCGATTCCAAACACCGCCTAGAGAGCAAATGAGGGTTAGTATTACCAAAAGAGCTACACTTGATCCTTAGAAATTGAAATCAAGTTTAAGCATCTAATATACCGATGTTGTATAATGCTTATTACAGACTTGTTGTCAGCCCGTTTACTTGTATGAATGGGTCAACTTTAGCTGTGGTTTATCTCAAGCGGTCTAAATCAAAAAAATTAGCTAAAAGGGGAACCGGTTGAAAGCTACCCGTAATCTATTGTAATGATATACGTATTTTTTTAGACCATAGTCAACACATTACTTATGTTTTATATATTCTTTAAATATGGATAAAAGAAAATTATTGGGTGGATATTTAATTAAACAACTTCACTAATAATGCAGGTGGTCAAAATAAGACTGCAACAACAAAAGGGATTGACTCAAGAGCTTTTAAAATACAAGGGACCCATCCATTGTGCTCGCTTAATTGTGCGTGAAGAAGGCTTATTTGGGCTTTGGGCAGGAGCTGCCCCGACTGTTATGCGCAATGGTACAAACCAAGCTGTAATGTTTACAGCCAAAAACACGTTTGATGGATTATTATGGAAGAAAAACGAAGGTGATGGAAAAGTTTTGCAACCGTGGCAGTCTATGACATCTGGATTCTTAGCTGGATTAGCGGGTCCTGTATGCACCGGTCCATTTGATGTGGTGAAAACAAGGTTAATGGCACAAAGTGGCGAAGTGAAGTATAAAGGCATGTTTCATGCCATTACAACTATATACGCTGAAGAAGGGCCACGTGCATTGTGGAAGGGTCTGCTTCCACGATTAATGCGTATCCCACCCGGGCAGGCCATTATGTGGGGTGTGGCTGACCAGGTTATTGGTCTATATGAGAGGAAATACATTCATAACATACCCTTACATGCTTGACTGTAGTATGCAATTTTTGGCAAGTTGTATGTTGGTAGATGAGATTTTGGCATCTTTCCAAACATTGGTAACTAGTAGTATGCTGGTAGATGAGATTTTGGCATCTTTCCAAACATTGGTAACTAGTATGCAATTTTTGTTGGTCTTAAGATTAAATAATGATTGAGGTTTTCTTTGTCACTGACAGTGTTCCATGTTTGTATTTACCAGTAAGCTGCAATTGCAACTTCTGAGTTCTGTCACATCTATTTGTAAACGGGTACATTTTGGTTATGTTTGGTCTCTAACTGGTCAAACGGGTAAAGTGAAGAAAATAGTTGTTAAGAGGGGCTGTAAGTCACCTTATTTGAGGCATTTAATATACCTAGCACATAGATGTGTGTTTGTTCGCACGTCAATCCAATCTCAAGTGTGCACAAAAGAAATACAAGTTCTAATTTAACTCATTCTGACCCTGACGTGGTCTCTAAAATCTCCCATTTTGTTATTGAAACATGTTCATTGGGCTTATCTTAAAAAATATTCTCTATATTATTTTGGTAATATAGTTTTTAATCAAGTAATTTTGACCTTCTAGCATATCTATAAACTTGTAGGGTTAATCAAATACAGCACAGCTACAGAAACATTCGTTAAAAAAATGGAACAAAGATTTATCTCCAAAAGATGCAGTAAAACGCCTAGGCTTTTAACCATGACATGTTCTGCACATTTCAATCATCCATAAAACATTGAAGTATAGTAGTAATACCAGTACTACTTCAGAAATCACCAGCAACCTTTGATTCAAGTCATAAAATCATAATTGACAGATCATCACACTTTGGTCTTAACATAAAACAAGAAATTACCATATTAGCCGTGCTTGATAATTGGGAAAATCCTAAAGACCTCGACAACATGTTAGCGTTTACAACTAATATATTGCAGTAAACTTAAGGAGCCAAGGTGTAATCAGTGATGTACACAGCAATGGCTCTTTTGATGACTATGGATTTAAGTGAGAAATTCATCAAACTTTGTTCCATTTTGAGAAAGCATACGTTAAGGATTTGAATAAAACATGTTAGGAACAATCGGTTACATTCAAAATTTAGATTTCAGATGTTATACTTCATGTGCTAAGAGGACTACTCTTCTAAGGAAGCTGACAAAAAGTCCTGATTTTCATTCACTTCATACGCGTTGCACCGATTCTTTTGTCTCCTTGAGTGGATGTTTGGACCCAAGGGAAAAGGCTCCTACACATACAGAAACAAGTGGATTAAGATCATACGCAATAAACACAAACTATACGCTTAGATAATATCTGAGAAGTAACTTTAAAGTGGTTTCATAGTAGAGGTGATAGTTTCGGCATATTAAATTGAAAATGGGTTGAACTGAGTGACACTTTCCCCGACAGGTCAAATACAAAAACCGAAATATATGATGAAACATGATGAGTAAATCAAATGATTGCAAAGTCACCCAAAGTGTAGTTCAAATGTTTGAAAACTCCAAAATCCATGTGTATGTATTTGAACAAGTTAGTGTTAATTTAATAGTATAATTAATATATCCAAAACTTTAAAAAAATCAAAAATTGGCAGGTCAACCCAATTAAGACCTACTTAGACCTGAATCCATAATTACCCGTTTTGACCCGCAACGAATATTACCCGCTACTTGCTCAACCAACCCATTTTATCACTTCTACTTGATATTTATTAATGGTCATCATTTACGGCACAGGTATCAAGAGAAGTTGGAGCATCATGCGTATAATGGAATGTTTGCCTAGAATGTATGATTATGGGAAAAGTTGTTACCTGACTGCCAGCATTGGGGCCATCCGTAGTAAAGAGAATAGGGTGACAACACTTATCTTCGTTCATCAAACTTGACTCCTGGAAGTGTGCAATTAGGGCCGATTTTCCCTGGATTCGAGCATATGCAAGACATGCTACTTTTCCGCTATGGTACTTCTCCCATTTTTTGCCATGAAATGACTGCAAAAGTATGTTTTTTTAGTGATTACTTTCATTCAATTGAACAAGAACCAACAAAAAGCAGGCGAACGGCTCATATCACATAAAGAATGAAATTCTACCTTGTGAAATTGCACAATCTGTTGTGGATCAGTCATGTTTATGAATGCATATCCCATATTGCATTTATTCTGTTAAAGACCACGAATTAGATTAGACGTGGTAAAAAGTATAACCTAAGAAAAGAATATGTGAAGTAACACTTGCCTTGAAGTCAAGAGGCAGATAAATAAAATCATAAGTGCCTTGATTATGTTCATTGATTGCAGCCAACAGCATTGCTGAGCTGTACCTACGGAAATAAAATCGATTTTATATATGCAATACCAGAGGATAAGTGAAACCAAATACAGAATGAGATCACATATACAGATATCAACATACTTGTTAGGAATGTTTTTTATCATCAATGTTGTCCGGCAGTCTTCCCCACGCAATACACGTTCAATATCAAGTTCATACTTTTTCTCATCTGCGAGACAGGAATTATTTTCATGTCTGCCATGATTATTTCTTCTCGCTCGGTTCCTCGGCTTTCCTAAAGAGTGGTGTGAGGCAGTTCCTGGATCCCTTTCAGAAGACTTATGGCTTACAGTAGTGGAAGTGTTATGAGCACAAACACCATTATCAACTGGAGGAGATTGTGACCAGGTTACACGATTTAGATGATGATCCTGGAAGGAGCTAGAGCAGTTTAATGTTTGATGAAGTCCACCAAACCCTGACCTGCCAATTCTTGGAGAGCCTGCCATTCCAAGACAAAAATCACAGAACCAAGTCACTATGGTGCTCGTCATAAATATTGCAGAACAAAATCAATTATAGTAATCGTCATAAATATATTACCGGGCAAATTGGATAGAAGAGTTACGAAATCTGGTGTCATTTCTGTTTGAGGTAACCATCTTTGTTTTCACATATAAAAAGTTGACCAACTTTTGAATGGATAGACAAAAAACCTCTTGAACTTTTTCTTGATGCGGGCTTCTGAAAAACCGGCCGACTTAGATTACCCTAAACGAATATTTTATGAAAGATGGAGCCGGTTTTTAGTGAAAGCAAAGTTGGTTACCCCGATCAAGAATGAGAAATAAGTTCATTACAAGTGGATGCAATTTGCCCATATATTTATTTGCATTTCCAATTGAATCCAGCACATTGCACAGATGTCAACTACCCCATATATGAATCAACGTGATTGTGATGTTTAGAAATCATACTTCATTAGGTTATGTTTAGATTTATGAGGTTTAAAGCATATTATTGCCACAACTAAGTTGGAAAGGAAGTACAGAAAAGCAAAATTAACACATCTTTCTGAAGAGCAATAGAAAGTACTGACCCTTAAACATGTTTGCCACTGGCGAGCCATATGAACCCACCATATGAAGGTGCTTACTGTTTGGTTCTGTTGTGAAACCGACACTTGCCAAGTTTAAGGAGCCATAGGTGACAAAACCATTATCTACAAAACCTTTACAGTTTATGGGTAATGATTGAGGATGAAAACTAAGGCATTGGTTGTGCAACTTTGCTTGATCAGTAGAATAATGAGGCCCGTAACCAAATTGATTATAAGGAGATGTTATTCCAACTGGCGATGGAAAGCTATTTGTAAAACAGCAATTTGCCTGAAGGGGAGCTTGTCTCGGAATTGCATTAATAGTCAACTTGCTTAGTGAGTGCACACCGTAGATATACTCTTCATTCACGCAGCCATTTACCACTACAAAAATAAATAATAAAAATTGTAGTGAGGATAAAGAATTGATGATGAGAGGTGAAGGGTACACTACCTTACTATTAGAATAAATCAAATCAATTAGCATATTTCTTCGACATCAAAAGTATGCATACCTTGTGGTGATAAGTGGCCATATGTTTGGTGAAGTTTGTCGTTTGGCGTACAGGAATCACGATTGTATACCCCAAAGCTGGCCTGATCGATGTGATGTCCTGAGGCATCATCCTATTTACAAGTCAAAATTGGAAAAAGTAAAAACTAAATATTAATCCAGTAAAATATGTCACATAAAAAGGCGAAACTTTCCAGTAAAGCACCTAATTTCCAGCAGAAAATAAATAAACGTTTAAATATTTTGGTTCAACAAAATGCGAGAGATTAGGGTGAATGGTGGATCATGTACCTTTGGATTCAAAAAGTGTATTTGAAGCTTCCCATTTTCCATTGGGTTGTTTTGAAGTGTGGTAAACGCAGAAGTTGCGGCCCTTATGTCATAATATGAAAGTATCACAAAACCTTGACATCTACTAGTTGTGTTGAAAGTTTCTATATCTCCATGTTGCTGCATACAAAAGAAAGGCTTGATTGTTACAAAATCGGAAAGATATCGAAAATAAGGGGAAAAGAAGAATAATCGTAGCAAGCTGCTACGCACCTCAAAAAGAAGCCTAAGCTCTGAATCCGTAACCCTGTTATCTACATTTTTCACAAGAAGCGTTCTGGAAGGGTGTTCACACGAAATTAAAAAGCCTGAACTGTTTTGATCATTATTACGTCCTTCAGAAGTCACAGAACTCTGTCGACGGAAATCCCTCTTTAAATTTCCTTCCAATTCCATACCTCCACTGCTGCTGAACAAATCAAAATCATCATCATCGCCTTTAGCAGTAGCAATACATCCCAATATATCAGGAACTCCAGAGAAGAGATCGTCCTCATCAGGAAGAAGACTTTCGATAGTTTGTGACTGATTAGTATAATTTAACTTGTCAAGGCAGTTGACTGCAGCAAGTACAGAAACAAAATTAAATAATCAGCACAAGGAACAGGTAACTGATAACACATAAACATCATGACAAATCCAACATACAGGAACATAACATTAATAACATAACCTGTATGAACCAATTATAAGTGATAAAACACTATATCGAGATAACTGTGTAAAGGGTTCCACCGTCCACATGCTTATACAGTTTTAAACCTCAATCAACCACTGCTTAAAAACCCATCCCGTTTCCTTTCAATATTAGCATTCTACATGTGGATCTCTCCTACATGTGCCCCATATGCAATGTGTTGAATTTAATTGCTAGCACAACAATGTCTGTATTGCATGAATTATAATCTATAAGCGAAACACATTAGATATATTGGAGGTATATAGCTATGCATATAAAGCAAGTTGTTAACAGATAACGAGCCAAAATCGAATTAATCCCGGTATCCCAGTCTTAGACATTCTACTCATACCGACATGAAATTTAAACAAATAAGAATTTATAAACATGGAACGAATAACACTCACCTTGCTTATCAGCTCGAAGAGTCGAGTTTCCAACATGTTCCTTGCAAAATAAGGACATCGTTTATTTCAGAAAGTCAACAACAAAAAACCTTCAAGAATGCAAAGAATAAAAGGCACCCTAACATAATAAAACAAACACATGTAACTCTACACAAAAGTTAAAAAAAGGTACCTCGCGGGTCAAATTCGGTCCATAAGTATCACGTTGATCCCTTGTAGCAACTTGCATGATGGCAGTAATGAAGCAAAACAAAAAGATCTAGAAGCACCCACTTAGTATAACACTACAGCTTGTTCCCTCTTACAAAATTATCCGAGGCTCGCCACTTATTAACCTATAACAAACACGAACACGAGCAAATAAGGGTTTTATATCTATATCAAAAAAACCCATAACCACACAAATCATTTCAATGTAACAAACATGAAAACACAACACCTCGGGTAAAGGGTACGACTGTCTACATCCTACCTCCCCACACCCGCCAAGCAGCGGTGTCGGGTATTGTTTTTGTTTTTGTTGTAAACATGAAAACACGACAAAAAGTCACTTAATTTTAAAAAGTCCTTCGTTATTACTAAACATTCATCCGAAACCACTTAATTTCACCGAAACTTAACTAAAACTAACAAGTAATTTCGATGTAACAAACACGGAAACATGACAAAAAGTCGCTTAATCTTAGAAAGTCCTTCGTTATTTCTAAACATTCATCCGAAACCACTTAATTTCACCGAAAATTAACTAAAACTAACAAGTAATTTCGATGTAACAAACACGGAAACATGACAAAAAGTCGCTTAATCTTAGAAAGTCCTTCGTTATTACTAAACATTCATCCGAAACCACTTAAGTTCACCGAAATCTAACTAAAACTAACTACTAATTTCTATGCAACAAACACGAAAACACGACAAAAAAACTCGCATAATTTTCAACAATTCTTCCTTCTTTTAAACATTTCATCCAAACCCACTTAATTTCACTCCAAATCAACAAATATCACATAAATCTCGCGAAACAACGAAAACCCCCAAATTACAACAAAGTTAACAACAAAAACAACAATTAAACAGTCATGTAAACAAATTCCCCAAATTTAAGCCCAAAACACTACACATTTACACAATTAAGTTAGAAAAACACAATTAACCACCAAAATCAACAAATTAAACCCTAACACGTCAATTACAACATAATTACAACCAATTAACAAAATCCCCAAAACTAACTAACTTAAAAACACAATTAACAACAATTAAACACAATTCAGACATAAAGTAACCTAACTTAACCGATCACAGCTCCAATTAACACCTTAACCTTCACATAGAAACTTACCGGCGTTAATAAAAGGAAGAAAAAAAATTAGGTGAAAACAAAATTAGGTAAACCAGAATTATAAACCTATTTTAAGCAAAAAAAAATATATAAAAAATATAAAATTATACAAATTATAAAAATCAGCTTACGTGTCAGTTAGTTAAGTACTGCTACTACATATTTGGGTGGTGATGAACTTGGCCGGAGAGTTGGAGTAAAAGATGTGTGTGTGTGTTGAGTGTGTGAGAGAGAAAGTTAAGTTAAGTTGGAGAGGTGAAAAAGAAATGGGCGCGATTTGTGTGTGTTGCGTGAAAGAGTTAAATTACGAATCACCCGAAAAAATTAATTTTTTTTTGGAGTATATGTATACGCAAGCTGCTTTTCTTACAAGTACGTTTATACTTTCTTTTTCTGGTCAAGGGGTGGTGTTTTGTTATGGGTTGTACCAGTACTATCCTCTTACCTCATTTATCTTCTTTTTAGTTATTTTGTTGACCAGATGAGTATAGGTGCATAGTAAACGGATTTTTTAGTAGCAGATAGTTGTGGTCACTGTGCAAAGTTGAGGCCTACAAGGGATTAATCACCGTCTAGATGCTACAAGGCCACCAACTTTTCGATTTTGTAAATCGTTCAAACAAATAGTTCAACCGTGGTAAACGATCAATAACGGCCAACGTGGGTCAAACTTGTTTGAAATCTTCAAATCTTTCCGAAAATACCTAAACTCGTTATAAAATTGTTTTAATAATTTATAGTCGTTGTTTATATCTATTACAAAAAAATTTAAAGAAAAATCTTGCCAGAAACGCATAAAACTTGCCGGAAATACCTAAAATTTGCCGAAAATACCGAAAAGTTGTCGGAAATGCCAATCTGATTAATCATCATCTAATCCCGCCTAGACCGACATTGTAGCTAACGGGGTCAATCAGCCGACATCGATTTGCTATTTTGCAACCTTGGTTGTAATGAACTAGTGATAAAAAAAAGTTTATGGTTATCACTAGTTCACTTATATCGGATTTATAGTTCACTTATTTTCGGCAGTTTTATATGTTTTATTAATAAGACAAGACGGTTGTTTATGGTTTTTCAGATTTTTTGTGTTTTACAACATTCGACTTATCGACTTTTATATTTTATATTTCGTTTTTTTGTCAATTTTGCTACTTAAATTCTTGTAAATAGTATCTTTAGATTTAAAAAGTATAGTAGTTTACATCTTATATTTTGTTGTAGCAGAATCGGATACTTTTGTTATTGTATTTTGTTTGAGTTAAATGTCTAGCTTACTATATTGTCTTGTCTCATAATAGGTATACTTTTTAAATTACAATTAATCAGATGACATTCGATTGATTGATAGTGCTAGGGATATACCATTTCTAACCATGACACATTTATATAGTGAAATTTTATTTTTTGGGTGAAAGAATAGTTATTTATCTTTGCTAATTAAAATAATCAATTTGAATTAATTTTGATTATACAGACATTAATGTCAAAATTTTGTAATTTGAAGTTTCGATTTGTGAAAGTTATAAATGAAAATTAATGTACGATTTCTAATATGAAAAATGTGTTAATTCAAGAGATTTGAGGTAATGATGGTTTCTAATTTTTACTTGTGGAACAAAACGTCATTATAAAGGATATTATTGTTATCTGTTATAACACTAATGTTGGTATCAATACCTCGACAACTTTATATATGTGAGTAATCTTGTTGTCGGGCCATCTTTTAGCGGTGATTTAGCCTTTTTGGAATTTCAATCACTTATGTTTAAACGGACTTATTGAAGTTTATAAATGTTAAATTAAAACGAAGTTATTGAAGTTTCTAAATGTTAAATTTTATATTGTTGTAAAATTAAGTCACTAAGTAATTCAAAGTTTCTAACCTGAAAACTAAATATTTCTCGTATAAGGTCAAACTAAAATTGGGCCATTTTGATAATTTCATAACCATAAAAGTAAAGGTCATTCACATTCTTTCTTACTAAAAAAATTCTCTGGAATATGCCAAAGGACCTACCGATTATAACTTCATAAATTGTTTGACACCTATCCACTTTTTAATTTGAAAAGTACTAGTGGTTGCCATGATGTGTTTTAATGCACTAAACTACTATTATACTTTTATATGATCTAAATTTTTATTTTTCTTAAAATAAATAAATAAATATTTTTTATAATTTGTTCTTGTTTTGAAAATAAATCGTAATAAAATACAATAGACATCAATGGCACAAAAAGTACAATGTCCAATTAATTTAAGGGTAGCTTACAACACCCAACTACCACCACTTGTACTTTATTATTAAAAAAAAAAAATACGCGTGTCAAGCATTTAATAAAGTGGCACTGTCGATTAGTCACACTAATCTATTTTAAGAATTTGAATTTTTTTTAACATAATAAGTGGACTAACTTTTATATTTATTTTGGGATATTTAGTGAATTTTATCTTTAATAATTTAGCGGTCATTTGAGACTCCGTACATATTTGTGATCTTGTTGTATGATTATTGCTAATTTTACTGTAACATAGAAACATTGGATTCCAACTTTTTGTCCTTTTTATGTTATTTTGGGGAATTTTGTGCAAGAAAAGTTAAATAACTTTTATCATATTTAATGATGTTTTAATTTAGGGAGGCAGGCCACATCCCGTTTGGATTTGTTTGGAGTAAATGCTAATTAGGAAAATTATGTGATAGATCCTAATGCCAGCTCGAGCATTTACTACCATGTTGTCTCACCTGCTTCTACAACAAGATAACCCATTTTAAATTTAAAATAAGGAACCCACTAAATTTATGGTATTAACATTTATCAGTCATGTTGAACTCAACATTGGGAGTGATCTCAATCCAAAATTATAATGTAAATTTTAATGTATAACCACTGTATTTATTAATGCTTTACTGACCAACCCGCTGACCAAATTCTTAACCCCAGGACGCATTTACGCAAATTACTTTAAGGACTCATGGATTGCAATTTGTCCTAGCCACAAGGACGATTTATGTAAATATCTCTAAACAAATGATAAAATATGTATATAATAGTATGATTAGTAAGTTGTTTGCATTGTTTAGGAGGATTAATTTTTTGATACACAACTTAGTAAAACAAGGTATCCCTTGATACTTAAAACACTTATCCCTTTTAATAAGTATGGATTATAAACAAATAACCCCTTATACTTTATACCCTTTTATATCTTTTAAAATACAATGTATATGTCGCTTTAAAATAATAAACATATAAATTTGCATAAGATTATAAGTATCAATTTTTTACTATGCATTCAATAAGGATCACTTATTTCATTTTTAAAAGTTTAACCTATGAGGACACGAAGCTTACATTTTAAATACGGCTAAATTACTAAAAACGGAAATATAATTATCAAATTGAAGACGTTACTTTTTTAATATACAAATAAATATATCGCTGATAGACTATAACAATGACTCAATAATTCTTATTCACTTATATAGGATATCTAAAACATTTTTTAAAAACTTTTAAGAAAGATACTTTAACTTTATCAACGCCATTATGTGTTATTAAATTCCAGATCATGTGTATAACCGTATATTGAATTACCTTTAAAGACACAATATTCAAGATAATATATGATAATTTTTAAATAAAACTTCACAAGTACTCGTGATATTATAACTAGTATCACAAGAAGAGTTGGTGAGGTATTAGATAACTATATTTTCATGTAACCAATGAACCAATCATGTTTCATTCATTTTTATCCAAATATAAAAAATTATTTTCCACCTTTTTTTAAAACATATCTCTGCAAACGGTAGAATCTTCTTCAAGCTACAAAAATGACGATTCGTTGAGAATTCAATTATTTTTCTATAGATATGCATTGTTATATATTTTCACGAAGTTTTTAATTTCGGAAAAATCACATACGTGATTTAAAAATCACACGCGATTCGTGAAAATCAAATCACATGTGATTTTTCGACCTAATTTTTTAAAAGTTCGTCGAAAGTATATAACAATGCATATCTATAGAAAGATAATTTAATCCTCGCGAGTATTATATGATTTTTTGACGTAACGATTAACGGTTTGTGAGATATTTAATTTTTAAAAAAAGAGTGAATATATTTTAATAAAAGTTAAATGAAATGGACTATGACGTATTGATTGGCTCTATGCACAAATATGTAGTTTATATCAATTTTTCTCATCACAAGAGTATGAAAACTCGATGACAGAAAAAATATGAATCGAAGACGATTGTTATTTGGGGTAAACCCTGAGGATAAGTTCGAATTTTAATACAATACGAAACAAAAACTTAGATTGTAAAATACGTATTGTTATTGGTTACATTAAAATATGTGTATAAATAAACTCAAAGATGATATTTGTGTTGAAAAAAAAAGGTATAAATGCTGACACACACAATTGACACCTACCCTACCTAGGATAGCCGGATAGGCATGTGATGTCAACTAAAACTGAATTCAAGTCATTTTATCTCGGGAACAGTTAAAAGTTCGATTAGCTATATATTATCATTATCTTAATTTAACTACGATTACCAATTATTATTATTATTTTTGACTTTTGGTAATTATGTTGATGCATTAGATGGGTTCAACTAAAAAACGAGCTCGATCTCAAGGTTTCAAGCTAAATCGTGCTCACAAATTTTAACAAGAATAATTAGCTTAAATGAATAGCAACAAGCAAGATTCGCTCAAATACAAACATATTAGACAAAATACTCACACACACACTAAATTCTTCAGCATCACAAGCATTTCAATCGTAATGATCCACTCCCCATAACGGCATGCACGGTCAAGCGCAGACGCTCCATTGCACGTAACATTATGTCCGATCTTGCGTGGTACCCCCAAATTTATGTTAGTGTGTTTATTGATTTATTTTTTTACACTTTCTCCTACATATATAATAATTGCAATTCCGACCTTCCCGCAATAAAACATCAAGCTCTGCAATTGCCCAAAAGGCTTGTAGTAAAATGGTACCTCATATTGTATTATAATTCTCCATGTGAAATGAACTCGTTAGCATATATTGAAGATAGTTAATCGATTTTCAAAAAGAAAATCTAAATCTCAACCTATTTTCTACAAGGTTATTAATAAGGTTGAGGAAAACGAACATACTGCCTAAGTCATTCTTAACCTTTGAATTCTATAAATAAATCAACTTCAACGATTTTCAACCGCTTATCAATCTCTATCAGTGATTCTTGATATTTATGTATAACGAGCTCAAAAGTATAGTAGATGCAATCCAAAAATACATTTTGGTGTGTTTTACTTATTGTTTTACATCAGTAATTATTGATATTTATGTACATACTCCATTGCACATAACATTTTGGTGTGTTTTACTTATTGTTTTACACAATAGATTTAGGTTTAAATAATAATAATGTGAATGTTTGTGTATTTAGTCTCGGCAGAAAAAAGATAAAAGGACGGGGAGGTGAGCTCCTTGGGCTCCAAGGTTTGGTTAAAGGGTTTATAACTTTATATTATGTGTTTTGTGTTTTTAATAAAATAATGAAAGTATTTAAGAAACTTGGAGCCAAAGGTTTAGTTAGTATAGGTAAAGTGAAGTAATCTTGTATAAAAGTTTGTTAATGAATGTATTAGTGTATGTATATGGGTATGTATTGGGTAAGTTATGCATGCATGAATATGCAAATGGTGCATGTTATGTAATCTACGTAAATACTTTAATATCGTAAATGTGTAAATGCCCAAATGTGATTGTAATAATAATATGGGAAAATTCTTCAAATACCCCGATTGCTTTATGGCACAATTCTTTTCAGACCCTTTTTTTGGTAATATAATAACAGACCGATTGCCTTGGCAACTTGCATCAGCCAACCATAGGCCGCCACGTGTCCGACCAAATATAACCAAAGTACAAATGTTGAATGTATATGTCCCGTATGTGTAAGGTATTGTTTTTTGGGCAATTTTATATTTTTTGGCAACTTGTATTTATACACGAGGATATTTTGGTCATTTATATTGATTTAATTAATAAAAATAAAACACACAAGTACAAAACACATCCCCACACACACTCACACCTCTTCTTCTACCCTTGATAAACCATAATTAACACACAGTACTAACAACGCATTGAGTTAAACCGCAAATTAATGTTACTGTAAATTTAGATATGTCTAATTTAAGGTTGTACGATTGTAAAATCGCGGTTCGTTCTACAGTGAAGTTGCTTCCGGAAATTAAACTCATTTTGTCGAAAAATGAAAACCACGAAAGGTTGTTTAGGAAAACAGTTTTTGGTCCGTGGTTGGATATAAAGTCTTGCGATAATGACTGCCATCTGATGCATTATGTTTTGCAACATCTGGTATATGTTCATAACATCTCGCCCCGATTCCCTCTATTAACATTCAATATTAGGGATCATTGGTTACAGTTTGGCTGAAAATAATTTTGTTTAATAACAAGGTTTCGATTTGGGAAAGTTTCAAAATGGATTAATCGATCTAGTGCATTTTGTGATCGTGTATTTCCTGAAGAAAAAAAAACTAATGGTATAACGAATGTATATGGCATTGATCTTTTGGAACTTGTAAGAGATGAAAAAAGGTGGTTATCCTGTTTGATGAGGATGTTGCTAGGTTGTATCTCTTGATAGTTGGTGAAATGGGTGTTTATGGGTATTGAAGAAAGGAATTGTATCCCTAAGCATATATTGGCTTTGGTGGAGGATTTTGATGCTTGGAATGTTTATCCTTAGAGTGAATACATGTGGGATAAATTTTATCAAAAGACTGTCAATGTTGTTGCTATACACAAAAGAAAACATTAAATATATATATATATATATATATATATATATATATATATATATATATATATATATATATATATATATATATATATATATATATATATATGAGGAAAAAAAAAGTGCCACATGAGTTTATAAGGGTTCGCTTGGGCTTTCAAAGTTAGAATACTTACTAGTTTATACTAAATTTTACCAGTATGCACTAAAATGTTACTCTTACCGTGTAACTTTGATTTCATACAAAATCTATTCATTAAGCTTTTGATTATATTTTATTATATTATTACTGAGTTATTGCTAACATATTTATTAAGCTTCTTGCTATATATGTTTTTGGTTTATGAAATGTTTGTGTAGTGTTTTACATTACTTTATTATACTAGTAATATAACAGTAACCCGTAATTTTGAACAAGGTTAGAACACTTCTTAGTTTGTGTTTCGTTTGTTAGTGTATTTAGAGTAAAATACACCGTTCGTCCCTAATCTTGTACACACGCATCACGATTGGACAAAAGTTGGCCTTTTCATCGTTAGAGATCCAAAATATGGGTTTTAATGCAAAAAGTCCCTTGACCACTAATGCCAAAGTCAATGTCTGACTTTTGTTATGTAGTCGAGGGTATTTTAATCCATACACATTTATACTTTGTCTTCAAGAGTGTGAACCCAAATCTAATGCAAAGATCAACAAATATTTACAAGCTTGTAATCGGCAAAGATACAACGAAAGAGTCGTCATCATCCAAGTACCAGTGATGAATTTATACAAGCAACCGGACTGCTGGCCATGGTGGTGTGTATGCTGAAGATGAAACAGCAAACTTTACAATAAGACCAACCATTATTCCAATCACTCCTGCTGCTATTGCAAGTCTTATTGAGAATCCTGGACCCTTCTTTTGGCCCTTTCTCTTCAGTGAATCCTATGTATATTTTAGAGATAATCAAGTAGCAAGAATTTATGAAAAGATGTAAATAGATTATATTCATAACGTGTAATTGTGAAGTTATTTTGATACCAGGTTGTATCACGTGATCAAAAAATAATGTAACGTTACAAATTGGTTGAGTGTATCATCATGGATATTGCAAGCGAGCATATCATAAAGTAAAGAAGACACCAATCATATTATGTGGGCTAATCTTAGTAAAACCATACCAGGCCGGATCAAAAATTTCTACACAATAAACCCGAAAACATGATCAACATAAACCGTCCCGCCCCAAACCGCACCATAAACCAAACACGTAACTTAAGATTAAGGTTGAGTAATATAAATCTAAAAGATGTCCACCGTAAGTTTCAAATTTAGTAGTTTAGAAAAACGAAATCAATTCACTTTGGCTTCTGGACTGGATTGAACCAAGAATAAAATTTTCAAATTATTTGAACCAAGAACAAGATCAAAGCCTATACGTATATGATGGGTCCCGCTTTTGGTTCTATGGTTGTGGGAGTCTAAATATGCAACAAGAATCCTTGCCAGCTAACTCGTGTAGTAGTTTTGGTGATTCTTTCATTTGCTTGGCCATCAATTCTATTTCATTGATTGTAATAACATGACTTGAATCCCATTCATTTAAAGACAAAGTATATGCGACATGGAATGTAGCTCAGAAAGCATCAGTGACCTCAACGGTTCAAAATTGGATTTCAATGAAAAGAATCAAAACTGAAAGACAAAGTATAAATGTGTATGGACTAAAATACCCTCGACTACATAACAAAAATCATACATTGACTTTGGCATTAGTGTTCAAAGACTTGTTTGGCATTAAAAACCCATATTTTGGACCTCTCACGATGAAAAGGCCAACTTTTGGCCAATCGTGATGCGTGTGTACAAGATTAGGGACGAACGGTGTATTTTACTCATGTATTTATTAATACAAATAAACCGTAAAAACGCTTTTGTTTATATTTAGCTTATCTATGCTTTGTTGATAACAAATATAAAGTTATCATAAGTAAAATTATGAGAATACATGTTGTTTTGCAAAGTATATATATTTAGTCATTTACATAAATGTTGTAATAATAAATTGTTGTAATATAATATGTAATAGGTTGGGTAATATCCAAGACCCATGACCCATACCCATGGAGCTAATCTATAACCCATGACCCATTGCATGACATCATGCATGAAATCATGTTGAGTATTATCCAAGACACATGACCCAATGTCCATGATCCATGACCCAAGACCCATGACACATTGTCTAGATACATTGTATCTTATTGGGTACACATGACCCAAAGTCCATGACCCATGACTCATAACCAATAACCTATAACCCGGTTTGAACCCAAAATCGACTATTCTCGACCTAGATCCGGACTCGAAATGCATCGGCCGGATCCGTAGACGTATAGGCTTTTGTGCCTATAAATAGTGAGTCATTTTTTCATTGTTCTCACCCTTCTTACAAATCTCTCACATATTATCTCACTCTCATAACCTCTAATCATTTTATCACACTAGTAGTTCTTATATCTTTTGTCGTGATTCTTATATAGGTCCTTCAAAGGCTAAATCACGCTTATTCTACAAGTCATCCAAGCAAAGGGTCCTTGATTGATTTGTCCATCCACAAGATTTATGTAGCATATCTTGTAATTCATATTTCACTTAGTTGTTGTGTAATAGTTGTGTAAAGGTTTAGTTCTACCGTGGAAGAACTCTGATTTAGCTTTGTACCATAAAAAGTGTAAGCGACGTTGTGAGGCTTCTCCGCCAAGTTGAAGGAGCTTGTTGACATTGTGCTTGAACTCTCGAGTGGGGTACTCGGGGAGTGGAGTAGGGAAAGGAAGGTGTCCTTGTAGCCGAACCACTATAAATCGCTTGTATCGCTACTTTCTATCCTTACTTTACTTATTGCTTCGTACTATTTATCCATCCATACGAATTCACATAAGATTGAATCTAAATCTTTGAAACTTAAATTAAAATCGGTAAAACTATTTAACCCCCCCCTCTTCTAGTTTTCCACAGTATTCATTAAGGTATTGGCTATTGATAACATCAAATTATCCTGAATATTAAGTGTCAATTTCCCCGATAATGCTTGTAATTTATATCATTTATATGGATTTACGCTTGTTTTCCATTATTAAAGATTTATCAGAGTATGCTCACTTTGAAGAAGTTACTACAGTAACTCATCTCTCACATTACGCAGAACAAAAGCTGACTCTGAAGCCAACTTATCGAAGATTACGGTAACTCTCCCTAAAGATTACGACGTAACTATATTAGGTCAAATGAGGTTCACAATACGATAACTACGCCAGAATCGTCGCGTAAACTACTACGTAACCAAGAAATTATTTGAAGATACTACAGTAACTACTTCTAAAGTTATGCCATAACCAGCAGATCTAGTGCAATTTCATTTGAAGAAATAGAGGATTACGTAACTATTTTATTAGTTACGTCAGAACCCGATCCGCCTATAAATACCCCATTTCATTTCCAAAGATTTCAAAGCATCCCATTTTACACACCACAACCAAAGAACGTGGGAAAGGCCAAAGGCGTGTCTGAGGAGCATATGAGCTATCTCCAAGGGAGATATCACTCCCCTACGATAAGCATTAGCATTTTATCTTTTCTTTACTTTCGATTTATGTATTTCGTAACATTAAATATTGAATTGATTTGTATGGTTAATATGAACGGCTAAGCACCTCTTGGGTGTTGGCTAGTTATGATTCCTTAATTGTTTTGTTTGCATTTATATTACTTCGTATAATTATTTATGTGTATGCACATAGTTTATTGGTAGCTACCCTTGTTTTGGTAGTTTTGAATGGCGGTAGAGGCTAGTTGCTTAGGAGATATGACCAACCGACCCTGAGAAAGTAGAATCGGACGGGCGGTAAGATATGACCAATTGACGACCCTTTCTACTTGCGATTTGACCAACCGATCACCTACCGCTTAGATGAACATAAGAAATAGGGGGTGGGTGTTTAAGTTGCTAACGCCCGGGCATTCACTATTATAAGTCTATCATATAGCGGTACTTAATGACTCGGCTTAGGGACCGTAGAACAACCGGACTTATGAGGGACACACCGACCTCCAATTGTGGCATCTTTGTGATAGGTTAGGCTTAATTGACCAAATGTTGTCCTCTCGACTTTGACCCCACCTCAAGTAATTGAAAGTAATTAGACGAGACATTACCAACAGGATGAATAACTAGGTTAGCACCACTCTCCTCTATTGATTATACCTTTGCCTTTATTTGCTTTTATCCTTTTAGTAGTTAATTAGTTAATTCCTTATCATAATCATATTAAAACTGACACCTAGACTTGATAATCCAACACACATAGCTCTTGACCGACTCCTGCTTACCGAATACTACACTACACATGACCGGGTACACTGCCCATTAGTGCATCAGGGTAGGCTATAGGTATAACGAGACTTTATAAATATTAAAACATTGTCAGTAAAACCTGCATCAGCTATATGATTTATTGAAATTTTGTTTCATCTTATATAGGTGACCTGTACTTTGATAAAGTTTTAAAATTTTCAAAATCATAATTGTTTTTCAACAATAAGCAACCTTTTGAAACAATCATAATAAACATCACACGTCAAATCTGACACTACTAGCTATTACAGATTTGGATTTTAGAGAGTTACCCTAAAAGCGGAACTTGGTGGGCGAAAGACAATAAGGTCATTCCACGAGGTTTTGCTTGTTCTAAACTTGAAGCAAACCATCTAATGGTTGCACATCACCATGAGAATGTGATAGTAGAAGTTATTTTAATTTTCTTGTGTTTACTACTATCACTATTATTTTTATCTGAAGTATGAAGTTATGATGGAAAAATTATCCAGATGTATCATGATGGTGATGTGGTGAAATTTTACACCATTATATGTTTCGTTTAAAAAAAGAAATAGAGGGAGAGAGAGAGAGAGAAGAAATAGTGAGATTGTGAGATAATCGGTTTGTTTAAAGCTTAACCGATTCTATATTTTGAGCTAATCGATTATTCGTTGGTACGTGCTATAAATCAACGTTGCAAGTTATGTATCATGGGAGATATCACCACTATTTTTTGTATTATATTTATGGATTGCAAGGGAGTTGGCCGTTATAAGAACGTCAACTAAGGTTTACTCTTTGATTGAGACATCATTAAGTCTAATTCGTGTATACCTATTAAAGCGTAAGTCTAACTATTAAAGAGTGAGTTAGTCTATGATTTGTGTCTTTTTCAAGGGAAGGTCGAGAAGTAACTAACCATATTATTTCATTTTTGTATGGACCTAATTTATTTGTTATTTTTTTTTACAACAATTATATGTTTCCCTTATCCTCACCCTTTTGCATGGCTAGTGAGAATGTCAAATGCATGAATAAGGTAATGACCATCCGAGTTTATGAGGAACTGAATGACGCACCATCGATCTGGTGTGTATTTTGGTGACCATCCGTTATGCAAATAACGGTACACACTAGTGACCATCTGTTATTTGAGAAATCAAGGATTCGCGCCAACGATCTATTGAGGTTGTGTAGGAGATGTTTGAACAAAAGCTAGGTACAACCCTTAAGCCTTATCATGTTTAACCCAATTTACCGCTTTAGACTTGTTACTCCTTAGCTTTAGTAGTGGAGATGTGTATCCTTCCCAAGCTTATGATAAAATGCTCGTCACGACCGAGAAATTTAGTGAACTACTTAAATGTTAGCACATAGATTAGTTGAGTGATTTGAGTGTTTCATGAGGTGTTTGGTTGTGCAATCGAGATTAAAACGAATGAATGCTTAACTATAAAAATATCCTAGATAATGTTTAGGATACATTTTCATAAGTTTAATCTAAGGTTTACTTGAGGACAAGTAAAGTTCAAGTGGGGGGATATTTGATGACATCAAATAACAACATATTATTAGCATCATTTATCCTATGTATATTGTTTGTTTTGTATTATTTTATATGAGAATTGATACTTAATCGCTTACTTTTGTAAATCTCAGTTATAAACAAGCATTTGGTGAAAGTTAGCTGTTTTGGACGTAAATTAGAGCAAAATGGATCAAGTTGGAAAAGTCTAATGAACTGACGATAGATACGCCGTATCATTCTAGACAGATACGTCATACACCAAGACTTAGAATAATATGAAGACCATTCCCTGACTTTGAAGCATACGCCGTATGGATTTATCCCATGCCGATATGAAACCTTGGTCAATGAAGAAGATCTTGCTTATTCTACTCCAGATACTGCATATCCCGAGATGCGGCGTATAAATTAAAAACTTCACCGGAAAATTCAAGATATTGAAGACAACATACGCCGCATAAAGAATGAAAATGTGTCGTATCATATGGCGGTGAACGTATATTACTGAATATAATATTCTTGGACCCTACGTGAAGTTACCTAGATATAGTGTACAAGATAAACTGATACGTCGTATCGACTCTGTTTTCAGAATGTATAAATAGAGGATCGACTTCTAAATTTTAAAGCAACCCACACACAAGACCAAACGACCGACCACACAAAGACACAACTAGAAGGACAAAATTAGAGCAATAAGAAGGTCCTGCTAGTGCGTAACTCCATAGGAAAATTGGCTTAATTTGTATTTTTACTCTTTAATCGTTTGGTTAGCGTGCTTTACACAATTTGATCGTACTTAAATACTTACATTTTTTTAAAGATTATATGATGTTTTATTGGATGCTCATACGTGTGTTTTGATTACATTATTACTTCATTAATATCGTTTGCATGATTAATGTAAGCCCTAAGTGGTTAATTAATAAATTGATAATCATTAAGGTAGACTTTATGCAGATTTCTGATTAGTCGTGACAAGATTAGTCTGTTGAGAAAACTTAAAAGCCGAAATCTAGACGTTTAGCTTAGTCTAAACATTGGAATGAGATACGCACTCACGTGAGCAACCAAAGAGATAGAATAGATATAGAACTCATTATATATAACTAAATAATTAGCCAATACATCTTCCTTATTATCGGCTTGACCTCTTATCTACTATATGTAGTTTTATCTGTGTATGTGCGTGTCATTTGCCTAATTATCTTTATTTACAGCTTTACTTAATCAAAACATCGTGCCAATCTCTCAGGTTGAAAACCCTCTTGCGTTAGATTAGGTTTAATTAGACTAACTTTAGAATTAAAATACTGATAGATATTTAAGTGTTAACGTTATACTCTTACTTACCAACTAGGCTACATTGATCGGGTACACTGCCCGTTAGTGTTTGTTATAGGTTAAGTCGGTTAAATATAAATTTAAAACTTGATATCAACAAATTACCTATACTAAATGACACATCAGGTAGCAATAGTTTTGAACCTAGCAAAAGTGTTATCTATAGATTCGTCCTTAGACATGACGAATTATTCATATTTATTCAAGATTAATATTGTCATCTTTGACTTGAGTATTTCCTTGATGAATGATTAAAATATTTTTCAAATATCATTTGCCGTTTGACTCATGAAAATTCTTTCATATTCATTTTTCGGTAAAACTTTGTAAATCAATATTTTGGCTTCAATATTTTTGAAAAGTTTTCTTTTAAAATCACTACGTTGATTTTCAAAATTAATTTTCGTTGGTAGAAAATCACCAAGTGAAATAACATGCCAAAGATCTTGATCTATTGATATCACATAATTTTTGAATTTATTTTCCAATGAGTAAAATTATTACTTTTGAAAAATGGTGGTCCTTCAAAAGATTGCCCTTCTAGATAACTTTCAGATTCAATAGATTGATTCAAGTTTTAAAATACAGTATATTTTAAAGCTCTTGAGTAACCTGGCTCTGATACTCCTTGTAGAAACTAGAAGGGGCTTGAATAGTTTCACCGATTTTAATTACGTTTTAAGAGTTTTAAAACTTTTTGTTATTTTTTTGAAAATTGTTTAATTCGAAGTAATGTTATATCAATCAACAATATATGAACATAATAGATATACACAATCAAAGTAATATATGGATGAAAGAAAGATAAAGAGATGGAAAGACCGAATAAAGACACAGAGATTTATAGTGGTTCACACCTAAGCTCACTTCCCTACTCCACTCCTCGAGTATCACACTTGAGAGTTCACAATCACTATGTCAACAAACTCCTTTCAGGCAGAAAAACCATACACCTTCGCTTACACCAATTTTTGACACTAAGCGGAATGTCGAGTTCTTATCCTAGCTAAAACCAATCTACACGCCAATATACAATACAACACGGACTTACACCTCGTCCACTTGGATATGCACACAACCCAAGTCTTTACAATACTTCACGGACTTTCACTTCGCCCACTTTGATTTTCACACAATCCAAGTCTTCACACCACTTCATGGACTTTCACCTTGTCCTAATCTACTCACAACACTACACGGACATACACCTTGTCTAAGTTTATACAAACACAACAAATCTCGACTCACACACAATTCGAATACACCAACATACAAGAATGAAGATGTAGAGAGTTAAGAGGAAGAAGAGAATCATAACACAAGTTACGTGGGTGTGATGCCTAATCTATAACACATCGTTTCTTGGTGAATACAAGCATTCTTCTCTTGCACTTTGAGGTAGAAGGTAACGAGATCACTTGTAAACAAATTACACCACGTTAATGTGATCAATGAGAGGGAAAGAAAGAAGTATAAAGAAAATAAAGGTTTTTGTGCAAAAGGTCTTGTTATATATGGGTGTCGCATATTACACAACATAGCACTGGACGATCCCCAATTATGATGTCCCATATATATATATATATATATGGGTGTCGACCCTATAAGGGCCGCCCCTAGTATACGCTCCTAATTTTGTTCTTTAGTGGTGAAATATTTATCTGGTGAAAATTTATCTGATTTGGGCGGGAAAATTCAAATTCAAATATTTTCTTATGAATAAAACATTTCTTTTAAATACAAAATTAATTTGTATAAGTTATTTGTAAAAACTTTTGTCACATTTATGAAAATGTAAGTTTTAGGAACAAAATAACTTCTTTGATCACTTAACTAAGTTGATATATTGTTTGTACATACCTTAAGTGATGTTGTAGTCGAAACGAACTTTCTCGGTTAAATACTTATCAAGTATATTTTTACGTAACATGTTCTTACGTTTTGTGATTATCAAAACATACAGAGATCGAATAATGCAAACAACGTTTTTGACATTATTTGTATTAACAAAGAATCTCTATGGGTCAAGTGGATTCATGAGGTAAGTCTGAAAGGGAGAAATATTTGGGACATCAAATGTGACACTAACACAAGTAGTGGATGGAAGCAGATCCTTGCATTGAGAGACAAAATTAGAAAGCATGTTATATGGAAAGCTGACAATGGCAAAAGCATCTTCTTTTGGCATGATAAGTGGTGGGATGAAGGATTTATTAGTGACATGATTCCAAAGGAGTTAATGATACAGGAAAACATGGATGGTAATGAGAAGCTATGTAATATGATTATTGATGGAAACTGGACTTGGCCTAATGTTTGGAAGTCATATTATCCTTGTGTCCAAACACTAATAGTACCTGAATTGAATGAGCATGAAGATAAAGTTGTTTGGGTAACTAATGAAGGAAACCATGTAAAGTATTCAGTAATTAGATCCTAGAAAGACTGGAAGCAAAATGGTGAAAAGTACTATGGTATGATGTCATTTGGTTTTCTCAATACAAACACTCTTTTATCATGTGGTTGGCCATTCTTGGAAGACTAACTATACAATTTAGACTAAGCAAATGGTACCCGTGAAAGCAAATGACATATCCTTTATATGAGTCTTACCCCGACTCGCTTAAACACTTATTTTTTGAATGCTCTTTTCAAACAAAATTTGGAAGGATATAAAAAGAGAAGTCAACAAGAAAGCTTATCTGATAGTTGGTATGACCTTTTAAATAATGTGATTGCAAAACCTTGTAGCAATTCTATCATGAGTGTGCTGAGAAGAACTATGTTAGCTGCTTGTAACACTATATATGAGGTGAAAAGAACAAAAGATTATTTACAAATGAAAGGAGGGATCACAGGGAACTTTTGACTATCATTGTTAACAACATCAAATTCAAGTTGGCTAGTTTGAAAGTTAAAAAGAGTCCAAAGAAGAGGAGGTAAGCAAAAGATGGCAAGTGACTCTTAATTCAGTAGATAAAAAGACCATTCTGGATGATTGGAATGATGACATCTCAGACTAGCAAAAATAGAGTGGTTCTTAGAAGGTGAATAAGGGGTGTTTGAATAATAAGGGGACATTCTGATGTAGCCATTGACATACTGATTTCATGTGTGTGGTGATGTAGAGTAAACACAATGGATCATATAGTGTTATATAGTCTAGTTATGGAAATGTAGTAATGGGATTATGGTTTTGGTGAATTTTAAGGTGAATAAAGTTGTTAGGAGTTTCATGGCAAATTGCAATTGTATTGCTTGCTCAGATTGACTATGTTTTTTTAATGCAGTCCTTGTATTGAAGGATATGGGAATGTCCATAGTCCTTTACATATATGTTTGTAACATTGAGTTCATAATATATAAATTCACCTTTTCACAAAAAAATATATATAACAAGCGGACCCCAAGTTGAGCTTTATTATGCTTTAGGTTTATCAGAAACCGCCACACCCAAGTTTGTAAAATGTCACAAGATGAGCTCAAACAAAAAACTCAAGTCTCAAAACAAGTTCAAACTCCAACTTTATATATTTAGACGATCCAATCTCTAACATTAACAACTTAGAGTTCGGGTCGACCCGCTTCCATCTATAAAAAATAGTGGCATTACTATGAGATCAGAAAGGGAGCAAACAATACAATACAATACTAAAGGCTCATTTGGTTTCTAGATGGGTTTAGGATTTGGAATCGGTTTTGGATTTGAGTTGGGATTTAGATTTGGATTTAATATAGAAGAGGAAAAATATATTATAAAATTGATAATTTATTATTTTATAAAATTATATATGGATTTAATATTAAATTAATTATAAATTGTGGTTGAGATAACATTAGATTAGATGTGACCCACATATTTCTAAGCTATGTCAGAAAAGATATGTATGAGGGTGAATTTTGTGTATAGTACATTTTAGAGGTTTCAAAGTTAAATCTTAATCCTATGGTATCATAACAAACAAGTTTTTTCAGTCACATCATATTCCATAGAATCAAAACCCACAAAGCAAACACCACCTAAATAATTAGATGTGTCCATAGGTCATTATCATACAAAGCCCACTAACCTAGTAGCCTCTACATGGAGGCTAACTAATTTTTATTTAGAACTAAAAGTCTAACACAAAACTAAACTAATGTCATTGAAACTTTTTTCTATAAATATATATACTTTTTTTATATATTTATTAAACCTTTTTCTAGTACAAATTTAATGTTTTAAGTTTATAAATCTTATTTCGGTTTCGACTGATAAAAATTCAAACCGAAAAATTCAAAAACCGAACGGTAAAAACCCCTACATGAAGACAAGAACTATAGTAATTTATGTAAAACTAAAAGTCTAACACAAAACTAAACTGAAGCCCCAACGACAAAAGAACCTAGGCACGAAGCATTTTCGGGGGCTAGCCTCCTTGGAGGCCTCTGGCACATAGGTCAGAATAGCGGAAATAGAGAAATCAGTGGCTCACGAGGAATGGAAAGGAACATATTTTATTTGGAAAATCCTCATATAGCACTTCTTCCAATCCTGGATGGGGGATCAGATGGGCCATATCATAAGAAGCCCAGTAGCCCACACTATCTGTAGTCGGAAAAAAAAAACACACAAACTGAAAAAACACCAAAACACAAATGCACATGTCCCAATTCATAAAACCTTAAACCATAACAAACATTCTAAAAACAAAGAATCTCAGACTAAAATGATAAATGTGAATAGTGTGTTACTTTAACTGACTATTGACGTTGAATTTAAATGGTGGCAGGTTTAATTGCTTATCACGATGAAATTGTGTTCAACATGCACAATAATGGATTATTTGATTTTGGTCCATTGAGGTATGTACAAGGGTCTGTTTCGAAACTTTATGCCTTTGTCCATGACAGACCTATCTTTACTACTGGTCTGGATCATATGTTAGCACGCATTAGGGAAAAAAAATGGGCGTTGTTCTTTTGTTTGCTTGGAAAATCATTAGAAGAAGGTTTGAAGTTGATTCACACTGACAATGATGTGCATACATAGTTGGAACTAGGTTGTCGGAATGGTTATGTAGATTTGTTTGTTGCTCACAAAAAACAGAGGTTATCTGAATACTATTTAAAAAACATTGATTTAGAGGGTAAAGATAGGGAGGTTTTCGGATGGGTAGAAGAAGATGCTAGCTTGTGGTGCTCTAGTACTTCAACTCCTTTTAAGAATAGTACTTCAACTCCTTTTAGGACTAGTACTTCAACTAGGGAGAGAAGTATACACTTGAAAAGAAAGGTTGTGGGTGATGTTGATGCTGAATTCGGGAAGACTAAAAAGATAGTGAAGAGGTTTGTGGATAAGGGAAAAGGAAAAATGGTTGATGAGGATGATGCTTTTAACATGAACAAACCGCCTAGTATATATTGTCATTAGAGATGGTGGTTCTATGAAGAAGACAACATGTGTTGGTTTAGTGAATGTGGGAGCTAGGGGTGCGGGTTTTTTGAGACCAAGAAGTGATGTTAAAATCACTAATTGCGTACTGGGTCTAAGCGCACCAAGATCAATGGGAAACAAAGTGGTGTTATTTTGACTAGGTGAGTCTAATTTTTTTTGATAAATTGCATTGCATATTATACTAACTTCATTACATTACATACTTTGATTGTGTAGGTATAGTAGAAGCTTTTGAAGCTTGACAAATGGGTTCATCTTTTGGGATTATGTAACGTGTAGAAACAAAAACAATTTTAATTTGGTTGTATATTACATATGTAACTTGACGGTATTGTGATGGGTTCATCTTTTTGGTACATGCCGAACGATATTATGTAACTTAAAGTATTACACATGGGTTAATATTTAGTGATGGTTCACTCGTATCAATACTCTGTTATTGCATCCAATTTCTTATGCATAATATGTTTGTGTTTGTGTTTTATGGCTCGATTAATAACATTTAAAAGTTTGTGTTTGTGTTTTATGGTTAGAATACCGTCATTTTCATGTTTGTGTTTGTGATACGAATCGAACACTGTATACAAACAAAATGGGATCAAACGACCCCTTTCATTTATCAACCACAGTACCATACATGTACAAGCTTACGATAGGGAAACCACAACACCTATCTACATCTACATTGAATAGGGGAAGCAAGAACAACAAAAGAAACCACAAGTCCCCAACCCCCTTCTACCTACATTCATCATAAACAACAAAAGAAACCATCCCAGCCTCCAGTCCCCAACCCCCTCACATGTACGTTTGCCTCACAAAGAAACTCAATCTTGGAAAAAATGTTGTCGTTTGTTTACTTTAGCATCCTCATCAACCCCCTCATCCTTCGCATATCAGCTGTCTGAATCCTCCTAAGCTTGTTCACATTGGACCTTGCAACTCTCGAACCCCTTAAGTTTTGGAGCTCAAAGAATCGTCCCCTAATTTCGATCATATTAGAAAGCTTTCGGCATCTATTCATCAATTCGAGTGCATGTTGAATGTATTCCCCAACCTCTCGCTGGTAATGGGCTAACATCATTTCCGATATGACAAATGAGTTACAAACAATCACGAGATCAAGACAGCGAGACATGTTACTGGTTAAGAAAATGATAATTTTTTTGTTAAGGGTGTGTGTGTTTCTGTTTGTTTGTGTAATGACAGAAGACTTTGACATTTTAATATGCAAACATGATAACCTACTTTGCAAATTTAGCCATTGAGGTCATGTCTCATTGATATCACAAATTTGGCGGCAATATGAGCAGTGAAATGACAATAATGCCCTCAGTGACGAGGCACTTAACGAGAAACATAACGAAGGTTAGCATAAAGTAGCTCTCGTTGGCTTTTTTGCAAAAATATGGAATATTAATGTCGTTTTTGCAATACTTTTTGTCTCGGTGTATTTTTTGTGCATTTGGGCTACTTTAGGGAACATTTTTTGCAATTTACCCATATATATATATAATGTTAATACAAATATCGTCATTAAACGTTATTTATATTTTTTTATCTTTACCTAAGTTTTGTTTACGACAAAAGTAAATTTAATTTTTATAAAGCTTAAAGCTTGTCAAGTTTAATAGATATTAAAACAAGCTTTTTCAAATTATATCTTCATCACTCAAGCATTTACATTGTGATTAATCATATCTTGATATGACTCTAAACCATAATGTATGATAGTAGTTTTTAGAATGCTTTGGTTTCTTAAAAACTAAACATTACATATGTATTTACATATTTCTAAAAATAGAAAAACAAGCACATGACATCATGTGATGCATCATTGAAATCCTTAGAAGATTTCACTAGATACTTTGTGTAGATTTAGGCTCTACATATCTTACACAATCTTGCATAGATATGGTTGACTTTGGCAAGATTTTGAGATCTTGCCGCCGGACCTCGCAAGATCAAATATTACACGGGCGAACCCTTTCAAGGGTTCCATGGTCCATGGTGCTTGCTGATGGTTTTGGCTATAAATAGCAAAGCCAAACCAAGTAGTTTTTCATCCCTTTCTATCATATTCTCATACATTCCTTCTCTATAACATTTCTAACTCAGTTTCATATCATATTAGTGATCTCTTTTGTAGCAAAGAAGATCAAGGCACATTCAAGCTTCAAACGAGAAGTTGGAAGTCTTGTTTGTTTGTTGTTGTATGATCTTGTGTTGATTCATACATCATTGTTGTACCAAACCATCATAATCTTGTGAGTGTGAGTGGTTAGTATTTTAGTCCTTAAAATACGTTGTGTGTGGGAGTGGTTGTACCCTTGAAAAAAACTCGACATCTAGCTTAGTGTCGGAAATAGTGTAAGAAGTTTGTAAAGGTTTCTCCGCCAAGTGAAAGGAGCTTGTTGACTAGTGAAGTTAAACTCTCGAGTGTCAGACTCGGGGAGTGGAGTAAGGCAAGGAAAAAGAGTTCTTGTAGACTGAACCACTATAAACAACTTGTTGTGGTTTGATTGTTTCTTTTCTTATCTACTCTTTATATATTGTTTGCATATTTCACTAACATATCTAAGATCAATATCAATTGATCTTTCAATAAGTTTCAAAACAAAGTTTTTAAACGGTAAACTATTCAACCCCCCTTCTAGTTTTCCACAATTGGTATCAGAGCCTCGTTGCTCAAGAATTTCTAAAATATATTGTATTTTATAAACTTGAAACGATCCATGGATTCCAAAAACTTTAAAGAAGGGCAATCTATGCAAAGACCACCACTCTTTGAAACCAATGGATTTATCTATTGGAAAAACCGTTTTGAAATATATGTAAAATCAAAAGATATAGATCTTTGGTTTGTTATTGTTAAAGAGGATTTTAGTTCTACAACAAAAGAAACTAATTGCTAAAAATGATGATGCTAAAATGATGCTTTATAATGCTTTGGCTAGAAAAGAATATGAAAGAATTTTTATATGTGAAACCGCCAAAGATATTTGGGAATCTTTGATTGTTACACATCAAAGAAATTCACAAGTCAAGGATAACAAAATAGATCTTCTTGTTCAACAATATGAACAATTTGTTATCCCTGAAGATGAAATCATTGATTATGGCTTTGCTCGCTTTAATACTATTATTACATCACTTAAAGCACTTGATGAATCTTTTCGTAGTAAGAACTTTGTCAGGAAATTTCTTAGAGCACTCCATCCGAAGTGGAGAGCTAAAGTGACGGCCATTGAAGAATCAAAAGATCTATAAAAAATGTCACTAGACGAGCTAATCGAAACCTCAAAGTACACGAAATGGTGATGGAGAAAGATTCAGAAATCATCAAAGGAAAAAGAGAGAAAATCAAATCTGTTGCTCTAAAAGAAAGAACGGAATCAAGTGATGATGACGAATTTGCCCGGTAGTGAAGATGAAGAGTATGCCAAGCCGAGAGATTTCAAAAAGTTCTTTAGAAGAAGAGGAAAGTTTGTAAGACAACCTCGAGAAGAATAGAAGCCATTCCGAAAAGACCGGGATGACAAAAAGGGTAAAGGTGAAAGAAAGTGCTTTAGATACGGTGATGCAAGTCATCTAATAGGAGATTGTCCCAAGCTACCTAAAAGCAAAACTCAACGAGCTTTTGTAAGTGGTGCTTGGAGTGATAGTGAAGATGATGAAGAGTCAAGCAAGGAGGAGATCACTCTAATGGCACATGAGTCAAACGAGGTACATTCCGACTCATCTTATTCCTCTATTGATGGTGACACTTTGCAAAAACAATATAATCAATTGTGTGAGCTTAGTCTAAAAATCATAACTAAAAATAATTTTTTACAGACTAAAAAGGAATTTTTAGAAAAGGAAGTCTATGAGTTAAAAGAAAAGGCAAAACGATTAGAAAAGGGAAAAGCAAATGACGATGGTTGCAAATCATGTCAAGAGCTTAATCTTGAAATAGAAAAACTAACGCTCACACAAGATGTTCTAATCGAACATAATTCCAAATTTAAAAGGTTTAACAAAAACATCGCTTGTGCCGATGAAATAGTTAGAATTCAAAAAACACCAGGAAACATGAATGGGCTAGGATTTAATGAAGTATTAATTCCAAAGAGTCAAAACAAAACGGCCAAAAAATGTAAACAAATCAAAAAACTGCCAGTAAAGACATCACACCGTGACGGACCCAAAATAAGGGCCCGGCCCTTTGTAAAAATGGTGTCGTGGGACCGCAAATAGATAGAATGCTTGTGATACGGGCCGTAGCGAATTTGTCAAAGTAACAAAGAAAACCAAGGATAGTGTTAAACTAAAACATGTTGTTACATCGAGTAGGACTTGCAAAATGAATTTAGATCAAAAACTACTCAACAACGACATAAAACACCTTTTGCTAAACGCCCCTTTCCTAAGAGCAACCACAACATACAACCCAACTATCAACATAACGGTTGGAAATCAAAACTTTCCTAGACCATATCAAACTCCATATTACATGTCATGGAACTCTTACCCATCATTTCCATATATGAATCAAGTAAATGGTATGTTTAACCCAAACGGACCCATGAGATATTGGAGACCAAACGCTTGAGTTATTTGTGTCTTAGGTATGCTTGAAAGTTAGATTGGAACCTGATGAGTGGATAAAAGATAGTGGATGCTCACGCACATACGACGCAACAAAAGTCTCTTTTCATCATACCAAGAGTATGATGGAGGTAATGTCACTTTTGGTAGCAATCTCAAAAGCAAAATCATTGGCAAAGGTACGATCGCTCATAACTCCCTAACTATTGAAAATGTTGCTCATGTTGATAGGTTAGGTTTTAATCTACTTAGTATTAGCCAATTATGTGATAAAAAGTATAAAGTACTATTTGAAGAAAATGGTTGTAAAATACTAAAAGATGGTATCACCATAGCTAAAGGGGTTAGGAAAAATAACATATATGTCATGAAAGTAGATAAAACATCTAATGACAAACTTTGTCTAACAACATTAGATGATAGCTCAACTCTTTGGCATAGACGCTTAGGTCACGCTAATACGAGACTTATACAAAACCTATCTTCAAAAGAGCTAGTTATGAATTTACCAAAACTTAAATATGACCAACATTTTTGCTACGCTTGCAAAATTGGTAAACAAACCCATAGTAGTCATAAGGCTAAAAACATGGTGTCCACATCTAAGTGTCTAGAACTTTTGCATATGGACTTGTTTGGTCCATCCGCTATAAGAAGTTATGGAGGCAACTTATACACTTTGGTCATAGTAGATGATTACTCAAGGTTTACTTGGACGTTGTTTTTGAAAACCAAAATAAAGCTTTTGATAAATTTGAAATTCTTAGCAAGAAAATTCAAAATCAACTAGGTGTTAAAATTGTGTCAATCCGAACGGATCATGGTCGTGAATTTGACAATGAAACACAATTTGGAAACTTTTGTGATGCAAATGGTATAACACATAACTTTTCGCTCTCTAACTCCTCAATCAAATGGAGATGTAGAACGTAAAAATAGAACCATTCAAGAAATGAGTAGAACAATGCTTAATGAACAAAACATTCCTCAAAAGTTTTGGTGTAACGCCGTTGACACTTCTACATATATTTTAAATAGAGTCTTAATACGTCCTTTCTTAAACAAAATACCATATGAGCTTTATAAAGGTAAAAAGCCAACTTTAGGATATTTTAGAGTATTTGGATGTAAATGTTTCATTCTCAATACTAAAGATTATCTCACCAAATTTGACCCAAAGTCTTATGAAGGTGTATTTCTTGGTTACTCTGAGAACTAGTAAAGCTTACATTGTCTTAAACAAAGAAACAATGAGAGTCGAGGAATCGTTGAACATAACATTCGACGAAAGTCCACTTCCCTCTAAGACATCACTTTTGGTAGATGATGACTTAGTTGAAAGTCAACTTGTAGAAAGTCAAGAAATAATTGAAAATGACAAGGAAGATGAACCATTAAATAATGAGATTATAAACATAAAAGAATCAAAAAGTCATCATTTAGAAAATAGGACAACTAAATCAAAGAACCTTAAGATCACAAGCCCAAAATCAAAGTAATCATTTTTGTTTTGTGTCTACCATCGAACCGAAAAACATAAATGAAGCAATAAAAGATGAATCTTGGGTAATTGCTATGCAAGAAGAGTTAAACCAATTCGTTAGAAATGATGTTTGGAAATTAGTTCCAAAACCTAAAGATCAAACTATAATTGGAACGAAATGGGTTTTTCAAAATAAAATGGATGAAAATGGTGTAGTGTCTAGAAACAAAGCTAGGCTTGTCGCACAAGGTTATAATCAACAAGGGGGGATTGATTATGATGAAACTTATGCACCGACAGCTAGGCTCGAGTCTATTAGAATCTTACTTGCATATGCATGTGCTTATGACTTTAAATTATTTCAAATGGATGTTAAGAGTGCTTAATGGGTTTATTAACGAAGAAGTATATGTTGCTCAACCTCCCTACCAATTTGAGAAACCACATCATGTATTCAAACTCAAGAAAGCATTATACAGTCTTAAGCAAGCACCAAAAGCTTGGTACGATAGACTTAAGACTTTTCTTGTTAAAAATAAGTACACCATGGGATTAGTAGATAATACTCTTTTTACCAAGAAAAAGGAATCACACATTATAATCGTTCAAATATACGTCGATGACATCATATTCGGATCAACTTGTCAAGAGTTATGTGATGATTTTTCTAAAATCATGCACGATGAGTTTGAGATGAGTATGATGGGCGAGTTAAACTTCTTTCTAGGACTCCAAATTAAACAACTAGAAGATGGCATATTCTTTAACCAATCTAAATATATAAAAGATATGCTTAAGAAATTTGGTCTTGAAGATTCAAAACCAACTAAGACACCCATGTCTTCGGACACTAAACTCACCAAGGAAGAGGAAGGTGAATCGGTAGATAACACTAAATATAGAGGAATGATTGGTAGTCTACTCTATCTCACGGCTAGTAGACCCGACATTATGTTTAGTGTGTGTCTATGTGCTCGCTATCAAGAAAATCCAAAGGCATCACACTTAGAAGCCTTGAAAAGGATATTTAGATACATTAAGGGAACGACATGTTTCCAAAGGAACGGGTGTAAAAACTATAGTGTATGCCGACTCGGATCATGTCGGTGACTATGTCGATAGAAAAAGTACAAGTGGTATTTGCACTTTTGTCGGACATTGTCTCACCTCATGGTTTGCAAAGAAGCAAACGGATTTAGCTATCTCAACCATCGAAGTCGAGTACGCCTCAAAGAAAAAGCATGTCAACAAGCTCTTTGATGAAGCAAGCTCGTGGATTACGAATTCATCTCAACGATATCGTTATTTTTGCGACAACAAAGAGAGCTATCGATCTCAAAGAAAAATCCCCACCAACATGCTCGCACGAAGCATATTGAAATCCGCCATCACTTTCTTCGCGACAATGTTCAAAAAGGAAGCATCTCAATTGAGAAAGTGTCCTCAAGACAACGCTGCCATATTCTAACCAAGCCTCTCAAACGAGAACCTTTTAATCTTCTTAGACTTGGTTTGGGGTTAATGGAACCAAACATATAGGTAAAACATAGTCTAAACCTTAGAACAAACAAAACAAAAAATTTGTTTTGAATCGCTATCGTTCCCACGCACCAAACGACAACAAAGGCGGAACCATATTTTGGTGCCGTCCGTCCTGGTGACTACAATTAAAAATGCTACCTACAAAATATCTTCTTCCTCACAACCCACTTTACCAAAACGTGTAAACATTAGACCTAACTCATTGTTGACATTTTCTCACCCACTAATCACTGGAGATAACATCATTGTAAGTATCCTAACTACATTTTCTCTCTTAATTCTGAGTCTAGGATTCTAATTTGTGCACAAAATCATTACATGGGGTTTATGTATATTCTTGTACAAAACATGGATTCAATTGGCAAATTGCATAACTAGTCATTGAAATTAGGTACTACATTGTCACATTGCATAAACAAATCATGTTTCCCACTAATCAAAAGATAATGACTATAAGGTTTTATTCAAATAACCAAACACCCCATGCCAATTTTTTTTTGAAAAGCTTCTCACTTGTAGGAAACAATTTTTCATTGTTAATACAAATAGAAACGTTAAATGTTCATCACTTGCATGCTCTTGAATACTAAAGGTATTGCATAACTAATATGCATTATATTCCCAGGTATATTCAAATGAAGCCACATTGAATTAGGAGCGTTTGGGTTATCTCATTCCGTTTGCCAAACACCCCCACTAAAAACCATTTTATGCATAAAATGAGTCGAGATAACCGCAACTCCAAATCGCTTTACATAGGCAAGCACACACTAGAACCAAAACGCTAAGTTTATTCTCATTTTAACACGTAAAATTTGCTCATAGGAATAACCATGGTAGCCGCAAGATTCTATGTCACAAGGATACCCTCAACTACATTCCCAAAAATCACAAAACCAAGGGACTTTCAAAGGAACAAGTTGAAATCTTTAAGAGTCTAGAAACAAGGTACTTCCATGAGGGTAGAACCATTCACCTCTTTGTCGACAATACCAATCTCTCCGCCAAGAACTAGCCAGCCGCTATTCAATCCGATTGTCTCCTTGACATCGATGAACCTATTTGTCCTAGGTTTGTGTTAGAGTTCTATGCTAGTGTCACCGGTTTCATTGATGAAGAAGATGAGTTTAGCCTTAGGTTTAGGATCAATCAAAACGACTACACCATCTCCTTAACCCAATTTCAAGTGCTATGAAGTGTCTACTTGGATAAGATCACTATCCTTGAGGAATCAATGACCGCTTTAGCCTTAGGTTTAGGATCAATCAAAATTAAGAAATGAGAGGGACTTTCAAAGGAACAAGTTGAAATCTTTAAGAGTCTAGAAACAAGGTACTTCTGAGGTAGAACCATTCACTCCTCCTTTGTCGACAATACCAATCTTCGTCAAGAACTAGCCGCTATTCAATTCGATTGTCTCCTTGACATCGATGAACCTATTTGTCCTAGGTTTGTGTTAGAGTTCTATGCTAGTGTCACCGGTTTCATTGATGAAGAAGATGAGTTTAGCCTTAGGTTTAGGATCAATCAAAACGACTACACCATCTCCTTAACCCAATTTCCTCAAGTGCTAGGAATTACCAACCGAGGAACATGTGTCTACTTGGATAAGTGGTCACTCACTATCCTTGATGGAATCAATGACCGCTCTCTTGCCTACCAAACTCCTTTAGCGGATAAGGATGTAATCCGTGAGCGCCTCTTTAACCCAAGAGCCGCTCCAACCCGTGTCACCCGAAAGGGAAAGGAGGTGAACCGAGATCCATATGGAATGGAGCTCAATGAACTTAAGCCCGAATTTAAGAAATGGGAGGAACTACTTAGAGCCAACGTCATTAGCACCATAGGGAATAGGGATCATATCAACGCTTGCCTTTGTCACATGCTCTACAACTTTTCAACCCGTCAACCATTCAATTTAGCCTACTACATTGCTAGGAGAATGATTGATATTCCAACTCAAGGATCGGTTGCTCTTCCTTACGGGATGCTTCTCACCCGTCTCTATAGAGCCTTTGCACCCATTCCACCAAGCCCAAAAGGGTTGCAGCTTGACTATGAGCTCATCCCTCACATCTTTGTGCCCTTGAGTGACGAGTGAGTGGCTAAGACAAAAGGCAAAAGAGCAAAACCTCCAACTCAATCATCATCATCATCAAATAGCTCTGGTCTTCCAAATTCTCGCCTTCCACCTCATGAGTATTATGCGTCTCTTCCCGAGATTGAGAATGAATCAGCGGAGTTCAAGAAAACCAAGGGGATGTTCAAGTGCCTTGGTAAGATGATGAACAAGATTTACAAGAAGTTGGACAAGTGAGGGTCCTTTTAAGGAGTGTTTGGAACAAGACATTAACTTTAATGTTTGATACAATTTGGTTGATTTTAATTTGTAGGATGATAATATAACTCAAAACAATGATGTATGCTAACAATTTCATGCAGGGGGATAGCACAAGTGTGATATCAAATTTTACCCATTTTCACTTTAATGTGAAAATCGTTAGCCCTTGGTCAAAATCTATGCTACACTATGTTTGTGTATGTGTTATTTACTTTTCCTAACTAGAAACAATTAATGTCACATGTTTTGAGCAAAATTTCAGGTTTCAGAAAAGTCCCCGACCCTTAAAAACCTGTTCTGTGGTGATTTCTGGTGTCCACGGATCAGACGACACCAAATATTTGGTACCGTCTGTTGTAAAATTGGTACCACTGCATTCGTACTGTACAAAGGACCAAAGGCGGCACCCTTTTTGGGTTCCGCCTGTATTTTTTGGTGCCGTGGATCCTACAGGTAATTTTCTGAATTTCGCTTATTTCGACATTCCAAATTACCATACATTGCTTCTAAGTTAATTTTAACTAGTTATTACCCATATTAGAACTAGTAACACACTTAGGCATATAGGATATTCATTTCCCACCAAAATTTAAAAATTTCAAAAATCCACCCAAGGAGCCCTTTTGCATAAAGGAAGGAACCAAAAATTTGGTTTCTTGCATTGGATATTAATTGTTAGGATCAAATCTTAGAACACATTAATTGCAAATCTTTGTCTCTTCACTCCATCCTTCTTGTATGGATTGATTTGGGTGATATGACTAGCATTAAACCCACCTCAAAATCATTAGGAACCTCATCTCTTCTATGGTTTAACATCAAATCAAACACATTTCTCCATAATTCTTCATTCCTATAAATTAAGAGCTTGTACCATGATCATCTTCACACCTTCTCAATTCTCACTATCTACTAGCAAAAAGCTTAAGTCAAAATGACAAAAACTTCACCATCAACCAAGCCTTGCAAGAAAACCGCTAGAATTAGCGTAAGACCTTGTTGCTTTGTTAACATAAGTTCTTCTTCCGTGTCATCTCCACTAACCATCTCATCTCCCATAATGGATGACACAAACCTCACTTTGGCTACTCCTACACCATCACCTATCATCATCACTACTCCACCACCAACAAAGACTCCTAGCTCACCACCACCGGCTCCCATCCAAACATCAAAAACACCATCACCTCCAAAATCTCCAACACTCATCCCATTGGAGTTATTTTATACACCACCTACATCTCCAAACCCATTTTTGGAAGACTTGGAGGACTTGCCTCCTAGGCCAACTCATCCACCTCCACTACCATCTTTTGGTACTATTGAGCGGATTGCTCATGAGTCTCCACGACCTTCTTTTGACCCAAACGCCCCGTTAGGGCCAAGACCTCTTCTCTTCCACCCTATCCACAAGGAAATCCATGGTCCTTTGTATGGGGATCAACCACTTCCTACATCAATGTCTCCTTACATAGAGGACATTGAGGAATCCATGTGGGAAGATCATCCCACAAGAGAAGAAATTCAAGCCGAACTCCAACATCTCCACCAATTTTCAAATATGGTGGATTCTCATCTAAGTGATGCTATGCAAATGCAAAGTGCTTTGCTAGCCTCCATAATCACCACATCAAACACCAACACCAACACCTCCACTATTCCACCACCACAAAATCATCAACCAAACTACCCTCCTAGGCATGGTTGCTCCAATTGTGAGCAAACCGCCCAAATAACCGAAAGGACCCGGGTGATGGTCCATGAGCTTCAAGAGGAAATGAGGTTCATCCTCAATCACATTCTAGAGCGCCTCAATGCTCTTTCTCATCCACCACCTCAATAGGAGGGTCCTAGCTTATTTCCTTTAAGCTCTTTTTATTTTTCTAGGATTTTTCTTGTATTTTTTTTATTTTCTAGGATAATTTCTTTTTTTAGATTTTATCATTGTATTAACCACTTCATTGTGTTCTCCTTTCATGATTCGTAAATCATGAAAAATTTTAACGAATGAATGGTGTTTCTTATATTGTTGTTGCTTGTTACATGGTGTTTGGAAATGCTTGTGATGATGCTTATTACTAACAATTTTTTTTGTAGCTTTTTCACAATCCATGTATCTTTCTCTTGGCACCCAATTTAGGGGGAGCATTGGTCAAAGGGGAGATAATGGCCCGGGCTCATTGCACATTCCGCCTCGCATCTTCTTTTTGTTGAGACAAAAAGGGGGAGAAATATATAAAACTTGGTTATATTTGACTTTTTGAAAAAGTCAAACTGCATACATTGACTTTCTGAAAAAGTCAACATGATAGTTCATTGGTAATATTTGACTTTCTGAAAAAGTCAACTGCACACTTTGACTTTCTGAAAAAGTCAACATCATGTCTATATTGGACATACTTGCATTATCATTTTTCTTTCAAGTTCTAAAACTAATATTTTTTATAACTCTTGTACAATCTTTACATCTTTTATAAAAATAAAATTTATGTTTTGTCCTTAACAAAAAGGGGGAGATTGTTAATACAAATATCGTCATTAAACGTTATTTATATTTTTGATCTTTACCTAAGTTTTGTTTACGACAAAAGTAAATTTAATTTTTATAAAGCTTAAAGCTTGTCAAGTTTAATAGATATTAAAACAAGCTTTTTCAAATTATATCTTCATCACTCAAGCATTTACATTGTGATTAATCATATCTTGATATGACTCTAAACCATAATGTATGATAGTAGTCTTTAGAATGTTTTGGTTTCTTAAAAACTAAACATTACATATGTATTTACATATTTCTAAAAATAGAAAAACAAGCACATGACATTATGTGATGCATCATTGAAATCCTTAGAAGATTTCACTAGATACTTTGTGTAGATTTAGGCTCTACATATTCCTTTAGGGCAAGGAAAAAAGAGTCCTTGTAGACCTAGTATATCAACTTGTTGTGGTTTTGATTCATATCAAGTTTCTTTCCTTTGTTGTATCTACTTTTAGTGTGAGTGGTTAGTATTTTAGTCTTTATATATTGTATTGGTTTGGAATAGTGTAGGTTTAAGTGTAAAGTCTACCACAGTTAGGAGCTTTCAGTGAAGTTAAACTACATATCAAGGAAAAAGAGTCCTGTAAGAATCATATCAATTGATCTTTTTATAAGTTTCAAAACAAAGTTTTTAATCGGTAAACTATTCAACCCCCTTCTAGTTTTCCACATATAAAATATACATATTTATATGAATTCGGTTTTTGGTTCGGTTTCGGTTCAGACTGCCAAACCCATATCTAACCCGAGTACCGAATTAGTAGTTCGGCTCGGTTTTAACAAATTCGGTTCAATTATTAGTTCGGTTCAATTATTTTCGGTTCAGTTTGGTTTCGATTTTCGGTTTATTCGATCTTTTCGGTTTTTTTCTCGACCATAAGTCTAACACAAAGCCCCTAGTGTAACACAAAACTAAACTATAATGTCCATGGGCCATATCATAAGAAGCCAGTAGGCCACATTATATGTAGTCTGAAAAAAAACACACACACCAGTTGCATGTGTTCCAGTTCATAAAACCGTAAGGGTTAAACCCTAACAAACATCCTAATAACGTTCATAAAACCTTAAACCCTAACAAACATCCTAAAAACAAAGAATGTCGGGCTACATTCGGTCGAAATTCTAGCTGAAATATTCAAAAGGGTTCCAGTCAAATCATTGATTCGATTCAGGTCAGTTTCGAAACCATGGAAGTCTCTTATCGAGAACCCCGAATTTACTAGTAGTTACCACATTTGTCAAACCCAACCACAACATCGTATATATGTACAAAGAATATTAGATGGTAAGCAAGAATACATGTCCTATATGGATGACCATACTTTCCCTATGCCGATGTCTTTCCTAACTGTCCCATCGTCCCTTATTCTACTTGGACATCCATCACCACTTAGTTGCATTAGCGGATTGTTATGTTTTTGCGATAAACGCCAAGATTTAGAGGTGGAAACTATGATGGTTGTTTTTGGAATCCCGCTGTTAGGAAAGCGGTTGGTATTGTTGTCCCTAATGTGTTGCATTCAATGGAGGGGCTTACTTTTATTGGTTTTGGGGTTTGTCCTAACACTAGTGACCCTAAGCTTGTTAAAATCAATGCTTTTGGTTTCCGGACGGTATATTGGGATGTTGAGGTTTTTAAGTTAAGTACACGTATTTGGAAAACTGTGTCTAACATTCCGCCTGCTTTTATGTCTTGTGATTTGACGTGGGAGGGTCAAGTTTGTGTTGGAGGGTTTATTTATTGGCTTGCATATGATAATGTTGAATTGGGTGATGGAGTTAGGTCTAATTTGATTGTTTCATTTGATTTGAAGAGTGATGAGTTTGGTGAAGTGTGTCTTCCAGATAGGTTAGTACACACATATGATTTAAGGGTCACAAAAGTCAAGGACTCGCTTGGTTTGCTTGAAAATTATGATGATCAGATACTGTTTTGTGGTGTATGGATAATGAAGGAGGAGGGTGTTACCAAGTCTTTTGCTAAGATGTTCAGTGTTCGGTTAGAATCTGAATGGCCGGATCAGATTATCGTATTAGACATTACGAAAGATGGTAAAGCTATACTAGTTAAAAAAAAGTTAAATATATTGATCATGATGATATGCCGTCGTGTGTGCTTAGTGCTTATGACCCTTGCTCTAAAACTGCAAATGGTATTGGGATTATAGGAAGGGTTACATCGTTCGCAGCGAAGTCATACATGGAAACACTACTCTTGCTTGATCAATCAAATTCTTTTATTTATTGACGACAATGGCCAGGTATAGATATCAGAGTGTAGTTACACATTCAAATATTTAAGTCGTCTTTAAGCATAGTTTAGGTGATTAAAATTATTGATGCATTTTCTCACTCCGTTGTTTGAGTAATAGGTGATTGCACTTAAGTGGTTTCGCGTTTAGTTGGGTTTGGATCGGGGGTTCCTCCTTTTGTTTTTTTGGATTTTCATAGTTGTAAGTCTAGGGTCGTTGTAGTTTTAGGGTTGTTTTAGCTAGAATTATCGTTTCAGTCAATGTCATTGTAATTCCTAGCATTTTGCTAGTTTTTTTTATTAATGTTTATAGTTGTCTCAAAGAAAAGTAGATTGTGTTAATCTGTTTGATGGATGTTTCTATTATTAATGATGATGAATCTCACATACTTCTGAATCTTATAAACAAGATATTTCATTGAAAGTCAAAAGTACAGTTGATTTGTTTGTTATTTCGGTCTTAAAGACAATTTTGTCTGCTAGATGATGATCCGTTATGCGCATAAATGTGGTGGAAACTAACTGTGAATTTTGCATCAGTGCTATGAAATTGCGGCAAATGTCGTTATCTTGTTAACAAGATTGTTAAGAGGGTATGCCATTGCTTGTTGGTTTTCCCTTCTGAAAGAACCTGGTTTTGGCCAAAAGGATTTTGCTTAGTACGACTGTATGTCACAAAGTCAAATGAGAAACTGATTCTCAGTCACAACTTAAAATATATGCATGGGAATCATATGTGAAACACGAACCCAGTTTAATTTGTTTCACATAATGAAGAACGATTTAGGGAAAGATAACAAGCTGACAAATTCATCTGATATCGAATTAAAGAGTTCATAGGAACAGGCATAAACTGGTCCTTGAAAAAACAACTGCGGATACAAACGGAAAGTAAGTAAAAAAAAGAGTTGTCTTTGTTCAGTGGATGTACGCTGTGATCAAGAACTGATAAGAGTAGGAATAAAGTGATCATCTTCTCAATAGTACAGAATTTAGAAAATTGAACCATCGTAGCTTCTAGCGACTGATTTTGATATGAATGAATATGCACGTAAAGATTGATCTTTTTTCTCATTGCATATTCTTGAGTTCTTACATAAGGATATACTTGATCATCTAGACTAATATACATTGTGTTAAAAAATTACATCATATTACAAAACAAACTTAGGATTTCACATCTCAAAATTGAATTCAAATCTGATATGTGTTTATACTAAGCACGAACAGCTTCAACGATTCTTGAAAAGTAAAACTGTGTGGTAGTAAGACCCCTCTTTCTTATTTTCCATCCAACCTTTTGCAATGCCCGTTCTATATCAGCTTCTGAATGAAGATATGCTCTCGTTGCCTTTGAAGGTCCTGGGAAAAGCTCTCCGATTCTCTTGAGCAGATCATAATAGAATGTCTTGGGTGCAAAACTGAGTATCACACGGTTTTCAGCAAGGGATGCCAAGTGTGCAATCATGCCATCAGCCTTGTTTTGTGGGTAGTGTATCAGTACATCTAGACACACTACCGTATCGTATTTCCCGTTCAAGCTTTCTAGATCACTCACTTCAAATTTTGGCATTTGTACACCTTCTTGGCCCTGTAGTTCTTCTTTTGCCTGCAGGGGATTACAAAACCTCATCACTCAAATATTCAATACTTTTCGATTTCAGAACTAATGATTAAGGTAAGAGGCAAGGTCACATTCAGTCGTATATTAACCATAAGCTATAAGTCTATAACTGTGAACACGTATAAGCTACCCAAAAAATTGACATAACTTAAGTTGATTTGAATGTTATTAGGTTATCCGTTATCCCAATTGAAATCCTAATGTTATTTCGTTTGATGTTTTTTTCTCGCACTGAATGGTCAAAAGTCAAAACCATTTTGTATGTTCTAGTTTGATTTGAAGCGACTACATGATTAGAGAACGAGTATCATCACTAACATTATTAATACTATTACTAAAAGTAATTAAGGGGCACTTGTCATACATTTGGAAGCAATTATATGATTATTTCAGTTTCAAGCCATCTTTTTAGTCTTTGTTTTATACTTAAACCAATTCATACTCAAATATTGACTATCTATAAGTCAACTACTCAGTTTCAGCTAATAAGTTTAGAAGCCACATGCGACAATCTACAGGTAATTCTCATTTAAATCCTTAACTAACCATAACTCACCAAACAATCAAACAACTCATTATCCTTAAATTATCACACATTGGTGTTTGTTTTATCCTTTTTATGAGGGTCATGAGCTTATTAGCTTATATAGCAAAAATTAGTGCATTGAAGTGTTTGCATAAGCTTTCTAAGGTTTAGGCTTATAAGCTTTCTGTGGCTATGGGCTTGCATAACTTTTTAAGCCTTCTATTCTAGTACCTTTTATCATAAGCTAATCTAAACACCAAGCATGACCTTACAAGCTTCCTTATCATAAGCCATAAACTACTTAGTCAACATAAGCTTAAGCCAGAAAAATAGACTTGACAAATACCCCCTCAAACAACATAAGCACATCCTAGTTATAAACTGATGAGGTTTTCCATATTTAGGTTACCACTCATATATATGCGGCCTAATTACTCCATATCACATAATCAATCTCTAAGCACTATGCCAAACACATCAACACCATATTCAAATACTTAAACAATCAATCCAAAAACTATGAAACAAACCTTATTCATCGCTTCAGCAACCATAAACAAAACCTTAAATGTTCACGTTTCATTTTTAGTTGTCTCAAATTAACTGTCAACCTAAAAGTTATAGGTCTGAAAGATCAATTTTTAGTATAGTAACTGCAAAACTCTAAGGAAGCAATAAATAAGCTTATATGTGGGCTTATGAGCTTATTTGATTTCGGTTTTTCAATTTTCTGGCTTATTTCGATACTTAATTACTTATGGACTTATATAAGCCCATAAGTCTAAAAAGCCGGAAAATTAGCTTGTTTGTTTTAAGCGACATATAATCTTAAACAAACGCCCCTAAGGCTAAAACTGTCATTCTACAAAAAGTAAACAGTAATAATTACACCTTATTCGTAGCCTCAGCAACCATAGAACTCGAAATATCACTCGCGTAAACAACCGCGCCCTCTTTCGCCAACGGGATGGCCAAAAGCCCGGTCCCACAGCCCGCATCACAAACACTCACCCCCTTCAACTCCCCCTCATCAAGCAACATCTTCATAACACTCTCAACAGTCTTAGCATGTCCAATCCTAATATCCAGCTGCACCTTATTCACATCATCTCCATCTCCATATATCTTCTTCCATCTTTGAAACCCATCGTTTGTGAAATACTCTTTCACCACTTCTTTGTCACCCCCGCCCACTTCTGAAGCTTGGAGCTGGCGGCGTTTTTCTGGGTCTGTTGAGTAGATGGCGGCGGCTACGGCGGCTGCGGTGGTGGTGCCCAGGAGGGCGAGTGTTTGTGGGTCGAGGGTGTCGGTGGAGAATGCTGAGGGTGTTGTTAAGGTTGGTCTTTTGGTGGTTAGTTTAAGGTTGTTGAGTTTAAGGTTGTTTGTGTTTTGGTTGGTTGTGAAGGTAATGTTGGGGGAGAAGAGGGGGGAGGAGAAGGCCATTTGAAACTCCGGTGAACCGGCGGGAATAGTGAGTGGAAGTGGAGACTGAAGAGTGTTTGAGGTGATGAGAGGGTTGATTACAGTGGATAGGATTTTCAGGATATGGAAAATGTGATTAAAAAAAAATGAAAATACAAATTGTATATTGGCAAGAAATATAAGTTGCATATTTGTTTAGATGGCCAAATCTACATACGTAGAACTAGGGCTGAGCGTCGGTCATAAATCGACCCGAACCGAATTGAACCGAGAAAATCGAGGACCGAAAACCGTGAAAAACGCGAACCGAAACTGAATTGAATGTTGTCGGTTTGGTTCGGTTCGGTTTTGTTGGTCTAGGTGTATTTTGGCATGTTTTTGTCGGTTTTGGGCTGAACCGAACCGACCCGAAATCGAAAGCATGTAAAACCTGAAACCGAAACCGAAACCGAACCGACGGGCTGTCAGTCCGGTTCGGTCGGTTTTGTCGGTCCGGTTCGGTTTTGAATCTTCGATGCTCAGCCCTAGGTGGAACTAGTATTCTGACTAGTGGGTGCTCAGTCACTCTTAAGGCTACCCGCAACGTTGATGGGTGAGGCATAAGCAAGCACATTTCACTCCGTGAGTTTGTTTTTTGCCGCGAACAAGAACTAAGGTGAAGTTTCACCTTTTGGTTACCGTGTCACTGTAGGCCCATCAAGTGTTTTTATTATTTGTTTTTAGTTTGTGATTGTATGTGAGATATTTAGTAGGGTATTTTAATAAATTAAAAAATGTTTTGAAAGGTGGAGTGACGTGAAATTAGGGGTGTTCAGTGTTTGGTTTGGCACCGAACAAACCGAAATATAAATCAGACCGAAACCGAATAAAACTGGACCAAAAATTTTAATTGGTGTATGGTTTGGTTTAAAACCAAACCGAAGTATTTAATTGGTATTTGGTTTGGTTTTGGGTTTGACAAATACTAAAACAGACGAAACCGAAAAAACCGAATATATATCTATCCACACAAAAAATTTCAAATTTTATATATACAAATTTTATATGTTTATCTAATTATCTTCCTAACAAAAAATCATAATAATTTAAAATCTTATAAACTAACCACTCCTTAAATCGGGGATTGATGCATATCTGATATCTAGGACTCCAGGAGCAATTAACCTACTTGATTTCTATAAATTCACATATATCTATCTTCTCCTCCCATAATTTCACACATCATCTAATCATCTATCACCCATAACTTACTTAAGCACTTTGTGAGACATTTTGATTTGGTAATTTTATTTGAACTTTTAGGTTTTTATTTGTAACTTTTAGATTATATTTTGAAGTTTACTTGAATTTGGTTTTCTTGGTTTGAACCGAAACCAAACCGAATTTCAATTTGGTGTATGGTTTGGTTTTATCCGTTCTAAAATTGGTTTGGTTTGGTTTTGGTTTAGACTTTTAAAATTTTCAAACCGATTAACCCGAACTATACAACCCACGAAACCGAAAACCGAACCGATGAACACCCCTACGTGAAATGGTTGAGAATGAAAAATGAGATTGTGGTGAAGGAGAGAAAAAACTGATGTAACGCTGAGGTGAAATGTGTAATGTTGTAGGAGTTGGGGGTAACCTAATAAGGTCACTTTGTTAGGTATTATTCAGACCATAAGCTATGTTTTTATCAGTTTTTGCAATTACCCCATTTATTAATGTTGATATTTTGATAAAAACTCATACACAAATAACTTAACAAATCTGATATAGTATCAAAACTAATTTACTTATCAAGTTATTCTTTTCTAATTCAGCTTAGTTCCTAATTATTAGAGTGTTAGGTTGAATGATCGGTTAAAAAACCAACAGGTTCATTTTTGTGCGATGTATACACTGCTATAATTTATACGTTAAGTTCGGCCTTCTTAACGTAAAATCCTGGCTCCGCCTCTATAGTCATCTATCTTTTCTTTTATGTATGTAGCACATTTTTGAGTTCAATCTTTTTTATGTATCGTGCGGTCAGTTGTGTGTATTATTTGATTAATTTTCCTTTTAATTTAAGGATAATAACAAAAAAAATGTATCAAATTTGTCTATTTTTGTTGTTATGTGTAGTTTTTTTTGTGTTATTAAAACAAAAACCTTTCAAATTTTGACATTTTTATATATTTTGTGACCATTCTATCTTTCCGTTTTTTAAACACCCACTTTACATCAAAAGGTAAAATGGTCATTGTACATGAACAAAATACACACAAATGTCGAAATCTGAAAGGTTTACGTTTTAATAGGAAAAAAATGTTATACATAACAACAAAAGGGTATGGATCTAGTGAGAAGAGAAATTGAAATGAGAAGAATGAGAAACAATGTTAGCCAAACATTCCAAAAGAGGGAGAGAAATATAAGGGGAGATGCATCCATATTTTCAAGTGCATCTGAAATGTGCGGTTATGGTTTCTTCTCACTCTTCTTATTTTAATTTTATTTCTCATCTGATCTTTACTCAATAACAAAAATGGACAAGTTAGATACATTTTTGTTTGTTATTATCCCTTCAATTTACACACTCTTTTTTACCCGCGCAAAGGTAAACCGGTCAAATAATACAAACAACTAGTCAAAGGATATTTATCAAAAAGATGAGATTCAAAAGTATGTTATTAATTCTCTGATAGATGATATCGAGTTTGAATTTTTTGGTCTTTAGATTTGAGATCTTTCTTTGAGTAGTCACTCCCGCAACACAACGACATCATTCCAAACGGTATGGAATCGACTAGTTTGAAGAGATAGATACACTTTCAATAGCTTAAGTGGGATGGGCCAGCCACTTTTTTGTTCAGTAATGGTTAAGTGGAAATTTAAAGTCAATGCAACTCGATTTTTTGGTTTTTCGAAGTCAATGCTAACTCGTTTTCTTCGTTACTTCAATGACTAACATGAAGTTTGCAGAATTAGCATTGGTTGGAATTGTGATTTGGTTAGAAATAGACTATAGTAAAGGTTAAAGCTAGAATATCCCAATACAAGTTATTATATGGAGAACATATTGCTTCTTCATATTGTTACAATTTATTACTTCAGTTTTATATGAGATATATATAGGTTGTGACTTGTGATCCATTTCATTTGTTAACGCTATGGGCTTAAAACCTACATTTATCACCCCCAAGTATTTAGGCTCATAGGTGTAATAACGACCCATGCATCTTTGCAATTGCTATCTATATTATTTATGCTCATTTTATCTGTTTTTATCTTGTGAAGTTCCTCAGATAGATGATATCGAGTTTGAATTTCTTGGTCTTTGGATTTGAGATCTTTCTTTGAGTAGTCACTCCCTCAGCACAACGACATCATTCCAAACGATATGGAATTGACTAGTTTGAAGAGATAGATTCAGTTTCAATAGTTGGTTAAGTGGGACTAATACTTCTTTGTTCAGTACTGGTTGAGAGGAAATTTGAAGTCAATGCAACTCGATTTCTTGGTTTTTTGAAGTCAATGCGGTTTCTTCAATGACTGATATGAAGTTTAGCATAGTTGATAAGTGATGAAGCAAACAATAGTTACAACCTAATCTGATTTGGGAATACATATATTGTTATTTTTATTTTTTATTTTTCTAAGAAAAAAAAGAAAAAGTTTATTGTTTTAGTTATTTCTTGTTCAATCACTCTCATGCTGATAGACGAAACTTGGGTGAATTTAGTGAGAGGGCCGAATGCTATGCCAGTTAATTTGAGAAAGACAAAATTGTATTTAAAATATAACTAAAACCTCAAAATTAAGAAAGGGACTCTCAAATTAACAGGATTCCTTGTTAAAAATTTCACACATTTTTTGTTAAATATGAAAAAGTCAAGAATTCATATACATTCTTCACAATCCCAGGTGCGAATATTATTAGGTTTAACATTCAGCATCAAGATATGAGAAGACAGTATACAAATACACAAATACGTGTAGTTGGTAAACACTCTGATATATTAGTTAGCATAGTTTTTGTTCTTTTATCCATGTGGGATTGATAGTCTAAGCATTTCCTATATTTGTAGTTGGATCATCTACATTAGTCGCACCACAGTTGCTCAAACCACAAATTGTTAATAAAACAACATATGAAACAATGTGATTACACTTCAGTGGCTCTTAAGTAATCACTTGCATACAATACGCGACGATAGTTTGCTCGCGAGTTAACCGTTGGTCTACAAGAATGAAGCCATGCTAATTTATCTAAAAGCAAAACCTCACCCTTCTTCCAAGGTACATGGACTCATTCTTCCTCTAGGTTCTTGATGCAATCATACACCACATGTGTAGGCAGCGACTTACCATCACCAAACGTGACCCGTGACCGGTTGAGGCTGAAACACAACATTCTCCCGTTCAACAGGCCATCCATGAGCAACCACGCACCTTGCTGTTGAACCATGTCTAGTGTTGGCTTAAATTGTCATGTCTTACAACAAATGAAGTTCTAGGAATGGATATTGATGTGTGGAATAAAGAAAGCTGGAATCTCTCGATACAAGTTTTTATTTGGAGTTCAAATTAGCAGCTTGGAATATAATAGGTTTGCATCGGGATACACAGTTAAAAGAAGTTAAGTACCTAATAAGAGATGAAAGCCTATGTGTATGTGCAGTTCCGGAAACCCATGTAAGAGCTTAAGAAGTAGACAGGGTGGGCGATGAACTCTTTGAAAGATGGGAATGGATCTCAAACATAAATCATAGCAAGCGAGGTTGCAGAATTAGCTTTGGTTGGAATTGTGATTTGGTTAGAAATAGACTATCGTAAAGGTTAAAGCTAGAATATCCCAATACAAGTTATTATATGGAGAACATACTGCTTCTTCATATTGTTACAATTTATTACTTCAGTTTTACATAAGATATATAGGTTGTGACTTGTGATCCATTTCATTTCTTAACGATATTGCTATCTATATTATTTATGTTTCATTTTATCTGTTTTTATCTTGTGAAGTTCCTCATATAGATGATATCAAGTTTGAATTTCTTGGTCTTTGGATTTGAGATCTTTCTTTGAGTAGTCACTCCCTCAACACAACGACATCATTCCAACCGATATGGAATCGACTAGTTTGAAGAGATAGATACAGTTTCTATAGTCGGTTAAGTGGGACTAATACTTCTTTGTTGAGTAACGGTTGAGAGGAAATTTCAAGTCAATGCAACTCGATTTCTTGGTTTTTCGAAGTCAATGCTAACTCGATTTCTTCGTTTCTTCAATGACCGACATGAAGTTTAGCATAGTTGATAAGTCATGAATTAAACAATAGTTACACCCTAATCGGATTAAGGGATTCATATATTGTTTTAAGTTTTAACATTAGCAACTTTATTTTTTTATTAGTACTTGTTCAATCACTATTATGCAAGTTTTAATCTATAGTATAAATCCTTTTTATGCTTTTAGTAATATATAATTATAACATCTAACTTTTAGAAAGAAAATTGATGCAAAAGGGTGAAATATATGAATATATCAAACAATCTAACTTCAAAAATTAATAATTAATACTGTATATAGCTACGTTCTCAAGTTAACATGATTCGTGGTTAAAAAAAATTTCATACATTTTTATGTTAAATATGAAAAAGTCAAGAATTCATATAAATTATTACCGCATCATCTATAATCAATTATACATCCATAATCAATATTATATACATCCATAATCAATATTATAATGCTTAATATCAATTATCAAGATACAATAACACATTATAGAAATCTACAATTGCAAGTTGGTAAACACTGGTATATTACTTGGCATAGTTTTTGTTCTTTTATCTATGTGGGATTGAGAGTCTAAGCATTTCCTATATTTGAAGTTTGATCATCTACATTAGTTGCACCACTGTTGCTCAAACCACAAATTGTTAACACAATGATATATGAAACAATGTGATTACACTTCAGTCGTTCTTAAGTAACCACTTGCATACAATACACAACGAGAGTTAGGGGGCGTTTCTTTTTTTGTTTAGCTAAGGGCATTCCCAATCATAACACCATAACACCAATAACACCGTCCACGTCATCGCCACATCAGCTTTAACACTTAACATTAACATCCCCAAAAAACACCCACAACCATAACATCCTAATAACATCAATAACATTTCATATTTTCAATTTCAACCCCTAAACTAAAACAAACACTTCATTTATTAAACTAAACATAACATTAAATTTGAAAACATATTACAATATGAAATTAAAAAAATACATCGAAAAAAAATGACAACAAATAAAAAAAATACATTGAAATTAAAAAAACACACCGCAAATTAAACGTTACAACATAAAGGAAATGACAACGAAAAAAAAAAAACAAAACATAGCAAATACTTATTCATCATCGTCGCTCTCTTGTTGTTGTCCATGTCGTTCAAAATTCCATCAGCCAAGTAATACCCCTGTTCATACCTAGTTCCGTTGACCATATAAGGTGCTCTTGGGGCATTATCAGCAAGAAGGTCGTCGAATAACGGAGAGTTATCTAAAACATTAATATCGTTATTTGCCCCCGCTATCCCAAAAAATGCATGTCGATCCATAAATCTTGAGAAGCAACAGCTTCAAGCATAATTGTTGGGTATTTTTTATCACCCCTAGAAAAATGCCCTTGCCAAGCCACTGGACAATTTTTCCATTCCCAGTGCATACAATCAATGCTACCAAGCATTCCCGGAAAACCATGTTTTTCTTCATGTTGTTGATAAATTTTTGAATGTCGGCCCATGTTGGTTTTCTTAAATACTCTGGCATAAACAAATCAATAATACATTTGTTAAAATTATCAAGACATACTTTTGAAGTACTCGCACCCATTTGCAAGTATTCATCAAATGCATCGGGTGAGGTGCGTACGCAATTGGCGTATGGCAGACGCGACACTTCATTAGAGCACTTATACTCATTCGACCACAAGCATCAGGTGTTTGCCTAAAGAAAGTAAAATGATCTGGAATATTATCGGAAGTATAAGATTCAATATCTTCAACTATTTGCAGGAATAGTTTCCGGCTCATACAAAATCTTATACGAAAATTCCGGTTTGAATACTTACAACCTTGTACGAAATAATCGTTGCGCAGACGTTCCTCTGCAAGCTCACGTTCACGATATATATGGGTACGAGAACGACTAGGATGTTGAGATTCAATACCTTCTTCTTGTTCCAACTGAAGGTGATACTCATACGCGGACGCCATAAATTGGAAGTCTTCTTGGTCTTCTCTGTCTGACTAAGACAGAGAAATATCACCAAATTCATTTGGATCAATTGTGAACGAACTTGATTCTTGAATTATGAAAGTGTTAGAGGAAGTATATAAATTGTGAATTTGAATTATGAAAGTGTGAAAAAATGAAGTTTTAGTTGGGTATTTATAGTGGTAAAAAAATGTTTTTGATTTTTTATTTTTTTTTTGTAAAAACTAGCCGTTAGGGACTAATTTTGAATTTTTTTGAAAATGTTTTGAAATCTAACGGCTACTAGCCGTTGCAGGGACTAGATTTGAAATTTTTTTGATTTTTTTTTTAAAGCCACTAACGGGCGTTAGTGGAGCAACGCGCAAGGACCAACGGTGAAATAACGCCACAACTCCAACCTTTAACGCCACTAACGGGCGTTAATTTGCCCGCTAACGCCATTGGTGCGTTAACATTGTACATGCTCTAAGAGAAGTGTGGGGCCTATGTGGAACCCACCTCTATTTAAGCCACTTAATGGGATAGCATTATAAATTTTGCCTTATGAATCTAGACCAACTAAGAGAAAGTGTGGGTCCTATTTAAAAAATAAATACTATTAAATTGATAGGTACCACTATCCCTTCCCATACAGAAAAAAAGAAACACAGCCTTAGCTTGCTAACAGTTGGTCTACAAGAATGAAGCCATGCTAATTTATCTAAAAGCAAAACATCACCCTTCCAAGGTACATGGACTCATTCTCTCTAGATTCTTGATGCAAGCGTACACCACATGTGTAGGGAGCGACTTACCATCACCTAACGTGACTGGTTGAAGCTGAAACACAACATTATGAAACTTGATTGGGTAAATAAGTCATTTTAAAATTTGAAAACATAAAGAAAACTTTAAAAAACGTAAGAAAGCGGACGGAAACGAATAAAAATGTAAGATAACACATAAAAACGTAAGAAAACATATGAAAATGTAAGAAAATAAACAAAAACGTATAAATATGGACGGAAACGTATAAAACGCACGAAAACATATAAAAACGGGTGAAAAAGTAAAAATCGAACAAAAACAGACGAAAACGTATAAAAACGAAAACTAAGGGGTGAAACGTACAAAAACGGACGAAAACGTATCAAAATTGATGAAAACATACAAAACTGGCGAAAACGTATAAAAACGGATAAATCGAACCATGGGAACGAATCTACAGGGCTATCACCTTCTTTGGCCAGATCTTCTCAGCAGGAGGGCAAAAACGCAAGAATCCTCTTTTCATATGAAAACGTATAAAAAATGGTAAAAACGTATAAATACTTAATTAAAAAATAGTAAAAACGGATAAAATATATTGCCACAATTTGTTACTTAAGTTTCATATAAGATATAGGTTGTGACTTGTGATCCACTTACACTTCAGTGTACTTGGCTAGCTCAATTCTTACCGATATAGGCTTAAAACATACATTTTTCACCCCAAAGTATTAAGGCGCAGAGGTGTAATACGAGTATACGACCCATGCATCTTTGCTATTGCTATCTATATAATTTATGCTCAATTTAGCTGTTTTTATCTTGTGAAGTTCCTCAGATAGATGCTATCGAGTTTGAATTTCTTGGTCTTTGGATTTGAGATCTTTCTTTCAGTAGTCACTCCCTCAACACAACGACATCATTCCAAACGATATGGAATTGACTAGTTTGAAGAGATAGATACAGTTATGATAGCTGGTTATGTGGGATGGGCCTAACACTTTTTTGTTCAGTATTGATTGAGAGGAAATTTGAAGTCAATGCAATTGGATTTTTTGGTTTTTTGAAGTCACTGCTAACTCGATTTCTTCGTTTCTTCAATGACTGACATGAAGTTTGAGTCATGAATTAAACAATAGTTACACCCTAATCGGATTTAGGAATTCATTTATTGTTTTTAGTTTTAACATTAACAAAAAATATTGTTCTAGTTAGTACTTGTTCAATCACTCTCATGCAAGTTTTAATCATAGTATAGATCCAATTTATGCTCTTAGAAACATCTAATTATATCATCTAATACTATATAGCTACATTAAAAAGGGACTCTCAAATTAACAGGATTCCTTGTTAAAAAATTCACACATTTTTTGTTAAATATGAAAAAAAAACAGGAATTCATATAAATTATATAGTGACCTATATTATTAGGCTTAATATCAGGCATCAAGATACGGAAACACATTATACAAATCCACGAATACATGTGGTTAGTAAACACTGTGGTATAATAGTTGGCATAGTTTTTGTTCTTTTATCCATGTGGGATTGAAAGTCTGAGCATTTCCTATATTCGAAGTTGGATCATTTACATTAGTTGCACCACAGCTGCTCAAACCACAAATTGTTAATACAATAATATATGAAACAATGCGATTACACTTCACTAGCTCTTAAATAATCACTTGCATACAATACGCGATGATAGTTTGCTCGCGAGTTAACCGTTGGTCTACAAGAATGAAGTCATGCTAATTTATCTAAAAGCAAAACATCACCCTTCTTCCAAGGTACATGGACTCATTCTTCCTCTAGGTTCTTGATGCAATCGTACACCAAATATGTAGGCAGCGACTTACCTCACCAAACGTGACCGGTTGAAGCTGAAACACAACATCCTTTCACCAGGCCATCTATGAGCGACTACGCACCATGCTATTGAACCATGACTACCGTTGCCTTAAATTGTCATCTCTTGCAACAAATGAAGTTCCAGGAATGGATGTTGATGTGTGGAATAAAGAAAGCTGGAATCGCCCAATACAAGGTTTTATATGTAGTTCAATTTAGCAGCTTGGAATATAATAGGTATGCATCAGGATATACAGTTAAAAGAAGTAAAGTACCTAATAAGAGATGAAAGCCTATGTCTGTGCAGTTCTGGAAACCCATGTAAAAGCTTAAAAATTAGACGGTGTGTGATGAACAATTTGGAAGATGGGAATGAATCTCAAACATAAATCATAGCAGTCGAGGTTGCAGAATTAGCATCGGTTGGAATGGTGATTTGGTTAGAAACTATCCAATCACGAAAATGGGTCGAATAGGCTGATCAAGGGCCAGAGGGGTTGGGTTCAAGTTGACCATGACCGACAACTATGTTCATGTTAAAAAAAAAAATTGATAAATAACTAAGATGTTAAACATTCCTGATAAGGGATCGACACAAAACCGAACCGAACCGAACCGAGTTACATCGGTTGTGTTCGGTTCGGGTTTTGACCCGATGCTCAACCCAATATATAAGCTGCATACTTTTGAGTCCCTTTTTTTGTATCATGTGGAGTTGTGTGTATTATTGGACCATTTTACCTTTCAATTTACACACTCCTATTTAACCGATGGCAAGGTAAATCGGTCAACAGATATACACTAAAAAGATGAAATTCAAAAGTATGTTACATAGATCTAGAAAAAAATGGATGTTTACACAGAATTATAATAGGCGACACGTAAGATACATTTTCGTGCAATTTTCCCTTTATAACATTTAGATGATCGTAGTGGCAAAAACATGAGTGATGGTAATTAGAGGTGGAATAGAGCTAAATCGAGATGAGTATTGTCAAGTTTTAAATGAGCTGCAAACATTGGGGCTTGATATTTGACTTGAGCTCGATCGTGATTTTAGTTTCAAGCTTGAGTTTGGCTCAACCTCTGAAACTCGAGTTTGAAACTCAACTTGGACTTAACCGAGCCAACTTTCAAACTCGAGCTCAATGAATATCTCGTATGAATCTCGAGTTCGGCCAGCTTAGATCAAGTCAATTAAGAATATGTCACGGGTTGTTTCGTTTCGTTTACGTTTCTATGTGACAGTCTGGGTAATTCTTTTACCTTTGTAATTCATTATTCACATGTATGCATTTAGAATAATTTGGAGCATAAGTGAAAAGAAATACATAATTTTCATTTTTAATAACTCGTGCTATTGTCTTATGACCTTATCAAATTATGAGGTATGGCGAGGGACGAAAACAAGACTAAAACGAGAACTGTAGAAGATCATCCCAGTTCTTTGATAATACCCGCATGACATTTCAGAAACATGGAAACGTACGTAACTGTTTGAATAGGCTGATTAGGGGTGGGTACGAACGTACGATTTGACCATGACTAACGACTGTGTTAAAATTCAAGACATTTTTTCAGTAAATCACTAACGTGTTATAGGATTTAAGGGCTATAGTATGACCAACAGAATTGTTAGATGAACATAATCAAATTGCGTAATAACTTTTTGGTTTAAAGATGGTCTCTATCATTTTACAAAAAAAATATATTGCCACAATTTATTACTTCAGTTTCATATAAGATATAGGTTGTGACTTGTGATCCATTTACACTTCAGTTAGCTAGCTCATTTCTTACCGATATGGGCTTAAAACCTACATTTTTCACCCCCAAGTATTAAGGGGCATAGGTGTAATAACGACCCATGCATCTTTGCTATTGCTATTTATATTATTTATGCTCATTTTAGCTGTTTTTATCTTGTGAAGTTCCTTAGATAGATGATATCGAGTTTGAATCTTTTGGTCTTTGGATTTGGGATCTTTCTTTGAATAGTCACTCCCGCAACACAACGACATCATTCAAAACGATATGGAATCGACTAGTTTGAAGAGATAGATACAGTTTCAATAGTTGGTTAAGTGGGACTAATACTTCTTTGTTCAATACTGGTTGAGAGGAAATTTGAAGTCAATGCAACTCGATTTCTTGGTTTTTTGAAGTCAATGCTAACTCGTTTTCTTCGTTTCTTGAATGACTAACATGAAGTTTGGCGTAGTTGATAAGTCATGAAGTAAACAATAGTTACACCTAATCGGATTTGGGAATTCATATTATTGTTTTAAGTTTAAACATTAAAAAAATAATAATAAAAAAAATAATAAAAATAATAAAAAAACAATCTTTGTTGTTTTAGTTATTAATTGTTCAATCACTCTCATGATGATAGACGGAACTTAAATGAATTTATTGAGAGGAACGAATGATATGTCAGTTAATTTGAGAAGGACAAAATCGTATTTACGTTAAACAAATATAACTAAAATCTCAAAGTTTTATAAGGGTCGTGGCCTTTTCCTGTCTCAACTCTCCACTAAAGTTCTTCCATGCTAGTCATGTAAGTTTTAATCTATAATATAGATCTTTTTATGCTTTTAGAAACATATAATTATATCATTTACCCAAAAAAAAACATATAATTATATCATGAGATTAAGTCTTAGAATAGCAACATACTTTTTTTTATTGTCTCGTTTTGATACATGAACTAATTAAAAGATATGCAATAGCAACGAATTTTCATAAGTGTTCTAATCTGCATATTTTAATGACGTGTCACGTTATAAATAATTACATGTGTTAACTTTCAGGTATGACACGTCATCAAAAAATGCATATTGTAACACTTATGAAAGTTCGTTGTTATTAGGGGTGAGCAGAAACCGCACCTAATATCATCTAACTTTCAAAATTTTATAACTAATGCATAGCTACATTAAGGGACCCTCAAATTAACTAAGATTCCTTGTTAAAACATTAACACATTTTTTTGTTAAATATGAAAAAAGTCATGTATTCATATAAATTGCTCCTTTATATTATTAGGCTTAACACCATGCATCAAGATACATGAAGGCATTATACAAACCCACAAACATGTGTGGTTAGTAAACACCGAGATATAATAGTTGGCATAGTTTTTGTTCTTTTATCCATGTGGGATTGAGTCTAAGCATTTCCTATATTTGAAGTTGGATCATTTACATTAGTTGCACCACAGCTGTTCAACCACAAATTGTTGATACAATAATATATGAAACAATGTGATTACACTATACTGGCCAAGGTTGTCAAGATCGGGATCCTACCAAGGATTGTTTTCGTCTTTGCAAGATCGTGATCGTAAGATCGGATCGGGATCTTAAGATCCTACTCTAATGTTATTTCTTAATAGTTTATGTAATTTTATACAAATCTACAAATTCTAATACATTATAACCACAAAATACTCTGAATGTTTCATATAAATGTTGTCCTAAATTATGATTATAAAATGTTTAAAAAGATTAACATGTTGTTTTTGAATTCTACAAACAAACAACCCATAAATTTGTAGTTTTTTAGTTTGTAATCCGAGAAAAGTAAGATCGGATCGGATTATATCGTAAGATCGTATGGTCAAAATCGGGATCCTATAAGATCTTAAGCTTGTAAAGATCCTATGTAGGATCCGGATCGTTTTTGCTTTGCAGTATCGTAAAATCGTAAGATCCTAAGATCAGGATCGAGATCCTGACAACTATGATACTGGCTCTTAAGTAATCACTTGCATACAATACGCGACGATAGTTAGCTTGCGAGTTAACCCTTTGTCTACAAGAATGAGGCCATGCTAATTTATCTAAAAGCAAAACACCACCCTTCTTCTGAGGTACATGGACTCATTCTTCCTCTAGGTTCTTGATGCAACCGTACACCACATGTGTAGGCAGCTGACTTACCATCACCTAACGTGACCGGTTGAAGCTTAAACACAACTTTCTCCCGTTCACCAGGCCATCCATGCATCATGCTATACAACCATGTCTAGCGTTGCCTTAAATTGTCATCTCTTACAACAAATGAAGTTCTAGGAATGGATGTTGATGCGTGGAATAAAGAAAGCTGGGATCGACACAAAATCGAGTTACTTCGGTTCGGTTCTTGGTTCATGTCTTCCACAACATCGATTTTCGGTTTGGTTCGGTTCGGTTTTGACCCGATGCTCAACCCAATATATAAGTTGCATACTTTTGAGTTCCCTTTTTTTAGTATCGTGTGGTTAGTTGTGTGTATTATTGGACCATTTTACCTTTCAATTTACACACTCCTATTTAACCGATTATTTAACCGATGGAAAGGTAAATCGGTCAACAAATATATACTGAAAAGATGAAATTCAAAAGTATGCTATATAGATCTAGAAAAAATGAATGTTTACACAAAATTATAATAGGCGACATGTAAGATACATTTTCGTGCAATTTGCCCTTTATAACATTTAGATGATCGTAGTGGCAAAAACATGAGTGATGGTAATTAGAGGTGGAATTGAGCTAAATCGAGATGAGTATTGTCAAGTTTCAAATGAGCTGCAAAAATTGGGGCTTCATATTTGACTTGAGCTCGATTGAGATTTAAGTTTCAAGCTTGAGTTTGGGTCAACCTATAAAACTCGTATTTGAAACTCAACTTGGACTTAACCGAGCCAGCATTTCAAACTTGAGCTCGATGAATAGTTCTCGTATGAATCTCGAGTTCGGCCAGCTTAGGTCAAGTCAATTAAGAATACGTCACGGTTGTGTCGTTTCGTTAACGTTTCTATGTGACAGTTTTGGTAATTCTTTTACCTTTGTAATTCATTATTCACATGTATGCACAGAAAAATTTGGAGCATAAGTGAAAAGAAATACATTATTCACATGTCTAAAACGAGAACTGTAGAAGATCATCCCAGTTCTTTGATAATACATTTCAGAAACATGGAAACATAACTGTTTGAATAGGCTGATTAGGGGTGGGTACGAACTTACGATTTGACCATGACTAACCACTGTGTTCAATTTCAAGACATTTTTTCAATAAATAACTAACGTGTTATAGGATTTAAGGATGAATATAATCAAATTGTGTTCAACAGAATTGTTAGATGAATATAATCAAATTGCGTAATAACTTTTTGGTTTAAAGATGGTTTCAATAAATAACTAACGTGTTATAGGATTTCTTGGTTTTTTTGAAGTCAATGCTAACTAGATTTCTTCGTTTCTTCAATGACTGACATGAACTTTAGCATAGTTGATAAATTTGCGCCGGAAAAGGAAATTCCTTTGAAGGAATCCTTAGAGGCCCATGCTATGAGGGTTACTAAGAAGGAGGGCGTGAAGGGAAAAGCCATTCTTTGTGGTGTTGGCGCAGCGCACCTTCCCCGGTCTGACGGGGTGCCTGTGAGTGTGGCCACGGTGTCGCGACAAGATTCTGACTTGTTGAAGCGGCTGAAGGAGGCTGGGGACGCTGCACGCCAAGTGGGAAGCCCTCGTCTTAAGCGTTGTAAATTTTGTTGTAAATATCATTTTGTAAGAACTCATGGTCCTTAATGAAATATTCGTTTTGCGTGTTGATGTGGTTGCGACTTATAATGTTTGTACTTAGTTATCTGTCTTTGCATAAAAAACATACTTATTGTCTAAGAAGCAAACTGTTAAATAAGCGCAACTAGTATGTGGAGTTCATAATCATGTATGAACTATCATACTTATAATGTCTAAGTATTTTTAACATAATCGTGTATGGTGTGATATGCAGCGTACTGTAAATATCATAGTAAGGAGCCAAAAGTCTTGATTCCTGGTTTTGTTAAACGCGCATAGTATGCATTGTTGCGAATCCGTCGTGGAATGCGCATTGAACTTATTCCAACGTCTTGAAAATAAGGTGTTTAACAAGGATGCATGATCCAATGTTGATGGGTTTGCAACCCTCTTACTCAACGAGTTGTTTAGTAGGTTTACTCATCCTTTACACCATCGTGGGTTGTAGTAAGTGCATGCACGCCATGTAGGCAAAAGATAATAGCAACAATGTTAAGACATAAATATTACGTAAATAACAAATTGAAATATGTCGCGGAGTTAGCAAGAAACCACGATATTTTATTAATACTTGCAAGTTTTTGTAAAAAGAAAAGAAAAACATTTTCCTAAGTAAAGCGGAATGTAAATACACGGATATTTATTGAGCACTATACTAAAGTACGGGAGTGTCCGTGCGTTGGGCCGTAGCCGTTCCTAGAGATAGCATCGTTTGAGATTGCAGATGTTCCATGTGCGTGGTAGCTCACGGCCATCCATGTCACGCAGTTTGTACGCGCCTTTTCCTAGTGCTTCAATGACCTCATAAGGCCCTTCCCACTTCAGTCCAAGTTTTCCTGTATCTTCTGTGTGGCTCGCATCATTGGCGCGATATACGAAGTCTCCTGGTCTGAATGAGACACTTCGAACTTTAGCATCGTAGTATCCCTTCATCTTTGACTTAGCTCTTGCCTCACATATTGCAACACGTTCGCGCCTTTCTTCCAATAGGTCCAAGTCAATACGCCTTTCATCGTCATTGGTTGTAACATTAACTTCAGCGGTGCGAATAGTTGGCATCCCTATTTCGGCAGGTATGACGGCTTCTGTCCCATAGACAAGAGAAAAAGGAGTGTCTCCCGTGCTAATTTTGATTGAAGTGCGGTGCGCCCACAAAACATGCGATAATTCCTCCACCCACCTCCCTTTGTGCTTGTCCAAGCGTGCCTTAATTCCTTCACCCAGACTTCGATTTGCATGCTCGACTAAGCCATTGGTTTGTGGGTGTTTAACCGACGCGAAGTGTTGTGTGATATTTAGCTTTTCGCACCATTCCTTGAAAGGGTTGTCACAGAATTGTTTTCCGTTGTCTGAGATGATTTCTCCAGGTAATCCGAAATGGCATACAATATTTTCCCAAACAAACCGTTTTACCTGATTTCCTGTGATTGTCACGACCGCCTTTGCTTTAATCCACTTGGTGAAATAGTCTATAGCTACTATGAGGAATTTCAATCCTCCTGCTACAACAGGGAAGGGACCTGCAATGTCAATACCCCATTTATAGAATGGCCATGGCGACGTAATAGGTGTTAGCTCCTGTTGTGGTTGTCGTGGAACGGGTCTGTGAACTTGGCAGTCGCCACACTTTCTTATTAAGTCTCGCGCATCACGGTGCATTGTAGGCCAGTAGTATCCTGACCGTAAAGCGCGCGCCACCACAGACCGTGGTCCTGAGTGCATACTACATGAACCCGCGTGGATCTCTCGGAGTACGTAATCTGCTTGAAGGGGTCCTACACATCGAAGCCATGGTTGTAGAAATGAACGCCGATATAGTACGTCGTCCCGCAGTTCAAACGGCGTACTCGTCGGGCTTCCTTCTGTTCTTGGGGCAATACGCCTTTGCTTATAAACTCGATGATTGGGGTCATCCATTTAGGACCGTGTTCCTCTATCACCGTGGATATCTCCATCTCCGAGATGGACTTGCTCTTCAGAGTTTCCACAAATACTTGTTTTGACAGGTGCGCAAAGCTTGTGGATGCAATCTTGCTCAGCGCATCCGCCTTTCTGTTTTCCCCTCTAGGAACTTGTGTAATGGTAAACCTGTCAAAGCCCTGGATTAGGGACTTGGTTTTGTCGAGATATTGAATCATGTTCTCCTCTTTATCCACATACTCGCCCAACACGTGGTTGGCCACTAGCCGGGAGTCTACATTTGCTTCCAGGTTGCGTGTGCCCATTCGAGCTGCAATACGTAATCCAGCGATCAGGGCTTCATATTCTGCTTCGTTGTTTGTGGCTGTGAATTCGAAACGCAGTGCGTAAGTGAATTCCATTCTTTCTGGGCTTGTGAGGATAAGGCCTACGCCTGACCCATCTACGCATGAAGATCCGTCCGTGAACAGGATCCATGGTTCTTGTAGTTCCACCTTGCTTTGTGAAGGTGCGTCATCAGTGTCCGGTTTCTCGATGATGAAGTCTGCGAGTATCTGGTCCTTAACCGCAGTACGTGGTCTGTAGGAAATGTTATGCTCACCTAGCAGTACACTCCACTTCTTTAGACGTCCCGATGCGTCAGGTTTGGAGATAATTTGCTTGATAGGTTGGTCTGTGATCACCGCTATTGGGTGTGCCTGGAAGTACCTGCGTAGCCGTTTGGCGGCGAATACTAATGCTAGGACCAACTTTTCCATTGCACTATAGTTAATCTCCGTTTTCTTGAATGCTTTGCTTACAAAATACACCGGTGTTTGTACTGAATTTCTGTCTGTTAGTAGCACCGCGCTGACTGCTCCATGGGTTGCTGACGAATACATAATTAATTCTTCCCTTGGGCGAGGTGCAACTAGCATGGGGAGTGCTGCTAAATGCTGTTTAAGTTGTATGAAAGCTTCTTCTGCTTCCGTAGTCCAGCGAAAGTCTCCCTTTTTTGTACACTTCTTGAGTGTTTTGAAGAGAGGGAGTGACTTATCTGCTGATTTGGACAAAAACCTATTCAAACCGGCCAGTTTTCCGTTTAGAGATTGGAATTCCTTCAACGTGCGTGGTGAAGGAAGTTGGATGACAGCCTTCGTTTTTTCTGGACACGGTTTGATGCCATCGGGCTCTATCAAGTATCCGAGGAACATGCCTTCTGTAGCGCCAAAAGTGCATTTCTTAGGATTTAGCTTCATGTTGATTGTTTTTAGTGTCTTAAATGTTTCCTCAATGTCGCGCACCAATTCATCTTCCGTATGGCTTTTTATTACAAGGTCGTCAACATAAACCTCTGGGTTGTGGCCCACCTGTCTTTCAAATGCGTTATCAACCAACTGCTGGTAAGTAGCACCTGCGTTCTTTAAGCCAAAGGGCATCTTAGTATAACAATAAACGCATTGGCTTGTATGGAAGGCCGTTTTTTCCTCATCTTCCTTAGCCATCTGGATTTGGTGATATCCTTTGTATGCGTCTAGGAAGCATTTAAGTGGATACCCACACAAAGATTCTACCTTCCAGTCTATCTCCGGTAGCGGGTAGCAGTCTTGTGGACATGCCTTGTTGAGATCTGTGAAGTCAACGCACATCCTCCAACTACCATCGCTCTTCTTGACAATCACTGGGTTGGAAAGCCAGTCATGGTAGTAGACTTCTCGCATGATACCTGTATCCACAAGTTTATGTACTTCTGCCAGAATTGCTTGTGCGCGCTCTGGAGCCTGGCCACGCTTCTTCGTCGTCCTGGGGAGTATCCTTGTCGGATTCCCAACTTGTGTTCTGTAATCGAGCGTGGTACGCCGGTCATGTGTTTTGGTTCCCATGCAAAGATATCCAGGTTCTTTTGCAAGAGTGCGCACACAGCTGCCCTACTGTTATCAGATAGTGATCCTCCGATCGATACTTCTTGCTCTGGGTAATTAGGATGAATTGCGACCCTCAGGTTTGGCACTTTAGGTGCGCGCTGTTCGGGAATGTGTGTCGTCTCACATGTAATTGTGTTACATTCTCCCTCCACTGGGAATTTGAGCATCCCATGTGCTGTAGACGGTACTGCGCGTATGGCTGAAATCCCTGGTCTTCCAATAATGCCATTGTATGGCGAAAGGGATTTGATCACCATAAAAGTCATCCAGGCTGTCGTGGAGTGTTCCTTATCGCCAACACTGACTAGTAGGCGTATTTGCCCCATGGGCCATATCTTTTCTCCTGTAAAACCAGTCAACGACGTCCTGACTGGGCTTAATTGACTTCGTATCTCAGGTCGCAGTCGTTTGAAACAGTGTTCATACATTATATCTACGGATGCTCCTCCATCAACATACATGCGGTGGATATCGTGACCCCCTGCGTTAATTTCAATGGTGAGCGGTTCTACTACTGCGTTGTCCGCAGCCAAGGTGGGGAAAGAGATTTCGCTTCCACGGGAAAACTTTTGGCTGAATTTCAGCCTAGTCATTCGCTGTCATGATTGTATCATGTAGATGGTATCAGCTATCTTTAGGTACTTCTTTCTTGTTTCCAGCCTTTTGCTTATCTTTCCCTTCCTTGATGTTTTTAACCAAATGGTCCAATCTGCCTTCTTTTACTAGTTTATCAATTAGTTGGCGCAATTGGACACATTCATTGGTGGTGTGGCCCTTCTGTCCATGATAGTCGCAGTATCCACTTTCCACACGTCGATCCTCTGGGGTGCGCATTGGTGGGGGCCTTGGGAAATTCGCGCCTTCCGTCGCGAATATCTCCTTTGGAGTCTTGGTCAGCGGGGTATATCTGTCATTATCACGTCCGTTTCCCTGGCCGCGGTAGTTTCTGTTGCGGCTGTTACTCTGGTCAGTGGGTTGTCTCCGAGGCTGTTCTTGTGACCTATAGTTTGAGTAACCTTTCTTACTGTCCGCCGCGGCAGCTTCTCCTTGGATAAAGGACCTTGTGCGCTTCATAAGTTCATTAAAGGTTTGGGGGACTTTGTCGTTCAGCCTTTTAATGAGTTCCGGGTTATTGATCCCGTTCATGAACCTTGAGATTTTTTGTATTTCGGGGCATGCCTTGACATGTATGCACTCATCTTTGTAGCGCTCCACATAAGCGCTTATAGATTCCCCCTGGCGCTGTTTTATCCTGGCGAGTTCGACAGGGTTTTTAGCGCACTTCTTCCTTTGGGTGAAGTTCAAGCGAAACGCCTTCCGCAACTCTTCAAAGCCATCAATGCTTCTGCGTGGAAGCTTACTGAACCAGTTTCGGGCGTTTCCCACTAATGTGAAATTGAACATGTGGCACCACACAGGCTGTGGCCAATTTTCGATGGTAGCTGCTGATTCGAAAATTTTTAGGTGATCGTCGGGATCACCTGTTCCATCATATGTTTTCACATTGGCGGGCATGCGTCTTCTCTTATTTTATGAGAAATCGCTGATGCGCCGAGTGAACGCATCCACCTTTTGGCGGCGCCAGGGAAGAGACATATCTTCATCCTCCTGGTCGCGATATCTTCCCCTGGACTTCCAGTGACCAGTTTATTTGTCCTTGTTGTCCGAGGAATCACCAGAGAACGAGCTTTCCCTTTGTCGGCGGTTGTGCCGACCATCCGAGGAGTCACCAGAGGATGAGCTTCCTCTCTTTCGGCGCTTGCGCCGCCTGTCCTCAGAATCTGAGTTTGAAGAGCTTCCACTTGGGGAGTGTCGTCGTCCCAGTCTGTCATGAACCTTGCGGCTACCAAGCCTAGCGTGGACATTGGTACGCCGTCCGTCCTCTTCGTGTTCTTCCAGATGTTGCAGGTCAGCTGCTTTATCATTCTCAACTTTCCTCCCAATCCTGGTAAACACTGGAGGGCGGCGGCTATCCTTCCCGTGCCTCTCCTTATGATGACGCGATGGGGATGCCTCATACTCTGTGTCGAAGTTTAGTCGGGCTTTTAAGTTCTGACTCGACCTCTTTTTTGCCTCCTCTTGCATGAGGGCAGCCAAGGTTTCGTAGTTTTGAGACACGAAGTCACTTGGCGCTAGTTCAAGCGCGACTCCTTCTAGCGCGAGGGTGTCTGTTTCCATATCTGGACTCATGTTTCGGAGAGGTGCGCCTGGTGTTTTTGTGAGGTCCTTTTCTGGTACCGACTGCAGGGGAGTGGTAAAAGGGTTGCGCAGTGGATCTTCTACATTCATTGTTGGCGTAGCGGCATGGGTTGTCCCCGTGCGTTGTTCCACTGCTGGGAAGACCAGGTCTAGGCCTGACCCTTGGTTTCTAGCCATACTGGTTGTTCCAGAGGCTTGCTTAGAGGCCGATCCGCTCTGCTGCTTCTTCCCTTGTTGGTCACCATGCGATCGCTGACTTAGGTTTCCTTGCTTTGTCATTCTAGTTCTTAGTGATTGGTCCCACGGATGGCGCCACTTGTTGATACAAAAGTTGGGCGTTCCTTGTTTGGACTCCGGTTCCCGTATCAATTGGATCTTAATGCTTGAGACCTGCGCACTAAGAAAACAGAAAACACCGTTAGGCTTATCGTGGGATTGTCTCCCACGATTATCCTCCGGCGTGAGAGTAAGTAATCGGTTTTTAGGGTTTTGTGGAGAGTTAAGGTTTTGAGATCGTACCTTTAATGAGGGCTGGGATGCCCTTTATATACACACGAAACCCTTATTAGTTTCGTGTTCCCCAAACTTCGGCGTATCCCGCCTACGTCGATTATTAAACACTTATCTCCCAAGATAAGAGATATCCGATATCGCAAGCTATAAATAACTTTGGGTTTGGGCCTTCGTAAGCCCAAACCGTTATCGGGTTAGCCCAGTCGTACTGGGCTTGCTAGTAGCAGTCATTGGTCAGGTTCGTGACCCGAATACGGACTATACGTCATCAGGTCTCAACTCTCCACTAAAGTTCGTCCATGCTAGTCATGTAAGTTTTAATCTATAATATAGATCTTTTTATGCTTTTAGAAACATATAATTATATCATTTACCCAAAAAAACATATAATTATATCATGGGATTAAGTCATAGAATAGCGACAAACTTTCTTCGTTGTCTCGTTTTGGTGTGTGAACTAATTAAAAGATATACAATAGCAACAAACTTTCATAAGTGTTCCAATCTGCACATTTTAATGACGTGTCACGTTATAAATAACTACATGTGTTAACTTTCTGGTATAACACATCATCAAAAAGTGTAAATTGTAACACTTATAAAAGTTTGTTGCTATTACACATTTTTTAATTAGTTCACGTACCAAACGAGACAATGAAAAAAGTTCGTTCCTATTCTATGATTTAATCCCTAATATCATCTATCTTTCAAAAAAATTATAACTACTGCATAGCTACATTAAATAAGGGACTCTCAAATTAACTAGATTCATAGTTAAAACATTCACACATTTTTTGTTAAATATGAAAAAAGTCATGTATTCATATAAATTCTTCCAATTCTCAATAACATGATATCCTTACGCTTAACACCATGCATCAAGATACAGGAAAACATTATACAAACCCACAAATACGTTTGGTTAGTAAACACCGTGGTATAATAGTTGGCATAGTTTTTGTTCTTTTATCCATGTGGGATTGAGTCTAAGCATTTCCTATATTTGAAGTTTGATCATCTACATTAGTTGCACCACAAATTGTTAATACAATAATATATGAAACAATGTGATTACACTTCACTGGCTCTTAAGTAATCACTTGCATACAATACGCGACGATAGTTAGCTTGCGAGTTAACCCTTTGTCAACAAGAATGAAGCCATGCTAATTTAACTTGAAGCAAAACATCACCCTTCTTCCAAGGTACATGTACTCATTCTTCGTCTAGGTTCTTGATGCAATCGTACACCACATTTGTAAGCAGCAACTTACCATCACCAAACGTGACTCGTTGAAGCTAAAACACAACATTATAAAACTTGATTGGGTAAATAAGTCATTTTAAAATTCGAAAACATAAGAAAAACATTTAAAAACATAAGAAAGTGGATGAAAACGTATAAAAACGTAAGATAACACATAAAAATGTAAGAAAACATATGAAAACGTAAGAAAATGGATGAAAACGTATAATTATGGACGGAAACGTATAAAACGGACGAAAATATATAAAAACGGGTGAAAACGTATAAAATCGGACAAAAACAGACGAAACGTATAAAAATGAAAACTAAGGGGCGAAACGTACAAAAACGGACGAAAACGTATAAAAACGGATGAAACGTATAAAATTGACGAAAACGTATAAAACGGATAAAAACGTATAAAAAAAGTAAAAACGTGTGAACACATAATAAAAAGATAGTAACAACGGATAAAATATATTGCCACAATTTGTTACTTAAGTTTCATATAAGATATAGGTTATGACTTGCAATCCATTTACACTTCAATGTACTTAGCTAGCTCATTTCTTACTGATATGGACTTAAAACCTACATTTATCATCCCGAAGTATTAAGGCTCATAGGTGTAATAATGACCCATGCATCTTTGCTATTGCTATCTATATTATTTATGCTCATTTTAGCTGTTTTTATCTTGTGAAGTTCCTTATATAGATGATATCGAGTTTGAAGTTTTTGGTCTTTGGATTTGGGATCTTTCTTTGAGTAGTCACTCCCGCAACACAACGACATCATTCCAAACGATATGGAATCGACTAGTTTGAAGAGATAGATATAGCTTCAATAGTTCGTTTTGTTCAGTGCTGGTTGAGAGGAAATTTGAAGTCAATGCAACTTGATTTTTTGGTTTTTTGAAGTCAATGCTAACTCGATTTCTTTGTTTCTTCAATGACTGACATGAAGTTTGGCATAGCTGATAGTCATGAATTAAACAATAGTTACACCCTAATCGAATTAAGGGATTCATATATTGTTTTAAGTTTTAACATTAAAAAAACACAAACTTTATTGTTTTATTAGTACTTGTTCATTCACTCTTATGCAAGTTTTAATCTATAGTATAGATCCTTTTTATGCTTTTAGTAATATATAATTATGGAAAATGATTGAGAAGACTAATTATGTGCTTAAAGATGTGACTAAAAACATGTGGCATGATCTGGTGGTTTATAAAAGCGGTTCATTGTAGATGATACATATGGTTAGTCATATCTTTATGCATATGATTTAGGTCTCCCAATCACTACTCTATAATTATAACATTTAACTTTTAGAAAGAAAATTGATGCAAAAGGGTGAAATATATTAATATATCAAACAATCTAACTTCAAAAATTAATAACTAATACTGTATATAGCCACTAGGGGTGTCAGTAGGGTCGGGTTGACCCGAACCCGATAAGCCTTATCTGGTCGAGTTAAATCGGGTTGAAAAAGCTTATCGGTTTAGTTTCACCCGAACCCGATAATCCGACATTGTTATCGGGTCGGGTTAAGGTTAGATAATTTTTGTTATCGGGTCAACCCGATAAGACCCGAAAGTCAATTTTTTATTCTTTTTTTTACTGATAATTTAAATAGCCCAATACCAGTGGTTTGATTTTTACTTGGTTACAAGTTTATGAAAAAGTTAACATAATTCGTGGTTAAAAAAAATTCATACATTTTTATGTTAAATATGAAGAAGTCAAGAATTCATATAAATTATTACCAAATATTTCGATTATTTAGATTAGAAAAAATTACACGTTTGGTTCTTGTGATATACCCCAAATAACAACTTTAGTCCCTAAGTCTTTTTAACATCAATTATTGAGATACGATAACACATTATACCAATTCACAATTACAAATTGGTAAACACCGTGGTATATTAGTTAGCTTAGTTTTTGTTCTTTTATCCATGTGGGATTGATAGTCTAAGCATTTCCTATATTTGTAGTTGGATCATCTACATAAGTTGCACCACAGTTGCTCAGACCACAAATTGTTGATACAATAATATATGAAACAATGTGATTACACTTCACTGGCTCTTAAGTAATCACTTGCATACAATACAATACACGACGAGAGTTAGCTTGTGAGTTAACCGTTGGTCCACTATGCTAATTTATCTAAAAGCAAAACATCACCCTTCTTCCGAGGTACATGGACTCGTTCTTCCTCTAGGTTCTTGATGCAATTGTACACCACATGTGTAGGTAGCGACTTACCATCACCAAACGTGACCGGTTGAAGCTGAAACACAACATTCTCCCATTCACCATGCCATCCATGAGCGACCACGCACCATGCTATTGAACCATGTCTAGCTTTGCCTAAAATTTTCATCTCTTGCAACAAATGAAGTTCTAGGAATGGATGTTGATGTGTGGAATAAAGAAAGCTGGAATCTCTCGATACAAGTTTTTATTTGGAGTTCAAATTAGCAGCTTGGAATATAATAGGTTTGCATCGGGATACGCAGTTAAAAGAAGTAAAGTACCTAAGGCTAGTCGCAATCGTGGTGTGAATATCGGTTGGTCACTGAAATTTTCGTCCCTCGACCGAGCTTAACATCGGTCACCATGGTTGTGGACATCGGTCGCCATATCGGTCGGTTTCAAATATCGACCGACATTAAACTCACAAGTCCCATGCCATTTTGCCCGTTTGGGCTAAAGTTAAAAATTGACCGTTTGTCTTTCAAACTTAAAAAAAATATATTTTTTAAATAATTTTAGCACTCTATAAATACCAACTTCACCTCAAACACAAATCACCACTCACTATTTCTCATATATATTCATTTCAAGCTAATTCTCATCCAAGTTCAAAACGTCAAAGAAAAATACCCCAGCATAAAAAAACCGACGATCCCGACTACCACAAAATCAACCGAATATGAATTTCTCGCCGGAAAACAACTTCGAGTTAACCGGCATAACACCACAACAAAACCGGGGTATTTGCTTTCGTCCACAAAGTTTTGAATATCAATCACAACTAGCCCAACCAAATCAAAACCAAAACTCGTTTTACGTTAACCGTCCTTTTGTCCCATCGCAACGTCCTTAACCATGGAAGTGGTGAGAATGATATAGACGACACTTCAAAGCTCTTAGAGAATACCGTATGACGTACGGTCATGATTTCACTTTGGAGGAGTGTTGGAAAGTTTTGAAGGGTCATGATGCTTGGAAGTACACTGAGATGCCGGCTTTCCAAACGAATAGTCGGAAGAAAACAAAGGGTTCTACCACTACCTCTGGTTCAACCCAAGCTCGTGATCCTTTCGATGTCCAAGATGTTGATAATTCTGATGAAGAAGGGACTAGAGAATCACGACCGGTAGGTCGTGACAAATCATGGAAGAAACCATCCTCCTCCTCTCGTGATGATGATGAACCATCAGAATCATTTGTAAAATCTTTGGCCAAAACTTTCTTCAAGAACAAGAAGCCGTCAAAAGAGGAGAAAGGTAAGAATAAGGAAGGTTTAAAAGATGCTTGGATACGGTTGAGGGAAAAAGAGTTGGAGATGAAAAAAGAGAAACTTGAGCTCTTGAGGCTATCAAAACAGGAGACCGACATAATCTTCTACAACACCCCAATCGACCCAACTTTGACCGGACGACAACTAGAAGAATTGATGAAAGTCAATGTAACAATCAAGGCACGCTACGATTTAGATTATTAGTTTAAGTATTGTAATGTTTATTTTAATTTAGTATTGTAATGTTTTTTTTAATTTAGTATTGTAATGTTTTTTTTTTTTTTTTTTTTTTTTTTTTTATTATTATTTTTTTAATGTTAATGAATTTAAAACAAATGTTTAAAATGTTTGAATAAAAAAAAAAGAAAAAAAGAAAAAAAGAAAAAGAAGTCGGTCATAGACTGTGGCATCCCAGTAATATGTTCAATAATACGTGTAGGAGAGAAAGGCGATGTGTACCTGGTGACACGGTCATGTCTGGTCACGATTGTGTCCAACCTAATAAGAGATGAAAGCCTATGTGTATGTGCAGTTCTGGAAACCCATGTAAGAGCTTAAGAATTAGACAGGGTGGGCGATGAAGTCTTTCGAAGATGGAAATGGATCTCAAACATAAATCATAGCAGACGAGGTTGCAGAATTAGCATTGGTTTGAATGGTGATTTGGTTAGAAACTACCGAGTCACGAAAATGGGTGGAATTGGCTGATAAAGGGCCAGAGAGGTGGGTTGATCATGGCCGAAAACTATGTTCATGTTTAAAATATTTTTGATAAATAACTAAGGCGTTAAATATGATTAAAAAACGCTAGTATCCTCTTAAACTTTTCATAAACCGTATAAAGAATCAGCAGGGACCTATTTGACGTCTAAGTTTTGACTAAATCACTAAATCACTAATTTACTTATCAAACTATTCTTTTCTAATTTAGCTTAGTTCCTAATTATTACACTGTTAGGTCGAATGATGGGTTAAAAAAAACAATAGATTCATTTTTGTGCGATGTATACACTGCGATACTTTATACGTCAAATTCGGCTCTTTTAACATAAAATTCTGGCTCCACCTCTGTAATCATCTAACTTTTCTTTTTATGTATGTAGCACATTTTTTAGTTCCATCTTTTTTATGTGTCGTGTGGCCATTTGTGTGTATTATTTAGTCAATTTTTCTTTTAAATAAAAAGATAATAACAAAAAAATGTACTCCCTCCATCTCTAAAAAGGGTCTACTAACAAATTTTGTGCATTTTATGATAGGTGTAATAAATGTAGATTCAAGTTAATGAAACGTCATATTTGGCCATGCATTTAATGAATCAATTATACGGAGGTTTTATTGTATGAAAAGTATTTAAGGGTAAATTAGGTAAATCTGTGAGTTATTAATGATATTTGTTGCAAGTGGACATTTTTTTGGGACAAATTAAAATAAAAAGGTGGACACTTAAAATGGGACGGAGGGACTATCAAACTTGTTTATTTTTTGTTGTTATGTGTAGCTTTTTTTGTGTTATTAAAACAAAATATTTCAAATTTCAATATTTTTATGTATTTTTTGACCATTTTACTTTTATGTTTTTTTAAACTCCACTTAACATCGAAATGTAAAATAGTGATTGTACATGAACAAAATATACACAAATATCAAAATTTGAAAGGTTTTTGTTTTAATAGGAAAAAAAAAGTTATACATAACAACAAAAATAACATGTTAGATGCATTTTTGTTTGTTGTTATCCCTTCAATTTACACTTTTTTTTATCGGCGAAAAGGTAAACCGGTCAACTAATACACACAACTACTTAAATGATATATATTAAAAAGATAAAATTCAAAAGTATGTTATTATTCCTCTAATAGATGATATCGAGTTTGAATTTCTTAGTCTTCAGATTTGAGATCTTTCTTTGAGTAGTCTCTCCCACAACACAACGACATCATTCCAAAAGATATGGAATCGACTAGTTTGAAGAGATAGGTACCGTTTCAATAGTTGGTTAAGTGGGATGGGCCCAACACTTTTTATTCAATACTGGTTGAGTGGCTATTTGAAGTTAACGTAACTCGATTTCTTGGTTTTTTTAAGTCACGGCTAACTTGATTTCTTCGTTTCTTGAATGACTAATATGAAGTTTGGCATAGTTGATAAGTCATGTATTAAACAATAGTTACACCCTAATCGGATCAAGGGATTCATCATTCATATATGAAGTTTCGCAAGTTTTAATCTATAGTATAGATCCTTTTTATGCTTTTAGTAATATATAATTAGAGTTGTGATATTTAGACCTAACAATGAGACCTACTAATAGACCTACACCATTCATTGTTTGACAAGTGTCATGCACCTTTTCTCTTTCATCATTTCCCACCAATGAATTTTCAAATGCACCAATCACATTTTTAGGTCTAATTTTAGATCTAGGTTTTAGGCATACAAATCATTTTTCATATAATTAACATCTAACTTTTAAAAAAAACAAATTGATGCAAAGGGGTGAAATATATTAATATATCAAACAATGTAACTTCAAAAATTAATAACTAATACTGTATATAGCTACGTTCTCAAGTTAACGTGATACGTGGTTAAAAAAAATCATACATTTTTATGTTAAATATGAAAAAGTCAAGAATTCATATAAATTATTAGCGTATATCTTGATTATCAATATTATTATGCTTACTATCAATTATCAAGATATGATAACACATTATATAAAAAAAATCATACATTTTTATGTTAAATATGAAAAAGTCAAGAATTCATATAAATTATTAGCGTATATCTTGATTATCAATATTATTATGCTTACTATCAATTATCAAGATATGATAACACATTATACAAATCCACAATTACAAGTTGGTAAACACTATGCTATATTAGTTGGCCTAGTTTTTGTTCTTTCATCCATGTGGGACAGAGAGTCTAAGCATTTCCTATATTTGTAGTTGGATCATCTACTACATTAGTTGCACCACAGTTGCTCAAAGCCTCAAACCACAAATTGTTACACTAATAAAATAATTATATGAAACAATGCGATTACACTTCACTGGCTCTTTAGTAATCACTTGCATACAATACACGACGAGAGTTAGCTTGCGAGTTAACCGTTGGTCTACAGGAATGAAGCCATGCTAAATTTTCTAAAAGCAAAATATCACCCTTCTTCCGAGGTACATGGACTCATTCTTCCTCTAGGTTCTTGATGCAATCATACACCACATGTGTAGGCAGCGACTTCCCATCACCAAACGTGACCGGTTGAAGCTAAAAAGATGAAACTCAAAAGTACGCTACATAGATCTAGAAAAAAAATAGATGGTACACAGAACTATAAAAGGCGACAAGTAAGATACATTTTCGTGCAATTTGCCCTTTATAACATTTAGATGATCGTAGTGGCAAAAACATGAGTGATGGTAATTAGAGGTGGAATAGAGCTAAATCGAGATGAGTATTGTCAAGTTTCAGATGAGCTGTAAAAACGGGGGCTTCATATTTGACTTGAGCTCAATCGAGATTTTAGTTTCAAGCTTGAGTTTGGCTCAACCTATAAAACTCATGTTTGAAACTCAACTTGGACTTACTCGAGCCAGCATTTCAAACTCGAGCTCAATTAATAGTTCTCGTATGAAGCTCGTGTTCGGTTTGCTTAGATCCAGTCAATTAAGAATACCTCACAAGTTGTTTCGTCTCATCTACGTTTCTATGTGACAGTTTGGGTAATTCTTTATTTTACTTCTTGTTCTAACAAGAAGATTATTGCATGTGAAAAAAAAAAGTTAAGATGAAAAGAAGTTCCAAATTATAAAATTGTAAGAAAATGAATTACAAATATATAAGCAAGAAGATGTGTCATTTTGTTAAATTTTGGGGTAATAATCTGTAGCAAACATATCATTCTATCAATTGCTAATGGCTTTCAAGTTATGGTTCATTGCAGGATTAATTACAGGGGTTAAACTTGGACAAAGGATAAAAGATTTAAAGTTCCAAGATGTTCATTTCTTTGAAGCTTTCATCGTTTCTGCTGATGAGTCATTTATAGCCGTTAGAGGGGTCTTAGTGAAACTTAATCTCCTATTTAATAAGTCCCTTAATCTAGGGTTACACACACTTGATTAATGCAGTCTTTTGTATCACTCTCTTTCTTCTTTACGATCATTTCACGATCTTGTCTTGTCTTCACATTTACATGATTATTGTCTCATTGACATTAATCTAATCTTGTAACATTTGGATACTATTGTAAACTCAATCTAAACATTAGATCGAATAAAGGTTCTATTGTTCATCTTGTGTTGCCTATACTTTTCGTACATTGTATCAGGAGTGCAGGCTCATTGATTCTCTTCGGCAACAAATTGGTGGTTTGGGGCTATTGCTACTAGCGTAATCACTGGTTATATTCTACTTACAATTAGCCCTAGACTAAGTGAATCTAGGTAATTGTGTTCTTGTTCTTCATTGCATATTTCTCTGTGAGTCTAAGTCTTATCCTTTCTTCAAACATACAGTACTTAAGTCTTTGTGGGTGCAAACGGGTAGACTAACATCTTGATCTGCCACCTTTGAGTGGTACGAATACCTGCTCTGGTTTACCCTAGTCCACAGGCTTGGTACCGGTTGTTTCTTATATTCAAGGTCTTATTACTTTGTCTATTTTGTCTTATTATTATCTCACATGCGTGACTCTTTGTCTGTCTTATTATATCTATCTGTCTTATTGCTTGAATTATGGCTATTGGTGATGATAATATTGGTGGCCCTTCCACTGAGAAAAGCTTATCCTTTGGTGATGCTTTGTATTTGCATCCTAACAATACCAATGGCACTCCCATTATTTCTATTAAACTCACTTTAGAACGAAAATTATAAAATATGGAATATGGCCATGACTTTTGCTTTAAGGAACCATAATAAGTTAGGGTTTATTGATGGTACTTGCATAAGAGATGATTCGAACCCTAGTCTTGCTAATCAATGGGATACTTGTAACTCTGTTGTGGTTACTTGGATTTTTAATTCTCTTACTGAACTATTTCTTTGGTGCTATATATGCTAAAACTGCTTATGAAATGTGGAATGATCTTAAAGATACCTATGATAAGGTTGATGGTTCAGCTATCTTTAATTTGCATAAAAATATAAACTCTCTTAGTCAAAGTGGGTCCTCTCTTGCTGATTATTATAACAACCTTAACTCTTTATGGAAATAATTTGATTGTATGATCACTTGCCTCCCGCACTTGTGAGGTAAAACATTTTGAAAAACAAAATCAACTAATCAAGTTAATGCAATTTCTTATGGGTCTTGATGACTCCTATGTCCCCATCAGAAGCAATATTTTAACCAGAGATCCTTTACCTAATGTCAAAACGCTTTTACATTTGTCTGCGGAGAAGAATCTCACGAAATGTTTCATCTGGGAATAGCTCACTAAACCCAATGCTACTGACCTTTCCGCAAAAAGCGTCGATAGTGGAAAATTTTTTGATAACAAAAAGGTTTTAACAACAAAGGTTCCGGTTTTAATAATGGTAACTGATCAAATAGCAGAGGACCATACATGAATCTCAAATGTACTAATTGCAAAAAAACTGGTCACACTGTTGATAGATGTTATGATCTTGTTGGTTATCCTGCTGGATATGTTAAAAGGAATTTTAATGGTAAACCTTTCAGAAGTAACAATGTTTTTCAAGAAACTAATCATGTCACCGATAATAGTGCTAGCAACTCTCCCGTTTCCTTGTCTAATGAATGCTCTCCGGACTTATGAGTCTTCTCAATGACAACAATGTGTCATCTGCTAATGCCAACTTGGCGGTAAAATTTTTCGGGAACCTTCTTTAATGGCGGTGTCAAGTTTAATGTAAACTTTAATAAATTTTTAACAACAACACAAAATCTCTATCCGGAAACATCAGGTCTTGGTTGGATTGTTGATTACGGTGCAAATCACACATGACTGTGTTGAAAACTTTTTAATCAATGTTGTTAACATTTTAAATCTTGGCTTAACTGTTGGACATCCCAACGGTATTTTCTGTGCCTTAATTACTAAAATTGGTGATTTAAAGGTCAATAATGACCTAACTCTTTTGATGTACTTGTTGTTCCCGAGTACAATGTTAGTCTGCTGTCTGTTCATAAAATTGCTAGAGACAATAAGATGTTTGTTGGGTTTAATGAATCTAATTGCTATATCAGAGTTTACATCAAAAAGGGATTGTGGGGATTGGTAAACAATACAATGGGTTATATATGTTTGATATTGATTCTACATGTAAGATTATTTCTAATAACTGCATATCTGTTTGTCATGTTTCTAAAAATCTTTGGCATCAAAGACTTGGTCATCCCTCTGACCAAGTCCTACACATACTTAAACCCACTCTTAAATTTGATAGTACATAAACTGGCCATCATCTCTGTGATACTTGTAATAAAGCTAAACAAACCAGAGGCCATTCCTCTAAGTGAACATAAATCAACTAAAATTGGTCAACTTGTCCATCTTGATGTATGGGGACCATATAAAGTCACTAGCAGAGATGGTTACAAATATTTTTAACAGTTGTTGATGACTATTCCAGGGCGGTGTGGGTTTATATGCTTAAGGGGAAGGATGATGTTTATGTTTCCATTGTTAATTTTACTCATATGCTATCAAATCAATTTGAACACAATGTCAAGATTTTTAGAAGTGATAATGGGACAGAATTTGTTAATAATAAACTTCAACATTTTTTCCATGAAAAAGGAATTTTACATCAAACCTCTTGTGTTTATACACCACAACAAAATGGTATTACAGAAAGGAAACATAGGCATCTCCTTAATGTAGCTAGATCCCTTATGTTTTAGGGGGAATTACCTCTAAATCTTTGGTCCTAATGTGTTCTAACTGCTGCCTATGTCATAAGCAGGTTACCCTCTTCATTCTGTGGAAAGTCCCCTTCTTCCTTGTGTATGGGCATGACCCTTCACTCTCTCTCCTTAGAGTTTTTGGTCGCTATGCTATGCCACCATTCTCAACATCTCTGATAAATTTGGTAGTATGTCTGAAAAAAGTGTCCTTATTGGTTACTCAAATGAGAAAAAAGGCTATAAACTCTTGAGCCTAGAAACAAAAAATATCTTTTACTCCAGAGATGTCAAATTTTATGAAACTGCTTTTCCCTTCAAAATGAAAAATACTTTGTCAAAACCTTTTGTTGAAACTTTTGTACCAAAAGATTTAAATCACAAAAATTTCTTTGACTCACAAATAAGTCCCAATGATGAAGGAGAGTGACATCTTATGATGATGGCACGGTGGTAAGTCATCCTACTAGGATTGACGAACCAGTTGCAACATCTATAGATGATAATACACACCCTGAGGGCACCATATCACATGAATCACATCCTGCTAATGCATCTTCCGATTCTGGCGATACTACACGATTCTGCTGAACAAGAGAAAGAGGCTTGCCGGCCACTCTTGCTAGAAGGTCAACCAGAGTCTCTAAGTTGCCCAATAATCTTAACGACTTTATTGTAGAAGGAAAAGTCAAATATGGTGTTGAAAAGGTTGTTAATTACTCTAACCTTAACAAAGATAATTACTTGCTTTGCATCTAGTCTTAATAAAAGTATTGAACCTACCTATTATGAAGAAGCTATCCTTGATAGTAATTGGGTTGATGCTATGAACTCTGAAATTGAGGCCTTAAATGAAAACCATGCTTGGGATATAACCGATCTACCTCCTAATAGAACTCCTATTGGGTACAAATGGATCTTTAAAATCAAGTACAAAGCCAATGGTGAAGTTGATAGATACAAGGCTAGATTAGTTGTTAAAGGCTATAACCAAAGGGAAGGAATAGACTATGATGAAACTTTTTCCCTGTTGTGAAAATGTCTCTGTTAGATGCCTTATTGCCTTAGTGTTAAAAACAAATGGCCTCTTTTTCAACTTGATGTTAACAATGCTTTCTTGTATGGAGATCTTGATGAGGATATCTATATGACCATCCCCAAGGGGTTCTGTAATGAGAACAATAAAAACAAAGTTTGTAAACTTGTCAAGTCTCTATATGGCCTAAAACAAGCTCCCAGGAAATGGAATGAAAAACTTGTCAGTGTTTTAAAAGAAAATAACTTTGTTCAATCTGTTAATGATCACTCCTTGCTCACCAAAACAGAGAATAACAAGTTTATTGCTCTGCTTGTTTATGTGGATGATATTGTTCTTACTGGAAACTGTATTGATGAGATAAATCTTTTTAAAGAGTTTCTAAAATCCAAATTTCATATCAAAGACTTGGGAAATCTAAAATATTTCCTTGGCATTGAGGTTTTAAAAACGGGGAATGACATTTGTCTTTCTCAAAGAAAATACTGTCTTGAACTCCTCAAAGAATTTGGTCTTCTTGGGTGCAAACCGTGTCCACTCTATGGAACCCAACTCTGTGCTTCCATACATTCCCACTTCTGATGACCCCTTGCTTGTCAACATCACTGGTTATCAGAAGTTACTTGGGAAACTTATCTATCTCACCCATACAAGACCTGGCATCTCATACTCAGTTCATTGTCCGCACAATATATGCATTCTCCCTTAAAATCTCATCTCGAATGTGCCCTCAATGTTCGAGATATCTAAAAGGAGCTCCAAAAGGTCTAAGGTACAATTTCAAAACTCGAAAATCATCTTGAAGGATATAGTGATGCTGATTGGGCCAAATGCAAGAAAACCGAAAATCTGCACGACAAAGGTTATTGTGTTTTCTTTAATGATTGTTTGATCTCATGGAAAAGTAAAAACAAAACACTCTTTCAAAATCTTCCACGAAGCGAGTATAGATCTATGTCTACTGGCGCAGTGAAATCATTTGGATTAAAAAAATCCTAAAAGATCTAAAAGTTGATATCAATCTTCCTGTCAATCTTTTTGTGACAACAAATCTCGCTTTACAACTTCTGTCAACCCCTGTTTTCCATGAAAGATCAAAACACTTTGAAATTGATGTTCACTTCATCGTGGAAAAATTGCTAGAGGTGTTATAAATGCTAAAAAGATTGGGTCTTCAAACCAAACTGCAGACATACTCACAAAGAACCTCGCCGTCTATCAAATAAATTTTGTGTGAAAATTTGATATTGTTTGATATGTTTGCCCATCAGATTAAGGGGGAATGTTAAATTTGGGGTAATAATCTGTGGCAAACATATCATTCTATCAATTGCTAATGGCTTTCAAGTTATGGTTCATTGCAGGATTAATTACAGGGGTTAAACTTGGACAAAGGATAAAAGATTTAAAGTTCCAAGATGTTCATTTCTCAAGCTTTCATCGTTTCTCTTGATGAGTCATTTATAGCCGTTAGAGGGTCTTAGTGAAACTTAATCTCCTATTTAATAAGTCCCTTAATCTAGGGTTACACACTTGAGTGTAGTCTTTTGTATCACTCTCTTTTCTTCTTTCGATCATTTCAACGATCTTGTCTTGTCTTCACATTTACATGATTATTGTCTCATTGACATTAATCTAATCTTGTAACATTCGGATACTATTGTAAACTCAATCTAAGCTGACTATTGCAGCTTAGATCTGAATAAAAGGTTCTATTGTTCATCTTGTGTTTCCTATACTTTCGTACACATTTTTAGTTGATTATTGCTTATTCTTTTACATATCGTTCTACTGCCGCAAGTCAAACTTATAGCCATGTGAGATATGGATCATCTTTTTAGCTTCATTGATAATTCACATCTGTGCATTTAGAATAATTTGGAGCATAAGTGAAAAGAAATACATTATTTTCCTTTTTAATAGCTCATGCTATTTGTCTTATCAAATTATGAGTTTTGGCCAGGGATGAAAACAAGACAAAAATTAACTAAGTACATTAAAAAAAATCTAAATCAGACTAAACACACAATTTTTATAGACCGAGTGCATTAAGGAAAAATCAGCATTTTCACAAAAAATTAACACTAAATCACAAATATCCATGGAACCATCCTGGTTCCGTCCCAATTTATGGCATACTTAATGACGAAGAACTATTAGAAGATCATTCCAGTTCTTTGATAATACCCACATGACATTTCATAAACATGGAAACGTAACTGTTTGAATAAGCTAATTAGGGGTGGTACTAACGTACATTGTGTTCATTTTCAAGACATTTTTTCTATAAATAACTAACATGTTATAGGATTTAATTAAGGACTATAGTATCACCAATAGAATTGTTAGATGAACATAATCAAATTGTGTAATTGCAATAACTTTTTGGTTTAAAGATGGTCTCTATCATTTAACCAAAAAAAATAAATAAATAACCAAAAAAACATATATATTGCCACAATTTATTAGTACTACGTACTTCATTTTCATATAAGATATAGGCTGTGACTTGTGATCCATTTACACTTCAGTGTACTTAGCTAGCTCATTTCTTACTGATATGGACTTATAATCTACATTTATCATCCCGAAGTATTAAGGCGCATAGGTGTAATAACGACCCATGCATCTTTGCTATTGCTATTTATATTATTTATGCTCAATTTAGCTGTTTTTATCTTGTGAAGTTCCTGAGATAGATGCTATCGAGTTTGAATTTCTTGATCTTTGGATTTGAGATCTTTCTTTCAGTAGTCACTCCCGCAACACAACGACATCATTCCAAACGATAGATACAGTTTCAATAGTTGGTTAAGTGGGACTAATACTTCTTTGTTCTGTGTTGGTTGAGGGGAAATTTGAAGTAAATGCAACTCGATTTCTTGGTTTTTTGAAGTCACTGCTAACTCGTTTTCTTCGTTTCTTGAATGACTAACATGAAGTTTGACATAATTGATAAGTCATGAATTAAACGATAGTTACAGCCTAATCGGATTTAGGAATTCATATATTGTTTTAAGTTTTAGCATTAAAAAAAACACAACTTTATTGTCACTATTATGCAAGTTTTAATCTATAGTATAGATGCTTTTAGAAATATATTGTCACTATCATGCGGAAATAATTTATATGAATTCCTAAATCCGATTAGGGGCATCAAGATACGGAAACACATTATACAAATCCACGAATACATGTAGTTAGTAAACACTCTATATTAGTTGGCATAGTTTTTGTTCTTTTATCCATGTGGGATTGAAAGTCTAAGCATTTCCTATATTTGAAGTTGGATCATCTACATTAGTTGCACCACAGTTGCTCAAACCACAAATTGTTAATACAATAATATATGACACAATGTGATTACACTTCACTGGCTATTAAGTAATCACTTGCATACAATACGCGACGATAGTTTGCTCGCGAGTTAACCGTTGGTCTACAAGAATGAAGCCATGCTAATTTATCTAAAAGCAAAACCTCACTCTTCTTCAAGGTACATGGACTCATTCTTCCTCTAGGTTCTTGATGCAAGCGTAAACCACGTGTAGGCAGCGACTTACCATCCCCAAACGTGACCGGTTGAAGCTGAAACACAACATCCTTTCACCAGGCCATCTATGAGCGACTACGCACCATGCTATTGAACCATGACTACCGTTGGCTTAAATTGTCATGTCTTACAACAAATGAAGTTCTAGGAATGGATGTTGATGTGTGGAATAAAGAAAGCTGGAATCTCTCGATACAAGTTTTTATTTGGAGTTCAAATTAGCAGCTTGGAATATAATAGGTTTGCATAGGGATACACAGTTAAAAGAAGTAAAGTACCTAATAAGAGATGAAAGCCTATGTGTATGTGCAGTTCCGGAAACCCATGTAAGAGCTTAAGAAGTAGACAGGGTGGGCGATGAACTCTTTGAAAGATGGGAATGGATCTCAAACATAAATCATTGCAAGCGAGGTTGCAGAATTAGCATTGGTGGAATGGTGATTTGGTTAGAAACTATCCAATCTCGAAAATGGGTCGAATAGGCTGATAAAGGGCAAGAGGGGTGGGTTCAAGTTGACCATGACCGAAAACTATGTTCATGTTTAAAACATTTTTGATAAATAACTAAGATGTTAAATACGATTGAAAAACGCTAGTATCACAATAATAGTGTAAACTTTTATCTCTTAAACTTTTCATAAACTGTATAAAGAATCACCAGGGACCTATTTGACGTCTAAGTTTTGAGTAAATCTCTGTTATTCATCAAGAACAAGGATTGCTCTGGATTCAGATGTGTTTTTTAAGGTTAAGAAACATAGCACAAGTCAGCTGATTCTGCTGAAGTAATTTTAAAGGTACATAAATGTGCTTGCACAACCACACAGAGAGATAAATATACAGCGATGGCACATAAATCCAGTAAAAATGTATCCTTACTACATAGCTATTGCCTAAAATAAGTAAGAAGCCATGATTTATCGTTCAGAACTTCTAATAATAACTTGAGCCATTATAGCTGTTTGTCATGGCTTAAAGTAAGTAAGAAGCCAAGACAAACAGCTATAATGGCTCAATTTATTGTTAAAAACATTTGGTTTACCTCATTTTCCGCAGGAAATCAGAAATGTACACCACCTTTCTTAAGGGAAATTCCTAAAACGCCACCAAAATGGCTACTAACCACCTCGAGACAGGAAAATGGTTCAATTAAATCTTAACCATATCTGATTATTAACTCCTATAAACATTCCAACAAGATGCAAATGAAATAATCTGACAACATTAGCAGGCTATGATCCAAGAAGTGATTCAAGCGAGATAGAGCATTAGAAAAGTCATGTTCCATACTAATGGATTTGGGTCACAAGATCTTGTAATGATACTAGCATCACATATTAGTTACATGTTGAGAGGATAAAGGATAGACATTATAAGTGGTGATGATGAGATTATCAGCTAAATGTCCTTTTCAACTACGTTCACTGTCTTGTCACTGCGAATGAGAGCCAGTATACGGTTCCTTTCTGCCAGCTTCTTCTCGTAAGATGCAATCTGAATTCACATTCAAAAAAACATGTCAATATAATCGCTGAACATAGAGTATTATGATAAATATCATTTTAGAACTTAAAGATGTGCAAAAGGTACAAACAGAAACAAGAACAGCCGGATTAAGATTCGTCATTCGTGTTAAACTGTTTGTCTTATTTCGTTAAACTGATCAGTGTAAAAGTAATTTGGGTCAGTTGCTGGTTGCCTTATATGAATTTTCAAGCTCCAAATTATATATTGAAGTTTTATTTATACTATCTATCACCATTTGATCACACCCTACCATCGTTTAAAACCGCCTAACCATCCTTTAATCACATGAAAATTACATTACGGTAACTCAAACACAAAATTGTAACTAAACACATACTCATAATAAGAACATATTCAAAAAACATAACCCAAACAAAAACAATAACACAAACGCATCGACCAAAACCTATATCAAGATTCAAAGATTGGAGATGAAGATACAATACTCTTTATGAATGTTTTGACCAGTAGAGTTGGTGAATGGCCAAACAATATCATCACTTGAAGTACACTGTAATATACTGTTTTGAGAACTATGCTGCAAAAGTTAGCTTTTGGAGCCACGCTCGATACTATTTGACGCAGTTAACCCACTTATACCACTTTTTGATGATTGTGCTCCGCAATGTAATGTGTTTCTACTTTATATAACTTCAGCATCGAAAAAGAACTGCAGCTTATGTTTTAAGTATTCTACAGCTTATTAAACTATATTTTGAGTTTTCTTCATATTTTCCATTTTTTTGAAAAAAACGAGAACTGCAGTTGATGATATGAATCATATGATATTGCAGACTGATATTCTGTGGAAAACTGCAAATAAAAACTGCAGCTTATTCTAAAATCTAAATAACTGCAAGCATAACTTGCATCTTAATATTCTGTTGTGGTGGCTTATGCAGGTGTAAAAACAAATTATATCTTATTTCGTCATGAGATTGTTTCCGAAGTATCATAAAGAGCAACTCAAGTTTATTCAGTTCCAAACATATGCAATAGTACTTGGTTGCGGTGGCTTACCTAAACCTCACATTTTGGTTTAGCTAATGGATTAGTTGGGAATCAACTGCCGAAGACGACAGACCAAATAACAGCCCCAAAAAAAAAGAAATTCACTCCCACAAAAAATTAAACTAAAAAATTGTTTCCACCCCAATAGATTTACCATTAAAGCACACTCACCACTTCAGTTATTCATCTATCGCTGTAATCCATTTACAAAAGGTTGTAGGTTAAATATAGATGTATAAAAACTTAAAAACAATTCTATTTCATATCAAACTGCAGCTCCCTCCTTATCAGTTACCATCTATTATACCCCGAAATATCATAAGCCCACTTTTCGACTTATTTTCCAGTTTATGAGCTTATTTTCATGTTTAATGGGGTGTTTGTCTAAGCTTATTAATTGGGCTTATAAGCTTTATTGAGAGTTTGATAAGCTCATTCTTATAAGGCGTATGATCTTATTTCACTTGAGCTTATGAGCTTACTCTTAAGCTCAAGTGAATAAGATCATGCGCCTTATAAAAATGAGCTCATGAGCTTATCAAACTCTCAATAAAATGAGCTTATTAAATTTTCAATAAGCTTATAACCCATCAAATAAGCTTAGACAAACACCCCCTTAGTCATAATAACCTCATAAGCCAGAATATATGAGCTTGCGACATATAAACAAAACCAAACCCAATAACCTCATAAGCCCAATAATAAGCTAAAACAAACACCCTCCAGTAGCATGCAATCCCAAACACCCCCTTAATTCTTAAGCTTGGCTCATTTCATTCTCAAAACAAAATAAACTGAGTACCCAAACACCCCCCTTCAAAACCTAAATAAACATTTTTAAGTAAATGAAACAGTAAAATAAAAATAATAAAAGGAATGAGAACCTGTTTACGAAGTAATGCCATAGTTTTACGAAGCTTATTAACAATCCTCTTTTTGCGAGCAATTATAGCTTCCAGTTCTTCAATCATTCTCATTCTTTGTGCTTCATACGACCCAACCGCCATTGCCTTTGTTTCATAACCAACCGCCTTCTAAGCAAAAATTTTCCTTTTATTTATACCTGGATGGATCCCCTACTTTTGTGTTTTTACTTACCGGACAACATAGTTTTGTCTTTTCGCATATTTGACCTTATACTTTTTACGTTGTTTTTTTTTAACAGGCAAAGGTAAATACTGTCAAACATGAGGGGCTAAAACTAAAAGACCAAATTTTGGGCTTATCAGTTTATGGGGTGAGATCAATAAAGATCACATAAAAATTAAAAATCAAATGGACAATTCTCAACCATTCATTTTTAATCAAATCAATTAAATTCACTTTCACCCTTATATTTAAAAATTAAATATCTCACATGGCCGTTAATAATTAGATAAAACTAATTATACCATTGCGTAAAGAATAAAATTATCTTTCTATGTAGATCCAATATTGTATACTTTCGACGAACTTATTTTTTTATCGTTTTTTTGGGGTTTCGACATATTACACTATAAATGAAAATTTTAAAATACTCTTTTGTGTTAACACAACGTAAACCCTAAAACCCTAAATCTAAAAAAACCTAGCCCCTAAACCCTAAAAAACCTAACCCCTAAACCCTAAAAACCTAAAACCCTAAACCCTAAAACCCTAAACCCCTAAAACCCTAACCGCTAAACCAAAATACCTAAACCCTATCCGCTAAACTGTAGGAAACCTAAACACTTAATCCCTAAAAATCTTAACCCAAAAAAGTCAAACCCCTAAACCCTAAACACCTAAACCCTAACCGTAAACCATAAACCCACGAAAAAGTCGGAAAAAAAAAATTTCGTCGAAAGTATATGATGTGGGATATCAAATTAAAGATAATTTTATGCTTATCGTGATGGTATGATTAGTTTCGTCTAACGATCAATGGTTTGTGAGATATTTAGTTTTTAAAAATGAATGTGAAAGTTTATTTTATTGTTTTAATGAAAAAATGAGTGGTTGAGAATGGTTTATTTGATCTTTAGTTTTTATTTGATCTTTATTGAACCAAACTCATCAGTTTATATGTTTTCGACTTATATGTTAGAGTAAAGTCCAAAATACATCCCTGTGATTTGTCTTTTGTCTCGCTTTACATCCCTAAACTTTTTTTTTGGCACAAAACCATCCCTCCGTTAGTAAAGTTGGCACAAATACATCCCTTTGTTAGGAAATTCAGTTAATAAGAACTAACGGTGCAAAATTTTCTCCGTTATCTCCTAACGGAATAGAAAATATTTGCACCGTTAGTCCTTAGGACTAACGATGCAATAAAATAAATTGCATCGTTAGTCCTAAGGACTAACGGTGCACTCCACCGCCACCTACCACCCAACACCACCACCCAACACCACCACCCACCGCCACCTACCACCTCCACCGCCACCTCCACCCACCACACACCACCACCCCCACCTCCACCGCCACCCACGCGCCACTGACCGCCACTTACTACACCTCCTCCACCCACCCACCACAACGCCACCACCTTCCGCCCGTGCCACCCACCGCCACCAGCTGCCCACTTACACCACCACCGCACCTCACCCACCCCACCCACTTTCCACCCACCCCCACGCCGCCGCTTCCACACCGCCGCCTTTGCCACCACGCCATTACTACCACCACCTCCACTCACCACCACCGCCCACTACCCCACCTCCACGCCGCCACCGCCGCCACCCGCCACTTGCCTTACTGCCACCACTACACCCATTCACTGTCGCCACGCCCACGCCACTTTCACCACGCCATTCCACCGCCATCCCCCGCCGCCACCACTACACCACCACCTCCACCCACCACCACCTATTTTTGTTGATGGTGGTAGTGGGTGGCGATGATGGGTGGTGGTGAAATGGTGAAGTGGCGATGATGATGTGGTGGTGGCGTTGGAAAGGAGGTGGTGTAGTGGTGGTGGTGGTGGCGTGTGGTGGTTGGTGGGCGATGGTAGGGTGAAAGTGGGGGGTAGTGGCATTGGGTGGAGGTGGCGTTGGGTTGTGGTGGGTGAAGGTGGCGTTGGGGGGTGGTGGGTGGGTGTGGTGGTGTAGTGGTGGGTGGCGGCCGTGAGGTGATGGGTGGTGGCGTTGGGTGGAGGTGGCGTTGGGTGGTGGTGGGTGGAGGTGGTGGTGTTGTGGTGGCAGTGGTGACAACGGTGGAGGTGGGGGTGGTGGCGTTGGGTGGTGGTGGGTGAAGGTGGAGGTGGTAGGTGGCGGTGGGTGGTGGTGTTGGGTGGTAGGTGGCGGTGGAGTGCACTGTTAGTCCTTAGGACTAACGATGCAATTTATTTTATTGCATCGTTAGTCCTAAGGACTAACGGTGCAAACATTTTCTATTCCGTTAGGAGATAACGGAGAAAATTTTGCACCGTTAGTCCTTATTAACTGAATTTCCTAACAGAGGGATGTATTTGTGCCAACTTTACTAACGGAGGGATGGTTTTGTGCCAAAAAAAAGTTTAGGGAGGTAAAGCGAGACAAAGGGCAAACTACATGGATGTATTTTGGACTTTACTCTATATGTTATAAACTCAAGTTTGTTAGCTTATTTTAAAACTTGTGAGATTATATAAGTTTGTTATGATATTTTATAAATGAGGAGTAATATGGGCTTTAAGTTTAAATATTACTATAGGAGACATTTTAGCTCAACTTAGAGTAATGGACTACTAGTATGAAAAGATTTATGATAACTCGTCACTTCTTACTTTCACCTTTGGGAAGCGTTACAATTGTACACATGGTAAAAGTTATGACGATTAGGCAATTGCAAAGTTAGGAGTTCGTCAAGTTTCTGGCTATTCACAAGGTTGACTAATGCACGTGTCAAACATGCATCAAGATGAACAGGGACGGAACCAGGGGGTGTCCCGGGGGGTCCTGGGACACCCATGGATATTTGTGTCGTAGTGTTAATTTTGATGAAAAACATCGATTTCTCTTAAATGCACCCGATCCTTAAAAATTGTGTTTGCATTATTGTTTAGTTTATTCCAAATGCACCTGGTCACACCGTGTCCTAGTTCCGTCCCTAAAGATGAAGCCTCTATTAGGTGGTGTAAACAATCATAGAAACTTATATGCACTTGTATCATATAATAAAGGCTTTTGAAAGATATAGAATTATGTAAACAAACAATAAACTATTCTACATCATAATTTTGAAACTCTTTTATTAAGTTGTGTTGATGGTTCCACACTCCACAATCTCCCGTCCTATAAATAAAAGCAATAAACACTCCTTATTAACATTTTAGTCTTTTCATGATTGGTTACAAGAATACAGTGAACTAATTGTAATATGAGTTCCCTCAGTATCCTCCTTTTATAGCGATTTTTGTCTTTTTAACCGTCTAACGAAAAAATTAAAAAAAAATGTTGTGTTTGCTTTTGTAGTAAACGAGAGATTTGGCGTCTGCACGTTGATGCGGGTGTCAATGAGGCCGTTTAGTTTTATCTTTTGGACTTTAGCACAATTGTGAAGCAGAAAGTTTTGGTTACATACAATTGCATAAAGTCGTACAATAAATTCATAATTATTATGGGATTTAAGAAATAGGTGTTAAAGTAGCACATAATTATAGTTTGGAAATAGGTGTTGAATTTCTATCGGATTTAACATGTTAGAATCATATATTGAGAGTGAGACTTCTAAACCAAATTTCAAGCATGCTGAAACTAAATACATACTTATGGTTGTTATCTGCTACTTGTTTGAATACTTCATCTTGTGAAGAATCTAGGTGAAAAACTTGGTCAAAGTTGTACACTTTTGTATTGTTTTCAGAAAAGTTAAGAACTATGCCATTTGAACCCATACAACTTTTTTTTTTATGGCTATAGTTCTCACAATTTATGGTTAACAATGTGTTGATAGAGGAAATCCTACACATCAAAGGTATTATTATAAACTCTACTAACCAACTGATCTTATTGATATAGTCCACTAAAATCAATATATTAGCACATTACTTACGTGTTCTGATTGTTGCAGAACTGCAGGGCATCATCTGCCAGTTTTTAAACAACAACGCATAAAAGTTGCTCTGTCACCCAACAATTTTGGCCAAGTTTTTAACTTTTCTATGGATTCAAATGGCATTTAACGTCTACATATTAGCATACGGGCATACCGGTGAAATTTAACGTCAATATATTAACACAAAAACTTGCTCCGTCAGCCCAGTTCTTACCAGTTGCTCCATCACCCAACAACAAAAGCTTGAAACTTGGATGGTTAACAATGTGTTGATAGGGTAAATCATGCACATCAAAGATTTTATTGTAAACTCTACCAATCAACTGATCTTAATAACATTGTCCACAAAATCAATACATCAACACATTACTTACATGTTCTGATTGCTGTAGAACTGCCAAGGCATCATTTGCCCAGTTCGGCTCCTAGAGGTGCCACTTCGGACACTTTCCCTATTCGTGCAATATTTGACATGAAAGACCAAATTTGAATCAAGGGCGTCATCCAAACATCGATTTTCTGATTACTATTAGGCTCTTCCACTATTTTTTTAACTTGGGCTCTAACCACCGGATTCGGCTACCTTCGATCAACATCACACAAATAGTAGCAAGGCTAGTACCTACTTCGAATTTTCATGTTTATATTTCTCTATATTCCTTTAAATTATGACCTTTCATAACATTTCTAATAGGTCACTCCAAAGCTCCATGGCCATTAATTACATTATTCAAGTTCTCGCACAAAGCTTTGTACGATTCTTTAAAACCCACGAATTCTGAAAGCCCTAACTGTCGCTTACCTTCCGCTTCCCTGAACTCAAAGATCTTTCCATTTTTAAACATCAATCCTAACAAATAAATATCTCTACGCCTTATGATAATATAAAAGACTTCTTTTCGTTTCAATACTATTTTTACCTTATCATGTTTACCTTTTACCCGATTACTCATTGTTGTTATAAGTTTTGCAATTAGCTGCAGACGTCTTTATTTGGTCTGTGGTAATTTTAGAACTTAACCACTTCTCCTGTAAACATTTTCCCTATGTGTTTAGGTAGAATCTTTGTTTCAAATTATTCACTCTCCATGTTAAACCGGATTATTTTTTTTATTGGTTCATCATCATCCGAGTAGAAATAAGGACATAACCAATTCAACCGTGGGAATATACTCCTTCACCAGTTATAGATTCTGATGGAGCTTGGTCGATATCTAGCCAAGTATTAGTTCTCAAGTAATGAACAACAATGTACCCTTCATTGTGATCATGAAGATTGTTATCAAGAACCGAACTTGTCATTACACATACTATCATGAAGATTTTGTATGTTTCATTAAAACATATCCCGAGCGCCTCACACATGTGATCAAACCCATGTATATTGTCCGAACCGAGAACATGATGACACTCACCATGAGTTTGATTGGATCATCACTTTCAACTTTTTGTGACAAAGAGATAAGAATCAACCCTTTGGAAGAAGAAATGCCAAGAGGATTAATGTAGATGTTGAAGGAAGACAAGACTCAGAAAGGAAACTCAAAAACTAGTGTATTATCTGCCTGGAGACATTTGATAACTGGGGAAAAGCTTACTTTGCATAACATATGGATGACTGGTCGACTTAATTTGTCCTAACTTGATGGGTATCAACTCCTTTTCAACGACACATATCTCTTCCATGTAAGGGTCATTGATGAAAATACGTTATTCTTTGCATACACGTTTAAGGGGGCCAAAGATTTCCTATTGATTCTCGATAAGATGATGAAAATAACCTCTTCAAGCAGCTCAAACAACTGTTGCGACTCTGTTTGAGATAACAAAAGGTCTTGAACCTTCTATTTAATTCAAATTCTTCTAAAATTGTTGCATTGTTACATTTCAATTGAACACTGTTAAGTTGTTTTTGAGTAATATCGTTTGCAGTGGATTGTGATGTAGACGTTCCTTAAGTAAAAAACCGTTTTACAATCTCTCATACACTTTCAACAAAGAAGTCAATATAATAAAGCAAAAAAGTCGAGTAAAGCATATAAATAGTATTGGATCTTGCATATGGCCTCAAATTATTTCATCCAAACAAATCACGAATCCTTGAAAATTTAGTATAGAACAATATACTTATATAATAAACACAAAAATATATAATATTAACAATAATGAAACACAATTATGCCGGTTCGGCAAGTTTCGATCTATAGTCAATAACCTTCGTCGGCCATCTTGTCACCTTGTTAGCAATTGTGTTCTCGACTTCTTGATCCAATCCCACTGCCCATGTCAATTTCATTAGACCTGAAGATGGGTGTTCATGCTTTGGAAATAACAATCATCTATTAAAACCATAAGTCATAATGTAACCAATGATAAAAGTATTTTATTTTTTCTTCTCAAACTTGTATAACCAATGATAAGGAGTATATTGTGAATTTGTGCTCAATGATATGGTGATTATTTCAAAATTTGATCACGTTGATATTTTGAATTTTTATATACGTGTTCTGATTTTATTTTATTTTAAAAAGGAGGATTGGGGAGCATATCTCTTTGGCCATGCGATGTCTTGATTTTGTTCAAAAAAATGCGTAAATTAAAAACAAGGACGTTGGAAAAAAATAATTATCATCTCTATCTCTATTATTTATAAATCAAATTTGATTATTCTTGCAACTTAAAAACTCTTAAAAAAAAATTATTTGCCTAATTTACCTTTAACTAAAAATAGTAACAACATCGACCACTAAATTAATATTTTATATATTATTTAATGGGTTTTACTAAAGACAGCCTTAAGGGTTGTGGTTAAAAATACATTTTTAATACATGATCACAATAAATGATTATGATCGGATGAGAATTTCGAAAAAGGTGAAGACAATCCTTAAAAATAAGGATTTGCAACTAACACTTGATTTTGATTGGTTCATTTAGTTTCTTACAACCAATTGTAATGAAAATTGTATTCTTAACCACAACCCATATGACTGTCATTAGGAAAACCCTTATTTAATCAACAAACTTTTATCAACTTTCATTTATAACTCATAAACTATTTTCTCGCTATTACTACAAATTGAACTCATAAATGTTGCATCAAAAGTCGCACCAGAACCACAAGTTCACAAGTATAATTATTAGCCGTTATACATCATCGGTTTGCTCGAACATTCGTCTATATATCTATATCCAAAAATAAACATGACGATTGCAGAGTTCAATTCAAACTCCTTTGAGTTGTTTTATCAATTTTATGGTTGAGTATCCGGCATGTATCACATATCTTTACTACTTATCTCTACTATCTTAAATGGAAAAAGGGTCAAAGGTAAATGTGAAAAGTTGAAAATTGAATATTGAAAGTCAATGTTTTTAAAACTCACAAGTTTCTTATAATTCATTCTTCTCCAACAAGCTCCTATATTTTTGTTAAGCATTAACACCACCTCATTCAATACCTTCTTCCCAAAACATGATACTACCGATTCATCAATAAAATTCAAAACACAAAACTTCTCTCACACTCATTCGATCCAAAAACACCTCCATTCAAAAATACATATATACACAAATCTCAATTCAACTACGATTCAAAACTGAGTTTTCCATTCCCACAACTCAAAAAATAATAATAAAAAAAAATAGATCTATACCAAATACCGTTTCAAAACAACATTATTTTTCAACTTTTTTATATTTTTATTTATATTTTTTTGTATTTGAACTAATTGATTTTATTGAATTTCAAGATCTTATTATGTCAAACCTATTTTGGAAATCACATGGTAAGTGATTTTTGAAATTGCTATCATTTAGAAAAGTTATATGTTTGATGATTTTGAAATTGCTATGATTCATACGAATACTATGTAAATGTTGGTGAAAAACTAAATATACTTAATTAGTGATTACCAAAGGACACCCAAACAAGGTACTCTTTGATATGATATTTCACTTATAAAGAGATATGGCTGTAATCATGTTAATGGGCATCCCAATTTACATCACATGGGCATTCAAAGAGGCAGGTCCTCGACACAAAGAAATCCCACAGGTATGCATCACAGATCCTCTGAAATACATGCCGACTACATTCAAGGTGGAAAATGGTGTTATATAGTGTGTTTCGATAATACTTATGCAGAAATAATGTACATTTGAATTAGGTCCTTCAGAAACAAGGAGTGTTTGCAACAAACTGAGATTATATATATGAGGTAAAAGCTGAACATTGACTTTTGAGATGCGCTCTTTTTATTGCACGCGTTACTTATAGATTTTATTACATGAAATGTTTATTGGTTTATATCTCATATGACAAACGTAGACATTATGCTCATTATCAACCAATTAGGATGTTCGGAATCCCCTTGGATCTTTAAAACAGGTGGCTACGTACATAAATGTTATCCTTAGCAGTTAGTTATATGTAGGAAATGGAATCTGCTATTTGGACACAGATTTAAGTAGCATGCATTATTGGTTTAATGTGAGGAAATATATATGGCTGTCACATTCATTCGCTATGTTTTGGGTAGACCCATTTTCAGCTGCTACCCAATCCACATTCCTTTGATACTATATGATCGTCTTAGGGTAATTCTATTACATATCTTATTGTAATGCAACTTTTTTTTTTATACTGATTGTTAGTAGATAAATATTATATTGACTCTGGTGACGTTGTCGGTTATCGTCCCAAACTACGACTATTATGCCCGGTAGATAAATGCGGTATGTACCGACTTTAATAATATTTGCTTCAGTCTAAAGTAGTTGCAAAAGGTGGAAATAAATGACAATCAGGTGACTTTGAGTAACGCTTCGAAATGAGTTAAGTTTAGGTAATCAAACAGAATAGATTGTGATGCATTGGACCTACCTAATATACGAAATTTACTAACTGGTTTAAGTCCATGTAGTTTCATGAAGGATCATGCTTTAATAAATTAATTCATTGCGTTATACGTCATTGTGCACATGTAATATATATATTTCTTGAAAGGCGCATCAGATGTCTCCATAGATACTTCTTAAAACTTTTACGTTGTAATCATCATCTTTTTTAGGCGGTTTTCATGCGAGTTTTGATAACGATATGCGAAACGATACGGGTCTATAACAAACGAATCTGTCTTTGATTTGTGTATATGGCTATTTAAGTGGTTTAGTAACCAGAATTAGTAACACAAATTAGATAAAGAATAAGAACTTACCCTTGGACTCATTGGGTAATCAGTCAAACATACATAATTTTAGGCTATGTAAAACGGGATGTGATGACGCGCAACACTTTCAGTCCAAATATTTTGGATATGGCACATAGTTTATATATTAAGCATGAAAACAAAGTATTATCAACAAAATATTATCACCTACCTTTCCCACTCACCAAGTGATACAACCTCAGCCTTGAATCGGAATTTAACTTCGTTTTTGATGTTATAGACTGACCTCGCATCTCAAAATCGTTTGGACGCTAAAGTAGGGTATGAAATGTGTGAGTTTGGCGCTGAAATCGTGGCCTTTAGGTGATGAAATAGGGGATGAAACGAGTAGGTTTGGGTGCTGAAATGGGTGCATTTGGACGCTGCAATGGGACTGAAATTGGTGCATTTGGGGGTAAGTAGGTCTCAAAATGGATGTGTGAAACGGGTGGGTTTGGGGGCTGAAATTGGTGTCGGTTTGGGGGCTCAAATGGGTGTCAGCAGAGGCGATGTAGGTATAGTAGTTAGAGATTTGTTAGTGAATTATTCATATTTAATTCGTGGATTAGTTTTTTTTTCGGTTTTATAAACATACCGCAACGAGTTCATTGGATGGAATAATTGACAATCTCGGCTACTTAGCTCATTGCACCATTGGTCAGTGTTTTAAAACCATATGCGAAGATTGACGAATGAGACCAAAGGGGAAGAGTGATAGTTGTAATCCAGTTTTGCAAAATGTCAGTAAATGAGTTGTGAAGAGCACGACAAACTAGCTGTTAAAAGCCAATTTATTACCCAAAACATCATGCTACTGCAGGTAACATTGATTTTGTTCCGCAACTTATATCGCATTAATTGTGTCCGGTTTTATTTTGCTTTATTCCTAACGGTACCATAACAATCAAAAGCAAAGACGTTTCAATTACCGTGAAATAGTTGATTCTGTAGACGATGTAATTGAAGGTAGATTAGAAGATACTTATATTTTTATTACACTGTATAGGTTCATATGAATGTACAATATTGTTGGCAACGTTATATTGCCACAATGAAGTGACAAGTTGTTCCTTGAAGAATGTTTTAAACATCTAACACTCATTTCAATAATATTTTGGCACTTAATTATTTAGTATCTTTTAATGCACTAGCTTCGATATCTATGTCGTGCAACCTCCAACACCTGAATGTGTGAATACTCTTTATAGTTGTACCGAGCTTACCAAGATCTGTTCTTATGTAAATTTGAAATACTAATTTTGTTACAAATAGTCGTCTATGTATTGGATTATGTTATAGTGGTTATCAAGCCGCATTTTTTAACCCTTCCAAGCAACGACCCGATACAAAGCTAAATACGTTGATTTCAAACACACCGCAGCGAAGCGCGAGTTTAAAACCTTGTATTTATACATATGAGCTTTTCAATATATTAATATCTTGAATGAATTATTATCAAATAGATAGAATTGTGGTAGCATCTTAAGTGCATAACATGGGAGTTTTCTTTGCAAATTGGCTTCATGTTACTGTTATATGTGAACCTATATAGTATGCCAATAAATTGGCCTTATGTTATTGTTTTCATGTCATTTTGTTGTTTAACATCACGAAAATATATTGTTGTTTTACAGCGGACACTTGCATCCATTAAGCAAGTCTCGATACCAGTACCAGTCGTAATAGATCGAAAAAAATCCCCATGAATGGAGAGGGGTCATCAAGGATGCCAAAGCCTTTGAATGAACCTAAAGATATATCAAATGCAAAGAGAGACTTGACAACGAGGTGTATCTTTTGTCTTGGTAAATTCTTTCGTGAGCCTGAGATGCAGAAACCCCCTACTCTTCGTCTATACGTCAAGAATGCAAAGAAGTTGATGCGTCTTCAAGATTTAAAATATGTTTCTTCTGAGGTTATTCAGCATGCCAACAAGTGATACGGTTTTTCACCTAATGAAGTAATTAACTTTTGTGGCAACAACCTTTATGCCTTTCAGTATTTTCATTAGAAAAGAAAAGAATATTTATCATGGTCATGATATTAACATGAGTTCGTTATATGAAACACTTACTACAATATCGCATATCGTTAATTGTCTGCCGCTAGAAACCGATGCCGCTAGGCACGGATACTCGTCTAGTATAATAAATTTGTTTATTCTTGAAAACTTAAAATCTTTTAGAAATGAGTAAAGTTAATTTCTCAAAATACCATTTAAAATAATTAATTTATATAAGTCTTAAAAGTAATGGATACATTTTATTAAAGGAAACTTTGAAGAACTTATTAATACCTCTTAAAATAAATAACTTAAATAAATCTTACCCCTTATTACTAATGAAAATTTCGACAATGAATTTTAACTTATAAACACACGGCTGACAACTTTTTGAACTACCAATAATTGAATTTTATAAACATAATATGATAGCAAACTTAAGTCTTGCACCATAATATTAATATCATGTATTTCTTTATCAATTGGCTTACAAAATGCTATGTGTGCGGGTATTCGTCTAGGGTCACACAGTTGCAACCGATTTCATCAATTTTTAAAAAATAAACAAAAAAAGAAACAAAGAAAAAAGAAAAAAAAAAAAAAAAAAGAAGAAGAAGAAAAAAGAAAAATCAAACGGTTGCATAAATAGTTATACCAAAGTCACAAGTTCGCAAGTATAATTATATGTCGCTATAAATCATCGCTTTGTGCGAGTATTCGTTTATTTAGATTAAATGTTGAAATCCAAAAAGCTGGAATGTTGAGTAAATACTTTTTATAACTATAATACAAATTATTAAGCAAATTAAATGATGTTTAATTTGCATGATAAATTGTGTTACTCAAAAAGTTTATTTTATTAAGTGTTTTAATTGATTGCACATATTGTTTAATAACTTTAATTGCTATAAGTTTATATAACTAAAAGTTGGATGCTAGCTTATTCTATTTTATGTAAAAATGGGTTCCTAACTTCTATTTAAATAACGTTAATTTGAAGTGAAGTTTTAATCTTAGTTTCTGATTCAATTTTTACCTTTCAAAAGTATTTCAATGTAAATTAATTTTTTGAATGTATTGCGAAAATGAAGTTATTTATTTTGTAGTTACGATTTTCATATGTGCTTGTATTGTTATTATTTCCTAAAACAAGATGCTATAGAAAACCAACTCATTCCATTTTTACTTTAAACAACATTAGAAAAACAAAAAAAAAAATCGTTATGCAAATAGCGTAGCACCTCTTACGTAATGACCGGTGCAGATAATGGCACTATAAGCGCCCAAAAATGTTTGTAGCATGCTTGTTAACATGGTGCACCGTCCACTCTCATATCCTTAGACTGACAAATACCATATGTATAAGGATTGATTTTTATTTTATTATGTTGACCAGTTAAAAAACAAAATTCATGAAATAAAACTCAATTTCTTTGTAAAATTTAAAAACTCGTTATTTGTTTAATCTCACTTTATTTTTAACATTACCTCTCAAATTCAAACAGAACATGCGAGGATCTTAATCATTTGCATACGACTAATGATTTGCACATTCTTAAAATTTATTTGCACACTTAAAATACAAACAGTTAAAACAAAATATTAAATACTATATAAGTATTTAATATAAAAATAAAATATCTTAATTAATCCACAAAGTATGCAAATCAATTCCCTTTGCATAATCAGAACCAAATCAATACATGTTACTGTAGTATGTTACATGCCAAAACAAGCAAACTTTAATAAACCTAGTCACACTTGTCTAGGTTTATCCATCTCCATCCCCTGTCTAGAAAATGTGTCACATTTACACGTCACCCTCGCTTAAAGATAACCCAAAAAGCCCAAAACCAAAGCCAAAGTTTCTACTTTCTATTCGTCGTCGTCTTCTTCACACTCACTCGAACTCCTCACACTAAAAAAAAAACCACCTTCATTTCTTCATCCTTTTTATCCATAACAAAAAAAAGATTCCATCTCATCAACGAAAACGACATCATTTTGTCACATTTACCAAACCCAATAGTCAAACAATGATATATATATAGTTGTCACTTAGTGTTGAGGACAAGTTAGTTTTTATTTACTGTGGGTTAATGATGGATGTTAGAGTGTTGTTGTTGTTGTTTCTACTGAGTGTTGTGGTTAAAAGTAAGTATATGATATATGAAACTGGAGCAGGTGTTGTTAAGGATAAATTAAATGTTCATTTGGTTGCACATACTCATGATGATGTTGGTTGGTTGAAAACTGTTGATCAGTACTATGTTGGATCAAATAACTCTATTCAGGTGCTTACTTTTAATCTGTTTTATATAACCATATGGTATAGTAGTTTCTAAATATTAATGGTTTGTTGACTTTTTACAGGTAGCATGTGTTCAGAATGTGCTTGATTCTTTGGTTCCGGCTTTGTTGCGCGATAAGAATCGCAAGTTTGTCTATGTCGAACAGGTTGATTATCTGAATTCTGTTGGTTTGACTTTTTATTGATCATTCACTATTTGACTTCACTAGCAATTTATATCAGATAGGATGGATTCTGATTATTGTACTTTTTTTAGTTGAGTGTTACGAGTAGTAATTAGTTATAGTTAGAGGCGGAGACAGGAGGGGGCCAGGGTGGGCAGGTGCCCCCTAGCGAATAATAATTGTAGTGTAAAATTTTCAAAATATCTGGATATTTTTGTAATTTGACCCCTAACGAACCAATTTATAGTGTAGTTTCCAAAAATTATCAAAGTTTGCCCCCGACCATAACTCTCTAGCTCCGCCCCCGGTTATAGTAGTAGTTGTTTCAAGTTCCGCAATTGACCATACCATGTAGTTGACTTCACAATTGACTATAGTAGCTGTCTTAGATTCGAACGCTTGCCATTAGTTGAACATTAACTTCACTACTTACATGAGTTGAAATTTAGTTGTTTTCATACTTAAATACCAATTTATATCACAGTGATTCTAATTATAGTAGGTTTTAATTGTGTGTTTTTTAAGTTGAGAAAGTACATAATTTGTACTACGTGTAAGGTCTCAACTGGTTCGTATTTCCTTAGTGTAGTTGTATATACTTGAGATCAATAATTAGTTAACCGTCACTGGGATTTACCAAATTAATGTGTATTGACATTTGACGGTTTCTTGAGAATTTTTGGTTGAATTAGGCAATATATTGAATTTTTCTTATGAATGTTGCAGGCGTTTTTCCAGAGATGGTGGAGAGACCAGAGTGAGGCAACAAAAAATATAGTCAAGGGTTTCGTTAGCTCGGGTCAACTTGAGTTGATGTAAGCAAATAAAGTTGACTTTTTGTAAACGCTGATGTATACATAAGCTAGATAGATTTTATACTCTGCGTTTATGTTTTATACCTTATCCTATGGATTTATATGGTGGATGCAAGTAGGCAATGAGTGATCTGTTTTTGTTGAGCAGAAATGGAGGTTGGTGTATGCATGACGAGGCAGCACCACATTATATTGATATGATTGATCAGACAACGTATGGGCATAAATTTATCAAGCAACAGTTCAATGTAACGCCAAGAATTGGTTGGCAAATAGATCCCTTTGGTCATTCGGCAGTGCAGGCTTACCTATTGGGGGCTGAGGTCAGTTATTTTTTCTCGTGGCTCTTTTATAATCGATACAATCTTTACAGATTTCAAGATTGCGAGGAATTTGCTTTTGTGAATCGATACAATTGATAAATTAAAATTGTGATTCCTTAGGTTGGATTTGATTCTCTTTTCTTTGGCCGAATTGATTACCAAGACAGAGCTAAACGAAAAGGTGATAAACGTCTCGAAGTTATCTGGCGGGCTTCCAAGAGTCTTGGTTCATCTTCTCAGGTGAGTTTGACACTCGTTGTGCTTTTTCATCTATTATGGCAGAAAAAAGTCCAATATAAGTCTTATTATCATTAGTTTTCTATTTCATAGTAGAGACTTGACCGTTCAATCTTTACAGATTTTTGCAGGTGCTTTTCCTGAAAATTATGAACCTCCAAGTGGTTTTTACTTTGAAGTCAACGATGATTCTAAAATAGTGCAGGTAACTTTCTAAATAAGATTTGAACTTTTTGAATCTTTTTTGAGGCATGTTACATTACTGCATTTTTTATACTGAAGGATGATGTCAACTTGTTTGACTACAATGTCCAAGAGCGGGTTAATGATTTTGTGGCTGCAGCCGTCTCACAGGTGAACTGCATTCATATTTAACTGATTTTGCGCAAAATTGAGTTTGAAATCTATGCTAAATCTTACACTTACAGGCAAACATTACTCGCTCGAATCATGTAATGTGGACAATGGGGACAGACTTCAAATATCAGTACGCCGAATCATGGTTTCGTAATATGGACAAGTTAATTCATTACGTCAATAAAGTTAGTTACTCTATCAACCTCAATCTTTTCTGAATGTCATATATGTTTGCCTTATTATTTCTTTATCATTATTCATCAGCATCGTTTTGCATAATTACGTGGTTTGAGATTTGACTACGTACACACAATACAGGATGGTCGTGTCAATGCTCTCTATTCAACGCCGTCTATATACACCGATGCTAAGTATGCCGAGACCGACTCATGGCCTCTCAAGGAAGAAGACTATTTTCCGTAAGTATAATTTTGGAAACCTTTCAATATGCAATCACACTTCCATTTAGTTAATGATTGAACACCAAACCTGTTTATTAGATATGCAAGCGACATAAATGCCTACTGGACAGGATACTTTACTAGTAGGCCAGGTCTCAAAGGCTATGTGAGAATGTTGAGTGGCTATTATCTGGTGGGTCACACAAGCTTTTATAGTTATTATGAATCTGTGTTATTCGGAATGTCGAGCTTAATTTTTAAGTTGACTACATTAAATATCAGGCAGCAAGACAGTTGGAAGTATTGAAGGGAAGGAACAAAGCAGGGCCCACTACAGACTCTTTGGGTGATGCATTAGGGATTGCTCAGCATCATGATGCCGTTAGTGGTACTTCACAACAGCACGTGGCTAATGATTATGCAAAACGGCTTGCAATAAGCCACAAGGAGGTGCAAATTAGTTCTTTTATAAGTTTACCTATTACTCTATTCACATTTTTACATAGCTAGACATAAATTTGTTTTGTTACAGGCTGAAGTGGTGGTTGCAGAGTCATTAGCTGGCATGGTATCATCAAAATCTGTTCATGGAAGTTCAGCAACCCATTTTCAACAGGTAGCTATGAAATACACACACAAAGATCAGACATGAAATGATAGATTTGGCTGACTGTATGTAAAGATATTCTCTTCTTTGTGTTTTCATAAATGTTTCAGTGTCCGCTCCTGAACATAAGCTACTGCCCTCCAACTGAAGCTGATCTATCGTCTGGCAAAAAGTTGGTAAGTGAGACGCTTAATATGTTTGTAGTTTATCCATGGCATAAAACTGTATTCTATATGCTGCACATGTGCATTACATTATTTTTATATTCTCTGCATATGTGCATCAAATTAGTGACCATTGTGACATTCTGTAGGTGGTTGTGGTCTACAATTCTTTGGGGTGGAAGAGATCCGATGTTATAAGACTTCCAGTAAGTAGCACATTGGGTTTTATTTGAAATTATGCGATACAAATATTTGGTTGTGTAGTTTTAATACAAGCTTTACATTATGCATATTTAACAGGTTGCGAGCGAGAATATTGCAGTCTATGACTCCAGTGGGAAACAAGTTGAATCTCAACTTCTTCCTGTAGTCAAAGACTCTATTGCCCTTAGAAATTACTACGCCACTGCATACACGGGTAAATCACCAAGTTCAACTCCTAAGTTTACGCTTGCATTTACAGCATCTGTTCCACCTCTGGGTTTTAGCACATACACCATTCGGAGCACAAAAAAGCCAGGTAAACTAACAGTTTACGAACATTACAATTAATGGGAATGTTGTACAGCATTTTAAATATTGATTTATATTAAATATTACTATGCAGCTTCAAATTTTGTAAAACAAGCACTCTACAAGCATACTCGAATTGGAAAAGGTGGTGTAGAAGTAGGGACTGGAAATTTGAAGTTAATCTATTCTGAAAGTGAAGGAAAGCTTTCTCAGTATGTAAATAGTCGAAGCTCTGTAAGTACATTAGCCTTTCTTTTACATCCGTTCACGAAACATCATGTAGTTCAGTTATCTGTTTGTTATGCGTCATATGTATTGTAATCATCTATACTTTTTGGCATGAATCTGATCTGTGATGTTGGGTTTTGATAGATTGAAGCCTCTGTGAGCCAGTCATATCTCTATTACGCTGGATTTGATGGCACTACCGGGCTGCAGGTAACTTTATTACTGTTATATTTGTTGTTGTTTAAGATGTTCTTATGTGTCTCTGGTATATACTGTATACATTTTATATATCTGTGCTAGTGAAGTTGTCATGCTAAGAAATGAGACCCTTAACGATGAAAGTTATAATAATTTATTTAATTTTATTTTAGGCTTCTGGAGCATATATTTTCCGGCCAAATGGTTCATATTCTATCGGTTCTCAGGAGCAGGTTAAAATTTTATTCTGATGCACGTGTTCTATATCTTATAGCTAGATCCAACTTACTAATGTTCAATGTTATTACAGAATATAACAGTTCTCCGTGGGCCAATTTACGAGGAAGTACATCAGAAAATAAATCCATGGATTTACCAGGTAATGAATTATTTAAACAAAATATTTTTCTTGACTAATATTTGAATAAATACATGGATTTTCTTTTTCTTACATGCTTGGTCAGATCACTAGAGTGTACAAGAATAAAGAACATGCTGAAGTCGAATTCACTGTAAGTTCTTTGTTTCTTTACCTTTTTTCAGGGGATAATTACGTCACTAATAATGTGAAATTCAGGTTGGTCCCATTCCTATTGAAGACCGCGTTGGGAAAGAGATTGTAACTCAGATCACTACCAATATAAAGAGTAATAAAAAGTTCTATACAGATTCTAATGGGCGAGATTTCCTTGAACGGGTATTCTGCATACTGTCGAATGCTATTGAACATCTGGTTCTTGAAAAGACTTGTGGGTATTAATTATTTAAACTTGATTTTTATTTTCTGTGGCAGATTCGAGACTACAGAACCGACTGGAATCTTGAAGTGAATCAACCTGTTGCCGGAAACTATTATCCTGTAAGCTTTTCTTTCATTTGCGTTATCAAGATTGCTGTCATTTTGAAATATAGTGTTTTATATATTTGTCTTTCATTCAACTATGCAACTCAAGTGTGACTGTTCTGCAGATAAATCTTGGAATGTACCTTAAAGACGATAAGAGTGAGCTTTCTGTTTTGGTAGATAGATCTATTGGTGGATCCAGCATTGTTGATGGGCAATTGGAGTTGATGCTCCATAGGTAGGTTCTTTCTTTCCGTTTGTGTTTTGGAAGATATCAATAGGAATCGTAGTTAACAAGAAACAATCGAATCTGCCTCCCAATGTATATAATATGGATGATCTCTTTTGTAGGAGATTGCTCTATGATGACGGAAAAGGTGTTGCAGAGGCATTAAATGAAACAGTTTGTGTTGGTCATGACTGTAGAGGATTAGCTGTAAGCATTTTCTTCAAAAAATCTAAATTACAGATTTAAAGCTTTTTTAAATTAGGATTTAAATGTTGTGGAACTTGTATTACACAGGTCCAAGGGAAATACTATCTTAGAATCGATCCGGTTGGAGAGGGTGCCAAATGGCGCCGATCCTATGGTCAGGAGATCTATTCTCCACTTCTTTTGGCCTTCACTGAGCAGGTGACACAGAATTTCATTTTTGTTGTTGCGTTGAGAATCCTTAAAAACGTTTTTGAATATGAAGTGGGTTGATTTTTTATAGGATGGGAATGAAGGAACAAACTTTCAAGTGTCGACCTTTACAGGAATGGATCCCTCCTACAGTCTCCCTGATAATGTAGCATTGCTAACACTCCAGGTAACCTCTTATGCCTAATAGGAATAAATCAAGAGATAGCAATTTGACCCGTTTACTTATGAGTGGGTCGGTTTAAGTTGTGTTATATCTCAAACGGGTCAATTCGAAAGATTAACTTAAATGGGAGTATTAGTCGAATGGATTGACAGTCACTGAGAGTTAACTTTAAATGCCGGCATATACATCCTCCTAAGATTATTTTTATGTAAATAATTTGATCATTGTCATAAAAATATAGCTTTTATCATTATTTGCACATTAATTGTTCAATAAAATTCTTCTAAATTTTCAGGAGCTTGAGGATGGAAGAGTACTTCTCCGTTTGGCACATTTATACGAGGTTCTTGCTTTTTTCCTTCTTCTGCTATACAATATATCTCTTGTGGGTCCAGTGATTCCACAGTTGCTTATTTTATCCTTGGGCTATTCCCTATGACATGAAAATCGTAAAATTGTCTCAAGTTTATAAGTCCTAAACTGGTATATGTTTTCTCGCTCTAGATTGGAGAGGACAAAGATCTCTCCGTTTTGACAAGTGTTGAGTTGAAGAAGCTATTTGCAAAGAGGAAGGTAAAATACTATAATCCAACACACATCTCATTATAACACGCTAAATAACATATATATTTTGTCTTAAATAAGTCTCATGTATCTTTAACTTGCAATTGATTTAAGATAACCGGAATATCGGAAATGAGCTTATCTGCTAACCAAGGAAGAGTCGAAATGGAAAAGAAAAGACTAGTATGGAAAGCAGAAGGATCCAAAGATGATAAAACAGCACCCCCGAGGGGTGGACCCGTTGATCCTGTAAAACTGGTTGTGGAACTTGCTCCTATGGAAATCAGAACCTTTATTGTCACTGTAAGTAAGACGCTTTCAAGGAGATTGGTCAGCCCGGATCTTTCACTACATAGTTTGTGAAGCGATCGAGTGGAAGCCGATAATCTTGCTGCTTGTAATCTGTATCTTCAATGTGTATGACTATTTTTAAGAAATAAAAATAAATATTGGTTATGTTGGTTTTGTTTTGTTAAGATAAGTCGTCTTTAATGGTTTTGGTATGCTTTTTTCATCTCATGCTACAAACAGTTATGAGATATCTCTGTTACGTCGTGTATTTCAGAGTTGAAGACTGGTGCTTCTCGGTAACTTGGACCAGAAAAATCTCACCTGTTTTAACCACAATCTAATCTTTCTGTTTTTTGTAATCAATTTTGTACGTTGTGTTGTATCATAGCTTGATAACTTTACCCCCTTCCGTGGGTTGGAAATGTGATTTATGGTCCAACTGTTTTGTTACTTGAAACTTGTAAAAACACTTTTGGATGAACTATGAGCATGAAAGAAACTTATTTTGAGGTTTGTATGGGTCTCTCTTTATGTTATATGGGGAGATTGGTTTAGTCCTAGTTATCGGGTTTTTTTCCGATGTGTGTTTTGCTGTACAAATGGTGTAATTGCATTTGATTTTGATATTTGGCAAATGGATAGATGTGCTGGTGGTTCAAGTCGGTTACTGTGCAGATGCAAACAGATAGATGTGCTAGTTCGTGTCCTACAGATGCAATTGCGGAGTGGCTAGATGTTACGTGACCTCTGCTTGATAGTGTGGTTTTCCGCATCGTTTTGCATCTTAAAAAAAAGTTTTTGTTGCAGTCATCTTATAAAATCTAGATTTTACTTGATGTGAACTCTCCTAATGTTGTGAAAGACTAAAGTATGAGAGATTAAGGTGCTCTTCGACAAGTAGTTATCACTTGTTCTAAACACACATGATATATGTGTTTTTATTTAGTGAAATCAAACCAAAATAATTTGGCTAGTAACTATATAAAAGATTAAAAGCACCGTTAGACATTCCAAAAAATTTAAGCATAAACAAAAACATCAAAATTAGAGAGAAAAAAAAAATAATTAACCGCTGCCAGGACTCGAACCTGGGACTCCCGGTTAAGGGAGCCGAATCATCATTCAGTTGATTGAGATTTGTGCTACAGCGGTATTTGTTGACAAACTTTACTTTCAATTCTATTTATAGACAATTAAAAGAAGTCACCCATAGACAGAGCCTACTTTCTTTAACTCCGATATTTTCGTGTTAAAAAATGACTATATGAGCTTAATTAACTAGGTCTAATTTTAGGCCTAAAACTTACATGATGACACGTGTATCATGGTTAACTGCAACTAATCTTTGTTTGATATTCCTAATATATCCTAACATATACATGGATTATATTAGTCTCTCTTTTTCTCTTTCAATTCAGACCTTTCATAGTAGTTTATGATACGGGTGTTCAAAAAACCCGAGAAATTGACAAACCGAGCTAAACCGCTCAATCCAAAACCAAAAAAACCCGAAATCAAAGAAACCGAAACTGCAAAAAACCGAAACCGAAAAAACCCACTTATCACGGATTGGTTTCAGTTTTTATATTTAGATATCTGTAGTTAACCGAACCCCATATAGACAATGGTTTTTATCTAAATATTCAAATAATTGTATAAGTATCGATTATATTATTGCACTACTCTTATTGTATAACAACTTTTTTGCTCATAATGTAAACATATACTAAACATCTATATGTGAAAATAGATTAATGTGATTGTAACCTATAAACACCGAACACATATTTTTTGTTGTTGTGTTATGCATGTTTATTTGAACGTAACTGTGACAGTATAACTTTAATACGACTTTAATCATTCAATATTACTTAATATACTAAAACTACATTTTACCTTTTAGATAATGATATTGTTCATACAGTTAAACTCGTTTGAACGACTAAAATGGTTAACCGTGAACCGAACCGCGGGTAACCGCTCATTTCGGATACCCGCATGTTCGGTTACTCGTCTAGTGCGGTTCAATTTCGGGTAGTAAAATGAATTACCCGCCCCATGGTGGATAGTTTAAATCTTTCAACTAACCAAACCGATCCGCTCCGTGAATACCCCTAGTTTATGACCCGTGTATACGGGGCACTCTAAAAGTTTGAAAAATAAATATGTGTGTATTTAAAATCATCAGGTTATTTGTTTTGTCAATAGTTTGAGCTTTGATGTTGTCAAAGGCATATAAGTTTGTCGAATATTATTAAAACCTACTATTTGAAGATGTAAATTTAGATTGTGAACTTTGAATCGATCATATACAAAAAAGCCATAACATACAATCGATTTGTTGACGTAAGATTAATACTACGGGGCTGCAATAGTAAGCACGTTGTTTTAAGCCGGGTATCCTGACAAATGTTACTATCTCCGTCTCAAATTATGTGTCCACTTTGACTTTTTGGAGTAATTCTAATTCAACTTTTATGATTGTTTACACGAGCCTTACAAATTTGTTGTTTATTTGATTTTTTTTCTATTGCTTCTTCTAATAAGCAATATTAAGCAAATGTTTTTCTGAGAGCATTTCAATCTTACTTATCAAAAAACGAAAATCATATTCAATTCAGTTCACCTTCGAGTAACATTCGTTAAACAACATTCGGCGACAGATATCTATAATCAAATCGTTAAATAATATTCGCTTTTAAATCCGCTGGTTTGCGCGAGTACCCTGCTAGTCTCAGTTAAATCACGTATATATAAGCTAAAAACTCACTCTCGAGCAACTTAACCATGTGGTCCATGTCCATATCCATATCCATATCCAACGAGTCATACATGGCCCAAATGTTATATACCATTCCCTTACACGTATGCGAGGCCAAAAAAATACCCGGTGCATCATAAGAAGTGTTTAAATTTATTTATTTCATGAAAAGAATAATGCAGTAAAATTAACTTTTTTCTTTTGTTTTTTAAACTTCCAATCTACTTCATTTACAAGTTGTTTAAAAAATAAAAAGGTTAAGGATGATAAAAAGATCAATTTTAGTTTCACCTTAAAATAAATATGTCTTATTTATTGAAACTTTTCACTTTGAAAAAAAAAGAAGGTAAAAGCAGCTTAAATGATCCAAACACTTTCATATTCTTATCCACTTTAAGCTTTTTAATCCAATTGCAACATATTCTTATCTACCGAGGCGTTGTTCACATCTATTTAAAAGGTAAATTGACATTTACTTAAAGGGTAAATCGCCCAAAAATGTACCACACTTAAAATCAATTTGAATTTTAGGTACTCAACTTTATTTTTCTCAATTTAAGATATCATAGTTATTGTTTTACAATGTAAGGTTTTTTCGACGTTTCAAAAGATGAGTTCGGTCAATTTTTAAGCTGAATTAGTTAATTAATATGATGTATTGTTATAATTGAGCATTTAAAAGTCATTTAGGCTAAAATTATGACTGGTAATCGCTTTCGAAAAAAAAAAAAAAACCCTTGATACTTTAAATTGACTAAAAAAATTGAGTACCTAAAATTCGAATTGACCTTAAGTATGATACTTTTTGTGCGATTTACCCTTACTTAAACTATATACATTTTGAAAATGAACTTTTAACTTCATTTGAAGTAGCATTCTTTCATCATCCGAAAGTATTTTAGCTTATTTGAGTATATACAGTTTGTCTAAAACCAGATTCGGGTAACCATCCCAGTTTATGGTTTAACCAATTACATCAACCTGAATTATATAACATATTATAACTTTTTATAAAATCAAATGAAATTTCCGTAAGCAGTCTCAGTAAAAAACTGAAAGAAGAGCCACTACTAAATTGCCTAGTGGTAACGTCATTCGTTCATCACAAGAGGTTAACCTTGCTAAGCGTATACATTTGACAGCGCCCAAAGAAAGGTCAAAAATGGTCTCGTGATTAGCTCAATAAGACCGCATATATATGTGAGTCAGAAAAGCTCGTCATTCCTAAATAACATGATAATTTTTTATTTGTTTTCATCTATTTATACATTAATACTACAAATAAAGAGACAAAAAATATAATTAAAAAATAATATTGTCAAACTAAAATACCTTTACTTAAAAAGTAAATGTTAAATTACACTAAAGTAATTAAGTAATATATATATATATTTTTTTATTATTATTATTTTTTTACAGAATAAGCAAAAACCCATCCAAACACCTTCCAAGTAAACTACACACACACACCATAAAAACACATTTTACCGAAGGAAACACCCCATCACAAAACTCGGAAGACGCGCCGCCGTAACCAACTTCCTCCGATGACGACGGAGAACATCGACACGTCAGCATCAATGGACATCGACGACGACACCAATCAGATCATCTCAAACCCTAAGTTCTCAATCAACGGTATTAACTAACTCACAACTAACTAACTAACATCCACGTGTCAACATCTCAATTAAATCAAATTGTTATTATTATCATGCAGTTTTGCAGTTACTGAAATCATCACAGATGCAGCATGGATTACGCTTCAGTGATTACACTAGATATAGGTAATTGGATTCATTTAGTGTGTGTTTGTATTTGGATTTAGGTTTTTGTAAATGTGTGTTTGGATTTGTGGATTACAGGAGGTATTGTAGCGCGAGGCTAAGGCGATTGTATAAGTCGTTGAAGTTTACGCATGGCCGAGGGAAGTATGCCAAGAGGAATGTTACCGCGGCTACTGTTACTGAAGTTAGGTATGCGTATAATCATTTGAAAGGCGTATTGGTTGTTGTCAGATTTGTAGAGGTGTAAGGTCGGATGTTAGGACGTTTATATAATGTATGTGATGTAATGAACTAGCGTTGATGAATGATGATGTGCTGATAGGTTTCTCGTGCGGTAGCTATTTGCATCTAATTAACTATTTATTGGTAGTCGTATTCGTTGTACTTAGGCTTGGATCTAATGTATGCGTATAATGATTTGAAAGGCGAGTTGAGGATTAAGGTCGGACATTAGGCCGTGTATTTATGTTATGTGATTATATGCATTTGTTACGGATATTAGCGTTGGTGAATGATATGCGTATGCTAAATTGAAAGGCGTATTGGTGTTTAGTTAAATTTGTAGAGGTTTAAGGTGGGACATTAGGATGTTTATATAATGTATGTTATGTAATGAACTAGCGTTGATGAATTATGATGTGCTGATTGGTTATCTGAGTAAAAGTAACCTTGAGAGTGATGCATGGATCTAAAACGGGTAAACGGATGAGGTTTCCATTTTCTGGTTACCCGGGGAGGGCGAGTCTTTGACTTGGTATGTGGCCTTACTGGGTATCCGGTTACCGTTTCCAACCTGTTCCGTGGTCACTCTCAAGATGATGTGAGGTAACTAGTGAGATTTGAATTTGTGATCCCTTGGACATCCTGACGACCACTAGGTCACCTTGGTGGTGGTTTGATGCATGGATCTAAGATAAAGGAAACCTAATGCAGATATAAGTAAACTTCTAAACGGCTTGTTTAATTATACTTTTTTGTGATCACGCGTTAATGTTATCTGGCATATGTTGTTGCATTCTTGAATGTTGTCCAGAATCTGTCTGAGTTGCTTAATGAACCGAGCTGTTCTTGTAATAATGCACATTACCATTCCAGAATTGATAATAAATTTAAGACTCCCTTTATGATTTTGGACGCCATCTTTGCTAAAGGAAAGACTTTAAGAATGTTGCACGGCAATAGAGGTTATGTAACATGATGGTATATGAGTATATCTGTCGAATATTATGCAATTTCTGTTCTGTCCAAGTTTCAGTCCTGTTGAATTCTAACTATCTTATAACAACTTCAATTGTTAAGCATTTTCTTTGATTCTTTTGTTTGGATAATTGGATGCACGCTTTGTAAATAATATTATACATCATTTGCCATAAAAAAAGGTTCTGCTTACGTGTACCTACAAAAATATCAATTGAACTTTAAGCAATCAAATTCCTCATTCGAAACTGTTGTTATTCATGAAGGTGTCTGATATTTGGCTAACATTATACTTGGGCCTGCAATAGGTTTCTCCATTTGGTTCTCTACACCGCAGAAAGGGCATGGAGCCACGCCATGGAGAAGAAGCAGCTGCCTGATGGTCCAAATGCTCGTCAGCGATTCTATTTGATTGGTAGGTTGTGCAAAGCAGTAAAGTGGGCTACACATTTTTCTGAATTATGTGCTATCAAGGGAGACTCTAGAACATCGTTAGAAGCTGAGGTATGTTTTGGGGCAGATTTTTTTTTTGTCACTTATGCAATCTAAAATGTATATATGACTGGATGAGCTGCACCGTCGATCTCTTTTTGTTGAGCAAGTTGATTTCAATTTGCAGGCTTATGCCTCGTATATGAAGGGAAATCTGTTATTTGAGCAAGACCAGAATTTGGACATCGCATTGAAGAGTTTCAAGAGTGCTAGGCAATCATCTTGCCTTTCTATCTTTTTCTTTATGGAAGGATTTTTTTTCCCCTTCTGTTTGTTATTTATTCTCTCTTTTGCTAATTTTGTTGTTTTTTCCATGTTACTTGATATAAACAGGGTTGTTTATGAGGAACTTGGAAAATACGGGGATCTCGAAAATCAAGTTTTGTGCCGTGAGCGTGTTGAGGAACTAGAACCACATATACGCTACTGTTCGCACAAAATTGGCGAGTCAAATTTACAAGCTTCTGAACTCACACACATAGGGGAAATTGAAGGACCTGCACTGGACCTTTTTAAATCCAAGTTGGAGGTAGGCTATCAACTTTGAATAACTTATTATGGCTGATGCTAGATCTCAGCAGTTAGATGTATAAAACCGCTACATTCAAAATTATAGAAATCTTAGTTTCTTCTGTTTGATTTTTGGATTTCAGGCTGTTATGGCTGAAGCTAGAACTCAGCAGGCTGCATCAATGACAGAATTTCATTGGCTTGGTCATAGATTCCCGATATCAAATGCAAAAACTCGGGTTGCCATATTGAAAGGTTAGTTATCGATGTGTAGAGCTTTAAGTGTATATCGAATTCCGCAATGCTGGATGCCTGGATATGCAGTTGTAGGTTTTGACGGGAAATCAGGCTATGATACGATGGCATGACGATGTTGTGCATATTGTTGTGAAAACTGCATGCTTGATATGTCTACGTGCTTAATTGTATTTGATTAATCACTTTTCTGTTTTCTTATGCGTGTGTGTTGTACAATTATCCTTTCAGCTCAGGATATGGAGAAAGAGCTTCAGGATCGAATGGAAGGCACTCTTCCTGCTGAGAAAAGACTTGCTGTTTTTGACAAAATTTTTGCTGCATATCATGAGGCCCGAGCCTCCATTCGCAATGACTTGGTATGTAGTTGGTCCCGTTGTCATGTTCTAGTCAAATTCCCTCGTGAAAACAATTTCCATCCCTATGAAGTGGATAAAATATGATTTTATTTTATTTTATTATTATTTTTTTTGTTTTTGTTTTTTTGCATATAATACCATTCGCAATGATGTGGTATGTAGTTAAACCTTATTTCTTGTCACTGTACTATTTTTGTACATGTTAGTCATTTAAAGATGGTTTTGTGTCCCATTTGAGTCCGTTTGTAGCCCATAGACCAAGTATTTCATATGACTTGTCACAATGTAAATGAACATAACATTAAGATACATAAAGCTAAACATTCTTGTATTAAAAATATCATTTTTGAAACTCGGTTTTGTAATGGGGGTTTGGTTAATAAAGGAATGAAATGAGACGCATATCATCCATTTTTCGGTGACTCGGACGTACAATAAAAACTACAACGACTGAAACAGGACAGAAGAACTGAACAAGTATGCTGTTATTATATGCAAAAAGCCCGGTATAAATTACATAAGCATGTCCACATTTAAAAATATATTTATTGAGTTATTTTGATTCTGTTTGCTTTAGGCCACGGCAGGTAATTCTGAAAACATAAAGGATGATTTGAGTGGCCTTGACAAAGCTATAGGTGCTGTATTATTGCAACGGACCATTGAACGCAACCAGCTGCTGGTTAGCATAGCAAAGAGTAAACTTAACAAATCCCGTGATGAGAAAAATGAGAAAGTTACAAAGCCCGAAGAACTTGTGAGGTTATTCGATCTTCTTTTACAGGTATAAGGCTATATCATGTTTCATTTAATGTCTGAAGATGCTTTGCCACTGCTGAAAAATGTTTGTTATTCTTGATCATAGAACACAGCAGATCTTTCTGACTTGTTGAGTTCTGGAAGAGACAGAAAAGAAGAAGAAGTGGCATTATCTGGAGATTGTGAAGTCAAAAGCTTGGCTTTTCGAGCAGAAAGGTTAGCGTGGCATTATTTCTGTAATTATCTATTTAAAGCAGATGTGTATTATACAATGTTGCAAAAATCGTGAATCGGTAGTCGGGCGGTCGACCACCCTGCAGCGAGTAATCGGTCAAGTCGGGATTAATCGGATTGGCATTTCTTGCAATTTTTTGGTATTTCTAGAGACCAAACTAAAAATCTTAACCGATTCCAAGCCTGCTATGTTTCCAAACCTCAATAAAAGGCTCCAATTCTGATTATGATGATAGTGCGTTATAAGTGAAATACGACCCCCAAATTAAGTAGAATGCCTAATTTTTTTTTAAATGACCGATTTGCCCGATTCGGCTGATTTTTGACCGATTCGGCCGATTTTTGACCGATTCGGCCGATTAATCGGCCGATTTGGCCGATTTTTTGACTGCTTAGTGTCAATTTTTTTCCTAGGCCGATTTTTCGACCGATTTTCAAAAATCGACAAGGTACTCGGCCGATTAACGATTAATCGGCGATTAATCGGCCGAGTTGACCGATTTTTGCAACATTGGTATTATATTTGTCCACCGGGTGAAATAGATGTGGCAGGGTGGGTGGGGTAGTGGGTGAAAACGGGCCATTGTTTAATGTGGGTTGACCCACAAACACTATTTTTCCCATTCTTTTATCTTCTATGAATAGTTAATGTGTTAATCTTATAAGTTAATATTTTTATTATTAAAAATCTAGGGCGTTGTATATTTGACTATAGTTTGGGCGGCATTCTACCCTTTCCATTTTTATCTAGTTATTTTATTTCCCCAGTTTGACCCGTTTACACAACTCAATTCGACCCATTAAAGGATGAGTCAAAATTTGCTTACTTTAGGCTAAACTATACCGAATCACCTCTTAATGGGACTTGTGAGAGGTGTGATCATTCTATACATGGATCTTTAAACGCTAAAATTCTTGTTCGTGATATGTGAATCATATTAAATAAATGAGTGTTATCCATAAAAACAATGTAAGATAAAGCTAACTTGGATCATTATTTCTTGGCAGGTGCTTTTTCTTGGCTAAGTCATATAGTTCAGCTGGCAAGAGGACAGAAGCATATTCATTATTTTCTCTTTCTCGCTCACTTGCTGAAACTGCCCTGAAGAAACTTAAGAGTTTAGCTAACCATGATCAGGTGTCTATCCTGTTGTAATTCTGTAACTTAGTCTTAACTCTTCGACCTAAAAAAAAATATAGTGAGCAATAAAGTAGCACTACTAGATATGCAGTTTTATGAATAAAATTTATTCTTTGTAACAGGTAATGATCAAAGAACTGGAGACATTGTATAAAGATTGCAGATCCAACTGCTGTATTGAACATGCAATGGGGATAATGGAACATGAGAAGGCCCCAGAAGATCTTTCAAAAAAGATTTCTAATGTGTCTATATCTGGGAGTGATAAGAAGGTATGGAATAGCTTTATAGTTATCAATGCACTTATTAATTTGTTTAAGCATTGTAATTTTGGTCATCCGAGTCATTAAAAGATGGTTATCTGACTCATTTGGGTGCTTTTGTAGCCAAAAATTCCATAAAACCCGGGTCTAAAAATGTTAATTTCTATATATATATATATGTTAAATATATGATCAACAGTGTTAGATTTATATAGTGTCGAATTTTTATAGAATAATGCTAAGAATATGGGTTACAAAATGACCCAAATGGAAGACCAATATTTTAATGGCTCAAAATTGTAAAAAGGTACAATGGCAAAAACAGTCATAGAATTATAGGTCTGTATAATATGTAAACTTTTCCTAAAATAAACAGACCACAAGAGCTTTACCTTTTATTTGTTGTATAGTGCTCTAAAGTTTGTGGTAGTTTATTTGCATCAAATAACATGCGAGAAATTTGAAATTTCAGCCTGAGAAGTTTCTCATAGAGAAATTGGATTCTTATGAGTCTGCTGTTGGTGATTCAAGCACAAAAGTAGCTCCTCGTATTGCGGCATACCAGCCAACCTTCCAACCAATTCCCCGCAATCCCATAGTTCTAGACCTTGCTTACAACTCAATCGATTTCCCATCAATCGAGAACAGGATGAAGAAAGACAAAAAGGGTTTCATTAGTAGGTTTTGGGGATAAGCTATACTACATCCGATTTCAGGTTTATTTTGGCTCAAGCTTCTTAGATTTTAAACAGTTTTGTAACCTTAATATCTCGGCTCTATGTCGTATACTATACCGTGTGTTGTCTTTTTAAATAGTTACTGAAGAAAATGTGAGATTGAACATTGGATCCTGAATGAGACTAACTTTTTAGGTAATAAATAGACGAGGATTGGAAAGTTGCCAGTTTAAACTTGCAGTACTATTTATGTAATGTTATTTCATGATCATTTCTTCCCTTTAAAAGATTAATTACATAATGCGTGTGTTTCTTGGATACAAAACAATGTAGATAGTTGTGACTACGAAAATGACTGCAAATGAGTTGAGTTTTTATCAGTTAACTCATGTTCCATCGAGTTTGAGACGATGTAATTGTTAGTTTATTGCAATCTAACATATAGAAATCTGACTCCAATTTTTATCAAGCTAGTTGACTTATGTTTGTGTCAATATGTGTAATGTGTATGCAGTTATGGACTTGTGGTCAGGTTATTGTGTCAATATCTTCAGTTGGCCTTCGAGTCGAGCTTGTTTAATCAAGGTCAGACATTGCGATAGTTTATGAACTTATGTTAATACAAATAAGTGAATTACCTCGTAAAAAAAACCCAACCTCAACCTACTTGGGGTGTACCATGCATAAGAATGATAACGACACAAAAGACTTTATGATATAATACATGCCACGTTAGAATACCAGCCTTTTATCGTCAATCGTATGCCCCAAACTGCTTGCATGTGTTGCAATCTCACTTATCTTCCCGGCATACACATCTAGCGACTCATTGTCTTTCATCTTCAATTGTTCAAACTCCGACTCTAGTGTTTGAACACGCTCCTCCTTAACCCTATCAACTCCAACATGCCGAATTTTCAACGCATCCCAAATCTCCTTTGCCGTATGCATGTTTTTCTATTTTCTTAAGCATGGTCTAAAGAACTATGTTTATCGATTTTCATAAAATATTTGACATTTGCAAAATTTTAATAGTATTGTCATAAAAAAGTATTAATATAAAACAATATTATACCAAGCTGTAACTTCTCGGTACTTTCGACTTTTGAAAAGACTGAGTATCCAATGTTTTAAAGACCGGGTCTATGACCAACCCGGCCGAGTCACCGGGTCAACCCAGTTTTAGGCAAAAAACCAAGCAGCTAATACACATCCAAACAACCATTTTTCTGCTGCATTATTAACACTATTTTTGCTGTAAAAATCAGCATAGAAAACAACCATGATTCTGCTGTTGACCCGGCCAGAACTGTTGACTCGGGTTGCTAAAAAACCGGCTGTTCGAACCGGGTTACAAATACTCAAGAAACGGTTAGTTTCGGGCCAAAACCGGTTCAAAGCCGGGTCAAACCAGGTTTCAAGACATTGTAAGTATCATTTTGTATGGGCTTGAACATGTTTGGTCTCAAATTATACAAATCAAAGGGTTTGGAACACAAATAAGAGCACAAGATGAATATCAAAGTTACAATAAAATATAATTAACATTCATACCCGAAATAAAGTTAAACTTTTCTACTAACACTTGAGAATATTGAAAACTAAGATGCGTCTAAAATTCTCTCTTTTTTGTGTTTGACTGATTAAGGAAAAAAAATCGTAAGTTTCCTGCCAAAGTATTGTGTCGACAACACAACTTTTAACATGATGCGAGAACAGTCAGGAGGGTTGCTATAACACCTTCGTTTAGCTATGTCGGTAAAAAACTTGTATATATGTTTTTTCAACATATAATTGGTATATAGTACATATGTAAGACTAGGTATAGTCCTTATTGGCTTAATCACCGAAATCTAACTCAACGACATATTATTTTCTTTCCCTCTCACTAACTCAATGGTCACACCCCCGCAACCCTTAGTCAACATCCATCATTCTTGGAGACCTCCTGTTTGCAGCCACTGTGGTGTGTGGTCACATGGATAGCAATTGTGGAAAGAGTAGTGGAGGTATTGGTGATAATGCTTTGAATGGTAAGCAGGATGGAAAAGGTGCTGAGAATATTAAGGATGGATTTGATGAAGAACACAGGCTCGAAAGGTAAACTAAATGATCAGACAAATGGAAAGCCTCAAGAGAAATCAAAGGAGAAGGTGAAAGTGGGATGTGGTGTTAATAGAGGAAGAACAAGGTTTGAATTCAGACCAACAGGGAAAACAATTACTGCTGTAGCTGATAAACCAAAGTCTAATCAGGACAACAAAACTGTTAATGTAGAGAACAATGAGCTGAGTAGCAAGAATCCAGAGATTGGGAAAAGTCAAAATTCTAAAGCTGGCTGGAACATTGGTAAGGAAAATATGAATGAAAAACTTAAGGAGGAGTGCTAATAAATCCTCTAATATAGAGGAAGAGGATGTGTATGATGAAGTTAATGGAATAGCACGGCTGCTAATGAATTGAATAGTATGTCTGAGAATGAATTGGGAGAATTGGGAGCTAAATTGTGGAATTTGGATAGTTCAAAATGGAAAGATAGCATTGAATTTAGCTCTAAAGGATGGCTGCTTGGAATATTGTGCTGAATTGTTTTGTTGTTATGCTGGAACCTGTTTGGTTCTAGTTTTGTATATCAAATGTATGTCTCATTTATAGCTTCTTTAGGGTGTTTGGGAATGTCCTCTCGCCCTTTTGAATGCTTGGTATTGTAGATATTTGTTTCAAATAATATATGTTCACCGGTTTCAACAAAAAATCATCCATCATTCATTTGTAACACTCTTAAACACACACCTCACGCACAACACAAACACAACACACACAGAATATACAAGGGAGCTCTCATGCACTCACTGTACATAGTCTAAAGTCTTTGTTTATTATTCGATTTTGAGGTCTCCTTTGAGTTTTGAATACTTAAGTCTAAGAGGCAATTAATTTTATTAGAGCCTTGTTTTATAATCAAGTGGATATTGGCGCGCAACACAAAGATAGAAAAACACCAAAAGAAATCACTAAGTGACACCTTTCAGTTTGGTCTTATAAGATAGAACAACACCAAGAAGATGGTCCATAGAACATAATAAGACCTACTGAAATCCTTATACTTAACATATAGCAATGATTTGTGAAGAATCTAAACAGGCTGCAATCAGGTTACCACCTAATATAGCTATTTTTACATGGCCAATTTGATAAAAATCAAAACAAAGCAGAACCAACCCAAACGAAAAAGCTAGAAACAAGCATACTTTATTTAGCTATTTTAGTCTTTATTGAGTTTGTTACATATTTTTTATCTTTAGTATTGTTGGTTTTGTTGAAATCTAGAAAAACCACGATTCTCAAAGCTTATAAACTTAAAATTTTGGAGATAACGACCAAGCTTATAAGCAAAAAGATACCATGGCTTTCAAAGATATCTACTTACCTATTCAAATATTTGTTCCCTTGACTCTTTATTTATAACCACCTCCCTCTAGCCACTTTAGGTCATCGAGCGATGTGGGATTGCCAAAAAACAATATATTGTTCCCATTGTAAGAAAGGATTTGGTTTCAAATATTTGATACTAGACTATAGACCCGCGGGTTTCGCTCTATGAAAATTTTTTACACATGCAAGGCACACAAAGTAAGTTACATATCAAAGACTAATATTACAATTTACAAAAGAGTATACCTTAGCTGAAATACTCATAATCAATGTTTTGAACTTCGGTCGACCCCGTAAGTTAACCGGCCGGACCCGGTTCCGCAAAAAAACCCCGGTTTCTAAAACCGTGTTAATCGGTTAGACCCGCGTTGGTTTTGAGTGACCCGGGTCAACCCGGTTCTCGAAACCCGGTTGGGTTTGATTTTCTTCAAATATATATTTTTTTATAAAAACCGGGTTGACCCGCCGATCGAACCGGTTGACCCGGTTAATTTTTTTAATGAAAAAACAATTTGACCCGGCGGTCGAACCGGTGACCGGTGATTGACCGGGTCGATTATAAACCTACATTGCTCATAATCAAACCATGTATTATAGATAGCACAGTTACATAAAAAGAGTAAAATGTACATTGTAGACTTTTTGGGCGCCTAGTCTACGAAATAAAGTAAATCAAGTCAAGCTTTTATCAGCAACTCGAGCTCGAGCTCGGGCGACTCGATCGAAATCGCTTTTATCGCTCAAGCTCGCCAAGCTCTCGCCCAAGCTCAAGCCCAAAAATTAGCTCAAACATATAACAAGCCAGCTCGTTTTGATAGACTTGCTCGAGCTCCTATCAAGCTTTTTCAAGCTTTAATATAAATGTATTTCCATTATAAATTCGTATAACTAAATAGGGATAATTTGACTATTAACATAATTATAAGGACTTACTTTGTAAATAATTAAACATGTATACTAGATTAACCCTAATTAATCAAAACGTTTTGTATTCTACTATTTGTATAATTGTATTATTACTCTTCTTGGCTAAAAAGTTGTGTTTTAGTTGAATACAATATTTTTATACATATATTTTTATATGGTTTAAGTTTGTTTTATTTTATACATATATTTGTTGACGAATTTGGCCATTAGATATAATATTTTTGTAAATATTCAAGCTTTTCAAGTCAAGCTCAAGCTTTAATAGAATTTTTCAAGCCAAGCTCAAGCCTGGATGATTAAAGCTCGTCAAGCTATCAAGCCAATCTCAAGCCTAACTTATAAATTTCAAGCCAAGCTCAAGCCCTGCTAAGCTCGAGCTCGGCTCGACTCGATTACACCCCTAGGCGAAAATGCATCATGTTAAAGGTCTACATCAAATTAAGGATGAATAATTGCGCTTACTGATAGCCCTAGTTGAATGCCTTAGCTTTGTACAACATCCCCCATATGCACTTTATAGCATGAAATGTCGAAATAAACAAACGGTATTAGGCATCTTATTTTTTGTTTAATTGAACTTTATTCCTCTTAACATTTAAATAAACAACGATTGACTACATATGAGCAAGGAAAGAAATAAAATCACAAATCTATCAACGGTTCTTGAGTCTTCCTTCAAAAAATATTGCATGTGTCATGTAAGGATTACAAAATTGAACCATCAGTACCATCGAAACTGAAAAAAATGAGGAAAAAAAAGTGTTGGCGGGGTGCAGAATTTACCCTATATAACCGATTCAACACTTCTCATGAAATGTACTTGTTTCACCCGCACATACAATAACATAGTAATATTCAATGACAGCCTACCCACACAATCCACCCGTTATGATAGCTATACATTTTCTAAGAGTATACTTGTAAAGTGGATTTAAATATCTATAAACCTGTATGGGTGAAACACAAAAATTCTTACCAACAGAAGTTCATCTTGTTCTTCAGGCATGCAGCCACTTCGATTAGAGTGAGCCAACACAACTGAACGGGCAGAAGAGGAAGCACCTGGTGCAAGTACATAACCACACACACTTTAAGGTACTTTACCTATACACTTAAAAACGGGTTGTTTGGGATTGCAAATGAATGTAACAATATTTATGTCAAATATCTATATACATGAGCCAACAAAATATAGGTTGTGACTCGTGATCAATATTGCATCAGTGTCTCCATCAACCAATGGACCTCTATAAGCAGATCAATATTGCGCTTTTGCTAACTACTCCAGTACTCCTTATATTGCGTTTTTATAAAACATTTACAACAGGAAGTTTGTACATATCAGTTATCATAAACAACATCAAATTCCTATTGATTTCCTAAGCACTCAAAACATAAGCACTCAAAACACCAAAGATGTTACCTACTGATTTCCTTATATTCATGTTGATTCTGGGCAACTGGCGACTATCTGAACTTCATGCTGGCCAATATCTGATGTTCATCCTAAATTATATCTAAATAGCATAAAGTCTTGTGCATCTTATTAGTAAAGTGTAAAGATGTGTACCTTCACGAATACTATAGCATTATAGCAGGTAGATCAATGCACAAAGAAGCTAGAACCATTGTATTTCTGTATCTATAGAATGACACAATTTAGATAGAACCATAAACTGACATAAGAGATTATATTTTAAATCAAAATAAACCATTTAAGCCTTTAAAATGAATTCTTGTTATTAGCATCAGAAAATCATACATGATATATATATGAAGAAGTTTCTGTAGATATATGAAAAAGATAATGTACAGGAAGTAGTTAACATGAATTCTTGCTGAAATATGCGAACCAAAAATACAGTACTAAACATTGCAAGAATATTACTTACGAGGATTTCAAGTTTGCAAGGTATGTATAACAAATAACATAAGGTACCAACCAATAGAGGTTTCTTTCATCCAAGCATTCTAACCACGTAAGAGGCAAACAACAACAAAAAACAAAAAAACTCAAAATGTAATATAAATTTGTGGAGTCTAATTCTTTGTGGTCGAATATTATGAACTATCTAGCAAATAATTACTCAAAAGATATAATCACGAAAACTTTACTGCCCATATAGTCAAGGATTTGATTAAGCAAACTGTTTACACATGTTCTTAACAAATGCTACAGAAACCGGGTAGGTGTAAGAAAGACTTGCAGCGATACAAAGTAGTTATGTAATACCTGAATTTCTAAAATTCACAAAAAGACCAAAATACCCCTATAATAAAAAAATATGAATAATTAATTTAAAGAGTACCAAATAAGCTATGTAAATTCAGAAAATTATCAAGAAATATTACATATGATCCAAATAAATTTTAAAGACTTTGTAAAGTTAATTTTTATAGTTTATAATTTTATAAAAAAATCAGTTTTGTATTTTATATATATAGCCGAATATATTTATTAAGTTTTATAAAGAAATAAAATTAATAAAGGCCCAATACAAATTTATAAATTAAGATCCTATTTATTTTAAGTCCATTATAATATTAAGCCCACAAGAAAATTAGTAAATCATATATATACACATTATACGGTTTATTCTAATCCCTAATAACCGATTATACTAAAACCGACTCTATAACCCTAAAATAATTCGACATTCGTTTTTCAAGGCTTAGAGCTATTTTTCTTGGACGAGTTTGAAGGTAAAGAAGGTGTTAAAAATCTGGTTCGAGGTCCTAAGGTGCTGGTTTGGTCGTGGTTATTTTCTGGGTCGATTAGGGTTTTACCGATTGGAATTTGTGTGTTCTTTTGTTCTAGCGTTCGATTCTCATCAAGGGTATGTTTCCAATATTATTTTCAGTCCTACAAGTCGTATAGAACCTGTAAAAATTAGTCATGCATATTTAACAAGTCGCATGGAATTGTTTTGGATTAAAACCCTAAAACGTATAAATAACGAACGAGCGTATAATAATTTTTTGGACCATGACCTGATTTTTCTGGAAGCTCTTATATGTTATATGACCTGAATAAAATACATGTTCGTGAATTCGAAGCTTGTGTGATTTGTCTTGGGTTTTATTGTTCAATAGCGTATGAAAAAGGAAAGAAAATAAAGAAGGACGATTAGGGTTTATAAAATTAGGGCTTGCTTGTTATAATTAAGAGTAATTAATGCAGTAATAATGATGAACTAATGATGGGTTAAACTTAGGTTTAGGGTTTGTACTTGAATTATGCATATTTCGGTTCTAAATAAAAGTTTTGGGTTGGTTTTGTAAATTATGAAACTTAAGGGTTATTTCTGTAAACAGTAAAATACATGTACTAAACGTATAAAATAAGTGTGGAGGTTAAACGTGTAATTTTTGATATTTAGAGGGCCATTCGAATTGTTATTAACTTAAAAGGGTATGTTTTGTAAATTCTAAAACCTTTGGGCTAAAATGTAAAATCTGATAATATAAGGTTAGATCGTATAATTAAATATGTTAAGGGTGTAATATGTAATTCAGAGTAATTATGGGTTCGACAAGTGTGAGTTGATTTTGTAGAGGCATGCATGAGTTTTGAGATATCTTGGTTGTTTATTATCATATACGTTCTAGGTCAAAGTGAAATCATTGAAAGAAGTAACATGTGAATTTAATGCATATTTAGTAATATTAAAGAGTATGGGAAACCTTAGAACCTAAATAGGAAGTTGATTAGGGTTAAAAGCTAAATGTGCAAATTGCTATTTCATGTAAGTTATCAAGGCTTGTGTAAACTATTTTGAATGAGAGTCCTAAAATCCGTTCTTGACATTTGTAAACCCTATACTATGAAAAATGATCATATAAGTCCTCAAATAAGATAATTATTATATTAAGTCCTTCAGTTTACGAATTGTCATTTTCAAATCCTAAGTTTGGATAATTAATGATTAATACTCTAAAATGTTGGAATTTCATCTGTCACTAAAAATGAGAATATTCTGACAACTCTAAGAATATTAATGAGATTAATTTGTTATAACATTAATGATGCTAATAAGTATTAAATCAATCATAATCCGTGTAGATTCGTTGAAGGAGACGCGACGTTACATCTTCGTGATTCACTTATTCGTTTGCTTTTCTCTCTCATTGCTTTAAGGTACGATATTCTGACCTTTTGAGAAAGGTTTCTTATAACGGTTCTTTTCGTTAGCTTTTGTATTAGGATTTCGGATGCCATTGCTATGAACCCTTCCGACGATTGTGTGACTGTTGCTTATCTGAACTTATGTTTTATTGAATCATGCGATACATGATTTGAACTTTATGATAGGAAGACTTTGATATGCATAATTGTTGAATCTTAGTATATTTGAGTATGAACCTTATGATATGAGTTATTGATATGTATTTGTTGAACCTTGTGTTTGATTAAGACTTGTGTCATAATTGAAATTCGGTTTGACCTAAGTTAGTTTGACACGTTTCAATTATTAACTAGTCATGGGGGTTCCATGTCCGTGTCATAATGCACTTCTCGACATGACTCTAGGCATAGAGTGAAGTTCTACCCGTCCCTTATCCGTTATTTGTTATGAGCTCAAGTTATATTATATTATCAATGTATGTTTGTGGGGCGTATGGGTGCATCCTAGATCTGATCTGTTGTCTGATATGATTTGTTTAAGTGAATGATGTCGTAGGTAATACGCATCTTCATAAATCTCTGGGAGCTAGCTACTCCGAATTATTTTGAGATTGTTTCTATATAGTTATGATGTTTTTGATATGATATGTTTTGGGCTCGTGGTAGTTAACTAGATCTTTATCTGTTATTTCTATGTTAAGTATTCTGATTATGATTCGGTATGTTCAAGTGTTAATAATTATGTCTGGGTTTATTATATGCTATTATCTATGTGTATGCTTTTGTATGTTTATGTAACTACCGTCTACTATGCTAGGTTATGATTAATATGTTTTAATATGATTCGCATGCTGTTATCTAATGTCATGTTGGTTTATCGTTATGTGAATTGTTGATCTGTGGGATGAATGTGCTAATGTGAAAGTGAGTATTCTATAAATTTAGTATGTATAATTTGTTCAGTTAATTTTGTGAACTTTGATTGTACGTTAATGTTTTATTTTCCTATGTGACCTGCCATGTTTTAATTCTGCTGATGTTAGGATTTGATCCGAGAACTGGTTTAGCTTATGATATCTGTTTTGATAATTGCTAATGGTTATGCTATGTTTTGTCTGGTCTATCTAATTATGGTTTGTTTAATATGTTTTCTATTTGCTTGTGAGACTGCCATGATTTGAATGTCAAGTTTCCTTCTGCGATATTGTTTGAGTATGTTAAGTGAAGGTTAATTAATTTGTTGAATGCCATGTTTATTTTCTAGAAAGTGTTTTCTGTTAGCCTTAGACTTTTCGTTTGGTTTATATGTAATCTATTTATTTTTATATGCTAAATGATTGGTTGTTCTGATGTGTTTGTGTTTGTGTGTCATTAATGCTATGAGATGTTTTAAATTGTTACGTGTTGTTTGATTTCTCAGTATATTTGTGCTTCAGCAGAATCCTAAAAGATTCCTCATTATCATTTTATTTTGATTTCGTCATTTGTATATTTTGTTTGGTTTAGCTTTTGTTTCGTTATATCTGCTCAATCGAGCTTTGTAAGCTCACCGCATTTCTTTTCCTGCGGCAGGTATTTTAAGCATTCAAGATGAGCTTATGGGCTAGCTGATCTGGGTTGAGAGTAGAGATGAGAGCAAGATTCGATTATAGAGATCTTAGATTTATTTTGAAGTTTAGTTATTTATGTTTTCTTTTGAGTATTTTTGTAAGGCTTTCGCTATTGTATATTATTTAGAGTTCTGATATGAAACCGTATTGTGATATCTTTACCCTTGTCGGGTTGGGGTGTTACAAGTTACATGCTCAAAACTAAATATTAAGTATCTTTTGTCGAAGCCAAATAACATCATAATTCAAATTTAACTATACTACCAAGAAAATATATCGCAAAGTAGCAATTTAAGGTTATGGAAACTCTTACTAACAAATGGAGGTGTAAGGAGCAGGATAACATTTAATAAGTTCAAGTACATTTATGGAAGTGGAAACTACGGAACTTTTTTGTTTGTATGCTTAATTGTTTTTGTTGAAAATATGATTCGCCAAATAATCCATCTTGCAAATTTAAGAATAAAAATAATAATAATAATAAAAAAAATAATTAAAAAAAAAACTATTTTGTGATTTGAACATAATAACTTAAGCATAACGACATTAACATATCACCTTACCTGTGCAATATTGTTCGTTTAAAAATTTAAGTCATACAAGATAGACATAATTGGCAAATGTATATGCAAATATTCTACATGGTTTGCATAACCATTTTATAGCAATTCCTAAAGGTAGTCATTGCATGCTATTGTGTTTCCAAATAAGAAAATTTTTTTTTAAATATTGAAGATTAAAATGTCACATTCACTGGGTGATTCTATCGAACACTTGGTGTTCCTCTAATATCAAGTCTTAAGATACACACAACAAACTAAAAGGTTAGCGACTTCAATCCCATAATTTGATACCATTCAATAAAAGTTGAGGTACGAACAATCCTAATCATGTAAATTGAACATACCTAATTCACCAGCTACATTCCAATGGAACATAGAAAGAAACATCTTCTTACTCCACACTACAAATCCGATCTACAAAATGTTACCATCAAAGAAAGTTTTTCTCTTATGTGAGTAATGCATAGCAATTCATTGATCTCATAACTCCCCAACACAAACAATAGAAGGTCGGGCTTAGAACCGGATTAACATAGTAATTAAGAGTTATTTCAAAAGTAAAAAATAATTGATTTACAATGAATATCAATTTAAAATCATGTTCTAATCAAGAAAAATCATAATTCATTCAATTAGTGGTTAGAATGATTATTCAAAACTGTTATCAAACAAAAAACTGAATACAAATAAATTAGTCTTCAAAATATTTAGCAAATAAAAACCCCAATTCAAATAATATTAGGGTTTACACCAACAAATTAATATTGTAAATTCAATAATAAACATACCTGATTATGTCACATTTACAATGGATCTCATTTTATTATTTGTCAAAATAACACTGATGATGTAGAAAGGTTTATGAAAATAGTATTAAAAGAGTATCTAAAAGAAGGGTAGCAAAAAGACGGGAAGAAGGCTAGAAAAATGACGCGTGTATATATGACGTCAGAATAGGGTATTGTGGAATTCAAAAAACTTTTCTTTTATTATATACTAGCTTATAGACCCGTGGATTCACGGGGTTTTAGATAAAATAATGCATTAAGAAATGAAGTATATGAATAAAGTAATAAAAATCAATGAAGGTAAAGATTTTTTGTTGTTCTTTGAATGGAATGATATGTAATAAGTCAATGATAGAATAAAGAAATATGGATGCAACTATTAATCTCATAAACGCGGCTTACAATCTTCTTGTTCCTGAAAAGCAAACGTATGTACTGAGAGAATTAAGTGAAAAGCCAATGAACATTTGTTGAGAACCTAAAAAATGACATAAAACATGTCACATGTATATTAAAACTAATGATAAATCAACATCTTTAGTTCCTTAATACATGATACATTATCAAAACATGCATGAAAGTGCATGGCATGAATGGAGGAAAGAAAAAGGAATATGTCACTCAATAGTAATCAAGTTTTATGAGTGTTTCAACTAATTAACCTCAAACTTTATATCAATCAGAAAAAACATTTTCTAAAATTAGTATGCTTAAATTATCCATATATGTATTAACATGTTGTACATTAATACTAAACACCCACCCCCTCAATTTTACTATTACCAACCAACTTTATGTAAAACTCGTTAATGCAAGATTTAACATAAACAATAACTAAGTTTGAGAAGTGTTCCGTTCAGGTCACTCTAAAATAAAAATTACACAAGAATGGAACAATTTTGAAACTTTGATGGTTTTTATAGTTGATATAAAGTTTGAGGTACCAAATTGGAACATATCTCGAACTTGGTTACTATTTGATGATTTTCACCCACTAAAAAATAGCTCTTATAAAAAAAAGACACACATATAAAGAAGACATGCATTTGTAAAGAGAAACTTATTGAACAATGTATCTTTTGTGTCACTTGAATATGAATACTACCTTTAAGGATTGGACATATAATACAATGACATAATTACCTTTATACTCAATTTAGGTACAAGATATCATGAATCTGGACTATGGTCTGCACTCCAAAGTACAAATCGAAAGGAAAAATGACCACACTCCACTATCCACCAAGCTTACAAACTTCTATATACATTAGATATCAATGAAATGATTGATTAAAAATGTGATAATCCGCAAAATTTAACTAATAATTCACCACAACCAAGTTATCTCTGATGAAATACTCCACAATTTAAAATAGTATTTTAAACACCATAGCCAAAGTATCCCTGATGAAACACCTGATGAAACAATAATTGCACCTTCATCCTTCTCGTAAAGGATACAATGACAACTCCTTAGCATAATAGGCGGTCTTCCTATGACAATTACTCTGCAATTATCATACAATAGACTTTAATCAATGTATACATTTTTACATACCTTAAATATCAAATTAATTAAAAAGACTAACCTTTTTATATTCCATGGGCTCCTTACCCTTGCTAGCATTGCCGTTGCAATACTCTTAATATTCACAAGTATGGGAACAACATAACTACATTGTTTAACTTATCACTTTTAGCAACAAATTAAAAATCACGGTTATTCATTAGCAAAATACTAAAAGATGTATTTGACTTACGTGTTGTCACTTAGCCGACATGTTTGAGGATTAAGCAACTCAAATACACCATCAACTACATCATAATGATAAGCCAATTTGGGCGTTTTCATATATGCAATAAACGAACGGGCATTTTAGAAAATAGTTCCAAAAAGACATGACACACTATAATGAGAATAAACTCCTTACCTGAGATAAACATTTGTAGGATTAATTCCATAAGTTATTGTACTATAATTAGCAGCAACAATCTTATTTATTCTCGTTGTAACAAAATAGTTGAATGAATCGAGATATTCTTTCACCAAACCTCGCACCTGTTAAGCCAACATAAACAAATTTTAATCCTTCAGACGGAAGAAAACCATACTTTAATACTGGAAAAGGTTTAGAGATAAAAGAAAACTGCATAATGAGAATTTTGTCATATACATGGGAAATGTTTGTTTGTTGAAGTAGTTGTAATATTCAGGAAATGATTAATAACGTACCATATCTTTTGTGCATAGTTTTTGAAGTGGTTATTATACAAAGAAGTCACTAAAGTTTACGCAAAATTCGTCCTAAGTCACTAAAGTTTCAAAGTTGTCATCCAGGTTACTAAACTATAAAAAGCAAACACGTCTATAATTTCAGTGATTTTTACGTATATTTTTTTGATATGTTAAGTAACTTAAATGTCATTTCTGTACAAGTTCAGTAACCTGGATGACAACTTTCATAAGTTTAGTAACCTTGATAACAACTTTCATAAGTTTAGTAACTTGAATGACAACTTTGAAACTTTAGTGACTTAGGGCAAATTTCGCGCAAACTTTAGTGACTTCTATGTATAATAACCCGTTTTTGAAGTAGTTGTAGTAGAGCACGTAAATGCCTGTACTTTTTAACAATTTCTTCACTTTGTATGCATTTTACAGCTTCCATGCTATGTATCAATATCTATAACAATTAAAATCTATCATATCACATAAAAGGATAAAGAATCCAAAAAAGGATTAACTGAATGCACAAACTATGGAATCTGAACTACACCAACAAATAGGTGTGATTTTTTTTACATCAACAATTATTAGATAATGATACCAACAACACAACCTTCTTCAACCTCTCAATCATAATCATTCATAGACACATAAAGATTACACTGATATAACGAATTTGTTTTTCTAGAGTTCTGATAACAAACAATTAAATTGAACATAATCAAAGGAAAATATATTATTATTTAATCGAAACAAAATAACTGTAACATGGAACTAAATAAATCAAAACCCTAAATCTATTATAACTGATGATTCCATGTTACAATTATATTAGATTTAGGGCTTCGATTATAACAGATAGTGATTTCATTACTTACCATTCTTCTATGATGACAACATAAAAATCAATGGTAGAGTGATGTAATGAAATCATTGGCATATACGTAGTATTTTTTAACGATGTTGTGCTTTGATCTAAAATAATGGTTGGTGTTGTGAATGGTTAATTCAAAAGTGAATGTTGAAACTGAAGAGAAAATGAAAAAGTTAATTCAAAAGGAAACTACCACTTTGATTGAAGAATCGGTTTTGAAGAGGTGTACGAAAGAAGTTTTTAGTTTGTGTTTTATTTACTGTGGCAAAGATGTGTTGTACGCAATAAATCATCGACCAATAAAAGAAGAGACACATTAGCACATTGATTGCATTGGCTGCTTTAGGGAGTTGTAACATGTAGCTGTTTATTATATAGTATAGATAAAGATTTACACATAAAGCTAACAACGGAAGCTTCAATGGCACACCCATGAGAAATTCGCGCTTCCATTTCCCAATTTCTTTCAGACCATCCTATGTTGTTGTTGTTGTTCATCTTCTTCTTTCTTGTTCTTCCTTTTGTCGTCCATAGACTAAAATATCAGGAACATCACATATCGAAGTGTCCATTTTCATGTAATCAAAGAAAACATATCACATTTTACGATAAAGGTGGTTGTGTTTTGGTCATTTTAGTTAATGCTCGAAATTTGGATCAATGCAGAAGCAACAACAAAAGGAGCCAGTCATGTAATTATATATCCAAACTAGAAGACTCTCCCATGTTTCGACAAAGTTAAAACATGATATTTCTGTTTTTTGTTGTTTGTTATGTCATGATGATATGCTATGGTTGTTGAGATGTTTTGGTAAGATTAAAATTAATACACATTGGTCTAAATCGGGTTGAATTTGGTGGAGGCAAATTTAAAACAGGAAAGAAATTACTTGTTGAACGAAATGTATACCAAACAAGAACAAGTAGCACAAAAAACATACCGAAACAACTGTGCGAAGTTGACTTGGTTAACTGTGAGGGTTATGTTTATCTTCCATAACCCAAATAACAAGCCAAACAAGAAACGAGAATGATGTTCTTTTTGTGCGAAGTTGACTTAAAAACTGTGGCAAAATCTTGCCATGAGCACAAATGTTTCAGGACTATTAGGGATAACGCAATGAAGATTAGGAAAGATCTACTTCAGTGTTTTCTTTACATAAATTACAAAGTTTTGATGATATTACTGCAAGTATGTCATGCATGAAGAAATTTACAGTTTGACTTTATTAATGTCAAAGTATATAGCTTATTACATTGAGATTTATACTAGTCGATACACGTTTTCGGAATGATCATGTAGCTAGACTAAAGGTTCTTTACATATACTATAATGGGTTTCTGTTGGTTTGTAGAAAATGGTACAAATTGATGATTATTTTCCAATATAAACAATGACATAACTCACTTAACATATAGCAATTCAACATACAACAATTATTTGTGAAGAACCTAACGAGGTTGCAATCAAGTTACCAGCTTCTCAACAATGATTTGTAAAGAACCTAACGAAGTTGCAATCAAGTTAAGTTTCTTTTATTTGGCCAATTTGATTAAAATCAAAGGGCTAGAAACCAGCATACTTTTTTAGTTATTTTAGACTTATCGGGCATTTTACTTAAGTTTTTGTTTTAGCATTGTTGGTTAGTTGAAATTTAGAAAAAGCCACAAATCCTTGCTTCAAACTTGAAATTTGGGAGATAACTACCGAGCTTGCAAACAAGAGACTTATAGGCTTTTGAAAATATCAACTCACCTATTTGGTTGTTTGTTCTCTTGACTCTTTATTTATAACCACCTCTCTCTAGCCACTTTACTTCACCTAGAGATGTGGGATTACCAAAAAGCAATTTGAGTGTCATGTTTGTGTCAAAATGTGTATGCAGTTATCGACTTATATGGTCAGGGATTGCGTATCTTTTGGGTTGTGCTTATAGTCGAGTTTATTTAATCAAAATCAAACATTGCGATAGTTGATGGACTTATATTTAAGACGTTAAGACACAAATAGTTGATTGTATCTTTAAAATACAAATCACCTCGTTAAAAAAAAAGAATAAAAAAAAAAAAAAACCTCAACCTCAACCTACTTGATGTAGCATTGAGTATCTTGTTTTTTTCTATTTAGTAAGCATAGTCTTAACCACTATTTACCTTAATATCAATTTTCGAAACTACATGTATGCCCGAGCAAAGCGACGGTGCATAGCGTCAAATAATTATACTTGCGAAATCATGATTATGGTTCGACTTTTGATGCAATGCGTGTTTTTTTTAAATTAATATACCGTGTGTTTTTTAAAAATTGTCAAGTTTAGAATTAATCAAATTTAATGTGTGTTAAGGGATACTTAGTAATTTAAGCAAAACTACATTAATTTAAGTTTTCAATATTCAAGAATTCAAGAATGGGCATCCACTCTTTATAAATAGTACAGATAATTAGATATAGATAATTTGATCAAACAAATAGCAGCTTGAGGGTAACATGGTCTTCCACTCGCTTTCACCTACTTTCAAGACTCTCTCATGTTTCGACAACAGGTAAAACATGATGTTTCTGTTTTTTGTTCTTTGTTATATCATGATCAAATGCTATGCTCGTCGAGACGTTTTGGTAAGTTTAAAATTAATACACATTGGTCTAAGTTGGTTCGAATTTGTTGAGACGAAGTTAAAACATGAAAGAAACTCCTTGTTGAACGAAATGTATACCAAACAAGAACAAATAGCACGGAAACATGCCGAAACAAATACCTTTCCGTTATAACCCTTATCATCATACCAAGTACGTGTCTCATTAAGTCGTTAACCGATGATTGTGTCTTTACATTCTATGACTTTCCATTATACCCCTGAGGCCATGATCATCATCAAGACCCAAATTCTTGACTGCTTGTTGAATAATAACGGGACTCTCTATAGCCTTTAAAAAATATAAAGATGCAATCCAGGTAGTGACTTGGTTAACTATGAGGGCCGTGTTTATCTTCCATACGAGAATGATGTTCTTTTTGTGCGAAGTTGACTTAATAATTGTGGCAGAATCTTGCCATGAGTTCAAATGTTTCGAGACTATTAGGGATAACGCAAAGAAGATTAGGAAAGATCTTCTTCAGTTGCCTACCTTACAAAGTCTTGATGATATTGCTACAAGTAGGTCTTGCATGACGAAATTAACAGTTTGACTTATTAATGTCAAAGTATATAGCTTATTGCTGTGAGATTCAAACTAGTTGATACACGTTTCCGGACTGATCATGTAGCTACACTAAAGGTTTTAAAATTACTATAATGGATTGTTGTTGGGTTTGTGTAAGAAGTTACAAAATCGCGATTCTTATACAATATAAACTATGACATAATTGACTCCAAATGTCAAAATGAATGGAACATGCAAAGTTCAGTCATATTCAATGGTGGAGTGTTTTACTATGTTCAAGTTGAATGGACCCAAACATTAAACACATAACTTTTAACATGATGCGGGAACACTCCGGAGGGTAGCTACAATATCTTCGTTAGCCTATTTATGTCAAAAACTTTTTTATATAACTGGTATTAAATGCACATGTAAGACTAGGTGTAGTCCTTACCAAAATCTATCTCAATGGCATATTATTTTCTTTCACTCTCATTAACTCAATGATATCAACCAACCTATTCGTATTATTCGTTTCCTTACTGACTCTTTATTTATAACCACCTCCCTTTAGCCCACCTTACTTCACCCAATGATGTGGGATTGGCAAAAACCAATTTATTTTGGGTTGGGCTTTGAGTTGAGTTTGTTTAATCAAGGTCAAACATTGCGATAGTTTATGAACTTATGTTTATACATAGTCTAAAGTCTTTGTTTTTTTAATTTGGTTTTGAGGTTTCCTTTGAGTTTTGCATACTTTTAAGTCTAAGAGGCAATTGGTTTATCAGACCTTTGGTTTTATTATCAAGTGGATATTGGAGCACAACAACACAAAGATAGAAAAACACCAAAAGAAATGACACCTTTTAGTTTGGTCTTATAAGATAGAACAACACAAAAAAAATGTTCTATAGGAAATAAAGAGTTGCACCTGCTGAAATCCTTGTACTCGCTTAACAAATAGCAGTGATTTGTGAGAATGTTGCAATCAAGTTACCCAATATAGCTTCTTTCGACTACCCAGTTGGCTTTGTAGCAAGTCGGTTAACTTTCTTCGATATTACCAACTAGATTAAAATCAAAACAAAGGCAGAATAAACCCAAACAAAAGAGCTAGAAACTAGCATATTTTTTACTAGTTATTTTAGACTTCATTGGCCATTTTTCGTAACTTTTTGTTTTAGCATTGTTGGTTAGTTGAAATTTATAAAAAGGCACAAATCATTGCTTCGAGACTTGGGAGATAACTACCAATGTCGGAAACAAAGAGATGAGGCTTATGAAAATATCAACTTACCTATGATGATGTTTTTTCTCTTGACTCTTTATTTATACCCACCTTGCTCTAGGCACTCGTCTATACAGAGTGATGTGGGATTGCCAAAAAGCAATTTATTTTAAGCACTTTACTCAAATTTTTATCAAGCTATTTGAGTGTCATGTTTGTGCCAATATGTGTATGCAGTTATCGACTTATGGTCAGGTGATTGTGTATCTTTTGGGTTGTGCTTAGAGTCAAGTTTATTTAATCGAAATCAAACATTGCGATAGTTGATGGACTTATATTTAAGACGTTAAGACACACAAATAGTTGATTGTATCTTTAAAATACAAATCACCTCGTAAAAAAAAAAAAAAAAAAACCACTTCAATCTCAACCAACTTGTCGTACCCATTGAGTATCTTGTTTTTTTCTATTTAGTATCAATTTTCCAAATTAGATGTATACCCGCGCAAAACGACGGTGTATAGCGACAAATAATTGTACTTACGAAATCGTGATTATGGTTCGACATTTGATGCAAAGCATGTGCTTTTTTAAATTAATATAATGTGTGTTTTTGAAAAGTTGTCAAGTTTAGAATTAATCGAAATTAATGTGTATTAAAGCATACTTAAGAGTAATCTAAGCAAAACTACATTAATTTAAGTTTTCAATATTCAAGATTTCAAGAATTTAAGAATGAGCATCCCCTCTTTATAAATAGTATAGTGTATAGATATAGATAATCTAATGAAACAAATAGTAGCTTGAGGTAACATGATCTTCCACTTGCTTCCGCGGTTTTTTCAAGACTTTCTTTTCTAGCATTCTATCAGGGAAATGATTTGCACATATTATTTTTTGATTGATACACTCCAATTTGTGCATCAAACAGTTGTATTATTTATAAGTTCTGCTTTAGCTAGTTGTACATTAGAGAGTGTGTAAATCAAAACCAAATGTGTACAAATCATCTCTCATTCTATCAAGTTAGAGCGTGTTTGTTTACCGGCTTTTGTCACTGTACACATAGATTGCATCCAAAAACTTTGTTTGGTACAAGGTGGGCCCAAGTTTTGGGTTCAATCCCAAATAATCAACCATATTCTAACTCCTGAACAAAAAGGGTGGATTGCAACAAATCCTTTATTACGTCTTTTTCTTTATCCATAAATGTGGCCTCCTAATTTATATACACCATTTATTATAAATTAAAACATATTTTATAATAAATTTTTTAATTAATCTTATTCTTTTCTTTAAAAAATAAATAAATTAACAAAATTAAAAAAATAATTAAATAAATAAATAAAAACCCTTACACAAAATTCAAATCTAAATCCAAAACATTTAACAAACCAAACGGACCCTTAGCTTGATGTGTTAGTTTTTAAAGATATGGTGTGCTTTACTTTTATAATTATATCTTATCTACTAACACAATAACTACTTCCAAGTTCCAAATGAAGTAATCCCTCTAATGTATACATAAAACAATATTTATCTATGCGTGTTTGATGTATTTTAACTCTCAAATATGTTGTATCTTAAAATAGAGCTAAAAAAGTTGGACCAAACATCAAAATTTATATCAAGGTGAATCATAATGGAAATATAATTAAGGTGACTAAGCGCTATTTTAAGTATTTAGATAAGTCAAGTTATCGTAAAATTGAAAGGTGTGTGAGTTTGGACTTTGGAGGTTGATTTGATATGAACAAAGTTGAATACTAAACTTTGATAATATTCGAATATATACCCAACGCAACGCATGGGCAATATAAATCTAGTGTTTATCCATTCTCATAAAATATTGACATTTGCAAAACTTCAATAGTTTTGTCGTTGAAAAGTATTTATATATAACAATTGTATACCAAGCTGGAATCTCCCAATACTTTTGACTTTAAAGAAGACGAGATGCTACGCAGGTTCACCTGTGCCGACTCCGGCTATCCATAAGAGAGTAAAAAGAAAAAGAAAAAAGTATTCTTCAGTGTGGGCTTGAACCTGTTTGGTCTCAAGTTATACAAATCTAATGGTTTGGAACACGCATGAGAGCACAAGGTGAATATCAAAGTTATATAAAAGAAAACGGTTCACATTAACATCGAAAACAAAATTGAGCATTCCTTTTACTTGTAGTTGATAATAATGAAAATTGAGAACCGCCCAAACTTCTCTTTCTTGTTTTGACTTATTAAGAACAAAAATTCTAAAGTTGCGTGACAAAGCGTTGTGTCGACACTAAAAACATAGTTATAACAAATTCGTTAGCCTACGTCTGTCAAAAAGTATTTAGTATTTTCTTTGTTATATAACCGGTATTAAATACACATGGATGACTATGTGTAGTCCTTAATCACCAAAAGCTACGTCAACGCCATATTATTTTTTTCTTCGCTCATTAACTCAGTGATGTATTTTTCCAAACTCGAAGATTCTCCCATGTTTCGACAACAGGTAAAAGTTAATACACATTGGTCTAAGTCGGGTCGAATTTGGTTAGGCAAAGTTAAAAGAGGAAAGAAATTCCTTGTTGAACGAAATGTATACCAAACGAGAACAAATAGCACGGAAAACATGCCTAAACAAATACCTTTCCATTATAAGCCATCATACCAAGTACGTGTCTCGTTAGTCGTTAACCAACGATTGTGTCTTTACATTCTTTGACTTTCGATTATACCCCCGAGGCCCTGATCATCATCAAGACCCAAATTCTTGACTGGTTTCAAGAGTAGAAGCGGATTATTAAGAAATTTGGTGATGATTGAATGCACACAAGCATCAATCAAACCAAGTGGATACTACTGCTTGAATAATAACGGGACTCTCCATAGCCTTTAAGGATCTTTGGATGCAGTCCAGGTAGTGATGATCTACTGTTAAAAGAAAGATAGAGCTTGATTTAGGAAATCGCGAGGGCCAAGTTTATTTGTCATACCCAAATAGTAAGGCTAAAAAGTTATGAGAATGATGTTTTCTGGTGCGAAGTTGACTTATAAAACTATGGCAAAATCTTGCCATGAGCTCAATCAGGGAAATTAGGGATAACGCAAAGAAGATTAGGAAAGATTTTCTTAGAATTATTTTTTTTTTATATTTTTTTTATTTTTTTTTAAACATACAAGGTTTTAACGATCTTGCAGCAAGAAGATATGTACAGTTTGACTTTCTTCATGTCAAAGTGTTGTACTAACTGAACTAGCACCAGCAATCAGTAATAGAGCACCAAAACAATACCAAAACAATCCAAAATTACCTGTAAATGATTTATAAGAACAACAAACAAAACCCCAAAAAGACAGCAAACAGTAACTGCACGAGAAGAACTTCTCTGTCCTTTTAAGGTTTCTACGGATCCCGTTTGATCGCTTCAAGCCTACGTACCGTACACCCCATGATTAATGCAGTCTCGTGCGGTTTATTGTAAGCGAAAACAATAACCCGCAATGCACAATCGGTTTGTAGAGTAAGAAAATATTCAAGATTATGTGGAGTAACAAAGATTAAAGAGATAGTAATATATTTTGGTGTATCTATAATAGAGTCTTGCTTCCCTATTTATAGAAGGAGAATACAGGTCTAAACCCACGTTTAATCTAACTGTTTTCCCATGATTCTCTTCCAAAAATTACTCTCACATCCCTTCTTATTCGTGATATCAGTAGACTAGTTAAACAAGCTTACCCCCACCACAATCTTTATTCTCACATAATTCAAATTAATTCAAGAGTAAATTACAGATTCGTTCTTGTGGTTTGCGTTGACGGCAGGAGTTCGTCCTTTGACCAAAAAAGTTCCACCGTTCATCCTTAAGTGACAAACGTTATGCACCATTAGTCCCTCCTTCTAACGGAGCCCACTAACGGTCGTTAAGTCTTGTTAACATGAGGGTATAATCGTCATTTCAACACCATAAGGACGAACGGTGCAAGGACGAACGGTGCGTTTACACGTTTGGTTTTTACGTTTTCGTCCGCTTTTCTTACTTTTAACTCCGTTTTTTCGTTTCGCCCGTTTTAACTTTAACTCTCGTTTTTTACGTTTTACGTCGTTTTTACGCGTTTATTTACGTTTCGTGCTTTTCTTACGTTTTCGTCCATTTTTTATGTTTTCATCCGTTTTTCGCTTTACTCCGGTTTTTACGTTTAGTCCGTTTTTGGATTTTTCTTATGTTTTCATCGTTTTATCGTTTTTGTCCGTTTTATACATTTTCTTAGTTTTCTTCGTTTTACTCATTTTTTTCACGTTTTGTCTTTTTACGTTTTCATCAATTTTCTTACGTTTTCGTCTATTTTCTTACGTTTTTGTCTGTTTTTCTTACGATTTACTCTGTTTTTTTACGTTTTCGTCCATTTTCTTACGTTTTTGTCTGTTTTTCTTACGATTTACTCTGTTTTTACGTTTTGTGGGTTTTTCATTTTACGTTCATTTCTTACGTTTTTACGTCTAGTTTTTTTTTTTTACGTTTTGCGTCAATTTCCTGCGTTTTAGATGCGTTTTCTTCGTTTTACTCTGTTTTTACGTTTTCGCCGGTTTTTTACGTTTTTATCCGTTTTCGTTCGTTTTTAAGTCCGATCTTTTTATGTTTCTTTTTTCTTGAAACATCATTTTTCACGTTTTCGTTTTGTTTTTGCGTTTTAAAGCGTCTGTTGGGAACATAAAAGCTGATAGCGTACTTTGAGTAAAGCGTAAGTACGAGCAGCGTAAAAACGAAGCTGTAAAAGCGGACGAAAATGAAACAAAAGCGTAAAAATAGATGAAAACGTGAAAAATGAGCGAAATATAGCGGCAGCGTAAAAGCACGTGGCAAAATGAACAGCGTAAGAAAATGGATGAAAATGTAAAAAAGCAACGTAAACAGTAAAGCGTGGAAAAGCGAGGAAAACGTGTTAAAACGGACAAAAACGTGTTAAACGGACAAAAACATAAAATGGATGAAAACGGATAAAACGGATGACGTAAGAAACGGGCGAAATGTGCTGAGTAAAGCGCAAAAAACGGATTAAACATAAAAATGGACGTGAAACGAGCGGCGTAAATAAACGTAAGAAAACGGGGCGAAACGTAAAAAGCGGAGTTAAAAATATAATAAAGCGTAAGAAAACGGGACCAAACGTATAAAACGGACGGCGTAAAGCGGTAGCGTAAAAAAGCGGACAAAAAGTGTAAACTACGTTCGTCCTTGCGCAGATTCGTCCTTATGTGTTGAAATGACGATTATACCCTCAGGTTAACAAGACTTAACGACCGTTAGTCGGCTCCGTTAGAGGGAGAGACTAATGGCGCATAACGTTTGCCACTTAAGGATGGACAGTGCAACTTTTTTGGTCAAAGGAAGAACTCCTGCGGTCAACGCAAACCACAAGGACGAAAGGTGTAATTTACTTATAATTCAAAGTTCTTTAATCAAACTTATAATGCAAACTTATTAATTAATTTGTTTATCAACTTATAAACATACATATTTTCTTTATAATGTTCAACCTATTATTAGGAAATTAATGTCACTACATATTAATTTCAACCACAAAGTAAATAGTTCAGTACGCTGAGATTTATGTCAGTTGATACACGTTTCTGGAAAGAATATGTAGCTATACTAAAGGTTATTACAAATACTCTAATGGGTTTCTGTTGGTTTGTATAAAAAGTTACAAAATCGCGATTATTCAATATAAACTATGACATAATTGGCTTCAAAAGTCTAATAGACCTTTGGTTTTGTATCAAGTGGATATCCACGCGCAACAGAAGGATAGAATAACTCTAGAAGAAAGCAGCTTGAGAGAGATTTTAGTTTGATTTATGGGACATAAACAGTCATACTAGCTGAAATCTCCAAACCTAGTGAACGGGTAGCAATGATTAGCGAAGAAGCTAACGAGGCTGCAAATCTGCAATCAGGTTACCTAATATAGCTTCTTTAGACCGGCCAATTAGCTTTGTAACAAGTCGATAACTTTCTTTTATATGGCCAGTTTGATCAAAATCAAAACAAAACCAAACTAACCCAAACCAACAATGCTGAAAAGTTTCTCATAGAGAAATTGGATTCTTACGAGTCTTCTGTTGGTGATTCAAGCACAAAAGCAGCTCCTCATATTGCGGCATACCAGTACCAGCATATTGGATACTAATTTATCTAATCCATGAAGGTCAAACATGAAAGTCAAGTATTTAGAGTCGTTTATGTATATGTATAAAGTATAGGGTCCTAGAATGACAAGAACAAAGTAAATAACCGTTTATTCGGTTATAATAGTTTAGAAACGTTGTGTCTGTTTGTTGTGTCGGTTGATGGGTTATAAATACCCATAAAACCCAAATCTGTAACTAACGATTGTTATATATCAAATAAACTTAGTATACCTTTTATATTCGATTGTTCATAGAAGATTAGACTAACAGTTGGCATCAGAGCCAAAGGTTCGAACCAGAGACAGAGAAGAAGACCAACGATTCAGGAATCGTTTTAGAGAAGAAAGACCAATGATTCAGGGAATCGTTTTAGAGAAGAGTTTTTGATTCAGAGTAATCAATAAAGATAGAAACACGATTCAATTAAAAGAAAGATTGAATCAGAGAACAGAAAAGGAGAAGAGGAAGAAACGTACCCAGTTGTGCAAAAACCACCGCTGTGTGCTTTGAAAAGAGAACAAACAAGAGTAACCGAATAACCATCATTACCGGAGAAGAAGATTGAAACACCAATTAACACACACCGTTTGATTTAAAGAGAACTGAAAAGAAAAAAGGCGACCAAGGTTTGCCCTAATTGTGCGTAGAAGGAAGAAGAACGTTAAATTGGGGAAAAAAGCGGTCTTTATTTGGGAACGAGAAAAGCGTACCACTTTCAAAAACCCACAAGAATTAAAAAGGCCCAAGAGAAATTACAGGTTTTACACTTCTTAATACTTGTTTTTCTCTATTTAGTAGAATAGATTTCTTCCATTACAATTCGCGTAGAAACCGATTAGAATTGTTTGAGAATTATTGTGATTAGGCGAGAAAAATTTAAGTTCGACTGCTATTAAGATTATATTGTTTTTAGAAGTTGCATATTATTATTGTGGTTAGAAAGAAGGATTTAAGATTCGACTATTATTAGAATTATATTGGTCTTAGAAGAAAACCAAAACGAAAGATATGAGGGAGATAAAACGAAAACAGAGTTATTTTCACCACATCGTTACCATCATATCAATGCCCAGTTTTAAGCAACACAAATTATACATTATGGGCATTAAGAATGAAGAAGATATTAACGGCAAATGGAATATGGGATTTAGTAGAAGGAGTAAGTACATCAAAAGAGATTGATGTAAAAAGGATAGTTCGGCACGATACCTATTTCAAGGGTTACCAGAGGATTTGAAAATGCAAGTTGCGGGATGTGAAACAGCAAAAGAAATTTGGGACTCTTTAAAGTCCATATTTATTGGAACAGAAGATGTACAACAAGCACACTCGCAACAACTTAAATCAGAATTTGAGAGACTTGTGATGAAAGAAGATGAATCAATAGATTCATTTGCTGGGAGGTTGATGAGTATTATTACAAAGGTTACATGTGGATTGGCGTTTGATGAACAAACAAAAGTACGAAAATTACTGAATGCAATGCGGATAAGTTTGTATAAGTGGCAACCATTGAAATGGTTGTTGATTTTATGAAAGCAAAATTAGAGGAGATTATTGGGAAACTTAAGACTTATGAAGAAAGGCTTAAGTTTAGAAAAAGAAGTGAGGAAGATAATAGTGAGAAATTGTTGTTCACACGTCAAGGGAATAATAGAAATTATGAACGCAACTATGGAAATGATAGACGAGGAGGTGGTAATCAGACACGAGGAAGAGGCCAAGGAAGATTCACAAGAGATAGTAAGAATGGAGATAGTTATGATAGAAATAAGAGAAACCATGGAGATCAAAACTACCATAGGAGAGACTTTAGAAAAATAGAGTGTTATAATTGTCATGAGTTTGGACACTTTGCTGCAAATTGTCCAAAACCAAACCGTAGAGAAGAAAAAGCAAACCTTGTGTTCGAAGATTACGAACCAACACTATTGATGGTTACTAGTAACGATGGAAAAGAGATAACATCCTTAAAGGATGAAATTCAAAAGGAAAAGTTAGAAGATATGCGGTCAGAGATAAAAATTGATTTGAAGAGTAAATTAGAGTTTTGGAAGTTTGAAATGCTTCAAGAGTTAGAGATTGAAAAACAAGAGTTTGAGAAGAAAATAAGAAATAGAGAAATGGCATTTGAGAAACAAATGCAGATAGAGTTAGAGAACCTCAAGAAGTTGAGAGATTGCATAAGCAAAGAGATGAAAGAGTTAAAGACAGATAAGAATTGTTTGAGAAAGAGAACCATGAAGTTGTTTCAAATGAGAAACATCTAGAAAAAGAAAGAGTTGACAAAGGCGAATGCAAGAAACATCAGAGAGCGCTTCAAAGTTCAAAAGGAAAGCCGATTGAAAAGCATTAAATCATGCAACATGAAAGTTGAACGAAGATCGTGATCACGAGCAGTTATTGGAGACGCAAGATTATGAAATGATACAAATGAAGGAAGATAGTGACAAAGGAGACAAAGATGATCGAGATGAGATTGAAGACAAGGAAGAAAGAAGTCAGACCAAAAAGAAAGTTCAAGACATATTTAGCGTTGAAGATCAAGACAAAGGAAGTGGAAACAAGCCAAAGTTCAAAGATAAAGATGATGGAGCTTGAAGATATCGAAGACATGGATTAATAAATTAGGAGGTATTGGATACTAATTTACCTAATCCATGAAGGTCAAACATGAAAGTCAAGTATTTAGAGTCGTTTATGTATATGTATAAAGTATAGGGTCCTAGAATGACAAGAACAAAGTAAATAACCGATTATTCGGTTATAATAGTTTAAAGCGTTGTGTACTTTGTTGTGTAAGCTTGATGGGTTATAAATACCTATAAAACCCAAATCTGTAACTAACGATTGATATATATCAAATAAACTTAGTATACCTTTTATATTCGATTGTTCATAGAAGATTAGACTAACACAACAAACCTTCCAAACAATCCCCCGCAATCCCATAGTTCTAGACCTTGCTTACAACTCAATCGATTTCCCATCAATCGAGAACAGGATGAAGAAACACAAATAGTAGGCTTTGGGGATAAATTATACTATACCCAATTTCAGGTTTACTTTGTGGCTCAAGCTTTTTAGATTTTGAACAGTTTTGTAGCCTTAATATCTCAGCTCTATGTCGTATACTATACTGTGTGAGTTTATTACATGTAACATATAGAAATAGACTCCAATTTTTATTTGTGTCAATATGTGTAATGTGTATGCAGTGAATCACCTCGTAAGAAAACCAACCTCAACCTACATGATGTACCATTAAGTATGTGCGCTCTTTTCTATTTCTTAAGCGTAGTCTAAAGAACTATGTTTGTCAATTTTCATGAAATATTGACATTTGCAAAACTTTGATAGTTTTGTCATCAAAAAGTGTTAAATATTAAACAAATATTATAGCATGCTAGAACTTCTCGACTTTCGACTTAGGAAAAATAATCACATTAATACTAATGATAAACTTAAACTTTTCTTCCACTTGCAGTTCATAATACTGAGAACACTTAGGAAGGTAGCTACAACATATTCGTTAGGTATTACATACACATGTAAGACTAGCTGTAGTCATTACTCACCAAAATTTATCAATGATTTGTGAAGAACCTAACGAGGTGGCAATCAAGTTACATAATACAGCTTCTTTAGACTGGCCAATTAGCTTTGTGGCATGTCTATTAACTTTCTTTTACATAATTAGACTGGCCAATTTGATTAAAATCAAAACAAAAGCAGAACTTAAACGAAAGAGATAAAAACCAGCATACTTTTTCATTTATTTTGGGATGCGCTTGCGCTTGGTTGAAATTAGGTAATGGAAAAGGTAATAGGTTTTGTTTTAGCATTGTTGGTTTGTTGAAATCTAGAAAATTCCACAAATCTGATTGCTCCCAAGCTTATAATTTTGGATAACTAAGCATAGAAGCAAACGATATAAGGCTTTTGAAAATATCAACCCACCTACACAAGATTATTCCCTTCACTCACTATTTATCATTACTTCCCTCTAGCTAATTTAGTTCACCTAGCGATGTGGGATTTTTAAAAAGCAATGTATTTTAAACAATTTACTGTTCCTGTTATAAAAAAATATTTGGTTTCAAATATTTGATATTTACACGTAAAAGCTAACAACGGAAACTTCAATGGAATCCATGAAAAATTCGTGCTTCCCTTTTCCCATTTCTTTCAGACCATCAAATGTTGTTGTTGTTCATCTTCTCCTTTCTTGTTCTTCCTTCTGTCGTTCATACACTCAAACATCAAAAACATCACACATCGAATAATACTCGGTGTATGGATTTGTGTCTATCAAGAAAACATACACATTTTATGTGAAAGGTGGTTGTGTTGTGGATTCTTTAAATTAATGATGGAGCTTTGAATCAATGCAGAAGCAACAACTCGTGTATTCCTCCAAACTCAAAGACTCTACCATGTTACGAGAACAAGTATATGTTGAATGTAGTATATACCAAACAAGAACAAATAGCATGGTTTCCATTAACTAAAGGTCATGTCTTTAAATTCTATGACTTCCCATCCTACCCCTAATCATCATCAAGAACCATATTCTTGATAGTATTGAGAAATCATAGAGTATTTTGGACACATTGAAGTGATTTATGAATTATGAAATTGTTACAAAGAGAGGAATACATGAAGAGTTTAAATACTACATCTTGGCGGGAAACTACAAAATGTCTACAAACTAACTTAACAGACTTGTAACTCTACGTCATTACATCTGGCGTGACGTGTACATACTTCTACTCAACGTAATCTTCATCTTGTGTAGAGTTCTTGAGTGTGCTGCATTTGCATAGCTTCGGTGTATGTTCTGAGCAGAATTTTTGGCTTGTTGATTAGCAGCTTGAGTGAAGTGTTTAGATGAGTTGTTTATACATGTATCATTAGATTGGTTCATGAAGTAGAAGCGTAATGGTGTACATACTGCAGTCTACTCAAGTAACTCAGCAGCTCAAGCTAAAGTCAATGTGTGCCAAACACTCTGTCAGCAGAAACAGAGCAGACATGCCAAACACTCTTCACAAGATGAAGATACTCTTGTACAAGCTTGAATGTGTGTAATCCAATGTAAAATGTAGCATAAGAGAGTTAGCTAGTTAGTTTTATGATACTGGTGATAGTTGTAATATCTTTACTATTTAAGTAGTTGTAAGTCTTCATTTTGTAACTAATCAATTCATTAATACAATTTCACTTCACAATTCATCAAATGTGTTTTCTCTCAACTTCTTGATATGGTATCAGAGACAGCACCACATTCTGTGGTGAATAACTAACTCCGATCATTTTAACTGAAATTTCCGGTCATATAACAACTTTCCTCCACCACTATCCACCATAACAACTTTTCCCGCCAAATTTTTCTATCCAAAACCACCACAATAACCACCATTCACCACCAAATTCCGCACAATAACCATCACAATTCATCATAATTCATCACAAATTCACCAGAATTCATCATATCTCATCACAATTCATCAAGATTCATCATAATTCATCAAGATTCATCATCACTCATCACAATTCATTCAATCTGTTATTAATTCATCATAATTCAGTTACATTTCTGTTACATCATCTCCATTGATAAACCTTCAAATCTCCTTCAAATTCATCAATCTTTACACTTTTAACAACAATGCCAACATCAGAAACAGATTCAGAAAATGCATCTTCATCACTAAATGATGATGTTACTTCACCACTTCATCCTCTTTACTTTCATCCAAACGATCACCCTGGCTTGTTACTGATTTCAAAGAAACTTCAAGGTTCAGAGAACTATAGTACATGGAAGAGATCTATGCTTATTGCTCTTAGTGCTAAAACAAAAGTTGATCAATGGTGAGTTTGAGGAACCTTCATCCACTTCATCACTAAGAACTCACCGGGAAAGGGGCAAATGATATGCTCATCTCACGGATAAGAATATTGTGTGTGCGATCAAATTGGTAATCATCTCACCTATGTTAATTCTGCTTACAATCTCTGGAATGAACTGTTTGAACACTACTCACAACTTGATGGACACATAATTTATCAAATAGCCAATGAGATTGTTGAACTAAAGCAGTTAAATTGTACCGTGGAAGTGTATAACCATAAACTCAAAGGCTTATGGGATGAGTTGGATGCTATTGAGGCTCCATATGCATGTACTTGTAAGTGTGTTTGTACTAATGGAAAAGAGAATGGAGAAAGAGAACAAAGGAAGAGATTGGTTCAGTTTCTAATGGGTTTAAATGAGTGTTACACCAACATCGAGATCGATTTTCTTGATCAGCCATTGCACTACTGAGCCAAAGCCTACAACATGTTGAGACAGGAAGAGAAGCAAAGGGAAACACCCCAAGCATCCTTCTACCACTCCCATTGCACTCAACACCTACAGAAGCACCTATACTCCATCCCATAGAAACAATCAACCAAACAATCCACCTCCCAACACCTCAAATGCTACATCAACTGAGATGAGGAATAACTTTAGGAAATGAATAATCTGTACCTTGTGCAAGGGACTCTGGGAGGAATGCTACAAACTACTTGGTTATCCTTCTGGTCATCCACTTTACAACAAGTATCAACCTCCTTCTCAAAGAACATTCACTACCAAGCAATCTGTGAGGGTCGTACACATGGTCACCAATGATACCCTACCACCAATGGACGAGTCAACACCTATCAGTCTCTTGATCAATGCTCAACTTCAGCTACAAGTGATTGAAGCTCGAGTTCATGCCGAGAATGGATCAATTGAGTAAACACCGCTTAAGTTCTCCTTATGATGCAAAATGCTCAACATGAACCTTCCGGTGTGACACAACATGTGGCGGTATACTTTCATTTGTCCCTCACATCTCAGTTCCTACAAAGATCACTGGTATTCATTCTTTCAATTCTAGTGCTAAAATGTACTCATTCATTGCTTCAAACATTTCCAAAACCTCATATATATGGATTGTTGATAGTGGAGCCACAGATCACATTTGCATATCCTTAGGCTTAATGCATAACATCACCAAACTTCACACTCCCATCATTGTTTCCTTACCAAATGGACATACCACCCATGTGTACTATGTTGGATCATTCACCTTACACCTTCCTCACACCATTCATGAAGTACTTTACATTCCCACATTTACCTATAACCTTATCTCTATCCCGGTGAGACTCCTACACAAGACACTTTTTTTAGTCACCTTCACTCATGATAGATTTGTCTTTTAGGGCCATGATGGGAGTAGCACTTATGGCACTCTTCATGGTGGACTTTATCTCATAAACTCACTCACTTCTCCAGAGAAATCTCAACCAACAATAATTTCAAGCATCAGAGCTCTCACCTCTGGCACACAAGGTGGGACACACTCTGTTGGGAATATGTGAAGTATGAATCATCTTTGATAATACTCTTACGATGGATTCTTTGAAGTGTAGCTGGATTCTTCAAGACATGATTCTGCCGAAGTCTATGTTAGTCGTAGTTTGTTTCTGCAGGAAATAGTATTGTTATATTCTAGAATTAGTTAGGATATACATGAGCTTTATAAGGAAGTGATTGTGTATATCTTATTTAGTTTCATAGTTATACGTTTCTTAGAAAAGAAGTTAGGGTTCCTTATCTATAAAAGGAACACAATAGAATGTATTATGAACGTGTGCTTAAACAATTGATTAATATAACGATTCATAGAGGATCAAAGAGTTCTTAGTTATACGTGATTTATACTTGTATTTGTATTCCGCTAAAGAATACAAGTTGTAGAGATTTTCTTTTAGTTTGTTTGTGATTACACTGTGATACTAACGATCTCACAGCTCAAGATCTATCAAGGTCAACTTGTTTTCAACAAGTGGTATGAGCCTCGTGAGAGTCTCTACGATGCTAAGACAGGGTTTTCTAAACACCAATACAACCAAAACAAAACTCACCATGCATGCGGATCGGGCATTGATGCTAAAATCACCAACAACCAAACACCACCCATCTGCCAACACTTAAGTCTCTCTAACGGTAATGCTAAGTTTCCTTACCTGAAAAGGGAGGAGTATGATCTTTGGGCGATGAAGATGCAAAACTGGATCTCCAACATTGATTGGAATCTATGGAGATAGTATTGAAATGGGTTTGAAGAAAACTACGTAGATCTTCTTTGGAGCGATGACTTATGTTCCTCCCAAAGCTGGCCAAGAGTTGGCCGGTTGAGAGAAACCAAGGTTAAAACCATTCTTCTTCAAGCTATTCCCGAGGATCACTTGAGTGATTTTCACTTCATGCAAGATGCTAAGGACATATGGTTAGCTATTAAAGCTAAGTTCGGTGGGAATGAGGAGTCTAGGAGAATGAGAAAGTCCATGTTGCGACAACAGTTTCAAGACTTTCAAATCAGAAGGAATTCATAAGGGCTATGACAAGTTTCACAAGATTTTAAGTCGGTTAAATGGTGCAGCAGGATAATGATATTGTAATTCTAAGTTCTTGAGGTCTTTACCTCAACTCGGCTACAAGTGAGCATTGCTTTAAAAGCAAAAGGTGGTTTGGATATGCTTACTTTTGATGAGAACGTTATAACAAACTTAAAGCTCTTGAACATGATGTAAGAAGTCCTTTTAGATCATCATCTCCGCTAGTCACACACATGGTTGGAGCTCTACCCCAGATGAGTAGGTAAGTCCAACTTACTCATCATCATCTTACACTACCACTCCATCAAGTTCTCAATGCGGAGGTATAATGGAAGATGTGTTTGGATCCTTCTTCTTGATTATGATCCCGGCGGGCGGCTATGAGGATTTAGATCAGTGGATCCACTAGAGATGGAAGAGATGAAGCCTGAAGTGGCGGTGGCTATCTTTGTCCATGGATATCAAGAATTTTGAGCATAGTGGCAGGGTTTGGCTTCCAAGGGAGAGATCCAGCGAGGTTTGACAAAAGGAAGGTCAAGTGCTTCACATGTCAACAGAGATGGGTCACTTCTCCGAGAGAGTGCAAAGATAGAAAAGTGGTGATGAGGCGAGATACTCTACTTATCAACGAGAATCGGAAGGAGTCCGGAACTTCAAAGGATGGCAGCTTTGGTCACTCTTGATAGCAATGTAATGGAAGCATCATGGCGGGATAATGAAGGTCGATAATGTTGGTTTGATTGCAAGTACTTGAGAGGATAGGCATGAACAAATTGCCTTGATGGGCATCTCTCAGGTACAAAACTGTTTGTTTGGTTTAGGTGGCGTTATAATGAACTCAAAGAAGCTTATGATATTTTGAAACCTAAATATAATGAATGATTTGTAGAAGTTGAAGCTTATAAACAGGCTTTAAAAACACTAGAAAGACAAAAGGTTTGGTTTCGGAAGAATCAAATAGCTTATGATGAGAAAATAAGTGTGTTAGAAAGGGATCTTGAATGTGCTAAAATGAGTTAAAACATTCGAGAAGTTAAGAGCGTGATGTAGTGTCAGGAAAATCTAGAAGGTGAAACTAGATTAGGAAATTGCTAGGCATAATGAATGGTTGTTAAATGGTAATAAGTTAGCTAGTCACATCTATGCTAGTCAAACTCCAAATACTTCTATAGGATTAGGCTTTAAGAAGTATGTAGGGTTAGAAGCTAGGGATGACACACATAAATCTACACCAGCGAGGCCTAGCTAATTTTGTGAAAAGAAGGTGCCTTACAATGCATGCGTGGACCTATTAGAGGTGAGCACATGCCCATTGACCTTTCCATTTATGTTGACTTTGATGGATCACATCATCTCTATGGCAAAAGTCAAATGACTTGCGGACCCGATACTTCTTCTAATGACTTTGTCTCTTGTGCGGTGACAAGTCCTCGAGCAAGGTCTCTGAGTGTGATTCAAGTGACAAGTCGACCTTCCCAAGTCTACACCCACTTGCACCCAGACTACCAATAAGCATGTCGAGTTCCGCCACGGAATCCTCTTCCAAGGCAGGTTGCCTCACGAAGACTTGCCTTTTAATTCTTTGCATAATATCTTTAAAAACAATTCTTTTCATGGTTTTGGTTTGAATACTTCTGCTTGTAATAGAACATCTTTGGTTTGAATAAATCTTCTAAACAGAAGACATGTTTTGTGTGTAGAAGTAAATTTCATTTAATTAAGGATTGTGATTTTCATGAGCAACGGATGGGTAGGTGTGGTGATTCTAGGACATCTAGACCAATGTGGACCAATGTTAATGATATACCACCTTATGTTCCACAAAAGCAACTTATACTAATTTCCTTTCCTTGGAGAAGACAAGTTGCAAGACCTTATGTACAACCAACAAGTTCATATTTTAAGAATGGTTATTGGCATGGATATGTTGACTCAATGGTGATGGGAAAAGTCTTGGGATCTTCTTTGTCAAGTCCTCGGCCGGGTTGTTCTTGGAATAAGAAGGGACCTAAATTTCAATGGAAACCCAAGAACAATAGTGGATCTTATACATCTGCATGGCATAACTCCTATGATCCACAAGGCAGGTTCAAGGCGGATGACTTGAGCCTCCAAAGTGTACTAATATTTTGTATATTTTTGTTGTTGTAGAATCATCCTCTTAAGCATAAAGATGTTGGCATTGTTGATAGTGGTTGTTTAAGAAGTATGTCGGAAACAGGGGATATGATGCATAACTATGTATCAATTGAAGGAGGAGGCAATGTAACCTTTGGAGGAAGTGATAGAAGGATTAAGGAAAGGGACCATCAAAACACCTCAAGCGGACTTTGAGAATGTATACTATGTCAAGGAACTTCATCACTTCAACTTGTTCTCAGTCTCACAAATTTGTGACACCAAGAACAAAAGTACTCTTCGAGGATGAATGTCTTGTCTTTGTCTAAAGACTTCAAACTCGAAGACACTTCAATTACGCTAAAAGTTCCTCGGATCACAATCTTTATACATTCAACTTAATGATGTTAAACGAGGAAGGTGATTTAACTTGCTTGGTGGCTAAAGCATCCTTGGATGAGTCTACCAAATGGCATAGGAGAATGGCCCATGTCAACTTCAAGACCATAAACAAGCTCTCTAAATTGGGTCTTGTTGAAGGTCTTCCTTCCAAAGTCTTTACAAATGATCATAACTGTTGCACTGCAACAAGGGGAAAGCAACATAGAGCCTCATACAAAATTGTTACTGCTGTGAGTATTATCTCACAGACCTCTTGATTTGCTTCATATGGATCTGTTTGGTCCAACTCAAGTTAGAAGCATTGATCAAAAGTATTTTTTATCGGTTATCATGATGGTTATAGATTTTTGTTGGGTATTCTTTCTAAGGACCAAAGATGAAACATCTCCATTTGAAGAGTTCATTACCTTATTGAGAATCAGCTTGAACAAAAGGTTAAAGGAATTCGATTGTGATAATGGGACGAGTTCAAGAATGTTATACTTATAGAACTCATAGGTCTAAAGGAATCAAAGGGACTATAACTCCAAGAACCCCACAACAAAATGGGGTGGCGAGAAAGAAAAATAGGACCTTAATAGGGTTTGCAAGATCAATCTTCGTGACTCTAAGCTACCCACCATACGTTTTGAATTTGGTGTTGGCACGACTTGTTATGTCTTGAATAGGGTATCCATTACTAGACCACACTTCAAAACACCATATGAACTTCTATGGGAAGTTCTCGCTATTCATTACCTTAAACCTTTTGGATGTCAAGTGACCATTAGAATCAGTGATCTATTGGCCAAATTTGATGAAAAAGGCGATGATGGTTATATTGTGGGATATTCGCTCATAGTAAGGCGTCACGAGTTTACAATTTATCGCCAAGAAGATTGAGGAGACATTGAACCCGAGGTTTCTAGAAGATAAGCCTAATGTTCAGGGCAGGGTCATGTTTGGTCTTTTGATCTTGATTACTTAACTGATTATTTGGGTTATTCTAGACATATGGCTAATCAAAATGCAAGTACTCAAGAGTCTCCAACTAACGGTCTGAGATACACGGATCTTGCATTCTGACGTTGAGTTTGAAGATGATGAACAACCCATTGTAGTGCCTTCTTTCTCCCCAACAATTTCTGGTGACACTTCCAAAGTTACTTGATGAGAGAGAAGGAGTCAATTATCTGAGAGACCTTGCTAGGCTAAAGGCGGGGAGTATCAGGCTAATCTAGAAGCCGAAAGGAATCTTGAGGAGAGTGCCGGTGGAATCCGTGGAAACATCAATTCTAATGAAAGTAATTCTTTCTCCTATCATCACCAATTCTGAAAGCTATCTTTGTTTCTACTCCCATTTATACTAGAGTGTCCACAGACTTTGGAGATCCTTATACTCGTTTTCCAAGACCCTCGGATCTTGGTAATCATCAACCCAAAGTCGAGTCTTCCTCACCTTCCTATGATCTTGATTTTGAACCAACTGTTACTAATCTTGATTCTTCCATTGAAGTCAACACCATTGCTACAAAAAGGATTCACAATACTCATCCACAGTCCAATATTATTGGTGATCCTAATGCACTGTTAGAACAAGTCTTGTGGCAAGTTCTAAATACGGTCAAGTGGCTTTTATCTCTTATGTCTCAAATCAACAAAGGGACAATCACACGGACTATGAACATTGTGCGTTTGCGTGTTTTCTTTCTCAAGTGGAACCAACTAGTGTTACTCAGGCTCTTGAAGACTCAAGTTAGCTTGAGGCAATCTTGGAAGATGCAACAATTTCAAAATCAGCAAGTTTGGATCTTGGTACCACTACATGATGGCAAGTATGCAATTGGGACTAAATGGATTCTGAAGAATAAGAGAGATGCAAGGGTGTTGTAATTAAAAACAAAGCAAGATTGGTTGCTCAGGGTTATAGACAAGAGGAGGGATTGATTATGATGAAGTGTTTGCACCTGGCAGAGTTGAGGCCATACAGTTTTCTTGGCTTATGCATCCTATATGGGTTTTATGGTATATCGGATGGATGTTAAAGGAGCTTCGTATGGTGAAATAGAAGAGGAGGTTTATGTCACTCAACCTAAAGGATTTGAAGATCCCGATCATCCTACTTATGTTTACAAGGTTGTCAAAGCTCTCTATGGACTACATCGGGCACCAGAGCTTGGTATGTTAGGCTTTCAACATTTCTGCTGAAGCATGGTTATCGAAGAGGTGCAATTGATAAAACACTTTTCCTGAAGAAGAATTCCACATATATTATTCTTGTGCAAGTGTATGTGGATGACATTATTTTTGTATCCACAAAGGCTTGGTGTGGGAGGAGTTTGAGGAGCTAATGAAGGGAGAGTTTCAGATGAGTGCCATGGGAGAAATGACTTTCTTTTGGGTCTTCAAGTTGTGAAGAACATGAATGGTATCTTTATAAGTCGGGACAAATATGTGAGGGACATCTTGAAGAAGTTTGGTAAAATCGATATACATTATGTCATCGACAAAGTCTCCTTTAAGAAGAATTTGCCAATTTCGCCCAGGAAAGGTAATTTCTTGGCAATGCAAAAGAAGCATTATATATCTCGCCACAAGCGAGAATACGTTATTCTTTGCAAAATTCTTTAATGGGCAGGTTCTTTGGATAAAAAAATCAATTGTTGGATTATGGGTATAACTTCATGAACACAACAATTTTATTGATAATCAAAGTACCATATGCATTGTTAAAATCCGTTTTTCACGGTCGAACGAAACATATTGAAATCAGGCACCACTTTATAAGAGATGCATATGACAAACATTTTATAAAAGTGGTTAAAATTCACACTGATGATAATGTGGCAAATTTGTTAACAAAGGCTTTTGATAGACCAAGGTTTCAACACCTTGTGGTCCATATTGGTATGCTTAACCCTTAACAAAGTTTAAGGGGAGGCATATGCCTCGGGGAGGATTTGTGTACTTTGTATTCTTTTGTTTGGTTTTGTGTATACTTTTGGTTTTGTTCACTAACACTAACCAATAATGTAATCTTAGTTTGTTTTTTTGTGTGGTTTGTGTGTTTCTACGTTTTTTGTCTAGTTTTCAAGTTGGAATTTATCATGGTTGTTAATTTGGAATATGGTCAAGAAAGCTCTAAAGCTTGTTTCTTTGAATTTAAAGTCTTTGAAGTGATTTATTTGTTTCCACTAAACAAAGTCTTGAAGTTACAATGTTCATTCAAAATCTTGAAACAAATTGTTCATTCATTCATTAAGCTTGTTTCTGACTTCGACTTCTGAGAATATAATCAACATAAAATGCAATTACAAGAAATAGGCTATACATGATCTACTAATCCGAATCTTGTTTATATCATCTATTCCAACATCTAACAGGCTGTTGGATATGCATGATTGCTCACATCTTTCACACTAGATTTTAGATATGCATTTATCAGGACTTACATAACCACCCATTCCTTCTATCTTGATGGTCGGATATGCATGACCTATCTGACGAAGAAGCTAAGGATCAAAATGGGAAGGATGGATTGATGAAAACGATGATGATGAAGATGACCACGTATGTCCTGTGCTTCATCCTTTGATTTCACCAAAAGCAATCCTTCCATTTCCTTAACCCCTTCCTTTATCACGATGTGTGATGATGCACCAAAACACAGTGCGAGAAAGACCAAGAACCACCTCTCTATCCTTAGGGAGTGGGGATTTCACGGCTCGTGGCCTTAGTTGAGTGAGGTCTCAGAGGTTGGGAGTAAGACGTTCCCTCCTTGTAGGAGTCATCAGAATCATCAGCAGATTCACTTGGATTCACTACACTATCATCTTCTGAAGAAGGGAGAAAGAGTGATCTACTTGGTCATAGATATGGTTGAGGAAAGTAATGAAGCCATGGGTTTGAATCATCACTTGATGATGATGATGAGGATGATGTTGTGAGATCTATGATCTCAGGTTTAGTACTCATGACTGATTGTGGTTAATTTTGAAGCATTGATGAAATTAGGGTTTGTGATGATATTTGGGGGTTTTGGATGAAGAGTTATGTATGCATTGGGATTGTTTTATAGGCAGTTTAAGACTTAATGAGACTTAATGCGTGTGGGTGAAACAAGATAAAAGATATTCTTGAAGCTTCTTGAATCAATGATATGTTTTGGCGATTGGTGTTCTTCATGAGAATGACTAGTGTTTCTACCGAAGTTGAAAGTTTAATTGGGTAAAAGTAGCGATGCGTCGAAGGGGTCAACAATTTGACCAAAATTGGGAAACTACTACTTATTCTCTATTAAATATCTTAGTCTCAAATTAACGATTCCTCATTAATCACGTTCAAAACACTTCCACTTGTGTGAATCTTAACCCTAACTTAAGATTTTTCTCATGGCGCTTCAATTCAAGCATGATCATAATAAAGTTAAACTTTTACAAGGAGCTAAGGGTGATGAGTCGTATAGACCAATGGTAGAATTCTTACAGAGGTCCAAGATTCATTATGCTTTAACACATTCTCCGAATGCAATATATGAATCGTTGGTTACTCAATTTTGGCATCTGCTACCAAGCGAGTGATACGAGAGATTGTTGCAACGATTGATGGAGCAGCATGTGGTGGCACAGAGGAGCTAATAAGAAGACAACTTCATTTGGATGATGAGAATGGGGTTTCTCATTCTAATGCGGTGGATATTCTTCTTTGGACTAAGAGCTATGGATATCGAGGGTAAAAGGACGATATGTGGTTAAATAATCGGTTGTGTCCTATGGAGATTTTTGGTTCCCACCTTGCTTCAGTGTATGAGCAATAAATCAGGAGGATGGGATCAATTTTCTCTCGCTATTTGGGATGTGGTATTGTTTGTCTTTCTCAGGGTTTGAATTATAATTTCTCTAAGTATATTTTTGATAATATGGTTGAAAATATAGATAAGAAAAAGCATAAGTTTTTGATGTACCTAGGTTTCTTGGATAATTTTAGACATTACCACACTAGCCCAAGCCTTTTATCCCATAGGAGCTTTAAGCGCTAAACTATTTGCTTCAATGAAGACTAAGTATGAGGGGGCACATCATCCTTTGCTAGCGGCTATGTTGCCTCAAGGCAATGCATCTGGCGATGAGGGAATGTTGTTGGTTCTCCACCTTCTCTATTCATTGGCGATAGGAATCCATCGGTGACAATAGATGAAGGCTCTTTTAATCTTCTTTGAGCACATCTTGTTACTCCTGAACAACATTTATCCACTCCTTCACCTAGATTTAGACCACCACCTACACAGGTTCCTCATGATGAGGATGAGACTGAGTTTCATAGGATGCCTTCTCCTAGTCCTGTTAGAGATTCAGTTAATGATTATGTTTCATTCTTTGAGCATATTGATATTTCTTCTGAAAGGCCCAATGATGCTCCCATTCCTGAGCAATGCTGGTGGAGTAGAGGACCCTATTACACTTACATCTATATATGCTCTAGTGAATGGTATGCGGTGAGATGGTGATCTCAAGAAGGAGCTTGGAGACCAAGTCTAATCTTGGTAGTAAGATTGTGGAGTTCTGAGAATAAGGTTAAGGATTTGGAAGAACAACCTGGTCGAGGAAAGAAAAAGGAGATTGGAGATTTCTTACGATGAGGAGGATGTAGATACTCGATTTAAGTCTCTTGATATGTTGGCTAATGTGGCTCAAGAATCTAATATTTCTATTCCAAAGGTTGGTACATCATGCGACAAAAAGAGCCAATATTGTTCACTCGGCGGAGGAAAGCATCTGTGCATAAGAAGAAATTGCAAAGTGAAGATATTTCAACTACTAAAGCACATGTTGTTGCTGATACTCCTTTGATGGACTTTCTTTGCGATGCGGTGGTCAAGCTTCAAATGTGCTTTCTTTGAAACCCATCACGGGCGAATCTTACGAAGTTCCTTTTCTTGATACTCCTTGGTGATGCTATTTTTGAATCTTCGATAAAGGGGCGAGGTGTAATGGTTGATCTTGAGCTTGGTCGGTCTGGTGATGAGCGGAAAGATGCACAACGAGAGAATGTTGGATGAATGTGCCAATTTGAAGAAGTGATGCATGGCTAAACAACTTGAAATTTGAGTTATTTCTAAATTGCCACAGAGAAAAGAATTAGATGAAATGGCTACTCGGATGCCAACATTTCTTTGGATGTTTATACTCGGCAAGCTTTATTTCTAATCCTTCACTTGCTTAGAGTATTTTGGGAGCATATTTTAATAGTGATGATTTTGTGGCTCAAATGATGGCTCAGGACAACAAAGAAGAAAAGCTATGGCAAAAAGGAAAGCTATTCAAACTCAAAAGAATATAACTAAGAAAATGAGAGCACAATCTGCAGTCAACAAAAGATTATATGAGGAAAGTAGTGAAATATCATAGTAGCTCTCTATATATACGGTATGACTATAAAGCAAGGTTAAGGCTTTGCGATCTTTGAGTTACTCGGTCATTATCATAAGATTATGAAGTTTACTTCATCAGTCTTATATTTTGAAAAAATTGCTGATGCTTCAGATGCACCACAAGCCAAAAGACATAAATTTGTTGAGATTGTGGATAATTTTGATGTTATTCCACCAAAGTGATGTCTCCATGGTTTCTTAGAAGCCACTCTTGAAACTATTCCTTCATCTTCGGGGGTTTCTTGATGGACCTTCTATCTGCTTTGAAGCTTCTGTACCTACCGGTGGTTTTGCGAAACATCGATCATGCGGTTTCTTCTTTTGTGAGAAGCATTGTCTGAGAAGGATGTATTAGGATCATGGTACGGTAACAACTACATGCCGGGAATGAATGAAATACGTGGTGATGTTCTTGATCACATTGAAATAGAATCAGAAGATATTCCATCTTGGACATCTATCTTCTGGGCGGAGGAAGAAGAGGATGGCTAAGCGAAAGTTATCTTCTTTAAGGAATCTGCGTGAGATCGGCTAGGATTCATTCATCTCGTAAGCAAATTAAGGTTGAGACATCTCACAAGGATGTTCATGTGGATTTAAAGGCTTGAATCAATTTTATTAAAGAAGGATCTGCTGCTGATTTTCCTGAGGGGTCTCATGATGTTTTGGTTAATTGGTCATTGTTAGATGATGAGCTTAATGTGATTCACCATTTGGATCAAACCACCATGCACTTTAACTTTTTGAAGGAGATCTTACATCTGGTGGACAGGGCAGATTTGATTACGTTGTATAACCTTGTCAATACGTATTACCATTCTAATGCACCAAAGGGTTTTGGGTTATATTTATTGGGTGATCTTCATGTTTTATTTGATTCAATATCTCCCAATAGTAAAGGATACTTTATTTGGCAGAACTCTCACTTGTGGCGGTTCGTCTTGGAGATTTTATCCTTTGCCTCGTGTGCATATAGTTGAGACAAAAGGGTGGTATTATTGCCGCATGTTTCTTGCGAGAGAACTTATCCATTATCTGTGAAACTTATGGAAAGAATGCTTATCGGTTGGAAGTTCCTCGATCTGATTGGCAATGATAATTTGCATCTTTGAACAATGTGTTGGAGTAATTAAAAATCAGATTATGGCACATAGAAGTTCATCTTGATCATGGTATTACAGTATGATTTGTAATTTTTGTTTCTTTATTTCTTAGTTAAAAAATAAAATAAATAAAAATAAAAATAAAATAAAATAACTATATATTTTTGTTTAACTAACTTTTATTACTTGGGTTTGTTGTATATTATTGTGGTTATTAACTCACAGGATATATCTTGTGTATATCAAAGAGTTGGCTAGTCCAAAGGCGGCTTTGGTAAAGACATATCAAATCTGTTGATAGATGTAATGGTTTGCTCAAAATCATAGGGTTTGCAACCACCCATGCTTAATTGCTGAGTGTTGTATGGTCATCAATTCACCATGGTTTATTCCTTTTGGAATCCAAGAATTGACTAGCCCACATGTATATGGCTTGTGGTAAAGCGGTGGAATACCATATTTGGTAATCAGTTCACCAATTTTAAGAATTGACTAGTCCCGAGCAAACGGCTACAGGTAAAGACATTTCAAATCCGTTCATGGTTGTTGATTTGCTAATAAATCAGATGGTTATCAGTGTACCATAGTTTACGAACTTAAACATTTGGCTACTCAATGAAGTGATGGCTATTGGTAAAGAGACATCAAATCCATTATTTTCAATGATTCACCTCTCACAGAGTTAACACACACGGATGTGATGAGAATAGTATGAAACTACTATGTTTTGATGTACATGTTGTCATTTGTTGCTGCAAAGATATGGAGTTTGAGAGTTTATTCATCAAAGAGATGTTTTTGTTTTGATTCTTTCTTTGATGATGTTCGAGTACAATCCTTTAGTGCTGCAAGGTTAAAGATCTATCAAGAGCTGGAACTTAACCAAGTCAAATTCGGTTTAGGGGAGGATTGTGGGAATTATGTGAAGTATGAATCATGTGATAATACTCTTGATGGATTACCAGCTGAGTGTAGGCGGATTCTCTTGAAGACATGATTCTGGAAGTCTATGTTAGTCGTAGTTTGTTTGGAAATAGTATTGATATATTCTAGAATTAGTTAGGATATGCATGAGCTTTATTAGGAAGTGATTGTGTATATCTTATTTAGTTCATAGTTATCGTTTCTTAGAAAACAAGTTAGGTTCCTTGTCTATAAAGGAACGCAATAGAATGTATTATGTACGTGCTTAAACAATTGATTAATATAACGATCCATAGAGGATCAAAGAGTTCTTAGTTATCTGTGATTTATACTTGTATTTATATTCCGCTCATGGTTGTAAATATCGCTCGGCGGTACCTCGGCGGTCGACCACCGCCAAGCGCCATATCGGTCTTGGCGATGATATATCGATGATATATGGAGACCATAAATTATAAAGGAATTTATTAAAAAAAAATATTAGCAATATCATAACAAAATAAGTCAATAATCACAAAAAACTAAAAAGTTTAACATATTTGAAAAATAAAATTCGCAAGTCCATAATTATTTATCAATTTATATAAAAATAAAATTAAAAATATAAAAAATCTGAGAGTTTGACGATTTTTACCGATTTTGACCGATATTTGACCAATTTTGACCGATTTTGGCCGATTTATCACGATTTTGACCAAACCGATAAATTGACCGATGGCGAAATATCGTATCGGTCGACCATAGATAGCGATATATCACTGATATATCGGCCGCCAAGACCGATATTTACAACACTAATTCCGCTAAAGAATACAAGTTGTAGAGATTTTCTTTTAGTTTGTTTGTGATTACACAAGCGATACTAACGATCTACGAAGCTCAAGATCTATCAAGGTCTAACAGTTTTCAACACACTCCAATTCAAACAATTAAGAAAATCAAAAACATTTCAGTTTCTTCTTACGATTAGTTAGTGTATCTTTGTTTGTCCATTAGCTAAACACCATGTACTTTCATTTCCTGTAAGCACTTCTCATGCTAAATCAAAATTTGAACTCATTCACCTTGATGTATGGGGTCCATACAGACATCCTACAATCAATAAATGCACCTATTTCCTTACAATTGTTGATGATTTTTCAAGAGCTACATGGACATATTTATTACCGATAAACATCATGTTTTCACATTTCAAGTCTTTCATACATCTGTCAAAACTCAATTTCAAGCAGTTCTCAAAACCATAAGAGCTGATAATGGCACAGAATTTATCAACTCATCTTTTTTACACTTACCTTCAAGATCATGGAATCACTCACCAAACCTCTTGCCACCACCTCAGCGAGATGTGCTACAGTGGAAAGAAAGCCGACATCTCCTAGAAATGGCTGATCTATTCACTTTCAAGCTCATTTTCCATTCATTTTGGGGTTACGGTTTACTAGCCTCTACTTACCCACACCAACGAGAATTCCCTCTAAAATCCTTCAAAACCAAAGCCCTTATGAGCTATTACACAATTACTCATCCCTGATCATTTGAGAGTCATAGGATGCATAGCTTATGCTTATCACCATACTTGGAACAGGTTTGACAAAAGAGCCACACCAACAGTCCTCATTGGCTACCCTCACAACCAAAAAGGCTACTTACTCTATGATCTTCAAACACACAAAACCATCATGGTAAAATGTACTCTTTGATGAATCAAGTTTCCCCCAACCCCTTCTACCACCAATCACCATGATTTCTCACTCTACATCACTCTACCCATCTACCCCGATTTTCCTACACCAACACCTTTCAATAATTCTCCTCTATCTACATCTTCACCAAGTTAACTCAACATTGGACATTCACCTCCTATTCACAACAACATGCACAGACAAGTAACTTCAGCTCAAAAGATCCTTCACTCCTCATTCACCCAACCAACACGCAACAACACAACCTTCCCCACATTAAAGGCCTCATCTTCACCACAACACAAAAATTCATCTTCCCAATCTACCTGTCAAATGGAACCTTACCAGCACCAACATCC